>OZ010667.1:62419701-63619701 GCA_963932185.1 Troglohyphantes excavatus
AACCAAAGAAATACCATCATATTGGACTTGTGATTTTCAACACCAAATGTTGTGTGACTGGAATCGAGGGACCAACAGCAACTGGCCAAAATGATCTTGAGCTCAGCCTCTTATGGGGAACGATTCAAAAAAAAAAAAAAAAAAAAAAAAAAAAAAAAAAAAAAAAAAAAAAAAAAAAAAAAAAAAAAAAAAACATTTTTTTTTTTTTTTTTTTTTTTTTTTTTTTTTTTTTTTTTTTTTTTTTTTTTTTTTTTTTTTTTTTGAATGGTTTATAAGTCGTGAGCTCAAGATCATTTTCCCAGATGACGACCAACCTGTCGCTCGTGCTGTTTGGACTTGTGAAATTTTTAACACTTGCTTCATGTTAAGCCATCAGCTATTCAAGAGTGATGTGACTCATTTCAAGTTTGGAATTGTTTCACGTTAAGCCTATTCAAGATTGACCTGACTAGTTTGGAACTGCTGCATCACGATAGGCCATCAGCTATTCAAGATTGACCTGACTCATTTCAAGTTTGGAATTGTTTCACGATGCTATTCAAGATTGGTCCGACTCATTTCAAGTTTGGAATAACATTGGAATCTCAAACTATTCCATCCGCTTGGACAGCATCCTACCAAGCTTGGACAGCATCCTTTCAAGCTTGGGCAACATCCTTTCAAGGTTGGAGGTTGGACATAGTCAATCCCCCCCTACAAGAACACAGCTAGTGTCATTGCGCATGCGTTGAGCCAGACAGATTGTATATAAGCAGCAGGCATCCAGCCACAATCATTCAGTCTCGAGTATTCATCAGAGCAAAAGCAGTCCGTCATGCATCCAAACATGGATTTCGTTGCCCACGCCCAATTTATGTGGTACGGAGGTGATTGGGTCCCTCGACACCTGGTGTTTGTGGCAGTGTACGATTCCAAGGAAAAGTATTGCGTGCAGCCGGCCAAAGAGTCCCTCACCGGATTTACCTATAAAGACATTCAGAAGAATATCCAGCTGGTGCCCAACAACCCGTTCGAAGAGATTCCGGACGATGAAACGCTCTTCCCAGTACCTGTGCTCGAGCTGCCGAAATACCTGTCTCGGGACTTTTATGACAATATACTCAACTGCAACGGCTGGGCGGGTGCCACGGTGGGTACGGTGGACATGGCCACCTTCATGTACCTGGAGCCCCTCTTTCCCGAGGGAACGGTGCAGTACCTGGGCCCTAAAATCCTGAAAGACTCTGTGTACATGATGGGCCGAAATGCAGATGCCAACGGAATTGCCATGGCAGCGGCCGAACAAGTGTTTTTGGCCCGGCAGTCTACCAACGATCCCTATTGGGATGTGTAAAAAAACCATATTTTGTGAATAAATGTCAGTTTCCCCATGTGGTGTTGTGTTTCATTTCAAAACCAAAACGATGGGAGAGAGCTTTCGGGTGCCACATGTGGCATTCGAAAGCTCTCTCCCATTTTTTTGGGTCAAGTCAGAAGCCAACCTTGGTGGACTTGAAATGGACTTTAATATTTTGTTTACAAGTGCAAGTCCATTGTTGGCATGAATCAAATGGGATATCCAACGTTGACCAGTAGGCCTGAGGAGTGTCGTGGACATGTTTACAAGAAACCATTGGCCAGAAACCCTATGAACTGAAACCGTGTCATTTTGAAAACACATGGTGACAACAATTTGTGGTTGACCCACAAAACTTTTTTTGAGTGGTTAGCACATTGAAAAAAAAAAAAAAAAAAAAAAAAAAAAAAAAAAAAAAAAAAAAAAAAAAAAAAAAAAAAATTTTTTTTTTTTTTTTTTTTTTTTTTTTTTTTTTTTTTTTTTTTTTTTTTTTTTTTTTTTTTTTTTTTTTGAGTGTGTATATAAGTCGGGCCCCTTGAAAACTTTTCCCACTTGCTGCCTGACTCTGCGTGCTGCTCTTTGTGCTCAACTTGAACAAGTCATGGATATCAGTTACTTGTTGGACGAATCGCTGTCCCCGTTGCCAATGACCCCTGAATATTGGCGTGGGGATGTACCACCACCCCGGCCGAATTCCCCGCCACCTGTATCCAGTGAACCTGTTCGTGAACCTGTCAAACCCCATGAAAGAAAATATCGGCCAGCCCGTGAAAGAAAACCCTACCGCAAGCCAGCCTATCGTCGACCCTACCGTCGGCCAGCCTATCGTCGACCCTACCGTAAATCATGTCCGCCCCCACCTTCCCGTCATCCACCTGCAAAGATTGTCATTCGGGAACCTGAATTGCTATTGCCGACCGGTCCATGGATGCCACCGGAAGCCCGTAAACTGGTCGTGTCGGGAGGAGACATGCAAGTTCATTTTCATCCCAAATGTATGGCCGTCCTCTGTATCCGGGACAAGGGATTTACTTTGACCAACGGTTTCATGACGTATTCCATGGACAATACCAATGACTTGCACGTCAAAGTAATGGAATGCGTTCTGAGAATGCAAGTGGGGAGGCTGTGTTTTACCGATCGAGTGACGAAACTACGATGGAAAATGATGACGCCCGACGACAGTACCATCCGAACATTTATGATGGAAAAGGATTTGGATGTGATTGGGACTTGTCCTTTTTGCAAATTGGATCGATGCCATCGGTACTTGGCCGTGGTGGGGGGCATTTCAAAGGTGTTGCAGTATCCCATTGAATTGATCCCGCATTAAAAAAAAATCCTCACGACACCAACCTTGGTGAAAGATATTCCATGCATGGTTTCAAACCAACCTTGGCTCAAAGATATTCCATGAATGGTTTCAAACCAACATTTGGGAAATGATGTTTCAAACCAACATTGGGAAATGATTTGGCGTTTAAAAAAATATTTGGCGGGATGGTTTGGCACTCGTCTAGCGTATATAAGCGCCAGACGACTTGCCATTGGGACCAAACACTCGACATGGATCAACTCGATTTTGTTGCTACGGCTCAATTCATGTGGCACGAGGGGGCGTTCGTCCCACGCCGCATCGTGTTCAATTCGATTGAAT
Organism: Troglohyphantes excavatus; assembly: GCA_963932185.1. NCBI lineage: Eukaryota > Metazoa > Arthropoda > Arachnida > Araneae > Linyphiidae > Troglohyphantes > Troglohyphantes excavatus. The sequence goes on from OZ010667.1 coordinate 62,422,695, forward strand.
CGACCAAGGTGCAGATGGCTGTGGAGCCGAGCCCTAGTTCCCTACGCTTTGGCTATTCAGACGTGCTGAAGAATTGGAATCTCCCCAACAACCCCTTTGACAACCGCGACGGGATCGATCATACCGACATGGTGCACCTGAACGACATGGCCCACTACCTGAGCCACGAATTCTACGCGACTCACCTGCAGAAGGAAGAAGGCGATGTGGTACACATTGGATGCCTGGACATGGCGACCTACCACTACCTGGAGCCCGTCATGCCGGAAGGGACGGTTCATTTCCTAGGGGCAGGTGTGCTTGGGAACCACTGGTACCTGATGGGCCCGAAACAGAATGCTGGACTGTTGGCTTTCAGAGCGGCCGAAAACCTACACGAAGACAAATATGGACAGGAATACCTGTAAAAAACCCTGTTTGTAAATAAAAAAATCATGACCGTGTTGTGTTTCTTTTCACCCAAAAAAATGGGAGAGAGTTCTGTATATACAGGTGATTTACACTTGTATATGCAGAGCTCTCTCCCATTTTTTTGGGTCAAACTACTTGCCAACCTTGGTAATCCTACTTGGCAATTGTTTGCAAGAAACTTGCCGAGCTTGGGTGTTAAAAAAATGACATGTTGAACAAGTTTTTCCCCAATCCAACGTTGGTTATTTTGAATTTTATGATGGATCCACCCACCAGATGACGTCAAATACCCACTGGCCAATCGCATCACTCGAAGTTCCATTTCGTGTGCATCCAACGTTGGCTTCCATGGTTGGTCTTCAGATGACGTCAAAGGCCGACGGACCAATCCCACGCCAGCTGCGAGTATAAAACGGACTCGCAGCCAGTGGAAGGCATCATTTGCAATTATGTTTCCCTGCGACACGTATCGAGATGTGGAGATTACGTCCTACAAGCAGAAATCTTTTCATGACTTGATGGAATTTACGACCTTCATGTTGAATGCGAGTGCGGATTTACACAAGGCCCAACCACCCCCCGATGATGGTGTTGCTGTGAAGCCCATGTCGGACCTGTATGATTTCCTTCTGGAGCTGTTACCTGACAGGTACGACGAGAAATATTACCTGTTCAACGTGGCGCATTGGCAATTACAGGCCAACCTGTACTCTGACGACCTCGAGCCTCTTTGCCCGAAATATGCCTCCTGTCCCCATCCTGCCCTCCAAGCCATTTACATGGATCGTGTTTTGCCCGACGTATACAAGATGCTGGCCCATTGCTGGACTTTGACACCTTTCACCCTGCCAGAAGGGAAACTGGAAGAATTGGGCAATTTGCTGATGGCTTCCATCTACAGGTATCCGTTTCCAGAATCCTACCTGAGCAGTGCCGAACCCTGTGCCATATGCCTGGACACCCTCTATATCGAAAGGTACACCACCTGTTGTCACCATTCGTTTCATTCGAGGTGCCTGTTCCTGTGGCTGAGCGATCACAATACCTGTCCGGCGTGCAGAAATTATATCATCTATTGACTTTGGCCCCCACCCCGAAAAAATGGGAGAGAGTCTTTTGAATGCTTGAAGGAATTTTTTTTAAAAAAAAATTCCTTCATGCATTCAAAGACTCTCTCCCATTTTTTTGGGTTCATCGTGAAGCCAACCTTGGTGTGGAACGCTATGAAACATATTTTTACACAAGAAGATTGCCAACGTTGAATCATATTCTTTTCGCTTAAGAAGGCTTCCAACGTTGGTCAGGAATTTCATTTTTACATGAATTTTATTTCAAGTGGCTATCCAATGTTGACAGGATATTGCAACAGTATCAACGTTGGCTTCCATGGTTGGTGTTGCCTTCACATGACGTCAAATGCCGACGGACCAATCAAATTGCAGCTACGACTATAAAAAGGAACCGCAGCGAGTGGCACGCATCATTTTATTCAAAATATGTTTCCATGCGACACGTATCGAGATGCTGCGATCCAGGCCTACGTGCCAAGGTCGTTTCAAGACATGATGGAATTTACAGTCTTCATGTTGAATGCCAGTGCGGTGTTGCACAAGATCCAGACCCCCGATGTCGTGCCTGTCGGACACCTCTCCGAATTTACCGTGTTTGATTTCATTCGAGACCTGGTACCCGGGGATGGACCGGACAAAATTGATTTCGTCTTTGACGTGGCCTACTGGCAGTTCCGGAACAACATGCGCGCCGAGCACCTGGAACCCCTTTGCCCGAAACATGAATCGAGCCCGTATCCTGCCCTCAGAGCCGTCTACATGGACCAGGTACTACCCAATCTCTATCACCTGCTGGCCTATTCCTGGACTCTGAAACCCTTCCCTTTCGCCCTGGAAAAAATTGAAGAGATGGGGGACATGCTGATGGCTTCGGTGTACAGCTATCCGTGGCCAGACTCGTATTTCAAAACCACGGAAACGTGTGCCATTTGCCTGGAAAACCTGTACATTACACGCAATACCACCACGTGCAAACATGTGTTTCATTCGGAATGCCTTTTTCAATGGTTGGTCAATCACAATACCTGTCCGACCTGCAGACACACCCTCATATCTTGAACACCAAAAAAATGGGAGAGAGTCTTTTTTTGGATGCTTATGCATTCAAAAAAAGACTCTCTCCCATTTTTTTGGGTCCATCATGAAGCCAACCTTGGGTGGAAACGTTATGTGAAACATATTTTTCTTAACAAGAAGATTGCCAATGTTGGCATGAAAAGGTTCTCGTGAATCCAACGTTGGCCAGTGACTTGAAATGGTTTTGCAAGTGGAAATCCAAAGGCCAACCACGGCTAGCGAAATGTAATTGTAAAGACAACACTAAAAAAAAAATTGGGTTGCCAACATCTGGGCTGGCAGTCTTGAAAAGAATCTGGAGACACATTGAAAAAAAAAAAAAAAAAAAAAAAAAAAAAAAAAAAAAAAAAAAAAAAAAAAAAAAAAAAAAAAAAAATTTTTTTTTTTTTTTTTTTTTTTTTTTTTTTTTTTTTTTTTTTTTTTTTTTTTTTTTTTTTTTTTTTGAATCGTTCTATAAAAGTCAGACCCCCTGAGCCAGTTTTGCCATTTGCACTTCAAGCCCGACATCATGAATGACTTACCCGTTCACAAGCTCAATCCAATTCATATGGTGGATTACGTCGTGTTGATTGATTTTAAAGATGGCCAGCCCCACCAGTTGGTGTTTCTGGATACCATCAATTTTGAATTTCACGTGACGATTGGTGTCAACTGCTCTTCAGGCTCTGGATTTCACGTGCCGCTCGACTACCTCGACACGTTTCTGGTGGATTTCTTTTATTCAACCTGTTTACCGACGCATCATCGTGGACCAGCCATCTTGGGAACGCACGATGGACCGACCTGGCATTTCTTGTACGATCGCAAGCTACCTGTCGAGTACGTGGACAATGTGCCCTCTTCGCAACACTTGCCGGTGCAATTTCAAATCTTTCAACTGGCCAATTACGTCAGGGAACAAGCGTGGCTCGATTCCCTGCTGGAATATGTCGATACGGCACCACGAGACGCTCAGCAGAAATGGAAGCGTGCTGATGGGAACCGGCGGTTACAACGGAGTGGTGAAGAAGAACATATCTTGATAGCTTGAAAAAACAGCACACAACTTGAAAAACTTGTCATGGAGGGCTAATGACTTGAAGCCCAACTCAAACTCTCAACTGGCTCAACTCAAAAATCATGTTGAATGATTCAAAAAAAAAAAAAAAAAAAAAAAAAAAAAAAAAAAAAAAAAAAAAAAAAAAAAAAAAAAAAAAAATTTTTTTTTTTTTTTTTTTTTTTTTTTTTTTTTTTTTTTTTTTTTTTTTTTTTTTTTTTTTTTTTTTTTTACTGGGTATATAACTCAGGGCTGTGGGAAAAGTTTTTCCAGATGACGGCCAGCCACCACCTCGAACAGTACATCGTGTTTCAAGTTACCTTGTGCTATTTTTTTTATCAAGTGCCATCTGATTGACCACCATGGCTGAGGAGGATGATGTGCGGATCCCTTCCAAGCTGTTTACCAATTTGCTGGTGGACTGTAACATTCGGCACGGCCGATTGTGTCATCGAGATCGGGAGAAAGCGGCCCATCCGATTCATTTGGAATACGTGGCCCTTCTCAAGGTGATTCTGAAGGAAGCGGAACATTTGAAATCCTTGCAACGTACCATGCGAGGTTTGCAGCAATCCACGTATCCACCTGTTCCGCAGATGGTACAGCCGTGCAAATCGTGTCTGGTCACCTGTGGCAGAGTTCAGGAAGAATACAACGATACGCTGAGTGGCATGTACAAGGAGCTGTACGAACGATACGTGGAGGCTATCGGGGAATTGGAACGAGGCTTGGACATGTTAAAGAACAAAATGAAACAAGCCGAGCGGGGCACGACGATGAATGCCATACAGATGGTGTCGACCACGAGACCATAACCACAAATTCCCATCTACTTGAAGTTCAACTCAAATTCCCAACAAGCTCAACTCAAATTCCCAACAAGCTCAACTCAAATTCCCAACTACTTGAAGCTCAACTCAAATTCCCAAAAACCTCAACTCAAATCCCAACAAGCCCAACTCAAAATCATTTGTAACTATTGAAAAAAAAAAAAAAAAAAAAAAAAAAAAAAAAAAAAAAAAAAAAAAAAAAAAAAAAAATTTTTTTTTTTTTTTTTTTTTTTTTTTTTTTTTTTTTTTTTTTTTTTTTTTTTTTTTTTTTTTTTTTTTTTTTTTTTTTTGAAAGCCTGTATAAGTCAGGACTCGTGAGCAGAGCCTTCACTTGCTGGTTGGTCATCATCTCGTGTGCCAAAGAATTTGTGTCAAGTATGCCAAAGACATTTTGCTGTCCCTTGAAATGTTTTCCAGTCCCTCAAACACAGGTGGATGGCATGGCGTGCAAGAAATGTCGGTCCTTTGGTTACTGTCGCTGTCGTTGCCCCACGTACATGCAAAAATTGAGGGACCTGCATTGCTGTGATTACATGTGTATTCAACCCGCACGCCACATTTGCCTGTTGTGTCCAGACCAGTGCTTCTGTCTGTGTGTCACGCGGCAACGGGACGTGCTGTTGGCACAACCACCGGTTCGAACGACTCGCATCAATGGGAGCCTGGTGGAATTGGTCAAACAGCGCAAGTCCACCCCTCGATATTGTTGCGAGTTGCGATGTTTCCCGATTCCCGAAGACCTGGTCAGAGGATTGGCTTGCTGGCGGTGTAAGGCCGTCAACTATTGCAAGTGTGACTGTACCACGTGGATGGAACGCTTTCCGGTCGCTTTCAGAATATATGGGCCTAGCTTGAGAGTCCATCCGCAATACTATCACTTTGACAAACCCAATACAGTAGGATGAAAATCATTCACTCAAAATCATTCCGAGCTCAACTCAATTTCCCAACAACTCAAAATCATTTGTAAGAATTAAAAAAAAAAAAAAAAAAAAAAAAAAAAAAAAAAAAAAAAAAAAAAAAAAAAATTTTTTTTTTTTTTTTTTTTTTTTTTTTTTTTTTTTTTTTTTTTTTTTTTTTCATTGGGTATGTAACAGGCGGGGCTCTGAAAGATTTTCACCACTTGCCTCTTGGACGCCGCTCTCACCAGTTGCCTTTCCTTTTGGACACCGCTCTCACCAGTTGCCTCACCACTCGACTCGTGTTACACGTTTTTGCAATTCCCCAGTCAGGGTTCTACAATGGGTTCCATCCGTTCTACCCTTGCGTCTGGATTCCAGAAGCAGTTTGATCAAAGGGAACCGGTTTTTCACGAGTTGGCTACGGAAGAGTTTCCTGACAGCATGATTCCCTATGATGAGGGGGATTTAACACCCACGCCAGACCGTTCGTCCTCCATACCTGATGATCGGGCAGATGTCGACATGCATCCTGATGCAAGTGTGGAGGCTGACGACGAGTTTGTGGTGTGGTTCAGAATGGATTCTGATCAAAACAATTCGGTAGCTGATCAAAACAATTTGGCAGCTGGCCAAAACGATTCAACAGCTGATCAAAACGATTCAACAGCTGATCAAAACAATTCAGCAGACGAGAATGATCAAAACTACTCAGACGATGGCAAGAAGGTGCTTCAACATACAAGCATCTCTGGCAAATGTTATCGTGACATGGATAAATGGTTCCCGTCAGACATATCTGATGATGAAGACTAAACATGTAAATTTTGCATGCCGAGTGAAACAGACACACCCAACTTGAAATTGGGGTTAGCCGAGCCCAACTCAAAAACTTTGGAAACATATTACAAAAAAAAAAAAAAAAAAAAAAAAAAAAAAAAAAAAAAAAAAAAAAAAAAAAAAAAAAAAAAAAAAAAAAAAAAAAAAAAAAAAATTTTTTTTTTTTTTTTTTTTTTTTTTTTTTTTTTTTTTTTTTTTTTTTTTTTTTTTTTTTAAACCCTTTATAAGTCGGTAGCGCTGACAGGAATTTGTCAGTTGCTGTTTGGCCATCCGACGACTTGTACGCTCTCTACACTTCCAACATACAATTTGCCTTCTTGTGTACGCATCATGTGGTTTCGCCTCTGTCTTGGCTCTTTTTGCCAACCCCTTGCCGCTGCGGTGGGTAGCGATGGATACTTGTACTGGCGGATCGTGGACTTGGGCATTCTTTTGGGGAAAAAGAATCCTTATTCCTTTGCCAGCCGATTTCAGCAGCATGTCGTTGTTGGACAAGATGTATTTCCCCCTGGTCCCAAGTATACCCACAACACGCTGAGATGCAAATTGATTTCCACGGAATTCATGTACCATCGCCTGTTGGAAGCAGATTTGACCAAAGCCAACATGTTTGTGGATACGCTTTGCAGAGGAATAGGGTCAGTCCAGCTTCGGAAGCGGTTTTCAGACACGGTGAAAGATTCCCCAATACTCTTTGCTGGGATGGAAGGCAATGTGTCCATTCCCGATTGGATTCATCAGTTTGTGGCAGACGTCACCTGGTGTAGGGATCCTACACGACGGAATGCTGAGGAACCCGTTTCGAATCCTGCTCCCCTTGCCGAGCCTCCCTTTTCGAGTGGTGACCCAACAGTTTCGAGTGGTGACTCAACTGTTTCGAGTGGTGACTCAACAGTTTCGAGTCCACAGGTCAATCCACCGAGTGCTGCTGTACCTATTGAACAGGGTGATACTGTCAAGAGTGAGGAGGCCAGTGAAGATGAACTCGGGATCGATATGGATCCACCCAGTGACAGAATCCCAGGAATTGCTTTGGAAGCCGTGGCCACCGTGTACAAACCCACGGAAGATAGTCAGGTGAATCAAATTAACTTGTTGCCTGTGGAGATTCGTCCGGTGATGGATTCACCGCCACACCCAATTCAACCTGCAGATTGGCACATGAAAATGGAAGGTTTGACTGAAGACCAGGTGCCAAACGTGATTTGGTTGGACAATGGACCCACACTGATAGCCTATCGTAAAGGGGAAGTGAAAAACAAAATAATTTTGGTACCAGGAACATGTTAAAAAAAAAAAAAAAAAAAAAAAAAAAAAAAAAAAAAAAAAAAAACCTTTTTTTTTTTTTTTTTTTTTTTTTTTTTTTTTTTTTTTTTTTTTTTTTTTTTTTCATTGTATATAAGCCCGAGCTGTCGGACAGGTTTTTCAGTTGTGCTCCCAACAGTTGTGCAGTGATGCCTCCCCAAATATTTTTTGAGTGACTGGACTTGTGGTGTAACTTAACTCAGTTTTTCAAGTGGTTTGGCTGAATCGTACTTATGTCGTTGGCCTTCAAAATACGTTTCAACAGTGGGAATTCCTGTGACAAGCTTGGAAATACTTTTGGCTTTCCGCGTTCAACATTGGTGAAATCATTGTTTTGCCATTCAAGTTTGGATTTGGTATTTCATCATTGGATTGTTTTCCCAGCTTGGGAAATACGTTTTCATCATTGGATTTTTCCCATTCAAGCTTGGGAAATACGTTTTCATCATTGGATTTTCCCATTCAAGCTTGGAAATACGTTTTCATCATTGGCAAAGCAACTTGGCTTGGTGAGCAACCGGCTTGGCGGCGTTTGGCGACAGGGGGAAAGACCTATAAAAGGAAGCCTGCTTTCGAGGGTCGGCATCAGTCAGCGTTCAAGTCGCAATGGATATTTTCCCCGTGAATCGAGTGTCTGAAGAGTTGGAGCCTTTGTATTTCGATGCGGATGTGTGGGAAAAAGAAATCCGGCAACATCGGGTGCAAGCTTTCATTTCGTTCATGGAGCCCCATGAAAATAAAAGGATTTATCACAACGCCCTGCCAAAGGACTGGTTCAGGAAATTTCTGGACAATTTCTTGAGGTGCTTGGACTCGGCCAAACATTCCGGCTATTTCGATCCCAACGAAATACAGTGGGACCGGATTGTGAAAAAACTCATGAAAAATCCTGACCGGAACATGAAGAATGCCGATACCCGACTTGGGTTTCGGCTGGATAACATGTACTTGGTCAAGCACGGGTTCACGTTTGGACATTGGATTGTGGATCCTGGAATGCATCACGTGTTCCAAACGTCGTTCGCGCCTATGGTGTGTTACGAACTACCAGCGGCCAGTGTCAATTCCCGCTCCCAGCCCAATACCGTGCGTAGGAGTTTGAGTGCCTACGATCAGATGCTCTACGAACGGTACGTGTTTCAGCCTCATTCCACGTACACCATTCCTTCGGGCACGCGGTACGTGGTGATGGCCGTGCAAAAGACACTGTTTTCTGTGGACGTGGTGCCGAATAGTGTGGTGATTCCTGGCATGGAGTCGTTCAAGACCCACAAGTCGTATGGCGGCGCGAGTGCGTACAACGTGCCACCTCCGACCCCTGCGGCCCATCGACCACCTGAGATGGTCATGCCTCGAGAGCGGCAGATGAAACGAAAACAGGTGCAGAAGAATTGGGGCAAACCCTCTAAGCGTGTGCCTGTAGAACCACCGCCAGCAACTCGTGTTGTGGAGCCAGCAACTCGTGTTGTGGAGCCAGCAACTCGTGTTGTGGAGCCTGTCCGCAAGAATTGGGGACAGTTTAAAATTCCCAAGCGTGTGGAATCTCGTGAGCCTGTTTCACCTGCGTGGGAGGACCCCACCCCTGTGGACTTGACAACATCTTCTCCTGTGCCAGTTGTTGAGCATCAACCCCTGTTCCTAGAGCCGCTATTCATGGAGCCCCCAGTGGAGTATTCACCAGCAGTGGTGCATCAAGAGCCTGTGCAATCGCCAACCCCTCCTGTTGTGCATCAACCCCTCTTCATCGAGCCTCCAGTGGTGCATCAACCCCTATTCATCGAGCCATCACCAGTTGTGCAACCACCAGTTGTGTCACCGGTGCAACCAGTGGCGGCTCAATTATCCATGCCAAATTGGATGGAGCCTGCAACCCCTATACACTTTGACATGACTGAACTCCTTTTTGGGCATGAAGAGGATGAAATTCCGATTTTGGATGAAGCCATGTTAATGGAATTGGGTTTCGTACCACCGCCCCAAGATCGACCCTCAGATGAACCTTTGGACTTGACGACCCCCAGAAGTTTCCCTATTGTCACACAACCATCGGCCATTACATTTGTAAAGCCAATCGATTTGTCAAAATAAAAATAATTTCCAATCCTGTGTCGTTTTGCTTATTTGAAAAAATTTTGTAGAGGTCACGGTGCTCCACTATTTTTTCGGCCGACTGTGTGAGACCTATGGCAAGTACTGTGAAACGAGTGCAGGATGTATTTTAACAGTCTTTGGGTAGGAGTTGGCATGGGACAAGGGGTGTCGAGTGCAAGGTGGATGCGAGGTTTTTTTGACAGTCTTTGCGTAGGAGTTGGCATGTATTTTTGGGACCATGGGTGGTTGAATGCAAGATGGCCTGTATAAATGTTTGGCAAATACTGTGAAACGAGTGCAGGATGGGTTGCAAGGTGGACTGTGTAAAACCTATGGCAAGTTCTGTGAAACGAGTGCAGGATGGGTTGCAAGGTGGACTGTGTACAACCTATGGCAAGTTCTGTGAAACGAGTGTCCTGTGAGTGTAACGTTTGTTTGACAGTCTTTGCGTAGGAGTTGGCATGTGTTGTGGACAATGGGTTTCGAGTGTAAGGTGGCCTGTGTAAATGTATGGCAAATACTGTGAAACGAGTGTCCAGTGAGTGTGACGGTTAGCCAGCAACGTGTCAGGCCAGGTCAGGAAGCGTGGAAAGGACTGTTTTTCCACCACAATGAAATGGTGGAAAGCCAATTTGAAAAAAAACACGGCTTTGTGATTTCATAAAGTTGAAGCAACAACTTGTCACCGTCCCAAAACTTTTCCTGAGCTGAGAGGATGTATTAAAAAAAAAAAAAAAAAAAAAAAAAAAAAAAAAAAAAAAAAAAAAAAAAAAAAAAAAAAAAAAAAAAAAAAAAAAAAAAAAAAAAAAATTTTTTTTTTTTTTTTTTTTTTTTTTTTTTTTTTTTTTTTTTTTTTTTTTTTTTTTTTTTTTTTTTTTTTTTTTTTTTTTTTGAATGGTATAAAGTCTTGAGCTGCGGGGAATATTTTTCAGTTGCCTGCTCGACCGTCACCCAGCGTGTTTGGTTTTTTTTTTTGCCAAGATTTTTTTTAAATTGCCATGAACAACAACCATGGATCGATGCATCCCTTTCTGGGACCGCATCCCATTTACATTTGGCATGACCGGACGCGCAAGTTGCACTTGTTGAAATGCAATCGACCCCTCGAGTGTGAATGCCGGAAAGAATTTGATCAAATCCTCACGAGCGGTGTGGCGTTCCTGTTGTTGAAGGTTACCGAGGAGGGAACGCACGTGGCGTCGTGTCCCAAGGTGCCCGAGCTGTGTAGTTGTGATGTGTATGGATATCCCAACTACTTTAAAGACAATGATATCATTCATCGGGCGGGTTGCACGTTAAACAGTGTCGATTGCATCTGTAAGAGTGATCTTCCGACATCCACGTTTTACGTGCCGCCCTCCATGCCACCCAGAGGCTCGTTGTACCAAGAAAAGGATTTCTTGCATCTGGCCCATTGTCGAGGGAGAATGCCTTGCAGGTGTACTTACACGTTATTTGCGTGTGGGTATTACAAGATTCGACTGTCCGACCACGGACCCCATTTGACGCAATGCTCACTCAGTGTGGACTATGGCACGCCACGTTTGAGTAACCTGTGTGATTGTAAAAAGATACTGCGAGAGCAATATCGGTGGCCGAACGAGGTGGAGGATGTGACAAAGGACATGGCCCGATTGTTTCAGGAGGAACATACATGGTCGAATGGAACGCAACTGGAAAAAACAGGTAGCCTGCCAAACAACACATAAGGACCAAAACTTTTCCTGAGCATTCAAAAAAAAAAAAAAAAAAAAAAAAAAAAAAAAAAAAAAAAAAAAAAAAAAAAAAAAAAAAAAAAAAAAAAAAAAATTTTTTTTTTTTTTTTTTTTTTTTTTTTTTTTTTTTTTTTTTTTTTTTTTTTTTTTTTTTTTTTTTTTTTTTTTTTTTTTTTTTTTTTTGACTGTATATAAGTCAGGGCTTGGCGAAGCTTTTGCCATTTGCTGTTTGGTCATCGTCCAGTCAACACTGTTGCGCTCTTTGGATTGCCTTGCTGTCTGGATAAACTTGCAAGTGGAATACACCTCGTGATGGCCCCTAGCACCTATTCTTCCATGTTCAGTCGTAAAAAACTGTTGCGCGTGAAATGTCCTGCTTTGCAATGTGGTTTAGAAATGACCCTGCAAGAGTATGTAACGGTACACGTGGGTCGTGTTCACTCGATCGATCGAGATGTACAATGCCCTTTTTGCATGGGGGACGTCGGATGGAGATATGCAGAACGGACCACTAAAAAAATTGACCAGCATCGTATGGAGTGTATCAAAGACATATTTCCCCATTTGTTTCGACCCCCGAAAGGTTATAAAGTTCGCTTACCACCACCGCCGTGCGTTTCGGCGTCGGGACCTTGTGAACCGTGCCTATCCTTTTTACAATTGCCAAAACGTGGCATGTCGGGAAGAAAACCCTGCAAGGCATGGGGGACGTTTTATAAAGAAGTCGGACTGTTGCCGCCGTTTCTGACAGGACCTTTTCTCCCCACGCACGTGCCCTACTCTGAAGAAAGTGGTTTAGGGGACTTTATGCACCCCATCCTGCAACAGTTTTTGGAAAATACCCACATGTGGTTCCACGTCAGCGTCAGAGCCGCCGCATGGAAAGACTTTGTAACACACATTTTGAGTATCAAAGGTGTATATGTGCTTCCTTATTGGTGCTTGTGTGATGGAAGCAAAACACCCGGTGCCAAATTACCTGCTTCTCTGAAACATCATCGGCATATGGTGCTCGTCAAGGAGAAGAACGTTCAGTTGGACAAGGAGTGGAAGACGTGCATGAGGGTTAAAAATACGGCTGCTAAATTGAAATTCCCTATCAAGACCATCCATCAGTTAATCAATACTCTGTTTTACGTGAGTCAATCGAAAGCGCAATGTGACGGCACGGCTGGTAAAACATATGACTATAACGGAAATTCCCATTATTATCTTCATCACGCGTTGAGTCCTCACGCCAAAGTGGCCATGTCCGTATTGGTTCAGAACGGCTTGCATGACTATGTCCATTCTCGAGCCAAGCAACGCAAGGCCAGGTATTGGTACGATGAAGTCAAAGGAAGTGGATTGAGACGGTCCATTCCCGTCAAGAAGCTCAACATTCCTATTGTGGGTTGCGTTGTGCCTGTGGCCAAGTATCTGGAGCCTTCCCATTTGACGGAAGACGAGCCGCCGCCCACCGATCGTCCGTATCTGTGGATGTTTAAACCGGATCAAGTGATGGTATTGCAATCGAATCCATCTCTACTGGAAATGCCCTACAAAGAGTGGTGCGTGTACCAAATGGGACGCGGCAATTCTTTTTTGGACAACGTACACGAAGAAAAGTACGAGTTGGGTCAACGGCATCGGAGCGAGGTGAATGATTTTCAAAGCATCAAGCATGAGTTGATGGAGGAGTTTGAAGTGAAAAAGTCCTGTATAGTAAAGGATTTTGAAGCAGAACGTTCCCTCATGGTGTTTACGCACAACGAAAAGTTGGAACATGAACATGCCAAATGTATCGAGTTGGAGAATGAGTTGCAAAGGTGCCGGAAAGAGCGGGACGATGAAAAAATGCAACGGCAGTATTTGGAAAGGACAGCAGAAGCCGTGGAAACGGCCGTTGAAAAGGTACGAAGCCAGATGGCGGCAGAGATTAACACTTTGAAAAGCCAATTGAGGACAGCAGAACAGGCTCGAATACAACAGTATGAAGATCGTATTGCAGAATTGAAAAAAGAAAATGAAACGTTGCAACAAATTGCAAGAGGAGCAGTATCTTTCATTTCAAAAACAAATATGGATTGATGATCCAAGAGGCTTGTGACAAAAAGTTTCATGAGGCAATCTGAAAAAAAAAAAAAAAAAAAAAAAAAAAAAAAAAAAAAAAAAAAAAAAAAAAAAAAAAAAAAAAAAAAAAACTTTTTTTTTTTTTTTTTTTTTTTTTTTTTTTTTTTTTTTTTTTTTTTTTTTTTTTTTTTTTTTTTTTTTTTTTAATACATCTGTAGCTCATGAAAAAAGTTTTGGGGTGAAGTCGCTGGTGATTTGGTTTGACTAGTCGCTAGTGATTTTGGTTTTGTTCCAACACACAGGTGTATGTTTTTCCGGTTGCGTTCCGCCAGGTTCATTCGACCATGTCTCGTCATTCTCTTGAAACAATCGGGTCATCTCCGTTGTCCCCACATCGTTCGGCCACCGATATTGCTGTCGCAGTATCTTTTTTACAATGACAACTCGTGCCACACTGAGTGGGCATTGCGTCAAATTGAATGAATCTTGACGCTGGAAACTTTTTGCCAGCTGACCGTCTAGTGTTTTCCATTTCGAGTACCATCAAACATTTTCCCGTTGGTTAGCGATTCAATCGTTGTGATTCCATTGATTGGTTTCCAGCCGGCCATGCCACGGTTGTTGCCTCCGGTCCCAACTTTTTTTACCACTGGTTGTTGTTGGTCCCTCAAAATAATTTTTTTGGTTTGACCCAACATTTTTTCTGGAACGCGTCCCATTACAAAAATAATTTTTTTGGTGTCCCCCAGCAGTTTTATGGTTGAGAATTTAATAACATGTCATCCATTTTACCACCTACCTTTTGCAGGAATGATTTGCAGAAATCATGATTCATGAAAATCACATGATATAGGCGTGTGACGGAACATTTTATAATGTGTTCGTGTCTTTTGTGGAGTGATGCGGTATGATGGGAATGGGTTTGGATGGTTTCGGGCCTACATGAAATCTCTCAGGGATGCATGAAGAATGGACATGCGGCTTGCTATCGCGATGGATGGTTTCCCTGTGAAATATGCGTGAAACAGTCGGCAACTCGTGCGATTTGAAACGCGTGGCCCGAAACGATAGGAATTGCCCTGTTACCCGAAACACCCGGAAGTGTAATATTGTCCTGTCCCAAATGTCCTGTGTCATGATTCATGAAAATCACATGATATAGGCTTGTGACAGTACATTTTATAATGTGTTCGTGTCTTTCGTGGAGTGATGCGGTATGATTGGAATGGGTTTGGATGGTTTCGGGCCAAGATTCCATCTCCCACGGGTTCATGAAGAATGGACATGCGGCTTGCTATCGTGATGGATTGTTTCCGTGTGAAATAGTTGGGAAACGGTCCTAATGAGTTGGATCAGTCGACAACGCGTGCGAATGGAAACGGGTGGCCCGAAGCGATAGGAATTGCTATGTTACCCGAAGCGATAGGAATTGCCCTGTTATCCGAAGCGATAGGAATTGCACTGGAAGTGATAGGAATGACCCAGTTACTCGAAGCGATAGGAATGACCCTCGAAGCGATAGGAATGACCCTCGAAGCGATAGGAATGACCCGACCGGAAATCCAAAAGTGGCACGGTGAACGGCAAGTACTGTGAAACGCATGGGAATGGCGTTTCACAGTACTTGTCAAATTTGCCAGGAACCGGTTCCCCTGTAAAAATTTTGAGTTGGCAGCTTGAAACGGGATACCCTTGGAACAACTCAAAGTACAAAACAGCTAGGCGAAAAAAAGATTGCGTCACTCAACCAAAAAACTTTTCACGAGTCATGCAACCCAAAAAAACTTTTCATGACTCATTAAAAAAAAAAAAAAAAAAAAAAAAAAAAAAAAAAAAAAAAAAAAAAAAAAAAAAAAAAAAAAAAAAAAAAAAAAAAAAATATATATATATATATATATATATATATTTTTTTTTTTTTTTTTTTTTTTTTTTTTTTTTTTTTTTTTTTTTTTTTTTTTTTTTTTTTTTTTTTTTTTTTTTTTTTTTTTTTTTTTTAATGGTATAAAGGCTGGAGCTGTGGGCAACATGATTCAGTTGCCTGCTCGACCATCAACCCAACACGTTCGTTCCAGAGTTTTTGCAAGTCCCCCAAGATTTTTTATTTTATTACGTTTCCCGTTCCAGTTCATCATCTCGTCTGTCGGTGGTGGTCCACTCTTCGGGAAACACAATCTGCTTGATGTAGTCCACTGATTTATGCGTTTGGATAATATAGTTGGTCAGCACTTGGCGTTCCCGTTCCACGCGTTGTATGACGGACGGGTCTTCGCACGACTGTAAGAAATCGTCCAAGCCACCCATCAAGTGAAAGGCTGCGAGTCGAATGTTTTGACGTTCCCGTGCCAGTGTCGTTTCGAACGTATGCTTTTGGCATTCCTCGTGATTCATGATTCTTTGTTCCACCACCCGAAATAGTGTTCGGTTAACGTTGGATTGCGAATGTACTTTTCCACCTTGTGTTTGGACCGTTGCAAAGGACCCGACCACTGACGTCTCAGCTCCTCTGGACACTCGAGGATCCAAAACGCGTTGCGGTTGTGTTCGGACCAATCCAGCACGCTTAAATACGCGAGGTGGGGGTCTTGGATCTGCACGACGAGGGATACGGGTTCCGTGTTGTTGTTTTTATAGATACCTGGGATTTGGTATTCGACCACGCGCGTGGTGGAGGGATTCCATTCCATATCCAAGTGGCTGGTAAACACCAATTGTTTCACGTGAGGATCTAGGCAAAAGCCAAAGTCGGGTTCCACGACCAAGTACACGTTTTGGCCTTTGTATTGGAACCACACAGGGTCGTTGTCTGCTTCTTCTTCCCCTTTGGGACACCAGTGAGGACTCAGTGCAAATTCCAACACGTGCGGGACTCGACCTGCGTTCCCGAAAAAGAGTGTGGATTTTTTCGAGTCGAGCGCGGGTTGAATCAGCCAATCTGCCATGCTTGATCCTTTTGATGAGGTGAAACCTCAGTCAAAAGCGGAAAGGAAGGCCTACACGTGCGAGCAGTGTGAAAAGTATTTCGAGGCATGTCCCGAACGGTTGCACGTGTGCGGCAGGCATCGGGGAGTCCCTCGACCCTCGACGCCGGAAGGATTTTGGGAATTGGAATTTCCAGACGATTACGTCATTCCATGTGAAACGTATCGAGGACTCGGCAGGCCGAATAAGTATGAACGGGAACCGCCTGAAAAGAAGCCGGCCAACGTGATTCCGTGGAAAGGAGGATGGAAGAGGGCGGTGAAGAAGCAAGCTGAGGAAGATGATGCGCCACTCTCATCACAATCACAGGTCGGTCCCGTACGAAATTCCACAGAGGGACAGTTCGGTGATGCCCGAGGAAGAAAGGGAAATGAACTTTGTGTGGCCAGCCAGGGATCCCAATAAGCCTCGACCCGTAGGAGTGGTCAGACCTTTGGATAAATCGGAAGGCATCAGGGACGATATGCAGAGAGGTTCCCAATCTGCATCCAGCAGTACGCCATCATCGAGTAGTCAGCCACCACCCTATCGAGTACCCCGTAACACGTATAGAGACTATTTCCACAAGGACTATCCACACTATCCGTGAATGAAAAATATTTCCCCACTCAAAATATTTTTTCCAAGCTATTGAAAAAAAAAAAAAAAAAAAAAAAAAAAAAAAAAAAAAAAAAAAAAAAAAAAAAAAAAAAAAAAAAAAAAAAATTTTTTTTTTTTTTTTTTTTTTTTTTTTTTTTTTTTTTTTTTTTTTTTTTTTTTTTTTTTTTTTTTTTTTTTTTTTTTTTTTTTGAATAATATAAAAGTTGTGAGCAGTGGGAAAGATTTTCACTTGCCCTCTCGCCTGTTGTGCTGTCAACATACCATTTGCCTCTCGACACTTGGAACACACCCCTTTTGTACTGTCAACATACCATTGCCTCTCGACACTTGGAACACACCATTTACCACATACCATTTGCCTCTGACTATCAAAAATACCATTTACCTCTCGACACATACCATTGGCCACTCGACACCATACCAACATGGAGATTGGATATGCTCTCCTAGGGCCAGAAGCCATTGCCCCTACCGTGTTTGACGCTCAATCCCCAGGGATCGATGTGTATTGCCCTCGACGCACGGTCGTGCAGCCTGGGGAGCAAGTGAAAATCGATACACGCGTCGGATTCCACTTTCCGACCGGCAAGATTGGACTCGTGTTGGACAAGTCGTCGGTGGTCACGCGCAAGCAATTGAAAACCGAAGCCGGGGTGATTGATACGGGATACAGGGGTCCCTTGGTCGTCGTGTTGAGGAACATGGGACGCGTGCCCGTGGTTTTGGAAGTTGGGGAAGCGATGGCGCAAATGGTGTTGACGACCGCCTGGCAGCCGCGATTGGTGGCTTTGCCGAGTTTGGATACGAGCAGCACGCATCGAGGTACGCGTGGATTTGGTGGGGAAGGAGATTAAAGATGGCATTGACGGTGAAAATATCGGGGGACATGTTCCCTCAACCCATGGGGTTTCCCACGACCCAACTGAGCATGACGTCCGGCAATCTGACTTTTAAAATCGATACGCAAACGGAACCCGACAAGCTGCACGTGGTGATGGAAAATATTCCTCACGACGATTTAGTGTATTTGTTTATTCAAAAGTTTGGCCAAGATCAAGGCGATCGGGTGTGGTATGTGGATTTGAATCGCGTCAACAGCCAGGACTTTATGATGCAGGCGTTTTCGTTACTCACCAACCGATTTGTGGAATGCATGTATCGAACCATTGCGTTACAACACCACCAGCCTGAAACAACAACAACGAGTGTTGATGATGAGGCTGTTGAATTGGATGACTCTCTGCTTCCTGTTGCTCAATAAAATAAAATTGCCATCAATTTCAAAATGACAACAACACAGAGCCGCCTGGCTACACCAGCAGCTAGGCATGACCAAAATATTTTCATGAACCAATTCAAAAAAAAAAAAAAAAAAAAAAAAAAAAAAAAAAAAAAAAAAAAAAAAAAAAAAAAAAAAAAAAAAAAAAAAATTTTTTTTTTTTTTTTTTTTTTTTTTTTTTTTTTTTTTTTTTTTTTTTTTTTTTTTTTTTTTTTTTTTTTTTTTTTTTTCACTTGCTATAAAAGTCGTGAGCTGGTGGGAAAGATTTTCATATGCTTCCTCACCCCGACGTGTTACAAGACCTGTTAGTTATTTCAACCGCTGTTGTATCAAGAGGTATTATTTACAATGAATCCTTCCGAAACCTCGAACGCTCCTGCTATGGATTGGGCGGCTCAAGTTCCTGGCCCATTTGCTGAAGTCAACAAGACATTGCCGACCGTCACTCTGCTTTCCAGGTTTCAACCCAATAGCATAGCAGCGGTCGCCATGGACGAAGTCGAATGCGTCGTGATGATGAATACCGTTTATTTTCGGCAGCCGATGACGGATGTCAACTGGGAATATGCCGTCATTGCCATGCTGAGGGAGTTGAAAGTCGTGGACGTGTACGTGCAAGGCATTTCGCTCGCACTCAAACGAGCGGCGGCGGCGGAAGAATGCATGAACGTGATGATGGATGGGACCCCTTTTAAATTGAGGTACCCTTGTAGGCAGTGCGGACGCAAATCGTGTCCAGTCACCAAAGCCCATTTGAAATGGCGCAGAGTCGTGAGACGGGAACCGTGTCACTTGGCACATGAAGCTTCCAGTGATTTTTTGATGAACAACCACGCGTCGCCAATGTGCAACCCAGATCCCAAATAATTTGTTTGAGCTCAAAATATTTCTTTTGGACATGTATTCATGACGAGGGCTTGGCAACTAGCTAGGCATGATCACCACTCCCCAAAATAATTTAACAAGATGTATTAAAAAAAAAAAAAAAAAAAAAAAAAAAAAAAAAAAAAAAAAAAAAAAAAAAAAAAAAAAAAAATTTTTTTTTTTTTTTTTTTTTTTTTTTTTTTTTTTTTTTTTTTTTTTTTTTTTTTTTTTTTGAATGGGTATATAACTCGTGAGCCATGGAAACATTTTTCAGTTGTCGTCGTGGATAGCGTCGCTGCTGTTGTGTTAAGGTTGCTAGTGTTTCGTTCTTCATTCCGTTGTTTCAAATTTACCATGAATTGTTCCGAATACTTCAGTGCTGCTGCTACTGCAGTGGAGACCCATGTCCCATTCGCTGAATGGAATGGAAACCGGCCGCAGCACTTGACTCTGCGTACCAGGTATCAACCCTGGGACATAGCAGCAATCGCCATGGACGAAGACGAATGCGTCGTGATGATGAATACCGTTTGGTTTCGGCAGTGTAAGAAGGTACCCGAATGGGAACATGCCGTCGTTGCCATGCTGAGGGCGTTAAAAGTCGTGGATGCGTACGTGCAAGACCTGCCGGACGAGTTTAAGCGAGTGGCGGAAAAATACAGGATACATGTGATGGCGGCGGCTGAGGCACCTGTGAACACAAAGTACCCTTGTTCGCTGTGCGGAGGCGAATCGTGTGCAGTCCTCAAAGCCTATTTGCTGTGGGTCAGACTCGTGACATGGGCACCGCGTATCATGATGGACCATGAACCGACTATAGCGCAATGCAGGGTGCCGTCGCATGAACCACTAGCTGACGACACAACGAGTGGTTCCATTCCAGTTGTTACCATGAATCCGACCGAATATTTCAGTGCTGCAATGGCGACCCATGTCCCATTCGCCGGATGGAACGGGAGTGGGCCGCAGCAACACTTGACGCTGCGTTCCAGGTATCAACCCCGTGGCAATGCAGCAATAGCCATGGACAAAGACGAATGCGTCGTGATGATGGATACCGTTTGGTTTCGGCAGTGTAAGAAGGTACCCGAATGGGAACTTGCCGTCGTTGCCATGCTGAGGGTGTTAAGAGTCGTGGATGCGTACGTGCAAGACCTTCCGGACGAGTTTAAGCGAGTGGCGGAGAAATACATGAATGTATCGGCAGCGGCTGAGGCACCTGTGAACACAAAGTACCCTTGTTCCGTGTGCGGGGGTGAATCGTGTGCAGTCCTCAAAGCTTATTTGCTGTGGCTCAGACTCGTGACATGGGCACCGTGCATCATGGATCATCAAGCGACCATAGCGCAATGGAGGGTACCGTCGTCGCATGACACAAGTCTTGAGGTGCTCACTCAAAATATTTCTTTGAGCTAAAGGTCATTTTGAAAACACACACATGGTGGAAATAATTTCTGATCAAAACTTTTTTTCTGGGCACATTGAAAAAAAAAAAAAAAAAAAAAAAAAAAAAAAAAAAAAAAAAAAAAAAAAAAAAAAAAAAAAAAAAAATTTTTTTTTTTTTTTTTTTTTTTTTTTTTTTTTTTTTTTTTTTTTTTTTTTTTTTTTTTTTTTTTTTGAATGGCATATAAGTCGTGGGCAGTGGACACATTTTTCAGTTGCTGCCCTGCTGATCTTCACACGACGTGCTCTGGTGGACTCGTTGCTCAACGTGAACAAGTCTTGGATGTCAGTTAATTGTTGGATGAATCGCTGTCACCGTTGCCAATGATGCTGATCGACGTGCTTGTGGAATTTCTTTGAGACGTATGGAAATCCAATGGCATGGTATTTCACACATGCAGTTTTTTTCATGGCTCGTGTGTCGTGCCAATGGGCCCTGCTGAAATACCAAGCGTCCGCAATAAAAAATGCTAGCGTCCGCAATATAAGGACTCGAAATACCAAGCGTCCGCAATAAAAAATGCTAGCGTCCGCAATATAGGGACTCGAAATACCAAGCGTCCGCAATATAAACTGATAGCGACCGTATTAAAAAAATGTCAGTCCTCCTGACATGGTTGGGAGTGGAGTACCAAAGTGGTGAATTGACCCGAAATACACAGCGTCCGCAATATAAAATGATAGCGTCCGCAATATAAGGACTCGAAATGCCATGCGTCCGCAATGAAAATGCAAACGTCCGCACTATAAATGCAAAACGTCCGCAATAAAAAAAATTCCATCATCAAGAAACTTGTAAATTGGCATGGTTTGGACTCGATTTGAGTACCAAAGTGGTCGATTGACTTGTGATTCTTGTCAATGGTCGTGGTTGGGACCTCGAAATGTCAAGTGTCCGCACTATAAATGCAAAACGTCCGCAATAAAAAAATAACGTGTCCGCAATAAAAAATTCCGTCCGCCAGAAATGTGACAATGGATGTGGTGGGGACTGTGAAAGGACTCGAGGGGAGCGTCGAACGGGGGTAAAATGGGCTTGAAACGGCCTGAAAACGGCCCGATTAAAAACTAACTACTGTGAAACGGAAAACGTCCGCAATAAAAATGCCAATCGCATGGGGTTTTATGTCAATTGATTCAAGTTGTATGTCAAAATAAAAAAAGAAACCCCCAAAACAGTTGTTTACCAAGCAAATGTTCATGGTTGGAATGACTCGTTTTGGGGCACGTTTTGTTTAAAAAAATAACTTGTCCGCAACAAAAAAACGTTATTGACATAAACTTCTTCTGTAATATTAGGCTAGAGGGACATCAGCGTCAAGCTTGGTTTCGGGAACAGTTTCCCACGCTTGGGGTCGTAAGACTTGCTTCATG
This sequence comes from Troglohyphantes excavatus, assembly GCA_963932185.1. Classification (NCBI taxonomy): domain Eukaryota; kingdom Metazoa; phylum Arthropoda; class Arachnida; order Araneae; family Linyphiidae; genus Troglohyphantes; species Troglohyphantes excavatus. The sequence goes on from OZ010667.1 coordinate 62,444,560, forward strand.
TGGTCCAAAGAAAAATGTAATTGAATGATGGAGCCTTGCAAGACCTGTCTTTCCCGTTGAATTGTTTGTTTCATGGCTGGATCTTTACAATCCAGCACAAACTCGTCCAAACACTTTATCAAGTGTACCGAAGCATTTTGAAGGTTTTGCCGTTCCCGTGCCACATTGCATTCAAACGCATTCAGGTAGCATGTATCGTGGTCAGTCATCTTGTTTTATTGCCTGGGAACCAATAGTGTTTGGCCCAACGCTGGACCGGCAATGGGAATTGGCTAGTGATAAAAAACACAAGTCTTGCAAAGTGACAAGTGAGCTGGCCACCCAAAACTTTTCCCAAGAGCTATGAAAAAAAAAAAAAAAAAAAAAAAAAAAAAAAAAAAAAAAAAAAAAAAAAAAAAAAAAAATTTTTTTTTTTTTTTTTTTTTTTTTTTTTTTTTTTTTTTTTTTTTTTTTTTTTTTTTTTTTTTTTTTTTTTTAATCAGTATAAATATGAGTGTAGCTAGCAGAGCCAACCATTCAACTCTTCACTGTTGATCACTCCACTTGCTGCTGCTTCTGCCTAATCAAGTTGTCATGGACGCCTCTTCCATTTGCTGTTCGACTTGTGGTGCAATGATGGATTCACCGGCTACGGCACCTTTGCAACAGGTCTTGACGATGGCTTTGGTGCAAGAAATTCAAGATGTCAACAACACCCATCTGACGTTTGAAACGTTAATCATACGACTCTTGAAACGTGTTGCTGAACAGTTTCACGTGCCATGGTCCACCATTCTAGAGACGACGCGTCAAGGACCTTGCCTTTTGGATGCCCAACTCCATACCCAATTGGAAAGTGTTTGGACCGCTCGCAACAAACCCGTCACGTTGGATGAACAGCATTGTGTGGAACGTATTTTGGGAAAAGATTACGTTCGTCCCACCGACTTGCTGAAATTGGTTGGATGCTTACATAAAATTACGGAGCCCAAGCAAGTCTGGACTTGGTTTGCTGTCGATGGGTTTCTCGGAGATGATGCCAAGCGGTATGTGGACGCCTTTCGCTATGGACCGGACGAAGTCAAAGGGAAACATGTACGGGCGGTACGAACCTTGTATCAGGACATGGATTCACCCACCATGATGAAAGAAGTCTTGGAAACCATATTTCAAGGACCTAAAGAAGGAATTCATGCTGCTAGAGATGCGTATGTGGAAGCAGTGGGCGGATGGGATGCTGTCAAGCAAATTGCAGAATGGCGTCAGGAGCAACAAGACAAAATAAAAAAGAAACGACCTGCCGAGAATGGGGAACCGAGCCGTAAACGCGCCAAGGGTAAGACTGACGACGACGATGAGCCTGAAGACAAGCCAGAGGACGAACAATCAGAAGAAAAACAATCATCCCAGTTATAATGATTGAAAAAATAAATACAATGGTTTGATGAAACCAAAAAAGAAATTGTCCCAAATCTTTTCTTGAGAGCTCAACTCAAAATCATTCAGGAGATTTTATAAAAAAAAAAAAAAAAAAAAAAAAAAAAAAAAAAAAAAAAAAAAAAAAAAAAAAAAAAAAAAATTTTTTTTTTTTTTTTTTTTTTTTTTTTTTTTTTTTTTTTTTTTTTTTTTTTTTTTTTTTTTTTTTTTTTTTTATTGTATATAAACCAGAGCTCAGGATAACTTTTGCCAGTTGGACGTTACCCACTGCGCTGCTGGTTGAAGCTCAACAATTGTCTTTACGTATGGATGCCGCTCATACCTTGTTTGGCCATGTGGAACGAGCCCAACCACAGATTTACCAACGGATTTTACAAATCATTCAACCCCATTCCCTGGAATCCGTGTTACGTTTCTTTCAACAGCATTTGAAACAATCCGTTCCTGATTTACGGGTCTTTGAAACCCACAAGGCCCAGATTCCCAATTTATGCTTACAGTTTGTCTTGGCCATTCGAAGACAATTTCCCAACCCAGGTGATGCATTTGGTATTCAGTTGACCTGTCGGCTCACGAAATCCGATACCCAAGGTACGTTGGACAGCAAACATTTACGGGCTGCTGACCAAACGGTTTCTTTCAATGTGGATAAGGCTTTGAAATATGAATTGCATTTGTTTAACAACCACACCCAAGTGTTTGAATTGGCCACCACGCACACCTATGCCAGCGTCTTTACGAGAAATTGTAGCGTCACGGACCTCATGGCACGAATTCCCAATGCATGCCGTTTGGAAAGGGGTGGACCTTTTCATAAAGGGAAAGATGCACAAGGACAACTCAAGTACCTCAGCACGTTTTCCTTCATCATTGTTCCGAATCGGGTCTTGTACAAGTCCTTTAAAGATTTGCAAGTGTTGTTACAGCATTTAAAGGCAGATTGCATCGTGGGCATATCGGATATTCGGTACATGTTTCAAAAATGTGGGTTGGTCAGCCACTACTTTAACATGGTCAACGTGGTGCAACAACAATTGTTACCCGATTTGGATTCCGTGTATGCTCAAGACGTGTTGACGGTGATGAAATACCAATGTCGGACAGGACAACCGTTACCCTTGACGCGGGATGGACTTGTCAAGAATCTGGAACGATCTCCTATTGAAATTTTGAGTTTTGAAGCACCCAAAAAGAATTATGCCCGCATGTGTACCGAACCGGAACGCAAGCATACCGTCAAAACGTCAGCCGATAAAATATTCTTTGGCCAGCAGTTTAACGAAGGGACAGGCTACCAGTTTGAATTGTTACCAGCTGGAACCAAAACTGAATTGACATAGTTAAACTTTTTTTTTTTTTTTTTTTTTTTTTTTTTTTTTTTTTTTTTCCACCCTATATAAAGCCGCGCAACTGGCATGTCGTATCATACCTTCTTGCGCTCCCTGTTTGGAAGCAACTATTCCATGCACCATTCCTACTTGCATGGAATCCACTTGTACTGCCTGTTTATCATTACGCTAGTGGTGTCTTTGTGCGCCTACAGTGCCCACTCGTACAGCCAAGAGTGTTCCAGGACCTTTGATCAACGGGTGCATACCTTGCGGGTCAAATATGCTACTCAATGTGCCGCTAATGCAAATGCCCATTCTGGATAACTATGATGCTCACGTGCAAAATTTCATTCATTTTTTGCATACACGCGTGGATTGCACGCTCATTTATGAAGGACCCACAGATATCCATCAACACGTTTGTGAAAGGACCGTCTATGCCTGTTCGGTCCAACATCAACCGACCCAAAAAGTCTTACGGAATGTGTTTCCCATCATGTTGGGATCCCAACTGGATCTTGCCATTCGCCATCAACATCTGCGTACCTTTGATTCCTTTTCCACCACGGACGCCCCCTTTCAAGACGTGGACATTGGACGGGGATTTTTCATCATTTCTGGATTCTTGAGGCAATTGCCCTACTTTTTTACCAACGACCCGACTCAAACGCATCTGGTGAAAAAGAAATTGGTACGGGTGTTTACCTATGACGCTTGCGATCGGGGAAAGGAATTGAGTTACTATATTCACGACCACCAGACCAAAAAACGGGGCGACATGATGATGGTGTGCAACGACGGAACGGAATCCACAGACCACGTTCAATCCTTTTTTGATTTTTGTCCCTATGCCACCGACTCGGCCACGTACATGGCACACGTGTACCGTCAAAATCAATTTGATATTGATTCCCTGACCAATAAAATTGTCGTGAGCCCAGGACATTTGTTTACCAAATTGTTTGTCAAGTACCTGTATGCACCGCTGCGGGAAGGCAGTTGGCCTCTGATCAAGTCCAAATTGGCTTTGGTGGTCAAATCCATTGAAACGGGTTGCTTGTTGCACGTCTTGTCCCGAAAAACGGTTTATTTCAAAGAAGGCAAATCGATGGGCAAAATGACCACCACTCCCCAAGAATCCCATCGTGAAATTGGGGCCAACGGGGAAGTGTTTGTGGAAAAGTCGATGGGCTGCTATCGAGAAATAAATATGCAGACGTATCCCCTCAATCCCTACCTGTTGTACATGATTGTACGCCAAATGTCCAATAAAGTGAAAAGCAATTCCGTGCCGCCGTTTCACGATAGTTACTTGGGGTACTTGTGCATTTTGGGCTGCTTTGAAACCAAACATGTGGGACGTACGACCATGATGGTGCGAGATACCGTGGTGTCCTCGTGCAATGATCTGGATCCCGTGTTTCATGACGCCCAGCAATCGGCCTTGTGGAAACATTTGAATCTCGAACAGCAAGGGGTATCGCACCAATACTTTGTGGTGGTCAATGAAGCCTGTATTCCCGTGACCGAAGCCTGTTATCGTCATTTGGATTTACTTCAGCTCAAACTCCAGTTCCCCCACGTGGAATGCTTTCAACAAGATCCTTTCATTTACATTCGGTACAAAATGGGACTCATCTTTAAAAAATTGCCTGGTACGGACGTGTGGGTGACGCCTAAAGATGTGGTGTATTGGTCCCAACGCTTGCTACACTTGGACTCGATGCATGCCTTGGTGGAACGGTTTGGGTATCATTTCATCACGAGTTACCATGTGGATCTCAACCCGTTTTTCAAACATAACGCCTTTCCCAAAAATATTTTGGCTTTCAATGCGTTGAAAAATGCCGTTTTGGCGATCGATCCTCGCTACCATCATTATTTTATGGATAGTTTGTCAGCCTATTGCCGACAACTGACACCGTATCATAAAACGGTGCTGGAACCCGTGGACGATGGTATTTCTACCCACTTTGTGTTGAAAATTCCCCATGTGACGGTGGCGTACATGAGTTTTCTTGGGTGCACGCAAGAAGACAGTATCGTGTGTCGGAAAGACGTGGATGCGTTCGACTGTTGTCGATTTTACACCGTTCGCGTGAAAATTGAAGCGGATGGGTTGGTGCGGTTCCACCCGATTCAAGGGGATCCCGACGAATCGTCCGTGTTGGGAACCGTGATTCATTACGGATACACTCCCCTCAAAGTGGTACCCTATTCCATACACGTGCGGACCACTGCCCTCACGACCCAATCCATTCGTCTGTCGTTTACCAAACCCCCGTTTCGAGTCATCAAGTATCACTTGTCAGGCACCACGTTGAGTATTTGTATGGAAACGGATCATTTCACCAATACTGGGGACAAGTTGTGCAGCTTTCATGGTCAAAAAGGCGTGATGCGAGTCGTCGAGACGTTACCCACCTTGGACGAAAGCGTACAACCCGATTTATTAGTCAATGCGTACAGTTTGTTTCGCATGACGCTGGGCCAAATCTTGGAAGGCATCGAGTTGGGACAAGGCAAAGATGCCACGACCGTTCGAAACAGTGATGGACGCTTGGTACCTGATGCCAAAGCCTTTTATGCCAAAACATTTTACTTTCCGATTGCGTATTGGAGTTCGGAACACTTTTATGCCCCACGCGAATGTACCATGGATAAGATTATGAATCAGGCCGTCAAGGGACGTTCCCGTGGCGGTGGCATGCGTTTGGGAAATATGGAATTGCTGAATGGTTTACGAGGAAATGGAATTGCCGCATGCTTTGAGGAAAAGTTTTTTGAGCATGGAGATCGGTTGCATAACGTTCTGGATCCCACGTTACCGAAATCGGTGGAATTGGTGCAGGAAGATGCACGGTTCTTCAAGTGTCAGTTTACGTACTCTACCAGTCCAAGCGTCACTATGCCAGATGCGGAATGAAATGAAAAACACTTTTACACTTTGGCTTCAAGCATGGGCCGGCAAGGGTACCAAACTTTAAAAAAAGGCCTATACTTTTAAAATGTGGCTTAAAGTTATTTCGGCAACACAAGTCGGAGCGACATCAGAAAAAAAATACGCTCCGACTTTAAAAGCAGTGGAATAAGAGGTACCAAACTTTAAAAGTCGGGGTTATTTTTTAAAGTCGGATGCCGTTTTGCGTTTGGTGGACCAGATCAGTTTAAAACGGGTGCTCATACATTTTTTCCAGTTGAAAACCAACATGGTTTCACAGTGTTTGTTACCTGTGTCACAGTCAAACTGAAAAAATAGTCGAGCGGAATAAATAACTGAGCGCTCGACACACTGCTCAAGTATTTTTGCCGTTTGACAGTCCCCACTCAAGTGGGGACTGTTAAACAGATTTAATGTTTGGTTACATATTATTGCCGTTTTACAGTCCCCACCCAAGTGGGGATTGTGAACTGGCAATAATGTGTAAGCAGTCGAGCACTCATGTATTTGTTCTGTTTACTGTACCCCCACCCTGCTCATGTATTTTTTCTGCTTATAACCTTTTTCGGGTCTGGGCCTATGTCACAGTCAAACAGCAAAAATAACTAAGCAAAAAAAATATATGAGCACTCATGTATTTTTTCTGCTCGACAACTTTTGCTGTTTGACTGTTACACAGGCCCAGAACCGAAAAAGGTTATAAGCAGAAAAAATACATGAGCACTGGGGGGTACAGTAAACAGAAAAAATACATAAGCAGTTGGCCCTAAACAGAAAAAATACATGAGCAGTTTGACCCAAACGGAAAAAATATATAAGCAGATTTCCCCAAACGGAAAAAATACATAAGCAGTAAAAATACATGAGCACCCCGATTTTTGGGTTGTTCCCAAACTGGAATGTTTGGGGTACTTTGGTACTTGGAACAAGCAAAATGCCCCCAAGAAAGTGATGTTTAAAAAAATCATCCCCAAGATGGCCTCATGAAAACCCAAAGGTCTTGCAAATACAAAATGTGGTGGTTTGACCCAATTTGGAAATTGGCTAGTAATGAAAAACACAAGTCTTGCAAAGTGACAACAACCCATCCCAAAACTTTTCTTGAGCTGAAGATGTATTAAAAAAAAAAAAAAAAAAAAAAAAAAAAAAAAAAAAAAAAAAAAAAAAAAAAAAAAAAAAAAAAAAAAAAAAAAAAAAAAAAAATTTTTTTTTTTTTTTTTTTTTTTTTTTTTTTTTTTTTTTTTTTTTTTTTTTTTTTTTTTTTTGGATAGTATATATACCAGCGCCCCAGAAACTTTTTACCAGTCGGGTCTTACGGTAGAGCAGCAGCTACTATTCTATGGACGCCGATTGCTGGTATGCTTGCTGGTCCCATCTGTTCATTCACGAGTCCAGGATCGGTCGTTATGAAGAAATTGGCCAAATGCTTTTCCAAACAATGTATTTTCCCATTGACTGGGACTTTGATGTATGGCACAGGACACATGCAAATGACATTGTCACGGCTCGTGTACAGAAGCATACCCTTCTCACACACGTCTGGATTTAACGTGTCACATGCGGATCCCGACCAAATGGATTCGTCTGTACACAAGCATTTCCAATTGGGAACAGGAAATTGACTCAACATGATCATTCCACCCTTTTCCGTATCGCACTCGATAGGATTGGTCTGGGGCACTACACAGACGCCACCCGTACATTGGACGTTGTTTTCCACACATAAAAAATTGCAATCATCCACACACGATACGGGTTTGGATGTACAATTTTGCTGAAATACGGGGACTTGCACGTGCATGCGAAACGTGTTTGGTGGGTCAGCCGACGATATACTCATCCACGCAAACCCCAACCATAAGAATCCAAAAAGGAGCCATGTCGTCCACATATCTTTTCTTTCCACAAGTCAAGAAGACGATGGAACGATCCATTGATCATCATGATTCCCAACGACCGGCGCGTGTCACGGCCAGTCGCGTACACAAATGGCGAGACGCTTGGACCGCTTGTTCCAGTGTCGTGGAAGGCTATTCATCCACGAATTTAAAGAATTTTCACCTCATCTTTGGGCAATGGATTTCCATTTTAAATTGGATTTTTGGGAATCCCATCAATCCCCTGCGGCAATACATTCCCTTCTTTTATTACTGCAACGATCCGCATGGACCCAAAGAAATTTTACACATGTACATGGATCCCAATGTGGGGGAAAATAGTGAACGCTACGTCCACATTTTCTTTAACCTGTACGAATTTAACAAGATCCGGAGGGATTATTGTGAAAACATGAACCGAAACAATCACATGCTGGTGGACGAGGCTCGGGGCACGATTAATTTTTCCGTTTTGGAAGAAACGGTCCATAATCCGGCTGAATATTTCCAACACATCACCACCTGGCAACTTTTATTTCTGTTTACTCTGCATTTGCTGGCGCATTGGGACACGTACGACAAGTACCAGCATGCCAATTACGATACGCACATGCGGGTCCGAGAGTCGGAATTTTACAACATGTATTTCTACGGACAGTTGGTGTACCATCAATAAAGTAATATGCCTCGACGAGCGGCTTTTCCTGCACGGCGTGGTCCTCTCAAGGTGCCCATCATGTATGCCTACGAAATGTTGATGGAACATGGGGCTGCCAACCCAAACGACATGACCAGGATGGTGTCCCTCAGTTTTTTGGAACGGCTTTCGGTCAATGAACGCACGCTGGTCCCGGTCGCCAAACTCAGGCCTCTGTTCCGTCAAGCCCGTACGTTTCAAGAGTTTAAAAGAACGTATTTGCAGCAAGTGCCCGACGAATACTGGATTGGGATTTTGGAAGAGAATCCACGGTTAATTACCTATGTCAAACGATTTATGGCCCCTACCAGCAATCGACAGCGGTTAAAAATGAAAGCCTTTGTGGGTCGGCCTGACATGAGTGACGTGTCGGACGATGAATCTGTCCTCTCCATTGACCCTTCCAATGACGAATGTGACGATACCAATGTCAATTTCCCCAAATCCGTGTGTCAAGGGATTCGACGGGTCTGTCGGTACCATGACAAGGACCGACGCTACCGTCCCTTTGACAAGGACGATAGTGAAAGATCCCGTTACCGATTTGATTTGAGGTATGATTAAACAATGACTGGGTTTTCCAGAGGATTGTAAGCCAAGGGAATTAACGCCTTGTGCCGAACACTGTAATGCCAGAGGTAGGGTGCGTTTCCAGACACGTGGGCTTCGTGGTCGTTGTTTAACGAAAGAAGGGTGGCCTGAGACGAACAAGGTGCGAGTTGGCCACGTAACACTCGAATGGGTAAAATCCCACTCTGTTCAGGTGGTCCAAAGCATTTGGCAAGTCGAGTTCCCACTGGTGTGGGTGGAATACTCTTTTCCTCGTATTTGTACACCCACAACCGAATAAATTGGGGTAAAAGGCGTGTACACGTCATGAAATCCATATCGAGTAACGGTGCGAGTTTGGGGACATTAAAATTTAAAAGGGTCAGGAAATGGTACAATTCTTCTTCAAACGTCTGGCTGATTTCATTTCGAATGGCATCCACAAACGATCGGTTGATTTTAACACGTTGGCAGTCAAACGGTAACGTGCTGGTATCCAAATGATTCATGTCGTGCACGTAAAAGAGGGGACGGTTCCCACTGACCACGTAAGACAAACTGTAGGGATCCAGGTGTTGTTGCCAGACATGCATGGGATCGTGCAACCGCCGATCGTAACTGTGAATGGCATCACACGCAGCATTTTCAGGAATCATTTTGTAATGAATATCCACCACAACAAAATCTTGTAGAACGGGATATTTTCTTTTGCAAAGTAACTCGAGGACTAGGGTTCGATAATCCACAGCCATGCTTTGCTTGATTGAACCATGCGTTATTGGAAACACACAAGTCTGCCTCAAGAAAATTATTTTCTGGGTGACTCAACAGAAGTGGATACAAAAAAAAAAAAAAAAAAAAAAAAAAAAAAAAAAAAAAAAAAAAAAAAAAAAAAAAAAAAAAAAAAAAAAACTTTTTTTTTTTTTTTTTTTTTTTTTTTTTTTTTTTTTTTTTTTTTTTGAGAAAAGTTTTGGGATGGTGACCACTTTGCAACACTTGTGTTTTTCATTACTAGCCAAAGTGACATTTGGGTCGAACGGAAAAAATACATGTTCAGCCTGTTTTGGCATGCACAGCTCTTGAATCAAGCACAGCTCTCGAATCAAAGCTTTTGAGCAAGTGATCCATGACAATTTGCAAGATGGAAGATTCCCAATGATTCCGGTTGACATCTTGGGAGATCACCCTTTCAGACTTTGACAGACGTCTGTTGATCGAAAGTCCAGAATCAAACTGGCGATTCTGACAACCACTCGAAAAACCAGTCATGTGACGGAACATGCGTTATTGAAAAACACAAGTCTACCCAACAAAATATTTCTGGGTCACCAGCTCAAAATATTTCTTGGTGGAAAAAAAAAAAAAAAAAAAAAAAAAAAAAAAAAAAAAAAAAAAAAAAAAAAAAAAAAAAAAAAAAAAAAAAAAAAAAAAAATTTTTTTTTTTTTTTTTTTTTTTTTTTTTTTTTTTTTTTTTTTTTTTTTTTTTTTTTTTTTTTTTTTTTTTTTTTTTTTTTTTTTTTTTTTTTTTTTTTTTAAATCCGTCTTCAGCACAAGAAAAGTTTTGGGATGGCTGGCAACAAAAATATTTTTTTTACAAGTTACATTCCTCTTCTTCGCGTGGACCCAAACTGGTTGTCCATTCCCCCACAATATGATTTCGGATGTAATCATTGGGCATTAAATGACTAAATTCTTGCAACACCTGTACCAAGCTCTTTTGTTGGCTCTGACATAACAACTGATGGGTTTCTGTATCAAAACATTCGTCCTGTTCCTCCAAAATACACCGTCTCCCCTTCTTTTTCTTTTGCTGGAAAAATAACTTAAATTCCAATTTCAAGTATCGGATCACGTCCCGCATGGTCTTTTTCTGCATGACACGGCGCCATTTCTTTTCGTTCAAATGGGGTTTGTGGCCTTTTAACCGTACCCGGTTGTCCACATTGAAACTACCCATGTCACACAACACGGGATGCCGATCCGTGTACAAGAATAAAAATTGTTTTAAATCGGGGACCGTCCCACCCAACTGATGACACACGGCACAGAAAAACACAATCAACGCGTAAGCCGTTTCCTTTAACGTGTGGTGTTGGATTTTTCGAGGGGCGTACAGCTGAATGGGTTGGTGAAACATGCCGATCGTGTAGCCAGACGATTCCCGAAAGCACCCTGAAAACGGCAAGACGTATTCCGTACCAAACCGTTTGTGCATTTCCATCATTTCATGAAAATGTTCGGGTAAGTCACACGACTTGCTGATGGTGTAAGGCATCCAGACGGTCGAACGATTGGCATATAAACAATGGAATCGGTCGTGATTGTAATTGTTCAACAGCAACAAGCAGGGTTTTCTGGGATGGATTTCACACTCGGAGGCAGTGAAATTGACATTGTCCATGTGCCGAATGATGCGTTTGGACCGGTCTTCGGACGGTACGCTATGCTTGACGCTCGTGCTCATGGTCTTGGTTTATGAACAAAGCAACATGGATCAAAAGTATGTATGCGTGCTGGATATGGATGAAACATTGGGATTTTATGAGGGAACGACCTTTCACGTACGGCCCCAGTTTAAAACCTTAATTCATTTCCTGAAACTGATTCGGGCCGACATTATCTTGTGGAGTCTAGGGACGAATGACTATGTCCAGAAGGTGGTGAATGGCTTTTTACCCGAATTGGTCCTTCACGCGTACAAACTCTTTGCCAGATCCGAATCGGATTATGCCCGCATGTATTACCAGCATCCCAAAGCGTCTGCCCATATTCGGGACCTTTACAAACCCGATACGGTCTTTTTGATTGCCGTGGACGATAAAGTCAGTGAAAATATGGACGAGCAATACGATTTAAGGATTCACGTGAAACCCTACACCAAAGTCAATTCGTGTGACAAGGAATTACTCAAAGTGGTGGAAACCATGATCAATGGCATTACGGACCTAACCAAGAAAGATGTATAGTGTGGATCAATATTTGAAACGGATTCAAAACGTACAAACCAAATGGGTCCTTTTGCAATGGCTCAGGCAACACGATGCGGCTCGACCGTCCATTGGGCTAGAGTATCGGTACCATACGTACCGTCCCGTCCCTATTTATTAACAATCAAGGAATGAGTTTTTACATTTTACTTTTATTGTATGGCATGTTATTGCTTTTCCATGCTTGGCATAACCCCCAACCCTCGATTCCGAAATGGCCCCTTTTACAAGCAGACATCCCTCTCCAAGTCACGTGCCAACAGACGAGTGATTGTGACGCCAACCATGTCTGCCTCAACCAAACGTGCATCCCTCAACTGTTACGTGGGGAGGAATGTTATCCTGAAACGGGGGATTGGACCCTCATCTCCCACCTTGGCCAGACTATGGCCGCGTGTGTTTGCAAATTTCCAAAGTTGGTATCCCAAAATTTTTTCGGCGGCAATTGTACCGAACAAGTGGCGTGTCGACCGCACGGTCATTTCAACATACACACCCAACAATGTGATTGTTTCGAGGGCTACTTTCCGTCCCCCACCGATTACAAGTGTCAAAAAATGCTTGCCGTGGAACGCATGCATTACGAATCGTGTGATGCCGACGAGATCCATGTGTCCCAAGCGGATCCCAGTTTAGGGTTTTCAGCAAACTATTTGCAAGTACACCAAGACAAAAAGTGTTTTAAAAGACCCTGTACGTTTGATGCCCTTTCCGGCAAACCCTTGAAAAAAGCCCGCTATGAAGAAGGAGTGGGATGCGTCTGTGATCCCACCTTGGGTCAATTTGGGGTTCGGTTGGATGCCATGAACGACTATGTCAGGGGTCCAGGATACAATGCATGCGTCAGTATCTTTGAACCACCGCTAGATACCCCTATTCCCGTGACCATCACCAGTTATTTTTACCTGATGCAGCGGCCCCCGGTGGTCTATTTACAATATATCCACCTCTTTTTGCACACTGTCATCGAACCGTTAAGGGCCATGGTCGACGGGAAGGGCGTCCTTCAAATCAGTCAAGAATTTCCCTACGACTACATGCAAGTGTTTTTCAGAGAGAGGCAACCGTTTGAGGCTAGGACTCGAGAATTTGACTTTGACACCTACTATTACATTGCAAAGAAAAATTTGTTTGTCCCCAAGCCCAATCAAATGGAATGGTGTCGATTCATGACCCGTCACCTCGATTTCTTGAAAAACGATCAATGGTTGAAATACAGAAGCCGGTACAAGAAAGAACAGCTCCGGTCCTGGACGTACAAGCTCTTGTACGAATATCCCGCCTGTTACATTGGTAAAGACGATACAGAATCCCCGGAAATGTATCGGGGACGGTACGTGTCCAATCCCTTGCATTTGACGTTTACCGAGAATCCCAAAGACCCTCGTTACAATGGCCTCGAGTTAAAGTACCACAGGAACCAATGGTTTTTGGATTTTGCCCCACCCTACGACGTGAATACCTATATTCAAGCGGCCAATCCAATGATGGTCCCTCTCATCATAAATCCTGTGGTGGAAGGGGTGGAACAAGGTACTTTGGACGAAAATACGCTGGCAGACAACACTGTGGCCTACCAACAAACAGTGAAAGAAATTTCTTTTCAATAAAAAAAGATGAAGCGTACTCGGGATGAGGATACGTCTGAAACGGAATCGGAAGACGAATCGCCGACCCCGAAAATCACCCGAACGCAAGAAACGTCCATATTACAAGACTTGGAAAAAGGCTTGACCCAAACGGATAACGACTCGATCAACCAGCAACTGTTAAACACCCAAAAACAATATTTCACCATGTACATGGAAAAATTAATGAATCAACTGCCTATGGGTCAAGCTATTATTGATACGGTCCGACGCAATGGTCAAGCCGATGACTTTATGTACGTGTACACGGCTTCCAAAACCATTATTCAGTCCTTGATGAGCGTGAAACAACACAAGGCCATGAAATCCATTGTGGACATGATGGCGGGCATCGTGTGCCGCTACATGCATGACAAAGTCATTACGCCCATGCTGTCCAACGTGATTCAGGACGAACATTTGAAAAAGGCTTTTCATGCCTATCAAACCAGTGTGAAGCATGAAGAGAATGACAGTGAGCTGGAAATGCGGTGCTTGTTGCATACCATTCATCAAGTACTGGAAAAGGATCAGTACTCGATTCAATTGGTCAATCCGTTCCAAGCGCAAATGACCCAACAAATGAAAGCTGTGAGCGATTATGTCGTCACGCTGCTCATTTCCATTTCCAAGCCCACAGAGTATCAAGAGTTGACAGCTTTAAACACAATGACGCCTGCTTAAGAGAAGCTCGTGTTGAGGGTACTTGCTGGGTGATGGTCCGCTTCCGAGTGACAACTGACTGGCAAGCGCTCTGACTTTTATATTGTTAAAAAAAAAAAAAAAAAAAAAAAAAAAAAAAAAAAAAAAAAAAAAAAAAAAAAAAAAAAAAAAATTTTTTTTTTTTTTTTTTTTTTTTTTTTTTTTTTTTTTTTTTTTTTTTTTTTTTTTTTTTTTTTTTTTTTTTTTTTTTTTCTTTTTTTTTTTTTTTTTTTCAATACATCTGTGGCTCATGAAAAAAGTTTTGGGGAATAGCCAGAAGTTATTTCCCCCAGCACCATGTGTTTCTAAAATGACATTTCAGACACTTGTCAAAAAACCACTTGGTCAAATGGTTTCTGCCATGCTTTGGTTCACTGGATACAGGCACGGACGAAACCAATGGCTGTGGTGGTGCATTCTGACGCCAATAGATTCTTGTACACGTGTCACTTGACAACGGTTCGTTCAAGAAGTAACTGACACCCATGACTTGATATGAACACGTGCAGCAAAAACACGTACGAGTCGGTTGATGGGTAGGTAGCGAATGGGAAAAGTTTTCCAGGGCCCTGGCTTATATACATAAAAAAAAAAAAAAAAAAAAAAAAAAAAAAAAAAAAAAAAAAAAAAAAAAAAAAAAAAAAAAAAAAAAAATTTTTTTTTTTTTTTTTTTTTTTTTTTTTTTTTTTTTTTTTTTTTTTTTTTTTTTTTTCCTCACTGGAATCTTTTTACAAGTTACAGTTCAATAGCTACAATTTGTTGCATGGACCTTACTCGACTGAGTGCCGTGTAAATCAAATTTAAATTGATACTTGAATTGAAATTGATGGCTATGGCTTCATCGTCCATCGTATCCCCTTGAAACTTGTGGACCGTGCCAGCAAATCCCACCACAATCGGAAATTCCCCATACATGTTCCGTTGGACTTGCACCGTCTTATTTGTGGAAGGATCTTGACATTCCACACAATCCTTCACCGCATTGTACTTTTCAAATATCAATGGGGTCCCGTTTAAAGCTTCAGACACGCCATTCTGAATGACAAATACATGACACCCGACTTTGACGTCCACATACGTTTTGGCTTTATCTTTCCACAGGCGAATGCGGGGACCCTTGATCAAGTGCTTCAAGTAAAAATTATTGTACGATTCCACCGTGCTTTTCAAATAGGCCATGGCTCGAGTACATTTCATTAAAATTTCTGTATTGATATAGTCCACGACTGGGAAATGCTCACAAATGCAGCTCAGCATCCCCGTCACGTTATCGGTATCCACATATCCCCGCAATTTCTGGATGATGAGTTCATAAGGTTGCGTGAATCGTTTACTTTCCACCAAATCAATGCGTTTGGATTCCATGCGCATGGTGGCACTAAAAATATTATGTTCGGATTTCACGGGTTTCAATTGATTGGGATCCCCCATCACGACAAACAACACGGGTTGCTTGCTCTGAAAGAAATATTGAATGATCCAATACGTTAACCAGTACGGCATCATGCCAATTTCATCAATCACCACAATTTGAACATTGTAACGGCAATCAAATTCCTGAAGCAACACTTGGCTTTTGGTGATGCAGGTTTCTTCATCCGGTTCCGTTTCCAATTCTTTGGCCAACTCGTGAAACACCGAACCCGGTGTCCAATTCAATCTCAAGGCTGAATAAATCGTGTTCCCATTCATCTTGCAGGCCACACGTGCTGTAGGAGCCATCCGCAATTGAGGAATCGACACCTGATTTAAACATTGCGTGACAGTGTACGTTTTGCCTGAACCAGGTCCACCTGCCACCACCACCAACGTGTGCTTGGGATTCTGAATAAACTCTTGAACCAAGTACGGAAACGCTTGTTGACTCGGTGTCAGCGTCTCAAAATGTTTCTGGAACCCCAACTGATAACTGGCGTGGTTCATCAGGTGAGTCATGGTTGCCCCGACTGTACGTTGAAATGCCTGACACTTGTTTTAGTGGATGCAGACCAACGTCAGGAATACAGTGTGTTGACGTGTGAACGGGTGGCAATATCGTATTTGATGGATGTGTATGCGTTGTATCGGGGAATCAATGCACCCCGAATACCACCAGCTCCAGTCAAATCAGTGACAATGTTGCACGTGGAGAAAGTCTTGAATCCAAAGGAATGGTTCGACTGTATTCAATGGACTCGATATCAGCAACAGGGTGCCGATGCCAGTCTGGAATGGTTTATTACCAGGCCCCACAATGCAGGATTTTACTATTCGCTGGGGGAAGGGGGCTCGTTACTGATGCCTCGGGACAATCGACTGGAGATGTTAACAATCAATCCGGAAACTGTGTGCGCAATAGCAGGTCAATCCAACAGGTACTGTAGAAGGCCAACGTTACTCGTACTGGATGAAGAGTGCAAATGATTCCAGCTACCAGCTACCGGTCCTTTTATACTGTTAAAAAAAAAAAAAAAAAAAAAAAAAAAAAAAAAAAAAAAAAAAAAAAAAAAAAAAAAAAAAAAAAAAAAAAAAAAAAAAAATTTTTTTTTTTTTTTTTTTTTTTTTTTTTTTTTTTTTTTTTTTTTTTTTTTTTTTTTTTTTTTTTTTTTTTTTTTTTTAATACATCTGTTGCTCCTGAAAAAGATTTTTTGGTCTCACTTGCTCATGCGCCAGAGCTAGTGTGTTTGTGTTAATATGTACTTGGCGAGTTGGCTTACATTTCAAGATGCCAAGTTGGCCAGTTTCTTGCCAAATCTCTATGGGTTACTGCTGCGTACGTTGACTACATCCTCATCATTGGTTTCACTTGGAAATTCAATGGACGGCAGGTATTCATTGGTGGAAGCAATGAAATTCATGTCCATCTGCGGTTGGATGGATGACTCTTGGAACACAATAATGTTTTTGATTCGGCCACCAATCTTGAAATTACACTCTCCGAATGTCGTGCGGCTATAAATGTTGACTTGGCAAACTGCCAAAAACGTTCCGATGCTTTCCAGAATGGGTTCCAGTTGCCGTTTAAAGGTATTGTTGAGTTGTTCCCCGTTAAACAAACGCGTTTTTAGCACGCACCAATTCCTGTTGGGATCACAGGGTACATTGTGCTTTTTATGCTGCGACATGCAATGAATGCATAAAGCCGGGTTACAATATTCCATAAACAGTCGGGCTCCGTCGTGTAACTTTTGGGTGGGGGATTCTTGCATGGCTTGGGCAATGGCCGTCAACGGGGGACATTCACGGGATACAAAGGAACAATCACCAGGGGGACCGTCCACTTCTTTGGACTTTATGCGGTCACACGAAAAACATCCCAACAAAATGACTTTGTACGAGTTGGCAGGCAATGCCACGTTCCGAACAAAGGCACCTTCAGTGTTGCACGCATGGCCTTTGGAAAAGGGAACCCTTTTGGCTACGTGCAGCTGGTGAACGGGATAAGCGTCCAATTTGGTTTGCCAATCGGGATCCACGAGATTCAACATGCCCGATTCGGCAGCCATAGTTTCAACAGCTCTGGCCAATAACGGGTTGGCCAACGCATATTGAATAAGATTGGGGTATTCCATCTTGTTTCACGACGATGCACTCTGCTTTATATAGGGTCACTGTATGTTGGGAGAGATGTGGAGTGGGTGACGATCAGCGAACGAATGGTAAAGCCGTGTACCACTCTCAACTTATATACTGATTTAAAAAAAAAAAAAAAAAAAAAAAAAAAAAAAAAAAAAAAAAAAAAAAAAAAAAAAAAAAAAAAAATTTTTTTTTTTTTTTTTTTTTTTTTTTTTTTTTTTATGCCAGCAAGCTGTACAAATCTTGAAACACCTCCACTTCATCACGATTCATCTTGGGTCGCAATGATCTGTTCTGCAGGTAGCCATATAGGTGCATGGCCACTTCATCATATCTCATGTGTTTTCGGATGTGTGGGTTAGCCACAATCCGAATAAATGTCTTGAAAGGTCTTAAGGATATGACACATGTTGGGTAATGCCAAAATCCATTTAAAATCAAGTTGCGCATGGCTTCACGTGTCAGACGAAACTGACCCACTTTGGAAAAATCTGACACAAAGGGCTTCACAACTTCATGATCTTCATCCTCATGATCGTACATGTCAAATATAAAATGGTCTCCTTCCTTTACAAATTTGGCATACACATATGTACACGCTGAATGCATATCCAAAGCTGTGTTGGGTGGACAATCCAACACAAACCTGTCCAAAAATTCTGGAAACGTGGTTGGATGCAAGGGTATGTAAAACGATCCGATAGCCTCTTTATCATTCTGGTAAATGGGAATCATGTTGAGCAGAGTATGGTGTGCAACAGGCGAATGGCAAAACTGTACAGCACTCCCAGCTTATATAGGGGGTTAAAAAAAAAAAAAAAAAAAAAAAAAAAAAAAAAAAAAAAAAAAAAAAAAAAAATTTTTTTTTTTTTTTTTTTTTTTTTTTTTTTTTTTTTTTTTTTTTTTTTTTTTTTTTTTTTTTTTTTTTTTTTAAATCATTCCAAATATTTTCAGGTCCCACCACTTGCCTCGGGTTTTCTTTTTAGCGTGGGGTAGTTTTTTCAAAAAGTGCCAACTAGGACCTATGCAGTAGGGTTTGCAGCAGCGTTTGTTTCGTCTGATATCATCAGGATGGAATCATACACACTTGCTTCCAATTTAAGTTTCTTTGCATCATCTATCCCGATTAATCGACTTTGAAAACCATCAATCAGTTTTTTTCCTACACCAGCCCTTGTATCAGCCATCATTGTGCGTTTCCCCAAGCGCAAATGGACATAGTCCCGTCTTCGTATCTGTTGCCGAATCTGATTTCTGTAACGAAAATAGGTTTGCGCCTTGGTCTGAGCATAGAAATTACCAGCCATGGGTATCTTTATTAATCGTGGTGCTTTACCCGTATCGTTTTGCAGGTCATCGGTGTCGTCCACTTTTCGTTTGGTTGATCTGGTATTAATGTTTTGAATCATTTCTTGTACCGATGTATTGACCTCCATTGGTTCTTTGGAGGGTCCAGGGGTTTCTTTTTGAGAATTGGTATTAATGTTTTGAATCATTTGTTGTACCGCTGTATTGGTCTCCATGGGTTCTTTGGAGGGTGTTTCTTTTCCTTTAAGTAATTTATGCTTATTTGATGTAGGTAATGGTTTCTTGGGGGTTTTAGGGACTTTCTTGGGGGTTTTATTGAGTTTCTCGGGGGTTTCCACAGTATCACTAAAAATGTTTTCGGGCGGATTGGGTGATGCCGGACCAATGAAACTAGTTGGATTTGATGATATTTCAAATTGTTCGTAAAGTTTAGTTTCATTCATTGGATCGTCGGTGTCTTCGTAAAAATCACCCACATACGAAAAATTTTCATGTTGGGGACTAGGCAACACCTGGGAATTTAAATTGGGATCACCAACTAATTCGTCATCCCAATACTCTTTGGCCGCATCATCCATTTTGCTTGATCTCTCAAAACCAAGACCATGGCAAGTCTAGAGGCAGTCTTGTATGATGTTCCATGGGTCCCCTACAATGATTCCTTTTTTCATTCCCGGCTGGTATTGACATATCCCAAAAATAAAATATTTACCACTCAATTATTGACCCAAGTCATGTCGTTACCCGTGTACCAACACTATCCATCGGCTGAAATCTTTAATGCAGCGCTTTTGAAAGATGTGGATTGGCAAGAAGGCGTGATCGTATTGAATCATGATTTACAGGTCGTGATGGCTCCTGAACCTGTTTTGAACTTGATTCAATTGGCCCGACGACTGCAATACCCTGTGGCCGCTCACTCCATCTTTGGTCCTTTTCGGGTTTTACCGATACAACTTTTTCATTCTCAATGGATTTGGATGGTCGGTATTGTGCTGGGGTGGATCATGACGACCGTTTGGTCAAATGTAATACAACGCATGCCGTATCGGCTGGTGGTACCCAGTAAGATTTGAGTTGGTCGAGCACATTGTCGTGTTCAAATACGGCATATTCGGCTTGTTTTGACGTCACTGGATCCCGTTGCACGCATTGATAGGCTTCTTGGGCTCGTTCATAACACGTCAAGGACACGTCGGGCGTGGATAACGCCGTGAGCAATTGATTCCTGTCAAATGGATGATAAATGGGATTTTCCAAATACTTTTGGGGAAATGTGGTTTGGGTATAGTAATCTTTGAGCCAAAAGTAGGTAATCCAAAACGATTCCACCAACAACGTATCCATGTGAGTGACGCGTTGGTACCGTAACGATTTAGACATGTTTTGAATGAAACAGGCCATAATGTGTGCGGGATGGTCCGATACGTCTTCCATGATTAAAGCTTGGTTGATCGTGGGTACATTGATGGGTGAAATGCTGACCAAGGCCGGAATGAAATCATTTCCAAATAAAAAGGAACAAATTTCCAAATGAGCCATGGGATACGGCAACCATTCTTGATAGAGGCGCGTGACTGGATAATAACAGCCGTACCTGTAAATTTGCAGGGTATCGTACCGCATCAAGCGCATGAGGGTCAAGACAAACACGTCCTGGTCATCACTCACCACGAGTGGATTCCGACACTCTTTTAACGCTTCGGCCACGTGAAACAATTTATGTTCCCCTTCGCCTGCCCACGTTACATCCACTGATATACACATGCAGTCGGCGGACGTGTGGAAACCGAAATCGTTTCAATTGCTGTACAAAGTATTGCTGGACTTGCAGGGCAATTTTATTGACGCCAAACAAAGCCAATCGGTATTTGGATTTCCCATCCAGGCAGGCAGTCCGCTGCTCCCCATCTTTCTTGGTCCGCCGTTCGCGTTGGGTGGGCCATTTCATGGGAACTCCTTCCCCATCGAAAGACAGGACGAGGGTGATGGACTCGGAGGTGGCCAAGGACAAAAATTCCAGTAGGTTGTGTTTCAATTTGGACCAAGCCAGTTGCGATATTTCCCGAAACAATTTGAATTCATTCGATTCCAAAGCAGTGGAAATCCCTATATGCATCAAGGACTGGACATCGTACAGAATGGCATCAAAGTATTGAGGTGCAGTGGGTGGCTTCTGATCCGGTTCATGCAGCGGATTGATCAATTTGCAAAAGTTGGTGATTCCCATACTGGACCAAGATGACAACTGACTGGCAAGCGCCTGAGCTCTGACTTATATACAATTCAAAAAAAAAAAAAAAAAAAAAAAAAAAAAAAAAAAAAAAAAAAAAAAAAAAAAAAAAAAAAAAAAAAAAAAAAAAAAATTTTTTTTTTTTTTTTTTTTTTTTTTTTTTTTTTTTTTTTTTTTTTTTTTTTTTTTTTTTTTTTTTTTTTTTTTTTTTAATAGTCCCTTCCCCCTTGAAAAGGTTTCAAGGGTCAGACTCTTGGTGGTACACTTTTTTGATTTCCAGTCTGTACAATCAAGCCATGTTGGTTGTTTACATTTTACTTTTCGTGTCCATGTACACGGTCCATTGTGTCATGGCCAGGAATTTACTGGAATATTACACTGCCCAAGTCCAACCTTTTCACTGGAATTTACGTCGATGGAATCAAGATGTCCAATTCCTCGTTGATCAATTGGTTTGACCAACTTTTGTTTGGACATGCGCGTCCATGCATTCAGGAACCACCTTGCTCACTCTTTAAACTGATTGCACGATTGGAAACGGAAGGCATTCAATGGAAAGATACCATGCGTCAAGGGGGTCTGACCTTTTTTCGGTATCAGATTCAAGGGGATTTGGATGTGTTGCTGGATTATTTGGAGCAACCTGATGAAGACGATCCTTTACCCACTCTCCGGACTCGATGCATGACCACTTTTTTTAACCATTTAATGGCTGTTTTGGCACGTCGGGACATAAAAGATCCCGCTTCTGAAGAGGACAAGGCCATTCTGGAACGGATTCTAGCGGATCCCAGCACATCGGGATCGTACGTTTCAGCCAGTTTCTGGGGTGAATTGGCCCGACAATGGTTGAATCATCGCAGACCCATTCCAAAGGAACTGGCTCCTTTGCCGCACCCGGCCAGTTTTCATGTAAAGCGAACTGCACGTTTATATGACGTGACGTGCAAAACCCGTGGCCATAACGTGGATCCGTTAGCCATGCACATGGTTCCAGCTTCCGAGTACGTGAATGCCGTTCACTGGCAATCGGGGGAACTGTTGGAATCGTTTGTCCGTACACGTCCCACCCATGCCTTGTCCCAAGCAGTTCAACAAGTGGTGGTGCAGGCCCTGAATCAATTCTTGGCAGGGCACTATCCATCGTGTTTAGTGGAAAAGAACGATAAACTGACCACCTTTTTGCAAAACGTGTCAGTGACCCATGATTCCGTGCCACAAGTATCTTTAACGCAATCGCCACCCAAAGTCATCGACGTCTTCCACAGGTTGCTGGCGATGGTACAATTGGACGATATCTGGCAGACGGTGCCCTCAGAAGATGTGAGTCGGCCAGCCACCAGTACCATGCAATTGACGGAACAATTACTGTTGGCGGAGCGGCAAAATAAAATTTTGCTCGCACATATAGGTTGCCAATAAGTACACTGACATGCGCGCACATCTAGATGTGGGTGATGACACGTGCCACGGACAGGGTGGCAGGACGATATAAGGGTACATTTGCTTCAAGGCCTTCATCGAAGGCACTCCAAAAGTTTCCACATTCACCACATCGGGTAATCCCACTTGGCTCAACACTTGCATCTGATAGCTGCCGCCTTTACATCCAAACACAATGTGCTCTTGACCGCACTCGTGTTGCAGTTGCTGGAACCGTGTTTGTAGGAAATGATTCAATTGATCCATGGATATTCCCTTGTGAGTGGTCATGACGGCATCAGGCTGAGCGTGGGGAAATAGGTGCATGGCTTTCGTAAAAGACATGGGACTGTTGAGTTGAAATGTAATTTCGTAACCCGTCACGTCGATATACGCTAGTTCCAGTGGGACATACTGTTTGTCAAGCACGACTCCAGTCGTATGAATAACAGCGTGCACAGCCATGCTACTTGTTTTGTGGGCAAGAACTAAGAAGTATGTTTAGCATCAAAAACCTGATCTTTGTCAGCGTGTTGGTGTTGCTGTTTGCGTCCGTAATTTTGCAAGTGTACGTCATGTACTCGATGGCCACGTCCGTCAAGTATGACGTGGACGCTACCACGAAAATAGTGAACACAGCAGGTGTGGATGCTCAGACGTTCTGGACCAAGAACCAGATGTTTATCATTGCCCCGTCGGCAGGCAGCTTGATCAGTATGGCTTTGCTGGGTGTCCTCTTTGTGATGGCTTAATAAAGCACCACAAATATGAATTTGAAATCCTTGTTGACAACGTCCCTGCTGGTTGTAATCCTGTTGAGTACCGTCAGCTTCGGGTTTCTTTCCTACAGCCTTTACAAAGATGCAACTTCCCAGGTGGGTTCTGCACTCATGAGTTCCCACCAGATTATGTTTTACGTAATGGCCGTCTTGCACGTAATCACCTTTGGCTTGGGCGGTGCAGTGTTTTACAAGGCTTGAGCAATCCACTAGAGATGTTGACTGGACGACGTCCCAGAAGCAGATGGCAAATCCTGTGACACGCTCTGACTTATATACAGTGGTAAAAAAAAAAAAAAAAAAAAAAAAAAAAAAAAAAAAAAAAAAAAAAAAAAAAAAAAAAAAAAAAAAAAAAAAAATTTTTTTTTTTTTTTTTTTTTTTTTTTTTTTTTTTTTTTTTTTTTTTTTTTTTTAATACATTACATGGGAAAAAGTTTTTGGGTCCCAAGTGTTTACTTTTTCTTTACACGCTTCATTTGTTTTTTAGGTTGGCGACGGACTGATGACCGCTTTGGCACGCGTTTCACATGATTATTTATGCTAAACGTGTACTTGGTTCCCTTTTCCACCAGCAATTCAATCTTTTGACCCGTCTTATGCCAATACAATAGCTCGGCATGCATAAATTGCTTCCACCGCAGTGTATTCATCACCATGTCCCCTAATTCGCAAGGGGTTTGGCCCCGTTTCCAAAAGGCCATATTGAGCAACATGTAAAACATTTTCTTTTGGCTAATGATCAATTGCCCATAATTGACCCATTGGCAATCTTGGGCATCCAACACCCATTTACTGGCTTCTTTTTCAGCCACATCGGCCCGACTATAGGTATACTCGATGTAATCGTTGGCCTTTTCAGGGTATCTCTGCAACATGCGAACCGTGGCACACGTTTTGGATTTGTATTCACTCATCTGTTTGGTTTTACGGCAAATGGAATACTTTTTAGCATCCCGACACATGTAAAGAGCTTTTTGAATCACTTCCACCCATAACAACCAACCACGGCTGTCCAAAGACAAATGGTCTTCCAACCACGATCCTTCCACGTCGGGCCTTGGGGTGTCGTAAATAAAACTCCAGACCGTTCCCAACACCAATTTCGTGATATATTCCAAAAGCTCAGTGGCGCGTTTCTGGAATCCTTTGGTGACAATCTTGCCCTTTTCGGTTTCATACACGTAGCGTTTTCGGGACAGGACCAACAAACGCTGCATCCGTTGCTCATATTTCAACTCGACATGAGGTAAATTTAAATATTGGTTGACGGCATGGCAATCGTTTTCGGGCCACCGATGCACCATCAAGCTGTCCGTGTCGGCATAACACACTAGGTACTTCATGTCGTTGATATAGTGATATGAACCCAATAATTGGTATCGGGCCAACGTGACAATGGTCATGGCAATGGGTAAATACTCGAGGCATGAATTTTTGTTGGCCATGACGCCGTACAGGGAATTGACTAAAATTTTGATGCACAGTTGGGCATTGTAATGATACACGTCTTTGGTCTGTTTATATTGAGTCTGATGGTGTTTCCGCAACTCGATGAAATGTTTCACGACACACGGTAAAAAGGCTTCCGTGCCTTCGTTGATGACAATGGCAAACGTATCCACGCTGGGATCAAACGTGGGATACTGGAAAGGATGGCTGAAAGAACTGGTTGCAAAATCCTTTTCGCCATGCAAACGATAGGGAATGGTCGTAAGGGTTTGGGCTCGCGGACATGCCAACCACTCGTCCCGGGTCATAATCGTACACGAACTGTAACACAGATTGCTGCTCAGCAAGGCACTCGGGTACATGCTGGCAAAATCCATGACAGACACGTCCTCGTAAGCCTTTTCGGCAATGCAATAATTCAAAGCACCTTGGTAGGTTTGGTTTTTATTGGTAAACATGGATTCGTATTTGCGGGGGTCGATAGGGCTCTTGAAAAAATGGGTATTGATGAAAAATCCCAGCACGTTGCCATACGTTTTGAACAATTCCAATAAAAAATTGGAATTGCCCATGTGTAAAGCTTTCACGGCATCCCAAGCCGTAAAATTGGCACGTTCCACCACAAACGACAAGACCATTTCCTTTTCAAACAAGCGTTGGACCAAGAAAGAATCTTTGAGGCAATACTCCATGTAGTTTTGAAAGGTGCCAAACTGATTCACCGAAACCCGGTGTGGTTGCAAGACCCGATGGCATTCTTCCACCGGTTGATGGACCATGGTCGCTGCTTTGGGATGCGTGTACCAACACCAGATGCCCGTCGATTGAATGGGAATTTTGGTTTCATTGAGCTTGATGCGCGCCACATCATCCAATTTAAATCCCGGTAAATCGTAATTGGAAAACGTTTTAAAGTAATGGTACAAATCCAAAACCAGTTTGTTTTGAAACGTGGTGACGACCGATTGACCCACGTTGACCGACGAATACTTTTGCAGGATGTGGTACATTTGCAACCACAGCAACCGGGAAAATAAACACGGGATATCAAATCCATTGATATTGTAGCCCGTCAAGACTTGACAATCTTGAATCTGGGCATGGAAATCGTTCAACATGGTTTTTTCCGAGGTGTAAGGTACGCCATGCTCAAATGCAATGGGTCCCGCATTCGGAGGGGGTCGGTAAAATAACCACCGTTTCATGCCTTGCCGATTCCATTTGTACAAACTAATCATGACAATTTCATCCGATTCCTCCAATCCAGTGGGAACCCGATCGGCGCCATCCATGGGCACCGTTTCCAAATCAAACGCCGCAATCGTCCAATCCGGGGCATGGGTCTGGTCTGGATGCATTTGAAACGACTCGAGCAACCATGGCGAGTCTGTCACGGTGTACCATTTGTAATAAAACCCTTGGGTGTCGTGTTGGCTGCATAAATCGATATACAGCCTCACCAACCAATCGTCCTTGTCGTAATAACTGATTTTAAATTTATTGAGAAATCGGCCAACATCGGCATGACAAGCGTGGATATACACTTTGTAAAAGGGTTTGGAAGGGGAATCCAAACGATTGGTTTCCAGTCGCGTTTGAAAATACGGCAACACCTTGCGCCTGGACCCCAGACGTGTGTAACGAATGTTACAATGCGGGAAATGGCGGTCCATGGCTTGGGTGACTTTGTCAATGTCGTTGGTGCATACTCCAAGCCATTCTTCATATTTGCGTGTCACTTGAAAAGTTTCACCCGATTCATCCAGAAAAGTAACTTGGACATGAATAATGTGGGGTTCGTACGTCTTCTTGCGACCAGTGACAACAGGGGGACGAATTTTTTCCCATCGAATGGAATACAGCATGATGACACGACCGCAGCACAAGTTGGTCTGAGCTGTTGGGCCCAAGCGCAGCTCTATATATACTGTTCAAAAAAAAAAAAAAAAAAAAAAAAAAAAAAAAAAAAAAAAAAAAAAAAAAAAAAAAAAAAAAAAAAAATTTTTTTTTTTTTTTTTTTTTTTTTTTTTTTTTTTTTTTTTTTTTTTTTTTTTTTTTTTTTTTTTTTTTTTTTTTTTTTTTTTTTTTTTTTTTTTTTTTTTAATATATCCTCAGCCCAAGAAAAGTTTTGGGATGACCACTAGGCAAGACTTGTGTTTTTCATCACTAGCCAAAAATGACATTTGGGCTAGGTGGTTTTGGCAGGCACAGCTCTCGGATCAAAAGTTTTGAGCGAGTGATCCATGTCATCTTGCCCGATGGATTCTTGGTTTCCTCTTGAGATGCATCCAATGATTCCCGTGGACTTCTTTGGAAATCACCCTAGGCAGATCAGAGGTTTTGAGATCAGATGGAATCTTGGTGTCATATGCATCCAATGATTCCCGTTGAGAAATCACCCTTTCAGACTTTGACATGCCGTTGGCCATACGTCTGTTGACCGAAAGTCCAGAATGAAACTGGTGGTTCTGACAACCGACCGACACACTTTCAGGAAACGCATGGTGCTAGGGGAAATGACAAGACTGGCCAAATGTTTCCAGCGCTGAGTTTATATACCATTCAAAAAAAAAAAAAAAAAAAAAAAAAAAAAAAAAAAAAAAAAAAAAAAAAAAAAAAAAAAAAAAAAAAAAAAAAAAAAAAAATTTTTTTTTTTTTTTTTTTTTTTTTTTTTTTTTTTTTTTTTTTTTTTTTTTTTTTTTTTTTTTTTTTAATATATCCTCAGCCCAAGAAAAGTTTTGGGATGACCACTAGGCAAGACTTGTGTTTTTCATCACTAGCCAAAAATGACATTTGGGCTAGGTGGTTTTGGCAGGCACAGCTCTCGGATCAAAAGTTTTGAGCGAGTGATCCATGTCATCTTGCCCGATGGATTCTTGGTTTCCTCTTGAGATGCATCCAATGATTCCCGTGGACTTCTTTGGAAATCACCCTAGGCAGATCAGAGGTTTTGAGATCAGATGGAATCTTGGTGTCATATGCATCCAATGATTCCCGTTGAGAAATCACCCTTTCAGACTTTGACATGCCGTTGGCCATACGTCTGTTGACCGAAAGTCCAGAATGAAACTGGTGGTTCTGACAACCGACCGACACACTTTCAGGAAACGCATGGTGCTAGGGGAAATGACAAGACTGGCCAAATGTTTCCAGCGCTGAGTTTATATACCATTCAAAAAAAAAAAAAAAAAAAAAAAAAAAAAAAAAAAAAAAAAAAAAAAAAAAAAAAAAAAAAAAAAAAAAAAAAAAAAAAAAATTTTTTTTTTTTTTTTTTTTTTTTTTTTTTTTTTTTTTTTTTTTTTTTTTTTTTTTTTTTTTTTTTTTTTTTTTTTTAATACATCTTGTCAGGGAAATAGTTTTGACGAGCGCACAACGTGGAATCAAGGTTATGCTTGTGATTGATGCAATATTCGTAGTGTTCCTGTTTTTGTATTTCTGGTACATGACAGGGTCCCCTACTGAATCAGTTTCCAAACCAGCCAAACCCTACCACCCATCTCGTCAGGCTGCTCCAAACCCTATCTTATCGAGTCATGGAGACCACTATCATTTCGAATACGACCAGTACACATGGGAAACCCCTTTGCCGGATCATTACGCAGTCCACGATGCTAAAATCATTCAGCGGGATGTCTGTCACGGGCAAACAGATGGTCAACACGTATTGGCGACGGGTCAAGCCTTGTACCAGTTCTTACAACAAGACAAACTGGTCTCATTCACCCAACTTCAGCCTTTTGAAGCCGATGCCTTGTCCACTCTCCAAGATAAACACGTGTTTTATTTCACGTGTCAGGGAAATCAAATCCATCAATTGCACATGTGTCCACCCGGCCACGTATTCCGTTTCCAAGATTGCCATGCCATCGACATGTGTGCACATCAACCGGACGGCACCCTGTTTCCAAACCCTTTTGATGCCCAATCCTATTTTCAATGCCAGCAAGAACTGGCTGTACCGGCCACGTGTCCACCCAAAACGTATTTCGTGCACGACGAATGCAAGGAACACGATTTCAACCACTATTGCCAACATCATACAGAACCCAAAGTGCTGGAACCCAAGTCTCTGCTCGTGTGTCAGCAGGGCAAAGTGACGTTTGAAACGTGTCCCCCTGGATTCCGTTACTTTGATTTGCCAACGTGTGAAACGGAAGCGTGTGTGGGTCAACCGGACGGCCAACTGTTGGCGTTACCCAACGAATCTGTCGACTCTTTCACCTATTCACCCGGTTTCATGACTTGCAAAGCCAATAAAATGGACACAGTGGAACTGTGTCCGAGCCAATGGGATTCGTATCTGGGGGACCGGTTGCCCTTTTTACCCCAAGTGTTTGACGGACATCAATGCACGGTACCTGAATTGTGTACCAATGTCCATTCCACGGATCCCGACGTGATTGTGCCTGTGTATGAATTTACCAAACACGTCCGCAATTGGAAACATGCCAAACTGTTTGATCAAGTGACGGGTATTCAATGCGAAGGCACGACACGCAAACGTGTGGCTTTGGATCCAGGCGAACGCATCAATAAACGCATGAAACGGGAATCGGCCTGCGATGCAAACACGCAAAAAGTCGTGGTTTCTGAAAATCCCGACGCGTATTTTGATTGTGCCACTCGAGCGGTGGAAAAGTGTCCAGAGAACCATTTTTTCAATGGTTTCGCGTGTGCACCCAGAAATCCGCATGCTCATAGCTATAGAGATATCGATTTGTTTGCCATGGATTCCTTGTCACCGGATAACTGGATCAAACCTTTTGATTATGCCAGAAAGGACGCGCCTGTGATCCGTTGTACAGATCCATCATTTATTTTCAACGAAACATACAATTTGTGTAGTCATCCAGATTGCGTTCATTACCCATTCTTGTCCCAGATTTCCTTTAAAATTAATTTGTTGGACCATTCGGAATGCGTGTTTCAGAAAGACACTCGACTCATGATCAAGCAACCCACATCCCGTCACTATCTGTATTGGTCCCAACGCCCCGTGGATGATCCATTTCAGGATGAAGAGTGCGTTCCAGGTCAAAACATGCAATCGGGTCATTTTGTATACGACAAAACCCTTTTTGCCACGTGTGATGACTCCCAGCCTTTTGTGTTTTGTCCTTCGTCCGATACCGATTCCATTGTTTTGATTGAAGGGAAGCGTTGGGCTTGCCTACCCTCCATACAGACATTTACCATTCCACCCAACACGAAAAGGCAATTTATCAAAAATGAACTGTATGCCATTGTGCGTACTAACCACAGAAAAACCGTCAGTATTTTATTAAACGGCGTGCAGGCATCCATTCCACGCGACGGTCTGAGAGTAAGCAACTCTCCAGGCCCTATTCATGTGGAGACCCAAGCCGAGAGTGTCGATGTGGAAATGGATCATTTCAACACGTATCCACCAGATGTGGCATTTTATCATAATGGTGGTATGGTTAGTCCTACAGGGGGTGCATATCTCATCAAACTGAAAGCCTTCACCAAAAAGCCAGTGGACTTGCCAGACTACAAGATAGAGCCAAGTGTAACTGATTTTTTATTTAATCAAGATGAATGATCGGCAAACCGTACATGGAGTTTTATTTTACACGACTGTTTACATCAACTGCATATTGTGTGCCGTGGCTGCGTTGACGGGAAGATGGATTATTTCTATTGCTCATCGTTTTGACCATGGGCTTGACGGCATACATGATGTATCTGATTACGCACAATGACCAGCATTTGATGGAAGTGGGCAAATGGGTGGAGGACACCTTTTCTGGCACGCTGGAAAAGGTCCGGAAGTTCATATGGTGAGGGACGCCCAGGAAAACAGGGGCACTGCATGAAGTTGAGCCAACGACTGGGAAAACTTTTCCAGGGCCGTGCTTATATACCATTAAAAAAAAAAAAAAAAAAAAAAAAAAAAAAAAAAAAAAAAAAAAAAAAAAAAAAAAAAAAAAAAAAAAAAAAAAAAAAAAAAAAAAAAATTTTTTTTTTTTTTTTTTTTTTTTTTTTTTTTTTTTTTTTTTTTTTTTTTTTTTTTTTTTTTTTTTTTTTTTTTCAATCCATTCCACGAAAATATTTTTGGGAGCGTTACCATTTTCATCAAGTGGTCAGACTTGCACTTTTTGGTGTTGGACTTTTTTTTCTTTCAAGATGACTTGGATTTCACACTGTGACCACAATTCCGGCATTGTAAATACACACTAGGCGGTTCGTCCATCGCCCGGTCTTGGTACAGCGTGGAGTGAATGTTGGGTGAATCGCAACATGTGGATTTCACCGGTTGCTGGCTTTTGTTGGCCCAGTCCAGACATTGTTGTTCGCTAAACAAAGTTGGTACCGATTCCCACTCCATAGTATCCATACTTGTTTCAACGAGTGAATAAAGCAACATGGCTAGCCAACATTCGTCTGAACAAATTATGCAAATCACCTATGCTGGTTTGGAACAGTTTTTAAAGGGGCTCTTGGATCACGACACCTTCCAACAGTATCTGGTGCAAAAGCATTTAGCTTTCCCGACGTGGCATCACATCTGGCAAACATGTGAATCTTGGCTCAGGAACCATACCTGTCCCAATATGCATGAAACCATCCTGAGTTTGGCCGAAATCATACCCAACATGAATACGTTTCAATACCAACTTCGCAATTCCTTACATTTGCATCAAGACTTTTGGAATCAAGTGTATGCCAACCTCATTACAGCCAAGAGTAGGCTACCATGTTAAATGTGTCGTGTTTTGAACCGTTTGGCATTTTTACCTTGGTGGGTGGCTTGCTGTACTCGATTGGCATTTTGACTGTTCAAAACCCGAGATTTGAATATCGTTGGCATTTTATCGTGCTGACACTGGTTATCTTTGTGGCGCTGGTGTCCATCACCATGTACAAGTACATGAAATACTGGTACAGGTTAGAACGGATGGAAGATATTATAGACTCTATGAAAATCCAATAGCCAGCTTTAAACCATCCCGCTCAAACTCGACAGAATCCCCTGCAGACCATCCCAACAAGTGGTAATGGCCGAGCGGGATCCAGATACACGCCGGAGTGGCTTTCTTGCGTTGGCAATGGACGCGTTGCAAGCTGACAAAGAATAAACGCAAGGACAAATCAAATTTCCGAGTGCATTCTTGGCCGTCCACAAATTGCACACAGACTTTGGTGGGCTGGAACTTTACCCCACGAATGGGTTTGGACGCCAATCGCTCGATGGTGGTTTTGTAAACCGATAAGCTTTCCATGAAACAAGATGAATTCCCCCGAAGATATGGTCAGAATGCTTCTGGCCAAAGATCAAATCTTTCAAAAGCTGTTTAGTGATTCTTGGTCTGAATTTATCAATTTGCAACCCGAAGAGCAGGAACAAGCCGAAAGAGTTTTCAAAGAAACGTTTCCCACCGCTACCAGCACTTTACAATTGTTTCACCATGAATGGATTTTGGATAAATGCAACGAAAGAATGAATGAGCCTGATCCCGAAGATCCGAGTATCACGTGTCCCAAACTGATATTTGATTCGGGTTCCAGGAAATATTTAAAACCTCAAGTGCTGCCTGCCCAAAAAAGACGGCGGCAAGAAAAATTTAACCTTGGGGAATTTTTGAGGCAAAAGCGAACCGATGGTGACTTTTACCAAATTAATTTGCAGGAACGGGATATGGTGGAAGAGTTGATGGAAGACTTGAACGAAGAGAAGGCTCGGAACGATCAAAGGGCTGATATTGCTTTGAATCGTATGGTTCAGATGGCAGCAATCTTGAATGGCAGTTGTACGTATCGGTTAATCGAGCTCCATCCAGAAAGACGTATTCACTAGGGGGGTGTCCAGCAAGCAACTGAGAAATGCTTCCCAGTGCCCGACTTATATACAGTAAAAAAAAAAAAAAAAAAAAAAAAAAAAAAAAAAAAAAAAAAAAAAAAAAAAAAAAAAAAAAAAAAAAAAAAAAAAAAAAAATAATTTTTTTTTTTTTTTTTTTTTTTTTTTTTTTTTTTTTTTTTTTTTTTTTTTAAATTATCTGTTGAAAAGTTTTTTGGTGAGCGCAACCAAGTTGGTGTTGGTACTTTCAAGATGCCAAGTGTAACGGTAAAACCAAGATGAACAACTTGCAAGACTTGTTGCAATTTCTGTTAAGACATGACAACGTGGCTGTCTTTGGAAACCTGGGCAGGAATCCTCAAGTGGTTTTTGACATGCTGGCCACGGATACCCAATTGAATGTGGTCATTCAATCACGTTACTACATGTGCCCAGCTACACCTGACAATCGGATACGGGTGACCACTACCACGGTTCCGCCCGAACCCTGTGATTTATTTGTAGTATTGGAACCGGAACCCTACAAGCTTTTGGAAAAACCACCTCAAGCTACGCGTTGGGTGGTGTTTACCAGTCATTTCACCTATACCAGTCGTCCAGAAACGGTATGGACTTTTGCATCCTACTTTCATACAAACACGTTGAATGTAACGGAAATGGCCAACCACACGCAAGCATTGCTCAAGCTTCAAGACACGTCCATTCAAACGGACAATGTCCTTCACGTGCAAGTCAATGCTGTCAACAAGCTGGTGATTTCAGGCCGCAAAGACATCCCTTTGACAGTACCCGATACTTTTGCTATTGTGGATTTAACCCCTTATACCAATCCTCTCGTCATGACTTTGGCCTTTTGGGATGCCTTTGACTACATTTTGGCCCACAAAGATTTTATTCAAGGATGGCTCATTTGTTTCCCACTCAGGCAAGGCCGAAAGGCATTTGAGCAATTTATCCAACATTGTCTGGATACACTCTTTTGCAAGACCTTTGAGCATGGCAACGTCCAGTCTTTGGGGCAAGTGATGGCTCTGGTGCCTTATTACAAGTCGGGAAGCATTGACCAGACGTTTGATATTCCCACATTCCGATTTGTGGGAGTCGAGTACATTGCTCCCATCAACGCGACCGATGCTTGTAAAGCCGCCACCATGTACAATTTGGAGCATTGGGTTTCCAACATCTATAGAATCAAGTAAAAGAAGGATGGCCTCATTAAATACCCCGACCATCCATTTCGATTCACCATACGATCTTGGAAACAGTAGTGATGATGAGAATGCACTGGATTGGGAGGGTTTCCTTGGACCCATTCCACAATATTTTCCACCACCCACACCAAATCCTTCCAGGTCCAGAAGCCCTTCCAGAAGCCCTTCTCGGTCTAGAAGCCAACAGTCCTCTTCTCGACGAAGGTCCTCTTCTCGACGAAGGTCCCCCTCTCCACAAAGCCAACGGTCGCCTTCTTCTTCCCGAAGGTCCATTTCTCCACAAAGCCAACGGTCGCCTTCTTCTTCCCGAAGGTCCATTTCTCCACAAAGCCAACGGTCGCCTTCTTCTTCCCGAAGGTCCATTTCTCCACGAAGGTCCAGAAGTACTTCACCACCCCGATCAAAGGGGACTTCCAAAAGACGCTCAAAGAGTACTTCCAAACTGCCAGCAACCAAACGCAAAAAGCGTAAAACAGTTAGGCAACCAAGTCCCGTAGCTGGACCATCGCGTGGGAGATCCAAAAGTCCTGGGCGGAGATCTAGAAACCCAAGTCCCGTGGCTGGACCCTCTCATATGAGATCCAGGAGCCAAAGTCCTGTTGCTGTCCTCAGAATAAAACGAGCCAGAAAACGACGCACATCACGTTCCGTAAGCCGTTCCCGTAGATCACCCAGTCGATCTCGAAGCCGCTCAGCCAGTCGATCCAGAAGTCGCTCGAGAAGCCCTAGCCGCTCAGCCAGTCGATCCAGAAGTCGCTCGAGAAGCGCTAGCCGCTCAGCCAGTCGATCCAGAAGTCGCTCGAGAAGCGCTAGCCGAAGATCGCGATCCAGAAGTCCTAGCCGATCCAGGAGTCCATCTCCCAGACGCCGGAAAATCCAAAAATCCCCCTACTTAAAGTGGGGTGCTTCCAAAAGGGAGTTGGTGTACAAATATGCCCCAAATCAATTAAAGTTCACCAGCAAGGATGGTGACTTTAAAACACGGCGTATTCCCAATAAAGCATGCCGATATTTATTAAGTCATTGCTCCAAAAGGCATCCAGTCAAACGGGATGAGGCACCACGCAAGGCCAACATTTCAATCAGGAAACGACGTTAAGAGCCGTCATGGGTCTTCCAACCAGCAACTGAAAAAACTTTCCTCACGAGCACAAGTGGGTCTGAGCTGTCGGCCAAGCGCAGCTCTATATATACCATTCAAAAAAAAAAAAAAAAAAAAAAAAAAAAAAAAAAAAAAAAAAAAAAAAAAAAAAAAAAAAAAAAAAAAATTTTTTTTTTTTTTTTTTTTTTTTTTTTTTTTTTTTTTTTTTTTTTTTTTTTTTTTTTTTTTTTTTTTTTTTTTTTTTTTTTTTTTTGAATAATCTTTAAATCATTTTCTTGAGCGAGTGGGATGACCGATTTTACTATTTGGAGTACATTACAAATAACAATACCAAACAACCCCACACGTGGACCCATTCCACCCATATGATGGCCATCACCAGCAGCATGCATACCACCACCAAATGTATCGTCCAATTCCACTGTTTCACATCTTTCTGTATATGGAAACTACTCTTGGGGGGTGGTTGCTCAATTTTCTCAGTGGGACGCAATGCTTGCAAGTACGCGTCAATTTGTTGAGCCATAAACAAATACCGATCCGACTCATCGGGTTGGACCAACACGTAATCCCAAATGTATTCTGGCGTGACTTGCTGATTAAAATTACCTTCCTTCTGAAAGTATTGCAAATCCAGCCGCTGATTGATCATGTCCACCATTTTCCCAGTCAACATGTAATTGTACATGGATGGATCGATCAAATCCAGCACCAGGGACACAATACTGAAAGAAGTAAACGCTAGGGAGGCCGCACTCACCACTTTTCCCAGATGCATGAACGATTTGGCCACGAGGGTGGTATAATTTTTCAAAACGGCTTGCATCAAGGCCGTTTTGACGGACAATTGAGTGGCTGCTTTCACAATCAGTTTGGGAGCCTTTTTCTTTAATATTTTTTCCACCACATGCAAAGCCACATCCACGCCAAAATCCACACTCAATTCAGTGGCAATTTGTTTGGCCAAGTCGGATGCGTAGGACGTGTCTGAAATATCATCCAGCGTCACGGGTGGGGCAATGGCTTTCAAGTCGGTGGGAAGGGGTGGTGGGGCTAGAGCTCTAGGTGGTTTCAAGGACGATGTTTTGATGGAACGATACACAGTGGTACCAAACAGCAATTCCAAGACGGTTTGCTCCGTGGACGAGGTACATTCCCGACCGTCAAAATCCAATCCATACGCTTCACAATAGGTTTTATTTAATTTCACTTGACCCTTTTCCCACGTCAACCCACTATGGTACTTGTGGGTCGTGGTTCGATCAAAAACGCGTTCGGGAAACATGACCAATATTTTTTTCAAAGGATTCACAAACACGCATTCGTGATCCCACCACTCGGTATCCACAGCCGTGGTGGACACATGACACATGGGTTGACACGATAACGTATGCGTGTTGCCCAGTTGGGTCCATTGGACAGGATCGGTCGGTTCACAAGGGACGCCAGAGTTTTTAAAGGGAAAACAACCCGCTTTTTGACATCCCTTTTCTTGAAAAGACGTTTTTACGACCACCATGCAGTTGGCAGCCAGGGAAGCTGGAACGTAAAAATCATTTCGGGTAGCGCCTCGAATTTCTATATCAGCATATTGAAATAAGTCCGGGTAAAGTTGCCTGTACTTTTCCATCATGTAAATACGCGTCAGTTCTGTGGCATAACGCACGGCGTGTTGCAATTCATGTTTACTGGGTCGTTGCATCGGGATCCAGTACACTTTCCACGGTGGGACCTTTGTTTTCAACCGACAAGACAATACGTTTCAAGCAAAACACGGGTTCTTTGACCAACACATGCACGTCACAGTCTGGACAGGTCGGGTGGGGTTGGATTCGAAATACTTTATTCGGTGTCAGAAACCGAGTCAAGGTACCCTTTTCAATAGCCCAACCGAAGGATAAGAATCGTTCTCGCGTCAGCCAAGCCACCACCGTCAAATGTTCTTCGGGTGTACAGTGAAGGGGCAATTCAAAACAAGGAAAGGCCAGCACGGCACAGGCTTTTTTGGGAACCATGATGGTACGATCCTTCACGACAAAGGTATGAGTACATGCACAGGGTTGATGTCGTTCAAAGCTTGCGCCGAGTTGGGGCATGAAGGCGTTTTGCAGAGTGATGAGTCCTTCCTCGACGGCCAGCTTTAAAAAATGACTGGGTTCTTCTTGCAGGTACACTTGAATGGGATTCATTGTACAAGATGAGTACAGGAAATTGCATAAAAGACCCTTGAAAACTCCAACGGGTGACTGGAAAGACTTTGAAACGGACAATGTGGGGTTGAAAGAGCTTAAAGTAGGACCCCAAGTAATGACTCAGCAAGTATTTATTCCAAGCGATGAGGGGACAACGTACTTTTACGTGTAGCGTCAGGTAGGGCATGACCACGAATGAAGAACGTCGTGGCTGGCTCGAGTATATATACCATTCAAAAAAAAAAAAAAAAAAAAAAAAAAAAAAAAAAAAAAAAAAAAAAAAAAAAAAAAAAAAAAAAAAAAAAATTTTTTTTTTTTTTTTTTTTTTTTTTTTTTTTTTTTTTTTTTTTTTTTTTTTTTTTTTTGAATGGTTCATGACTCTTGAAAAAAAGTTTTTGGGGGTGAATTTGAAATTTTGAAAGTCAAGATTACCCATGAAGCATGAAACGTACCAATGCCTCAAGCGGGCGTATTTGGGCAACGTGGATAAATCAGCTCTCTATCACGTGATTGAACGGGAAAGTGACCCATTCCTGAATCGAGCCGTGAAACTGATTACCAAGACGGCCGACATTACGGTGCCGTGGAATAGTGACATCTTTACCACCCAATTCCGAAATGGCACGCCTCGGGATCGTTTGGACGAAACCGTCATGACTTTTATATTACGTTTAGTGGCCATCATCAAGGAAGAATTTCATATCCGTACGTTCCGTAAACCGGAATCCCATGCCGCTATGCAAGCATGGATTTGTTTGCTCAAACAATGCATGTTTGCCGTTTTCACTCTATTGTACAAGGTCCAATGGAATCTGGAACATTATTTTAAACTGGATCAAGTCATCATGGACTTGGTGTACGAAGGAAAATATACAGTCTTGAGGGATTTCATGGTGCGTGACTTACATATTGCCATGACAGACACTGTCACGCAGGCCGAAAAGACGTTTGAAAAATTAAATTTCCTGACGATCGGGCAGTTTGGGTCCTCGTTTTGGCGTTTGCTGCATTGGATGGCCGAAGCCATGGACATGCGGGAAGAGATGACCATGGCCAAACATATTTGGCGTGAATTGATTACGGAATCGTTGTATCGATTGTTGCGGTGTGGTATTTGCATGAACCACATGCGTAAAATTGTTCAGGAATTAAAACCCCAACTGTTGGACGACACGACCCAATTCCGGCAATTGTGGTTCAATATTCACAACAGAGTGTCCAGCACAAAGTTGGACCGATCCTT
This sequence comes from Troglohyphantes excavatus, assembly GCA_963932185.1. Classification (NCBI taxonomy): domain Eukaryota; kingdom Metazoa; phylum Arthropoda; class Arachnida; order Araneae; family Linyphiidae; genus Troglohyphantes; species Troglohyphantes excavatus. The sequence continues at coordinate 62,483,001 of OZ010667.1, forward strand.
GGCGGGTAGCCTTTACTCGGAATCACAACTCGAAGAAGATGCATCGTTCATGCGCCAAGCTTTGGATGTATTATAGTAGCTACTGGTCGGTGGTTTCTTTTGACGAATGGTATTGATTCGCATGGCACGGAACATGTTGGGTGTGACGGCCACACGTCCTTCCGCAGACAAGGAGTATTGATCTCCCAGCAATGCAGGCGTGGAGGTGTTCCACCAGACGATGGACATGTCGAACCCGATGGATTCTTGCAAGGAATGGGTATCCCGAATGTACAATTGATACCGATCCAAAATGTAATTGTAAATTAAACCACCATAAGTCCCGTAATACAAATCTGGATTGATCATGACAAAATTGGGTGTTTTAGAGCCTGGCTCGTCAGGCAAAGCCGCATCCCGAATCAAGTTGAGGGTTTGAAACTGCTCCACCAGTTCACGAACGGAAGTAAAGTCAACATGCACATGTGCCATCGTGTGTCTTGACTGACCAACATGGGGCGCGAGCGCAAGCTTTATAGTCTGTTCAGGAAAAAAAAAAAAAAAAAAAAAAAAAAAAAAAAAAAAAAAAAAAAAAAAAAAAAAAAAAAAATTTTTTTTTTTTTTTTTTTTTTTTTTTTTTTTTTTTTTTTTTTTTTTTTTTTTTTTTTTTTTTTTTTTTTTTTTTTGAATCATTCAATTCTCAGGGAAAAAGTTTTTTTGGTAAGCTGACACTTGTCAATTTAAAAATAATTTTTTGTTGTAAGCAAGCAGCATGAATAAGAAACCAGCAAACGGCAAGTTTCATTATTTTTATTTCCCCCTCTACACGTTTGCCAACCAAAACAATCGGCTTCCTTACGAAATGTATGTGTTGCGTAGGGAGGGGGAATTGTATTTCTTTGGGAATTGCGTTGCCTGGTGTCTGATGCATCAGGTACCCCACGAAGCCGTTCAACAGCATGTTTCTGCAGACAATCAACATTCTCTGAAAAATGCTTATGGTATTTTTTTGCAAGAGGCCGGGGTACGTGAATTGGCTTCCCATTCCCAACCAGATGATGCCACATCCTTTTTGGTCTGGTTTGACTCTTATATCCAACCTTAGTGGGTGTCGTAACCAGAATCATCATCACTGGAGGTATCCGCATGCCCATGGAATTCCCTATGGGGTCTTGAAAGCAATTCCCTGTCTGCTCTCGAAACTGGCAGTTGACACTGTGGACATGTCCGTGGTACCCTCCTACGAAGGCATCGCGTATGAAATTCGTGTTCACAATCCAGTGTCCATTTGCTCCAAAACTGATGATTCATGTCCTGACGGCATATCAAGCAAATCGCCATATTACTTTATTACAGGCATGCATGCATCGGTCCAGCCCAGTGACTGTACCACCTCTCGAGTTTTATCATGATGCCACTGTATAATATCTGTATCTCGAGGGGATATTTCCATAGTGTAGGGACCGCTTGGGACTAATTCTTGACCCGTCAAGAGTTTCAAGAACGCCTCGTGGGCAGACTTGGACTTTGTGACATCCAAATGAGTGTGGCGTGTCAAGTGAAAGTTTTTATCTTGATGGAAAATGGGTGGTTTGAAAGTGGGTCCTTTCATGCCAGGGGTGGATGGAAGGCAAGCATGTTTCCCCACATGTAATTGAAACAACCGACTCGATGCAGGATATGAGAAAGACAAATGGCTCGTCAGCACAATAATATGCTTTACATTGGGTAATTTCTGTAAGTGATACCCAAAAAAGGGTTCAATGATAAATAAGAAATCCAAGGCTGGCAAAGGTTTCTGAACTTGGTAAGGGCAATTTAAAGTCCACGGTGCCAAAACACCCACGGATTCCTGATGCGTAAAACTCATATCCAGAAAATAGGTCAGGATTAACGGATTTCGTCCCAAATTTCCAAACACGATCGTAATATCGTTGGTCTTGCAGGTTTCAAATATGTCATGGGCCTTGTCCATTTCTGTTTTAGGGTCCGTCTGCAGAGAGGCACGTTCAGCACGCATGCGGTCCATGGAATCTTGTAAATCGTACGTCGAGAAATCCGATTCAGGAACATTGTAATAAAATTGAACGGGTATATCAAAATGGACATGCGCCATATCGAACGAATCTTGATTAACTGGAAGCATGGGGCAACGCATCTGAGCAATGATGGGACAATGTGCTTTCACGTGCAGCGTCAAGGAAGGCATCACGACAAATGACAACCATCGTGTCTTGCCCGACTATATATACCATTAAAAAAAAAAAAAAAAAAAAAAAAAAAAAAAAAAAAAAAAAAAAAAAAAAAAAAAAAAAAAAAAAAAAAAAAAAAAAAAAAATTTTTTTTTTTTTTTTTTTTTTTTTTTTTTTTTTTTTTTTTTTTTTTTTTTTTTTTTTTTTTTTTTTTTTTATATGGGTCTATAGCTTTTGGGTAAGCTTGTCAATTTTGCCAGACCCGTTGTATTTCAAAACATGGCTTTTCACTTGTCAGACTTTTTCACGTCCACGCGTTTTCTCTTTGAGCTGCTTCCTTCAGCATCCTCGTCACTCGAAGCGGCAGCCTGTTGCACAATTTTACTTCTGATCACGACCAACAGCTCGTTAAAGTCGTCTGAAGACATGTATGTGTTGTACACTTCGAGGCACTTATCCAAGACTGGTGTCTCCAGCAGATTGTTTTCCCCGACAGGTAATTCGATACCTGCCATTTGTTTCAGAGCATGACACATGACTTGGTACACGCCGAGGATCAGCTTGGCATCGTGGGGCTGATGTTGTTTCAATTCTTCATACACCTTCCGGACGGCATGAGCATGAGCCCGTTTCGACGAATTGCCCTTTTCATACCGACATAGATCACCCGACATGCCGTACCGCAAGTTGTCCAGATACCGTTTGATATCCATATTGGGACCGTTATTCAGTTTGGGTCCACCCAAACCGTCCATGGCCAAAAGAGCATGGGCTGCATTGATATTGCCATTCTTGTACATGTATTTGATCAACTTGAGCAATTTTTCATTCTCGATAAAGTCTTGAGCCATAACAGTGTTTACAAATTCGTGTTTACTGCACAATTGGATCAGTTCCTGAGCCACTTCAGGGTGCACAGGAATATGGGTGGCCAGCAGTTGGGCAACGTGTTCAAAGGACAATTCCAACGAAGCCAACACCCGATTGAGCATACGATATTTCATTGTATGCATGGACATCAGATCGTTGCCACTGTCCGCGAATGTTTCCAACATACACTGGGCCAACACTTTGTCGAGATGGCAAAGGGTTCCTGGCGCGGCAGGACAATCACGAACCACGGAGTTTTGAGAGCAGTCAAACATGTTGTACAAGTATCTTTATTAGTGGGCAAGACAACCAGCAAATGATGGGCTGGTCTGCTGGTCACTGGGTTTATATAGACATAAAAAAAAAAAAAAAAAAAAAAAAAAAAAAAAAAAAAAAAAAAAAAAAAAAAAAAAAAAAAAAAAAAAAAAAAAAAAATTTTTTTTTTTTTTTTTTTTTTTTTTTTTTTTTTTTTTTTTTTTTTTTTTTTTTTTTTTTTTTTTTTTTAGTCCTCGCTTGGTTTTGGGCTAGTTGTCCCCAACGTTAGGTGTTGTATATTGCTTGTGTATCACATTTATCATTTCATCGTCTTCAGACATGTTCCGACAGTACAGTTCGACACATTTTTCCAAGTCTTCTGGGTTCAAGGAGGGTCCTTCCCCTTCAGGCAATTTGATACCTGTCCATTCTCTCACCACCTGGCGTATGACTTGATATACTTCATGTTTAACATCGGGTTTGTATTGACCCAAATATCCATACACATGGCGTACAGCAAAGGCATGTTCTCGTCTCATCTCGTCGTCCGGTCCCCGATCATAGGTGCCTGGTTCCCCCGAAATGGAGTACCGTAAATTATCCAAATACCTTTTTGTTTCAAAATTGGGAACATTCTGAAAATTGAAGCAATCCAAGCCATCCATGGCCAAAAGAAAATAAGAGTCGTTCAAACAACCCTTTTCACTAATGTCATTTATGATTTCGTGTAGCTTGTCATTCGGCATAAAGTCTTCCACGTCAGTGTCCAGAGGGGCTGTGCCAGTGATCTGCTGAATTTCTTTAGAAACTTGAGGGTGCACAGCGGTATGGGTGGTAAGCATCTGGTTAATTTGATCGTATGACATATCCAAAGCAGTCATTATCCAATTCAGCATGCGGAACTTGACAGTCTGCATGGAAACTGTTGTATTCTGAAGCACTTGCACAAAGGAAAGTAACTTGCTTGTCAGGATCATTCGATCAGACGCATCAAAAGTTTGCCTGGAATCTGGAGTAGGATCAGACATGGTGGGCAAGTACCTTGATGATTCGTGAGCAGCTACACAACGACTGGTGAGTTGGCCAACTTGGCTCAAGTATATATAGAGATGAAAAAAAAAAAAAAAAAAAAAAAAAAAAAAAAAAAAAAAAAAAAAAAAAAAAAAAAAAAAAAAAAAAAAAAAAAAAAAAAAAAAAAAATTTTTTTTTTTTTTTTTTTTTTTTTTTTTTTTTTTTTTTTTTTTTTTTTTTTTTTTTTTTTTTTTTTTTTTTTTTTTCAATAGTCATTCCTGGGTTTTGGGGTAGTGGTTCCCAACGACAAGTGTCGTGTGTTCCTGCGTATCAAATCCATCAGTTCATCTTCATCAGACATATTCAAATTGTACAGTTCGACACAATCCTCCAATTCCTCTGGGTTTAAAGGGGTTCCTTCCCCTTCAGGCAAACTGATACCTGAACAATCCCCCACCACCTGACGTATGACTTGATATACATGTTGTTTAACATCGGGATTGTCATGGCCCATATAGTCATACAAATGGCGTACAGCATGGGCATGGGTGCGTCTCGCCGTGTCGTCCGGTTCCTGATCATAAGTGCCAGGTTTTCCCGACAAGGAGTAGCGTAAATTATCCAAATACCTTTTGGTTTCAAAATTGGGAACATTCTGAAAATTGAAGCAATCCAAGCCATCCATGGCCAAAAGAACATTAGAGTCGTTCAAACAACCCCTTTTGCCTATGTCATTTAGGATTTCGTGTAGCTTGTCATTCGGGAAAAAGTCTTCCATGTCAGGGTTCAGTGGGGTGCTAGTATACCGCTGAATGATTTGAGAAACTTCAGGGTGTACAGCGGTATGAGTGGTCAGCATCTGCTCAATTTGGCTATATGACATATCCAATGCAGTCATTATCCAATTCAGCATGCGGAACTTGACAGTCTGCACGGGAACAGGTGTATTCTGAAGCATTTGGACAAAGGAAAGTAACTTCTTAGTCATGGTCAATCGATCATACGCATCAAAAGTTTGCCTGGAATCGGAATCTTGAGTAGCATCAGACATGGTGGGCAAGTACCTTGATTCGTGAGCAGCTACACAACGAGTGGCGAGTTGGCCTACTTGGCCCAAGTTTATATAGGGATTAAAAAAAAAAAAAAAAAAAAAAAAAAAAAAAAAAAAAAAAAAAAAAAAAAAAAAAAAAAAAAAAAAAAAAAAAAAAATTTTTTTTTTTTTTTTTTTTTTTTTTTTTTTTTTTTTTTTTTTTTTTTTTTTTTTTTTTTTTTTTTTTAATAGTCCTTCTTCATTTGAATGTTGGTGCATCCCGCGCACAGTACGCACTGTACATTGTTACGTAACAACTTTACCATGTTCTGGGTTTCAGAAGACATGGCTTTAAAGTACATTTGTACACAATCCTTCAAGGCTTTTGGTTTTAGGGGTTCCCTTCCTGCTTTAGGCAAACTGACACCTGCCGAATCTGCCACCACACGACGTATGACTTGATACACCTCTTGTTTAGCAATTTCTGAATCGGGTTGACCCAAATGTTCATACAACTGGCGTACAGCATAGGCATGTGTACGTCTCACCGTGTCGTCCGGTTCCCGATTATAAAGGCTTAATCCCCCATACCAGGGGTACCGTAAATTATCCAAATACCTTTCGGGTTCAAAATTGGGAACATTTTGGAAGTTGAAGCAATCTAATCCATCCATGGCCAAAAGACCATAACAGTTGCTCCAAAAACCCTGTTCACCTATATCATATAAGATTTCAAGCAGCTTTTCATTTGCGTAAAAGTGTTCCACATCAGCAACCAGAGGATTCACATTAGCAACCAGATGAGGGCTGGACAAATGCCAAATGATTTGACAAATTTCAGGGTTTACAGCAGTATGGTGGGTGATCATCTCAGTGATATCTTCAAATGACATATCCATTGCAGTCATTACACAATTCAGGATGCGGTACCTGCGGTAATGCATGGTAGCTTTTGTTTTCTCAAGCACTCTAGTAAAAGAAAGTAACGCATTAGTCACAATCACTCGATCAGACGCTTGTTCCTTAGTTTCTTGTATGGAATCAGAATCAGACTCTTGCTTGCGATATATATCTGCATCTGACCCTTGCATGCAAGAAAAAGCAGACTGTTGAGATGCATCAGAATCTTGAGATGCATCAGACTCTTGCTTGCGATATATATCTGCATCGGACCCTTGCATGCAAGAAAAAGCAGACTGTTGAGATGCATCAGACTCTTGCATGGAATCAGCATCGGAATCTTGAGATGCATCAGACTCTTGCATGGAATCAGCATCGGAATCTTGAGATGCATCAGACTCTTGCATGGAATCAGCATCGGAATCTTGAGATGCATCAGACTCTTGCATGGAATCGGAATCTTGAGATGGGTAAGACATGGTGGACAAGTACCTCGATCAGTGACAAGCTACACAACAACTGGCGAGCTAGCCTACTTAATCCAGTATATATAGTAAAAAAAAAAAAAAAAAAAAAAAAAAAAAAAAAAAAAAAAAAAAAATTTTTTTTTTTTTTTTTTTTTTTTTTTTTTTTTTTTTTTTTTTTTTTTTTTTAATCATTCTATTCCTCTTCAGTCGGTTCAAACACTGCCGCAAGCAGTCCTGTCATGCGCTTTTCAATATTGCCGTCCGACACCATTAACAATTTCAGTGTATCGATTGTCCAGGGCATGGGGTCTTTCGCATCAAATTCTTCCACGAGCTTGATCAATTCATAAATATCTCGGTACAGGCGGCGCGCTTTGGTAAAAGTTCCCTTCTGGACTTGACCCGTCTTAGGGTCGATGCTATTGGCTACGTGGCTCATGGCAATGTTGAAAGCAAATTGATCTCGATGGGTGTGAAACAGGATGTGGGGAAACATTTGATTGCCGACCATGTCTATGAGATAAATGGGGGCCTGGATCCGTTCTTTCACCAGTTTTTCCAGTTGGGTGTACTTTTCCATATTTTCCGATAAGCTTTCGATGCCATCCCCCTGTTGGATTTGCTTGGCCACGTAATATAGGTCGGTATTGCTCTTGTACGTGACTTCCTTCTTGAACACGCGCAACACTTGCTCCACAAACTTGCAAGTCTCGTACTGTTTCCAGAAAAAGTGACCACGGCACACCCGAGCAATGAAATCCAAAGCCCAATTGGCCACCACGTCGACATCGGTACAACACGCATAACAGCCCACCAACACATGGAAAATATCAAAGGGAATGCAGTACGCCCCATACAGTTTTCGGATCGTCTGGGACCTTAATAATTGATTCAAAAGCTGTCTAAAGAGGCTAGGGTGTTGCTCGTCGTCGGCTGGTAAAAGAGGTACATCCTCCCGACACTCTTTGACGAACGGTACCAACTTTTCAAAATAAAAATCAAATTTATCGTCTTTAAATTCATTGGTCTCAATCATTTTATGGATATTTTGTATCACGTGATTCAACACCGTGCGTTCGTCGGGTTGCAATGGCTGTTCGGGATGGGAGTTTTGAATGGTATTTATGTAATCTGTCATAAAGTCTTGCATTTTCATGACGGGTTTGTCCAGAATGGCATTTTTAGTAAATGGGGCATTCAAGGCTTTCAAAATATGGATGCTTGCTTGGACACGTCGTAACGTTTGCGCCTCGATACGTTTCGGGACAATCCCATCAATACCCACTACTGCCAACGGAAAGGGGACTTGGTCGTCACCCGTCCATGCATGATACATTTGAGCCAATTCCGATGCAGCCACTAAATCGGGTTGGTCTTGAATGTATTGATACACGTTGGGAATAGGCATACTGTGACAGTATTGACATTGTATACCAAAATGGGTTTCAAACACTCTGACCACCTGCATGTGACAGGGTTCATGACACAATACAGGCCGAACGTGCTCTAAAAAATTCATGGTGGTGTGTCGTCTTTTTTAATCCTGGCAAACCCACTCTTGAGGGTGTGGCAAACGACACAGGGTCCCTTCCACATGGCACGTTTGTTTTTGGATTGATGGGCCACCACCGTTTCCGTCAAGGTTTGTTTCTGGCACTTGGGACAATAGAGCTGAATAGGTTCCATAGTCACTTGATTTTATTAAAAAAGAAAGCATGGACTTGCGTCAAGACATTCTTCATTTGTATGAAGAAAAACATTTATCCGAGCGTCAAATTGCCAAGCAACTCGGTCTCAGTGCCTCCACGGTGCATTATTGGATCGTACGACAAGGCCAAGCAGCTCACACGAAAAAAGGCCGGCCTCGTGCCACAGATCCCCAAAAAGACCAAAAGATTTATGAGGCGTCTTTAAAAGATCCTTTCCTGACGGCCGTGGACATACAGAGGGACTTGATTCCCACGTGCAGTGTGGATACCGTCCGGAATCGATTAAAGCAACAGGGTTTGAAATGCCGGACGCCTGCCCGTAAACCATTTTTAACCCAATTCCATCGCCAAATGCGGTTTGCCTACGCCCATTCGTATTTGCACTGGCCGACTGAGCAATGGCATCGGGTGATATTTTCAGACGAAAAAATATTCCGATCGTCCAGTCGGGGAGCCTTGCGCGTGTATCGTCCCAAGCTTCTGTCAGGTTTTTTTCAAGAGTCACCAAGTACATTTCTTTTGCACCAATCGTGTCATTTGTTCTTTTCCTACTTGTTGCCAATCTGGCTGACCCTTCCATGCAGCTACATACACTTGGCCCAACTCTGTAAACATGTCTTGTGTCACTTTACGCACGTCTTGATAATAACTGGCATTGCGATGTAAAAATCCTTCGGCCCACAATTTGGCACGGTGGGCTTGCATGGCCACCTGTTCGTCCATCATCATTTGATGCAATTCCCGTGCATATAATTGCAGTAAAGCCAAAAACACCACGCATCCCGAATCGGTACCCGTCAAGCTGGAGACGTCCGGCTGGGAATCGAACCATTCGTACATACGACGCACGGCCAACGCATGGGACCGATATGCCCGTCGAATGCATCCTGGATCCAGTACACTGGTCAAATAACATTTTAAATTTTTGGATTCCAATCCATCGAATCCATCCACTGCCAATAACCGGTAAATCAACCGATCCTTGACGTCGAGACCCAACGTATTTTGGCGCAACCAATGCGTCAAGAGCCGAGTCCATTCCGGTTCGTCTTGAGGCAACTGTTTCAAGTGTTTGGTTTTGACATCTTTCATCAAGAGCGTCGCCAATTGATTACGGTGTATTTCATCCTGATACAAATCCAACACATCTGGAATATTTAACCATTCCGCCACTTGGCACAAGACATGCCACCGACTCTCCTGAAGGGTTCCGAGCGTCACCAGACACCGGTTCATCACTTCGTGTTGCAATAACTTTTTCAAGTTAGGTGCACATTTGGTCTCGGAAAGTTTCCGGGTGCACCACTTCATACGGGCACTGGTCGTTCCAAATCTTTTTAATGGTCCACGTGGATGCCACGAGTTTGGTGGTGGGCGCATACTGCTTTTGAAAGAGTCGTGTAAAGATGCCATGGGATTGTTGGGAAGCAATGGGTCCCAAGATGGTTACTTCTCGTTGCGTGAATAAAACCGTGTATTCCACACGAACACGGTGCTTTTGAAAGGTTTTAATAAACCAAACCAAAGGCTTCTTGTTTATTTTCAAAGTGCTTTTCAAATCTTTATCCACTTGAAAAGATTGAGTGCTGGTCAGTAAAACCACGTATTGGCAGTCGTTGGAGGGGACTTGAGTCTGGTTGTTAAAGAGTTTCGCCAATTCCCATTGGGGAAAGGGCATGACAAATTAAGATGGAACGACGTGGAAGGACGTTTACAGCCGACCAAATGCAAACCATTCGCTCCCGAGTGGAAACGTGGAAAGATACAGATGAAATGGCTTTATTGGTATTTTTATTTCTCAATACCAAATTACGCATGCAAGAGTTGCTGGGTTGGTTTAATCACGATCCAATCGGCCGTCAAGCGTATTTACGGAAGCTCACCGAGCAAGATTGGTTGGCCGATTATTCAGATGCACCCAAACTGTTTCCCAAAACACACCAAGCGTATCTGAGTCAATGGAAACGGGTGTGCAAGCAATGGTTTGGCATTCAAGAAGGGACGTTTGAAATGTTGAGACGATCGCGTGACAAGAAAATGGCAGAGTCCAACACTGGTATCTCTAAAACGTCCGACTTGGGTGACGGGCAGTAGGCAACTGAAAATTATTTGGCTGGGCTCTTCCTTTTATGCTGTAAAAAAAAAAAAAAAAAAAAAAAAAAAAAAAAAAAAAAAAAAAAAAAAAAAAAAAAAAAAAAAAAAAAAAAAAAAAAAAAAATTTTTTTTTTTTTTTTTTTTTTTTTTTTTTTTTTTTTTTTTTTTTTTTTTTTTTTAATGGTTCCTGAAAATATTTCACGAGCGCCGTTTACATGATCGTGCAACCATTTTCAGATTCCTGTGTTGTCAAGTCCTCTCTGTCACACACTCTTACACTGTTTATAAATTCTGCTTCCAGGGGACTCATGGTCACTTCAATTTCAGTCTCAGTCAATTGAATTTGGTTGGTTTTCTTTTTGTTGGTATCGATTTTGGTTTTGTAACAAATTTTATGCCTCGCCAACGTCAAGGCCATCTGAGTCATTTTGACATCAATGGGTTGCGTCTTGCCCAACTCTAAATTATTTTGAAACAGGTCGAGCCACGCATTCACCATGGGTGATAAATGTTTTTGCTGTGGATACTGATGCGTGTCGTCTGCCTGAGTGATGCACCAAGCATTGTATGGAACTTCCGTTGTTTGAATCCGGTTGATGGCATATTTATCATTGAGCCTAAACGTTTCCATCACGCGAACGCTGGCATCCAACTCTTTGGCTGGGGAAAACAGGAATTTCATATTCCGCTCCGTTTCATGCGTGGGTCTTCCTTCCAACACCGGGTAATTGAAACAATAAAAGGCATTCTTGTACATGTAGCCAATCACGACGGAATCCACGCTGACTTTGACCATGTCCACGGGTAAAGTTAATATGGTGGGTACAAATCGGATCATGGTGGTCCAACGGGTCACAGGCACCTCATTGTATTCCGTATACACGTCGTAGGGATATCGGACGTACAGTGTTCGGTTGGGACGTACACCGTTGATCGATAACGCCACAAATTCCTTGTCACTGGTCACATTGGGCCGGGTTCCTTCGAATGTTAATCGGAACGGCCATTCAATCACCAAACCCAAATTTTGTAAAATCTCGTCATGCTTTCTGGCTTCATTCACGTGTAACGAGTTACGGAAATAGGACATGACAATGTCTTGAAGGAGACAACATGGATCGTCCATCGATAATCGTTTTTGGATAGATCCTGTGGTGATGGCCCGATCATCTGGTAAATGGGGTTGAGCCACCGGATGGAAAGAAATCATGGTGGGTTTCGCCAAGGTTTCTTTGGTCAAAAACGGAATGGTGATGACATCCCGACGGGATTTCCATTCAGACGCCACCATCAGAGCCTTGTCCATTGGCTCGCTACTCAACAGGCAAATCCTGTACAAGGAACCCGATTGCCCAGAGTCAAAGTAACATCCACCTGGGTATGGCAAATCTTCTTTATCCAAATACAAAACGCAATGCTTGTACATGAAAATATGGTCAGAGGCGGAATGAGCCATTCCCTGCAAGTACTCGGCAATGGCCGATGGATCCTTGACGAAATAGGGCGTGGCATACATTTGAAAGGTGGCTAAAGTTTCGTTTATGGGCATAATGGTCTTGGAATCGCCCAACAAGGCAGTCCACGAATCATTGTGGCAAAACACGGTGATGGGTGCCTCAGATTTAAAAAGATATTTGAGGGCTTGAACGAAGGGCTGTTGGGCATCCATGTTGATGCTGTTGAATCGAACCATGTGCGAGATGGACCAATGATCAAACGGCGTGTCGGCAAAACTCAGAATCATAATGTCTGGACTGGCAGGCATATGGGTAAAGTGCATACAGCCATGGAAACGACTATACAATGTGGCGTATCTTGGAAAATTCATACTTTCTTTATTCGTCCCGTGCGCACCGAGTAGGGTCCAACCAGCAAATGGCAAAACTGCTCTTGAGCTCAAGACTATATAGAGTGAAAAAAAAAAAAAAAAAAAAAAAAAAAAAAAAAAAAAAAAAAAAAAAAAAAAAAAAAAAAAAAAAAAAAAAAAAAAATTTTTTTTTTTTTTTTTTTTTTTTTTTTTTTTTTTTTTTTTTTTTTTTTTTTTTTTTTTTTTTTTTTGAACTATTCCCCCAAAGATTTTTGGTGAGCGACCAGTGGCAAGCTACCTTCAATATACTTTCCCAGTGACGTATTTAATTTTAATGCCTTCACAACAGTCCTTGGCTCGATTTCGTAATAGGCGGCTTGGGGCAGCAATTAAATGGGCATGGCCCTTTCGGTTGGTTCCTTGTAAAATGAAATCCACCATAATCCAATTCATTTCAGGGTTCAGAATCAAAATGAAAAAATACAGCAATTCCACCCGTGTAATTTCATACAGCTGCGTATCTGTACATGCCCATTCCCGCACCAATTCATCCAATCTCAACATGACTTGGTCATATCGGGCACATTCGATGGCCATTTCCCCGTTAAACCGCACATCCAATTTCACCCGAAGCTTTTGATTCATCAAATGGTACAAGTAACCATATTCCTGCTTATTCTTTAACAGTTTTTCAATATATTCTTTGGCAGCACTCACAAACTTGGGATTCCGTAACACGTCCAACGTCAGGCGTCTTGTAAAGGGTTTTGAGGGTCTGTATACTGGAATCTGATCGATATCCAGTTCTAACCGTTGTCGGATGTGTCCAATCAACAGATCGTTGGGCAAATAGAGTTGATACAGCCTTTCAATCATGTTGCTCTTATTTTCTTGTAAATGGCGAGTCCTATCCACAAACCCAGCAACGATCCGCCAATACCCAAAATCCATAACAACCATGGAAATATTTGGTCCAACATGTGCCAGACGGAAGACGTGAGTTCTTGAGCATAAAACGCCAACGCTTCCCCAATCGTGGGACGACGGCATTCCATGGTTTGATTGGGTAAACAGTCATTGTACTGACAATCACACCATTTACAGCACGACTTTTCCGTATCTTCATCAAACCCTTGACAAGGGTTGGGGATCAAGGGTTTCAAGGTGCAAAAAGAGACATTGTCCACGGCATCGGGTTGACAGCAACTCAAGGATGGTACTTTACACACGGATGTTGGGCTTTTCAAGAAGCATCCCGAATTGGATTGAATGTAATTATTAATGTACGAGGCCCCTACCCCCACAATCGTGGCTCCCACCGATAATTTCAACGTGGTTTTGTTAAACACCGTCTTGATCACAGTCTTGAGAGCCTTGTTTTTCTTGACAATGGCTTGCAAATGATTTAAACTTTTGGCGGTTTTGGCAAAGGGTTTAAATTTACGAGTCACTTTGGCGGGTCGCAAGACCCATTTCTTCCAGACCGCCATTCCTTGCTTAAAACAAGTATGGAAGGAACGGTGTGTATCTTTAATGCCGGCAAGGCGGAATGCAGCGGCCGGAAAAACAGTCACATCCAGCATCTCATGTGTGACCATCATACCAGGGAATTTTACGGATTGGAAATTACTTATTCCCATGTGGAAACACCCACCGAAGTGGTGTATGTCGGGTTCAACTTGAAACCTGTTGCAGGCGTATTTTTTCATGAAAATGATGTCATTTTACCCCTGCGGCGGTTTTACGACTTAACGTATCGTCCCCATCAGACGGTTCCCCTACCGTCCGACAGGAAATTCCGAATGAACTCCAGAACGGACGAATTTATGCGCCGGGCTATGAATAGTGGTAAAATATCCACAAGTGACCGTTACATGTACGAATTGATTCGTAATCTGTCTGAACCAAGTGACAAGATTAACGTGAATCCCTCAGACTTTTGTGAAAGCAATCCTCAAGCCATTGCTTTCATTCGGTCGAAAATGGCCGTTTCCGAAACATATATCCAAAAGTATTCCATTATGAATCGTCTTACCAACATTTCTTTGAGTTCCATAACCCCAGAAGCAAGTGAAATAGCATTGAATGACGAGTCAAACCTGTCTTTGAGTTACAGGTATATGCTCAGCAGAATGGAATTTTCCACACATATAGCTTTCCATGAAGCTGGTAGCGTGAGAGAACTCCAAAGAATGAAACCCAATGCCATGTTTATTAAAGATGTGGGTTTGGTGGCCATTTCAGAAATCAGTGATCCAGATCCCATCATTATCCTGGGTTCCAGTAAGAGCATTGTAGATGACAATGACATTGGCTTTTATGATGAAGTGTGCGTCACCCATCCAAAAGAAATTGTCAACACGAAACCGTCCGTACACCGAATCTCAAGCCATAGTGCCTCACGTAGGGCATTTACATCCAGTTGCATATAAACACCGACTATGCAGTAATACGGGCAGCATCCAACTGACAAAATGATTCCTGGGTCCTGGTATATATACCATTAAAAAAAAAAAAAAAAAAAAAAAAAAAAAAAAAAAAAAAAAAAAAAAAAAAAAAAAAAAAAAAAAAAAAAAAAAAAAAAAAAAAAAAAAAAAAAAATTTTTTTTTTTTTTTTTTTTTTTTTTTTTTTTTTTTTTTTTTTTTTTTTTTTTTTTCCAATCCATCTCAAGTTTTGGATTTCAATCGAATGAAATGGTTTCCTCAACCACATCACATTCATCTGAAAAAGAGTCCAATCTCCTTGCAGTTTTCTTTTTGATGTCAATCACGTCATCTTCATCCTCTTCAAAGCTGTCCAACCTCCGTTTGTTCCCAGATCTGGATTCAGATGCGCTAGGCTCTTCCTGCTGCATGTCTTCCGATGGCTTGGGTGCTTGCTGCATTTGGGCCAACATCGGCAAATTTCCCAAAGACAATTTGGTACGTTGGGGCATTAAATTGGATTCAGGGAAAGCCACCATCGACAAGGCTTTTCCACCGATCCGTACCCAATCCTTCTTGCTGCCATCTTTACATGGGTAAAAGTATCGCACATTCAATTCCACATTCATGATGGCTATAAAGTTTCCAGGAAAGTAACTTTTGACTTGAGGTGCAAAGCTGTTGGCCAGCTCTTTGCCATTAAACACCTCCATGTCCAAAATACAGGGTTGACTGGTGTCCAAGGATAACTTGAGGCCTTTGGCAAGCATTTCTTCGCTCGCCGAGGAACAATGCTGACAACAGAAACTGCAGGGCTGGAAGTTTAGTTTGGTAGTGCCCGATAGCTGGACTTTGTCGGAATCCACATCACTAGTCCACGCTAATCCCAACATGTTTAAGGCTGAAGATTCCTGAACCGTCACTGCGAAAGGCTGTTTGTTGCTGTTTGAACCAGGAAAGGGTTTGTACACATTACACACTCCAACTATAATCACTTGAGTCGGAATCGAAAAGTTGCTCAGCGTTTGGACCCGAAAGTCATTCGCCGTCTTCTTTGGAGCATTGAACAAGTTTTTGGCTTTCTTTTGAAAGGTCTTGTACAAGAGGCTGTGCTCCAGCTGCTTCTTCCAGTCCAAAGTCACCAAGTTCAAAGTGTCGGCTTCAGATGCCCAACTGCTGATCTTGTCCGCCAACACTGGCACTTGAAGTATCTGCTCAACGAGTGGTGAATAGGTGTCCATGTTGCAAACGAGTATGAGTTGTGACTAGTGGGGCAGTCCTTTATATAGGGCGACTCAAAAAAAAAAAAAAAAAAAAAAAAAAAAAAAAAAAAAAAAAAAAAAAAAAAAAAAAAAAAAAAAATTTTTTTTTTTTTTTTTTTTTTTTTTTTTTTTTTTTTTTTTTTTTTTTTTTTTTTTTTTTTTTTTTTTTTTCACTTGGCTTTGGACTTGTATCTGGGTTTACATTTCTTGACTTTTACCACCTCTTGCATAGGTGGGCCTTGCCACACACGATCGTGGGTCAAAATGTTTTCAATTTGTTGCCACGTGTTACCCGTCAAACGATCGTTTCGCTTCCGAATCACTCGACCCGTCTTAATAGACACCTCATACACGTGACCTTCCATCATCAAATGACCCTCTTCCAGACATTTAAACCGACGATCCAACCCTGGTTTGTCTTTAGTAGGTAATCTGAAATACCCCTCCATGAATACCACGTCCAACGAATGGTTTGGTTTTAATTTCACGATGGTATCGGTGACGGTATCGTGCTTAATGTAACCGTCCGTCTTTAAATCTGTGGCAGGTAATGCCTCCACAGATTCCCGATAGTGTTGCACTTGGAATCCGTCCGCCGGTAACACCAGTTGGGGTAAAAACTCCAACAAGATGTTTCGCCGACACCAATGGACTGTAGGATGGCCGCGGACTTGATATACATCCAACAACACGACGGTAGTGTCCATTTTTTCGGCAGCAAAGACAATGCCGTCCCCAAAGGAAATACCGTCACGCCGTCTTTGGGTGCCGTCTTCCCATTTTTCTTTCACGTAGGTTGCATAGCTAAACACGAATCCAAAGATGCCGTCCAACTTGTGTGCCACCAGATTGGTTTCGGATGCGTTGGAACTGCACGTGACGGGCTTCCGAGTGACGGATTCACTCAACACGTAGGGTGGTGCCGTAAAGGGTCGAAAGAGAGAAAACACTTTCCAATATCGATCCAACTGAGTCAATAAATAGTCGGTGGGCAACTCGTGTAAAGGATTTGGAAAAGTACCGTATTCCCACTCAAACACGAGCCGATACGAGCCGTCTCGATGTTGGAACGTGTACACTTGAGCGTGGGTATCCAATTTCAACAACTGCCGTGTTTCGGTCCAAAAGGGACATTGGAAATTTTGAATCGTATCCAGCAATTTACCGTGAGTGGCGAGGGACCATTGGGTAAACGGAATTTCCAAGGAATGGACCCATTTAAACCAAAAATTCTTAAAGTACACGGCTTGCGTGGACTGGACAGTTTTGGTTTCCAGCCGTCTGTGTTTGTACCGGAAATGGGGTTTGGCGTACATGACATGTTGGGTTTCAATGACACCAGACTGCCACTCGCGCCAAATATCTTGGATGGTGAAAGGCTGGTGGTGTTGGACCACCAGCCTAAATTCATATTCGTTCATGAAACAGGGCTCGGAGACGTTCCGTCAGAATAATGATCCAGTCCAAACGGTATTGGATAACGAAAAAGAAACTGGCCAGACACGCTGCCAGAAGCAAAATACCAAAGTAAATATTCTTTTTCAGGTAATGAAGTACAGCTGGGATGGCTAAGGACGGTATGGATACGAGAACCAATACGGTTTGGGCCACGCGTTGTTCACTGTCCCCAAAAGCTTCTTGCACTCGATCTAAATCATCAGCGGCCAAGACGCGCTCAATGTGTCCAACTAGAGGATTGGCATGAACACTCATGAGTCTTTATTTCACTAACTGGCAAAACTTTTTCTGGGGCGTCAGTATATATAGAAAAAAAAAAAAAAAAAAAAAAAAAAAAAAAAAAAAAAAAAAAAAAAAAAAAAAAAAAAAAAAAAAAAAATTTTTTTTTTTTTTTTTTTTTTTTTTTTTTTTTTTTTTTTTTTTTTTTTTTTTTTTTTTTTTTTTTTTTTTTTTTAATGCTTCCTTACAAGCACTGACATTACAATCATAATGATGACAACCACTACCGTTACAGAAATTGACATGGTATGGTCTTGCTGTACAGGTACATTGGAAACTATGGCGGGTGGTGGTTTAACTGGCAGGGTTGGTGGTTTAACTGGCAAGGATGGTGGTTTAACTGGCAGGGGTGGTGGATTTGCAGGTTTCGGTGGATTTTGGGTTATTGGTAAAATCTTGTACTTTATACCAGCTTGACCCCTGGAATGGCGTCCCGCTGGTACATTGGTATAATAGTCTCGATATCCCACACCATCACGATGCACTAGACCAATAATATTGGATTCTACCACTCTGGGAAGCACATTGTCGGAAAGGTAGGGTTGGTTCTGGATTCGGGGTACAATGACCCAATTGTCATTGGTAATGGGATACCCCAATGGGAATTTGGTTTTGTCATCCAGACTGGCATCCTCCATCGTATACTCATTGCCATATTCATCTAATGGATAGATGCATTGCTTGGACGATGTTACGGCATATTTCTTACCAAGAATGACTTCTTTGTACTTGGGTAAATCCGTCATTTCAATGGGGTACAATTCATTTCCATGTCTGTCTCGGGCATATCTATGCAGCATTACACCAGCCGCATAAATTTTATCACTTTGGGTCGTTTTGTGCTTTAAATAAAATTCATTATTACGTGTATCCTTTGGAAAAATGACCGTTCCCGTAAACGTTAATGCGTAGATGGGTTTGCCGTCTGGATAATAAGCAATTTGACCATCGGGTGGATAGTATTCATCGTATTGGCCCAACGTTATTTTGCGTCTCGCGTACACAGGAACCCCAGATCTGGCTTTTCCGATACTGATTTTTCCATTGGCATCTGACATATAAAATTGGCCATCTACAGTGATTGGGTATATGGGTTCACCGTTCACGTCCAATGGATATTTGAAGGACTGGTCCTTATTAATAATGTAACACTCTTGAAACATTTCTTCAAAACCCTGATCGTCTTGGGGATAAAATTCTTCCCCATCTTTGTTCCGGGCATACCTGACGATGTGGTCCGTACTACTGATGGTTTTCACGAAGGGTATCTCTTTACCATCCGCAGCTTTAGGATAATACTCGTTACCCTCCTCATCTTTGGCATAAAATTTGTCTGCACTTCTCATGATTGGATGGTCAGCACCATTACGAGTGGGATAAATTTCCCTTTGAAACCGATTTTTGGCATAAAAGGGTTGGCCATTGTGCTTGGCAAATAGTTTTCGGGTGAATTTAGTGTTCATGTAAACTTGGTCCCCATGCTCATCCACATGATACATTTGGTTCCCATGGGCATCAGTGACATATTCCAAGTCCTGCAACATCTTTATTACAGCAGAATCAAGATATGATTATCGTAATTTTATGGCTCGTCATGCTGTTTGCTTGTTGGAATCATCGGTATTACAAAGCGTATGCCAAACTGACGTGGCACACTCTGTTTCATCAGGTGAAACCCAATGAATGGCGTAAATACATGATTCAAGACAAGCTTTCCACGTATACTGGATGGATCAAATAGTGATTGGAGTACTCGTAGCTGCTGGAGCGTACACGATCGGTATGGTGGGCTTATGCGTCCTCCTCACACGAAAATGGTACCTTATGTTACTTTTCATTGTAAACCTGATTGTATTTGCCATGCTAGGCATTGGGTACGTGAAGAGATGGTCAGCACTCAGATGGATTGGACAACAATTTGATGCATGCTATTGGTTGTGCATGCTGGGTCAAATGGTATTTTGAGCTTCTGGCAACAGTGGTCCGCAGTGGGTGGTGTTCAGTCAGCAACTGAGAAATGATTCTGGCCTCATAAGTTTATATAGGGCTTTAAAAAAAAAAAAAAAAAAAAAAAAAAAAAAAAAAAAAAAAAAAAAAAAAAAAAAAAAAAAAATTTTTTTTTTTTTTTTTTTTTTTTTTTTTTTTTTTTTTTTTTTTTTTTTTTTTTTTTTTTTTTTTTTTTTTTTTTTTTTTTTTTAATGTATTTCAATTTCAAAATTCTTCATCTATGGTAAAGGCCCTGCTCCCACTGCCATCCATGACACCACATTTTTGATATTCGCCGACCCGCTTTTCAAAAAAGTTGGTCTTGCCTTCCAAACTTATATTTTCCATGAAATCAAACGGGTTTTGGACTCGATACACGGGCTCGCAATCCAATTCGACAAGCAATCGGTCGGCAATGTATTCAATGTACGTCTTCATGAGCACATCGTTCATGCCTATCAACCTGCAGGGCAAAGCATCCGTCATGAAATCCTGTTCGATGAGCACGGCTTCTTTCACGATGCGTACGATGCGTTCCGATGGTAGCTTGTGCATGACGTGTTTCATCAATTGACATGCGAAATCGCAATGCAATCCTTCGTCTCGCGAAATGAGTTCGTTGGAAAATCCCAATCCCGGCATCAAGCCTCGTTTCTTTAACCAAAAGATGGCGGCAAACGATCCCGAGAAGAAGATGCCTTCGACGGCGGCGAATGCCACCAAACGTTCCGCGAACGTGGCATCCGGATGATGAATCCAATCCATGGCCCATTTGGCTTTCCGTTCGACGTACGGCAATTCCCGAATGGCATTCAACAGCATGTGCCTCTCTTGCGGATCCCGAACGTACGTCTCGATCAGCAAGCTGTACATTTCCGAATGAATGTTTTCAATGGCAATTTGAAACCCGTAAAAACAGCGTGCCTCGGTGATTTGCACTTCCCGCGCAAACCGATGCACCAAATTCTCGTTGACGATCCCATCGCTGGCCGCAAAGAAGGCCAATATCCGAGAAAGGAAAAACCGTTCCGAGTCGGTCAGTTTTTCACGCCAATCTTGCAAATCCTTGGACAAGTCCACCTCTTCCACCGTCCAAAAGGATGACACGGCCTTTTTGTACATGGCCCACAGATCTGGGTAATCGGGTGGAAACGTCACCACCAACCGTTGGGGATCGTCTTGCAAGAGGGGTTCGTCCATCATGTGAAGAAAATATTTGCAGGGATCAAAGTGGAGAGGTCCGCACTGGGTGGTGGGTAGTCGTGTAATGAAAAATGTTTCTGGGGCCACGGCTTATATACTATCAAAAAAAAAAAAAAAAAAAAAAAAAAAAAAAAAAAAAAAAAAAAAAAAAAAAAAAAAAAAAAAAAAAAAATTTTTTTTTTTTTTTTTTTTTTTTTTTTTTTTTTTTTTTTTTTTTTTTTTTTTTTTTTACATCAACAGTTGTGATTTGGTTTCAGTCATACACCTGTTTAACAGTTCAGTTTCCTTTTTCACATGATGTAAGGATTGGGTTAAATTTTGCATAACGCTTTCATCTTTCAGAATAATTCGCAATTCATGATCCACATACTGGGTCAAGACACTCATCAATTCATTGGGTCTGCTGTCTTGGGTTAATTTGTTCAAGATGTGTAACTTATCCTGTAACTCTTGGTTGCTGTCTTCATCCAGGATCAGGTCTTTCCATTTATACCACATCACCGTAAAATACTTTTCGTACAAGGCCACGAAATAAGCTTTCAACGTATCCGCTGATATTTCATTCATGTCTTTGTCGTCAGAGATGGTACGTATGCGTTTCCTGGTGCAGTCGGTGGTTATTTCTGTTGCTTGGCATTTTTCCAATTGCTTGTTCATTTGTTTATATTTCTCTGCATGCATTGCCGTTTGGGATTCAAAGGTTTGCTTTGACGTGTTCAATTCCAATTTTAAATGTTCAATAGTGTCCAAGTGGGTTTGTTTTGTCTTTTCATGCTCTGCAAGTGATTGGGCGTATGTATCCATAATTTCCCGAATCCAATTCTCATTGGGTTCGGGAATGCCAAAATACACGGCCAGTGGCTTTATGGCGGCCATAAACTTTTGATCAAATGTCCGTTTGACATCATTGGCGAAGGTGTCCAGGTTTACGGAATCCACCAACTGTTCACATTGCCACTTCAAGTCCCGATACTTGCCCTCCAGTTCTTTTTCTTCTGGATATTGAATGGATGGACAGTCATTGGGTATTTCAGTAATTTCCAAAGGATTATGACTCAATGTCTCAATGGCCTTATTCAATTGACCTTGCGTACTCATGATGGTTTCTTGCATGGTCCTGAAATTTTTCTTCAACCACGTAAAAAAATGCTCTGGGACAGCTTGAGGGTTCTGGATCCCCTTCATATTCATCATTTCCACCATGCCTGTCAAAACGTTTTGTAATTGGCCTGAGGACTGATTTAAATGGGTTTCCAATTCTCGGGAATATTCCATGTGTTTCAAGAATAATTGATTCACGTCGTGCGGCAACGTCTCGATACTCAATTGAGGTAGTCCTATGGTACTCCCAAGACTTTGTATTTGAGTCACAGCAGACTGATGGGCCGATTTGAGCTGTTCAATCGTCTTGATCAACTCTTCTTCCCAATCATCGTTATACCCAAATATCGGGTAAGAGTTCTTACAATATTCCTTCAATTTGGAGTCCTCTCTGGCCAATTGCGTGTCCTTTGCCAAGACATTGGTTTCCAAATAGTCCAATCGTTCCAATAGAGGCAACATGGGTAAATTGCTGCTACACAAGGTGGATAGTTTCTGAATCAGTCGTTTCGTCAGGGAATTGACATCGTTTTCAGTATTTTGGACCTCTTTCCTTATTTTGGCAAGGGTTTGACCAGAAGTCAATCGACTGAGCTTATCCTTTAAAATGGTAAACAGAGTCTGAAACTGAAACAGTTTCAGGACCTCTTCCAGTTGCTCTTCCGACAGCTTGCGGGCCAAATATTCTTCCAGTTTAATGCCAATGGTTTCACTGATTTCATCCACAGGGGGCCGTTTCAAAATCTCATTGATTTTTTGTCGGTATTCATGAGAAATGATGAATTCGTGGGCCATGGCCTTTTTGAATTCAAGGAAAAGAGTTTTCAATTCATGGTCGTGATCAGGTATGCAAGCGGCAATTTCACTGGAAATGTTGGTCTTTAAATCCTGCAACATGTTTCTCAGCAAGTTTTTCATGTCATCCAAATCCGTGTTTTGATAGGTCACGATACTGGACGGTCCAGGCAGACTCACAGCATTGCTAGCACCTCCTTCCAGACTCAAAATGTTACTAGTACATCCTTCCAGACTCAAAGTGTTATTCCTCTGTCGTGGAAAGAGTCCTTGGGGTTGGGGTGGGCAACACTTTTCGGGTTGCCCAATCATGTCTTTCTGGTACTCTAGCGATTGTAATTTGGAAGCCGCCCTCAAATCAGTCAAAGTTTTCTCATATACATTGGTCAGGTCGAGTTCATGCTCTTTACTTTGATTCAACTGTTGTTTCAAATTAAGAATGTAGGCGTTTAAATCCTTTTCCCGTTCTGCAAAGTCTTGCTTTAAACTGGCATTTTTCTGTTTTAAACTGGCAATTTCCCGCTCATAGTCGGTGGTTTGAAGACCACAGGGTGTCTTGGGTGGCGTGTCACAGGACGGCAGCACTGCCCCGCATAATTGAAATAAAAAATCCACAAAACTGCTGCTATTTCGATACAAGTCGGGATACCGATCCACCAAAGGCCGGCTTAAAGTAAATGCTTCGGTCACGTCATGAGACACGTCCTGTTTCAAGGTTTGAAGTAACTGAACATGCAACAAGTTGTGGGGCTCACGTTGAGAACGCAAGATGGTTTCCACCAAAGTTTTCAGCACCATCTTGATTTGAGGCTGCCATACAAAATCTCGTGCACTTGCATCAAGTCGTGGCGCATGTGCACGTACGGTTCAGCCGTTTGAATGGATAACCAGTCCAAGATGGCCGTTAAAGCAATCATGTTGCGCATATAGTTGGTAAGGTACCACAATTTGCCAAAACGTTGCCACGTGGTCATATCTTTGAGCAAAGGAAACCAATAACGACACATGGCGGGTCGAGTGTCATTGTTCCAAAAACAACACGCCATGTTATTGGTGTCCAAGTACCATTCTTTGGTGAAGGCCACAATCATGACGGACACATACTCGACTTTGTCATCCACGATGCGGCAAGCCAATCCAACGGGATCCGTGTCACTCAAAGTGACTTGACACGTGTAAAAATCTTCAGGTGGATGGTGGGGCGACATCACATGGGTGTCGGAACGTTTGGCAATTTGAAACAATTTCCGTCCAAACTCGGTCGTGGGTTCATGCTTATAATGAAGCTTCATGTTCTTTTCGGCCATGCCTCGGGCGAGTGGGTACCAGTTTTTGAAACTATCGATATCTCCTTGGGAATTTCGGTTAAAATGGCGCATCAGGGCCGCTTCTTTCAGTGTGAAAGGAATCGATTTGGCAATGCAGCTATCAAACAGTTGAGTCAAGCCACGAAACGCAATACTTTTGCGGACCACTTTCCAAATGGAAAGGAATGGATTGTAGTACGTAACGACGTACAGTGTCCGAATGTGAAACACTTGAATCAAAAAGTTTTTATGCGGGAACAAATTCTGCAGCAAATGATATTCCAAATTGTTTTTAAGGGTATGCAAGTCTTTGACATGTAAAATCAGACCTCCATCCGTCTTTTTGATATTTAAAGTACCACACTGGTCAGCATTCACAGCAATGCAGGTTCCGTTGGTCAGTTGAAGAGCATTGCCTGAAAATCCAAAGTTTTTCTGGACAATCACAGGGTTTTTGAAACGCAATGCCAAGAAAAACAACTTGCGGAATTTGTTGCCAGTGACTTCCACATAGGGTTTGAGATTGGACATGGGCACATTATCCACTTCACGAAAATGGGTTAGCTCTAGTTCTTTCACACCATCCGTCGATGGAATAGGGTCCAACAAGACTGTTGTCGGGGCCACTGCAGTGGAGATGAGAGAGGGTGAATTTTCCATGACGATCACTTGAATCCTGGGGCCGGAATGATGACTTGCCTTGAGTGCTCAGCCTTTATATAGTAAGTGTAAAAAAAAAAAAAAAAAAAAAAAAAAAAAAAAAAAAAAAAAAAAAAAAAAAAAAAAAAAAAAAAAAAAAAAAAAAAAAAAAAAAAAAAAATTTTTTTTTTTTTTTTTTTTTTTTTTTTTTTTTTTTTTTTTTTTTTTTTTTTTTTTTTTTTTTTTTTTTTTTTTTTTTTTTTCAGGAATAAGTTTTGGACAAGTGGTCGTGTTGTCAATCGCCAGTTCACCAGTTTCAAGTCAGCCTATATTCTTGGATGGTATGGTTGTGCTGGATATTGAATTTCTGGTTCAAGCACAGGTTCCGGTGTGTTGAGCCTTGTAGGTGGTAGTGCATTCTCCCCTTCTTCATCATAAATGGGTGTCTCTCGGAAATTGGGAAGGTCAGGGCTTGCATTTCTGGGCCTATTGTACAAATCTCCAAACGGACGTTGGGCTGTTCCGTCGTTCGCATTGTCAATCACTGGCATGACACTATTATTTCTGACACTCATGTCCACTTGTTTGTCCACCTTCATTGAATACATGCTCATGTATACATTCTCGCCTGCCTTGACAAGTATTTGGTATTTGTACATGTCGAGTAATGTTTGTTTGGCATACCAAGTTTGAGCTCGACTTGCCGCAATTTTCATACACCACCACATGTCGATGCGTTTGAATCCCACTCGATACACCAGAAACAAGCGGTACGCCAAAAATAACACGTGGAGCACCCCAAGGGTGATGAATGTAAAATACACGACCCAAAACACTTTACGGTACACGCTATTGAGGGGCAATAAGCACCGGTATCTTCCAGTTGTTTCCAATCCACTTGAAAAGTATTCGTAAAAGCAATTGGCTTGTTCGGGAAACAAAATGGCAATGGCTGATGGGGTCCAGCTGGATAATGCCCAAATCTGATGAAAAATCTTATTCGAAATCCAAATTTGAAGCATCAAATGCAACGCGTACACACATTCCAATGCAACTGTCTTCCAGTACAAGGAATTACCTTTGGATTGTGTTACAACGTGTAAAATACGTTCACAATCTTCCATGTCCGCAATTTTGGTGGTGATTTCATTCAAATAGCCATCCATGTATTTACACCATGTCCGACAGGGGAAATGAAAGCTAAACGCCATCAGTAACAAGATGACAGGCACCCATTGATAATAATCGTGATACAGGATAGGAACAATGGCATTTTCCACACGGCTGAAATTGGTATGTGTGGCATTGATGTAACATTTCGTGTCCAAGTAAACTTGGTCGATTTTTGCACCGTCCCCTTGGCAATGGATAATGTCACCAAATATTTGTCTGGCAAAACACATGCCAAAACAAAATAAAAACACGTTCCGGACTTGGATTTGGGTTAAATCGACCAGCATACTATAAGACATGGAAGTGCCTGCACTGGAACCTTTCCACTTGACAAGATTTAGTAACGGCAACATGATCCTTGGTTACAACAGGATCCATAATGATGCTCATGCTCAAGGCGGCTCGTATATATAGGGCTGTCAAAAAAAAAAAAAAAAAAAAAAAAAAAAAAAAAAAAAAAAAAAAAAAAAAAAAAAAAAAAAAAAAAAAAAAAAAAAAAAAAAAAAAAAAAAAAAAAAAAAAAATTTTTTTTTTTTTTTTTTTTTTTTTTTTTTTTTTTTTTTTTTTTTTTTTTTTTTTTTTTTTTTTTTTTTTTTTTTTTTTTTTAATCCACTTGAAAAGTTTTTTCAAGCAAGTGTTGGAACCCTTCCACAGACATGACATCTGTAAAATGCATTGCATTCAACACATCATTTTCAACGACCATGTCGCCGTCCATCAAACACCCTTTGTAGTCCACATGCAACCCTTGCAAGCTATGAACCATTTTGGAATAGCTGTAGCCAGGTTCCCAAATTTTACAGGTTTTGCTCAACGCTTCCGTGGCTGTCTTTGCATGATGCACCGCTTCATTGGCACTCAGCCCTTCCCAAAACGAATGGTCAATGTGGACGCCATTCTGGTATCCAATCGCCCCAAACATTTGGTACAAATGCTCCAAGGAACCTTTGGCACCCGACGTGACTTGGGTGACGAGACATCCATGGCTCGCTTGGGCTCTCTTCTGAAATTCTTCTGGCGATCCACGACCCCATTGAAAGAGGGAGTGCATTTCTTCCAGAGTCAGGGCAAAACATATTTGATTTTGCAAAACGTCCAGATAAAATTGCCGCATGCGGTCAATGTACGCAAATGTTTGTTGGGATCCATACATATCGTACAAGACCCGAAACGTTTTGGCCAAGCTGGGGTTCTTGTACGGTAAAAAATCAATATCGTGAAACTTGACAAAATAAGCCACCAACATGTCTTGGGTGGGTGTCAATTTGGGTCCTTGCATCACAAAACAACCCAACTGGGACTCTGGATTCAGAATGGTGGCACATTCCGCTTGAGAAAGGGTATTGGGCACCAAGTACAAATTGCATTCGTCCCCATCAAAATCGGCATTCATGGCTTGCACCACTTCCAAAGGAATACCAAAACAATCATATTCCCACCCTGGGGGTACTACTTTTAAAGCAATAAAATTACCCGGTTGCAAGGACGGCATTCGATTTAAAATGATCCATTGGTTCTGGACGTGAAACATTTTCACAATTTTGGCCGGTAACTGTATTTCGTTGGGCCGTAAACTGGCATCAGGTACAATCATGCCTCGCATGGACAAGGTGCATCGTTTCCCAAACGCCACTTGGCGTATTAACGTATTTTTTCCACACGATCGCCGTTGTAAGCTGCCATAATTCAAAGGGACTTCCAAAATTTGTTTGTAAAACACATCCACTTTGGTAGCGGGTTGCACCGTTTGAGTTCGGCCGGTCATGGGCAATCCTTGTACAAATTTCATGACTTTTTCATACATCAGGGTGGACGTTACTTGCCAGTAAATGGGATCCGGGAGAATTAAAAAATCCTGATTGGTCGTGATTTTGGCTTGATGCATCAACCGTTTCAGAACGGGAAGACCAAACGAATAGCCTGGTGTTGGGACGGCAATGGACTGCACGGGATACGATTTGATTTGACTGTTGTAATAAAATTGCAGACAACATGTGGTGTAGGGCGTGTTTGAAAAAATCAGAGGTGTGGAACACACGACACACGTCGAGTCAAAACTATGATGCTTTCGCCAGGCTTTCAGCACCTGAATCAGGTCTTGAGGGGGTATTTTCACGGGGCAATCTTCGAGAGACAAGAGAGTGATTGAATAGTCATTGACTGCCATGACGATGAATCAATACCCTCGACGTAGGAATGGGGACGAATATTACGCCAAATCCAAGGATCCGTTTGTCGTGGATGCCGACGGCAAGGAATGGTACGCTCGTGACAAGAACGGTAACGAGCTGTATCCCAAACGTAAAAACAACTTATTTGCCAGAAATCAGCAGCATGAAGAATATTACGCTCGAGATAGTTTGGGCAATGAAATGTATCCGCTCTTTATGGGGCAATCGATTATGATTCCAGGCAAATTGGCACAATATGCCAATGGCAACCAACGGTATCCCACAGACACCAAAGGCAATGAATATTACTTGAGAGATAACGGAAAACCGTATTTATTGCGTCAGGAAGATGGCCAAACGTACTTGGCCAGGAGCCGTAAAGGATTTCCAATTATTCCTTGGAACTCGTTACACGAACATGTCACCGATGACAAGCCTTACATATGCACGCAAGACGCAGCAGGAAACTGTGTGTACGTGCACGAAACAGAGTTGCCTCGATCGTTAAAAATAATCTGCAACTGCCTATGTCACTGTGTGGCCAACATGTTTTGCCCAAACTTATTGAGGAACCTGGTGAGCGCAGCCACTTGAATAGGATGGGGTGTGCAGATGTCTTTCTCGAAGGACGGTCAGCAGGCAACTGGGAAAATGTGTTCCACGGCTCAGACTTTTATACCATTCAAAAAAAAAAAAAAAAAAAAAAAAAAAAAAAAAAAAAAAAAAAAAAAAAAAAAAAAAAAAAAAAAAAAAAAAAAATTTTTTTTTTTTTTTTTTTTTTTTTTTTTTTTTTTTTTTTTTTTTTTTTTTTTTTTTTTATTTTTTTTTTACTTACACTCCCTTCCCACCCAGTTGACATGAATGGCATACTGGTGGTCCTTGTTGCAATTTGTCAAGTAGTCAATTGTAACCCAATTTGAATGTTTGTTGTTTACCAGCAATGCATAAAACATCAACAGGTACAGAACGGTTGCATCATAGTAATCCGTATCTTTTTCAGCAAAGTCTTTGGCAATCTGATGGATTTCATGAAACACTTGGCCCTGAATCAATGGAAACTCTTGCCATTTCAGATACACGGCATGGGATAAGGAGTGCTTGTCATCAATGATATTGTACAGGTAGCCATATTCCTGTTTACTGCTTTGAACCTGTTTCATAAAAGCAATGGCTTCCGGTTTAAATTCCTTCACCAAGTCCACAGTGACATTGTCATAGCCACTCAGCAAAAAACTTTTGGAATGGAATCGCTGTAATCGATACGCATTTCTCAGCACGACAAAGTCCACGAGCCGATCCAATCGGTGGTTTTGCCGTTTCAATTCCTTTAAATCGTGAAATTCCACTTGAGGATGCAAATCACACGCCATACTCTTTAATTTTCATGCACCGTCCTGCGTAAATTACGGATCACGACATTTTCATAATACACGATGGTTTCAGGTAATTTGGCCAGTTTGGATTTCTTTCTCTTGGATCCGCTGGCATCGGACGAGGCCGCACGTTTTCCAACCTCACCGTCTTCTTCAAACAAAAGGCTGTTTTCCACCACCAACTGGGAAGACGGTTGGTCCAAAACCCCATTGTATTGCACGCTGCCCAATTGTAAGTCAGACTTGCGGCATTCACTAAATTCTTCTTCAAATTTCAAAATTAAATCCGTTTCAGGGGTCGTGTTGTTTTTGGTATTCTTCAGAAACTGACGTACAGCCGATCGCAAATCCGTCATGGTGGTCATGCAATCCGTACTCATTTGAACATCCATATGGGTTTTGAATTGATTGTACACGTCCGTATTGAACAAATACACGCGAGTGAATTCCATCACACTTGGCGGTGTATCCCTTGAATACAACAATCCATCCTTGACATTCATAAATTTCTTTAAATGGTACGATAATATTAAAAAGCAGCCCATGTAGGACCGTTCAATCACGTATTCATCCTTGCTGTACTGGTTGAGTTGGACTTGTTTCGACGTGGTCGTTGGTGCCTTGTTCACGAACCGGGACACGAAAGGAATGGCCACGACTCGATCTTGAAACGCTTCCGTGGACCGGCAATCGGGTAAATTGTTGGTGGTGGTAAACAGTTTGGCAGTGGGAATACCGCCTTGACTGGCCTCGTACATGTTTCGAAACACGACACACGAGTTGCCCGTAATTTGTTTCACGCGATTTTCGTTGAGTTTGCCTTCCAATTCTTCGGTCGTCACGATGCGGCAATTGAACAGAGTGGATGCCAAATCAGGACTGGCATTGGTACTCGAGTTGCCCGGTTTCAGGTTATCCGACTGAATGCAATGGTAATAGCCCCCAAACACCCGTCCCAGGATTTCAAACAATTTGCTTTTGCCATTGGACGTTTCCCCTTTGCACACGAAAAATTTCCGTTCGTAATTGGTGGCAATAAAAATGCTGGACAATATATCCAGCAAATACATGACCAAGTCATGTTCAAAGCCCGAGTACTTGCACAAGTGCACGTAAAAATGCATCATGGAAATGGCATAGGCATTTTGTATCAAATCGGGCAATTGCTCTTGAATGATTTCGTACAGCGTATCAAACAAATCATCCGTGTGGTCGGTGAAGAGGGCTTTCAAATACTTTTGAAAAAAGGATTTGTGGGTGAGGACTGCATACAAATGTTCCAAATCCTGGGAATGATTGTACAGTTTGGCCAGTTCCGTGCGTGAGACATCAATTCCCAATTTCCGATCCGACAGGAACAATTCCGGGACCGTGCCACCGACATGGCCTGTCAAAATATCCAATACTCCATCTTGGGTTCGAATGAACCATTTATGTCGATCCATTTGAACAATCTTGCGTTCCATACTGGCATCACTGGTAATCATGGACAGAACCATACCGATATTGAATTTTTGCATGATTTCTTCATCGGGACCCCCATAATTCCCCGATTTCCGGTATTCCATCAACCAGGTTCGAATCGCGTTCCACAAGTTGGCCAAGTGGGAATCCTTTTCCTTTTCGGCTTGAATTTCTTGCCACGATTCGGTCAAGCAATTCCAAATGAAAGGGGTGGTTTTCCGTAAAGAATTGCACAATCGCAACATTTGAATGGGAAAATGACTTTCTTGTAGGCCACGGATCAGATCGGCCAAGTCACTCGCCGTCGTGACACTGAGAATGGCTCGTTTGGAATCGAGCACAATTTGCTTCAACTTGTCGCGATACCGTTCAAACCGGTTGCATAAATTATTGCCACAAAAATTGATGGATTGTTCGGTCAAATCTTTCATAATGACTTGCGTATGCGTTTCGTCCACTTGCTCCAGTCGGTCCAGTAACGGTTGAAATCGCTTGTCCAAGATGCCACTGAGGTGATGCACCATCATGACGGACGAAATGTGGAGGCAATTGCACAAGGTGTAAAACACGGGTAAAAAATAATACCCATCATCAAATTCCAAAATGGTTTTAATGGGATTGAGGTCATCCATGAATTTGGTATTTTTTTCCCGTAAAGCCTGATTCATGGGGTCAAACAGGGGATTGGTGTGCACATTGGTCGGACTAATCCGACTGCTGCGCTCAAACCATTTTTTCAGGGCCCAATTATTGGTTTCAAACGAGGAGAGCAGGAAGGTATTGTGCCGCAAGAAATGAAACGCTTTCAGAAAGTGGGATCCCGTCAGTATCAATTGTTTGCCTTTGCAAATGTATCCCATTTCATTGGTCCGTCGCTTGGTAAAGGTGGCAATATCTTCAGAGTCTGCGGATTCATTGGAAATATTCCCAATTATAGTGGTGAATGCCAGTTTGTACAAGGCTGGATACGGAGTAGGGGCGGGCATCATGTACCGCAGCAGGTATTGCTGGGCTTGTTGTTCCTCCACAAACAAAAATTTTCTGAAAAAGGATCCATCATTGTCCTTGACACGTTTAAAAGCCTTTTTGAGTCTGGACAATTGCAGCTTGAGGGGGGACTCATCCAAATCCAGGTAATAGGTATTCCTTTCATCAATGTAAATCATCTGTAGGGCTTTATACGGTGTGATATCGGGTTTAGCCGATCCAGCCAGAGTCATGTTTTGCAACGTGTCCAGGACGTAGGTCCCTTTGCCCGATATTTCACATCGCAAGGTAATACTCAATTGCTGGCACAACAAAATGTAATCATCGTGTCCAATGACACATTCTGGCAAATGCACATGCAAGCCTTGCCCACCCGCTCGAGCAGCAATAATATAGGTAAAATGCTTGGTGTGTGGCAAAAGTAACATTTTCAGCGTGGACTGGAGCAAGGAAAAAATGGGCGGGTAAGGGGGGTCGGTGGTCTTGGGTCCATGGGCTTTGAAATCCAAATCCAAAATGAGGCAATGTTGATCGGCCGACGCCAAATCCATCACGACGGAAGCAAAAGTTCCTTGCCGGCTCCAGTAATGGCAAAAATCATGATAATTCTGGCGATCAATGTAGTAAATACCCCCAAGCAGACTGTAAAACACGTACAAATCTTTGTTGGGCGCTTCATTCAAGGAATTGATGCGATGCAAGTAGTTGGACATGTTACTTGTTTCTCTGCGGCGCGAACCCGAATGAATGAGTCGGCTGGTCGTCAGCCCTATATATACTGTTCAAAAAAAAAAAAAAAAAAAAAAAAAAAAAAAAAAAAAAAAAAAAAAAAAAAAAAAAAAAAAAAAAAAAAAAAAAAAAAAAAAAAATTTTTTTTTTTTTTTTTTTTTTTTTTTTTTTTTTTTTTTTGAAGGGTTCTCTGACAATGTTTCGAGTGAGACTTGTTGTCATCAGGCTCTTGTGTCAGTTTTTATTTTCCCGATCGTTTGTCCACATGAAACTGGGCTTCCATACTGGCGTATACTGGTGTTTCAAAACTCAACACCCCTTCGTCCTGAGGACAAAATAGGGAACTCTTGGCCCAAGACAACCGAGTCATGCAATCCACACGCCCAATCAAAGCGTTTTGTTGCACACGCGATTTTTCCATTACGCACGGGGACTTGGGGTCGTTTGGATCCAAATGCATGTACATTTCACATTCACATTCGGAACCCGTAAACCCCATCGTCGGTAACGGGTTAATGAAATCGGTAATACAGTAATCCACCGAACACACAAACGGCAGTGAAGCCACTAGGGATTTGAAACGCAC
Organism: Troglohyphantes excavatus; assembly: GCA_963932185.1. Classification (NCBI taxonomy): domain Eukaryota; kingdom Metazoa; phylum Arthropoda; class Arachnida; order Araneae; family Linyphiidae; genus Troglohyphantes; species Troglohyphantes excavatus. Next base: position 62,516,252 of record OZ010667.1, read on the forward strand.
GTCCATTGATTCACATTTGCAGCGGTACCGAAGCGTTACGCCATCAGCCAGGGTTTCGTAAGCATTTTCAATATTTTGAGCCGGTTGATTCAGGAAATAATCCCACAAGACGTTTTTGCTGTGATCCATTGCCTCGTCATTGTGACACGCCACCAGATTTTCATTGTGGTACAAGCTGGTGTTTCGTGGCACGCATTTCCAGCCGGTGGACGAAAATATGTGGTACGATGTCTTTTGATTGCAACTGCCAATGCCTCTGGGAAGGCAATACGTGCCGGCTGTCAACTGCGTATCCATCAAATAGATGGGTTCATTGCGCATCACTCGAAAGGGGACATAGTCCCCATTCACGCAAAGCGTAGCGCAGTCACAGGCATCGTCCGTCGGACATTTAAATCCATACAACGGGCAAGTAGAGAGAGCTACACCGGATCCGTATCGTCCTTGAAACACAGACGGTGACGTGGACTCGACACCATACAACCACGACTTGTAAAAAATATTGACGAGGCTCACGACAAAAATCAATAGCAAGATTAAAGAAATGTACTGGATTTTTGTCATTCTTGGTCTTTTGTTACTGGTGTTTAATTTGGAACCGATTCCTGGGCGTCCGAGGCATAATCATTATGTCATCATGTGGACATGGCAAGATTTCACGTTGATACGCATCATGCCCCAAGACTGGTACGTCTTGGTGGACAAGGATATTTTGTACTTGTACATGGACACGGATTCTTTGGAAACGTACATTCAAGCCATTCGTCTGGATACGCATCGCGAGCATCACATTTTACATTATCGGTACATGTTGGATTGGGCCAAGGATCAGCCCGTGGTTCGAGCGTATCCACCCCAAATGAAAAACGTGATTGACATTTTAAATAACGTTAACCAATGAGGGCCCTTTTACAAATGTGTCGAAAGCTTCCAAAGGAACTGGGGCCATACACTTCCAAATCGGGAATGGCTTTCACCAGATCAGGCAATATTTTGGAATCTTGAATTTTAAAGAATCCCACTCGCTTGATGCCTGAGAGCTTCAAGTACATTTGCAACATTTCCATTCCTTCCCGACAGCAATTCACATGAGACGTGTATTGAATTCGGAACGGGTACAAGGGGAAAATGCTGACACGTCTGAGGCCTGGAGGGACAATCGTATTGGAAAAGGGAACAATCAATACGCCAATAGCTTTGGGAACCAACTTTTCCAACAGAGGCACGGTAGGCTCAAACGACACGAAATGAGGCTTGGCAGCATAGATGGCAAGGATATCCATCCATCGTTCAATGAAATGCCTCAAGCCTTGAGGGTTACGGTACTCTCGAAGCAATCGAAAGTAATGATCAGCCACAGTAGGTTGATGTCTTTGGATGTCAAACATGTTGAGTGGTCCATGCACGAATGACTTGAAACCCAACAGGCTCACTGCTTATAAACGCATTAAAAAAAAAAAAAAAAAAAAAAAAAAAAAAAAAAAAAAAAAAAAAAAAAAAAAAAAAAAAAAAAATTTTTTTTTTTTTTTTTTTTTTTTTTTTTTTTTTTTTTTTTTTTTTTTTTTTTTTTTTTTTTTTTTTTTTTTTTTTTTTTTTTTTTTTTTTTTTTTTTTTACAACTTGCTCTGCTGTTTGAGTTCAGCATGGATTTTTTTCAATTCGTCATCCTCCTCATGCACCATGCGTTTCACCACCTTGTACATTTTACCAAGCTGTAAACATAGCAAGTGCTTCATGTCGGCTTTAATGACTTGCTGTTGCAATAACTTTTCATACACCACATCCACCGTCATCAGTTTCCCATGATACACCAAGCGATCGTCCTTCCACGATTGGATTTGGTTATCTGCCGCCGATGACAAGTTAAACGAGTTGAAATACGAGTGCCGTTTGAGTCCAACCACATTCTCCACGATGAAGTAATATTGTTGATATAAAAACCCATCACAGCCCACAAATTCCAGTTCCACCAATGGATATTGTTCAATATCCTTTTTGCAAAACCTGAAATGAAATCCAGATTCTTCTTGAAATTCACGATAGGCAGCAAAAAACATGGTGTAAATGGTCTTGGGCTTGCGTTTGGAAGACCGTTGCAATTGGCCATGAGGGAAATCGTACATGTCTTCATACTGGCCACCCGTGATGAATCGTTGGTAATCCAACTGTTCATAGGGCTTCAGTCTAGGCAACCATACCTTTTCAAATTGTTGCCGAAGGGCTGAAAAACTGCTGGGTGTTGAGTTGGTTTTCCGGTCCAAATAATAAAAATAGTTTTGAACACAATACGGCACTTTTCGGCGCAAGACCACCATCCTATTGCATGCTGTTTTAATTATGATGCCATATGATGTGGAATATTTATTACTAGCCATAGTCTTGGGCAAAAAGGGATGGTGCTTGATAATAACGGGAAAGCACGTCCGAGTCGTGAAACGGTCAGCAGGCAACTGGGAAAATATTTTTCAAAAGCCAGGTTTATATAGCCAATTAAAAAAAAAAAAAAAAAAAAAAAAAAAAAAAAAAAAAAAAAAAAAAAAAAAAAAAAAAAAAAAAAAAAAAAAAAAAAAAAAAAAAAAAAAAAATTTTTTTTTTTTTTTTTTTTTTTTTTTTTTTTTTTTTCCATCACCTTCCTGGGAAAAGTGTTGGTAACCACGACGGTGGTTGGTACCAAAGCCACAAGGCAGCTATTACAATTATTATGTACCATGTAAACGTCATATTCATAAACACACCAACAATCCCAATGAGACCAACACCAATTGCTGGAAACACTATGCTCTGAATGGATTTAAAGAAATCCATAATTTTGACCAAGGGTCCTTTATCGGTTGCTTGAGGTACTGAAGCATGGGGAACTGGGTCCATTGGATCCTGAATTACTGAAGCTTGGGGAATCGGGTTTATTGGATTTTGATTATGCATCAATGAAGCTTGGGGAATTGGGTCCATTGGATTTTGATTATGAATTACTGAAGCTTGGGGAATTGGGTCCATTGGATTTGGATCCTGAATCACTGAAGCTTGGGGAATTGGGTCCATTGGCTTTGGATCCTGAATTACTGAAGCTTGGGGAATTGGGACCATTGGATTTGGATCCTGAATCACTGTAGCTTGGGGAACTGCATCTTGAATCAATGCAATTTGTGGTAACTTTTGTTCTTTAAGACGTGCACGATACCGCACTTTCCGTATTCGTTCGGCTTTCAATCTTTTTTCTCTGGAAGCATGTTGGTCGTGGTAATTCAGGATTTTGGGCATGCTTTCATTCCTTATTCTTTCCATTTGACATAATTGGCATTTTTTTATTGCGGACGTTTTCCGTTTCACAGTAGTTAGTTTTTATTCGGGCCGTTTTCAGGCCGATTCGAGCCCATTTTCCCCCAGTTTGACCCGCCTCTCGAGTCCTTTCACAGTCCCCACCACGTCCATTGTCACGTTTCTGGCGAACGGCATTTTTTATTGCGGACGCGGTGCGGACACGTTATTTTTTTATTGCGGACGTTTTGCATTTATAGTGCGGACGTTTGACATTTCGAGTCCCCCAACCACGACTAATGACACAACACACGAGTCAATCGACCACTTTGGTACTCAAATCGAGTCCCAACCATGCCAATTTACAAGTTTCTTGATGATGGAATTTTTTTATTGCGGACGTTTTGCATTTATAGTGCGGACACTTGACATTTCGAGGTCCCAACCACGACCATTGACAAGAATCACAAGTCAATCGACCACTTTGGTACTCAAATCGAGTCCCAACCATGCCAATTTACAAGTTTCTTGATGATGGAATTTTTTTATTGCGGACGTTTTGCATTTATAGTGCGGACGTTTGCATTTTCATTGCGGACGCATGGCATGTCGAGTCCCTATATTGCGGACGCTATCATTTTATATTGCGGACGCTGTGTATTTCGGGTCAATTCACCACTTTGGTACTCCACTCCCAACCATGTCAGGAGATCTGAATTTTTTTTAATGCGGACGCTATCAGTTTATATTGCGGACGCTTGGTAGTTCGAGTCCCTATATTGCGGACGCTAGCATTTTTTATTGCGGACGCTTGGTATTTCGAGTCCTTATATTGCGGACGCTAGCATTTTTTATTGCGGACGCTTGGTATTTCAGCAGGGCCCATTGGCACGACACACGAGCCATGAAAAAAACTGCATGTGTGAAATACCATGCCATTGGATTTCCATACGTCTCAAAGAAATTCCACAAGCACGTCGATCAGCATCATTGGCAACGGTGACAGCGATTCATCCAACAATTAACTGACATCCAAGACTTGTTCACGTTGAGCAACGAGTCCACCAGAGCACGTCGTGTGAAGATCAGCAGGGCAGCAACTGAAAAATGTTTCCACTGCCCACGACTTATATACCATTAAAAAAAAAAAAAAAAAAAAAAAAAAAAAAAAAAAAAAAAAAAAAAAAAAAAAAAAAAAAAAAAAAAAAAAAAAAAAAAAAAAAATTTTTTTTTTTTTTTTTTTTTTTTTTTTTTTTTTTTTTTTTTTTTTTTTTTTTTTTTTTTTCCAATATGCCCAGAAAAAAAGTTTTGATCAGAAATTATTTCCACCATGTGTGTGTTTTCAAAATGACCTTTAGCTCAAAGAAATATTTTGAGTGAGCACCTCAAGACTTGTGTCATGCGACGACGGTACCCTCCATTGCGCTATGGTCGCTTGATGATCCATGATGCACGGTGCCCATGTCACGAGTCTGAGCCACAGCAAATAAGCTTTGAGGACTGCACACGATTCACCCCCGCACACGGAACAAGGGTACTTTGTGTTCACAGGTGCCTCAGCCGCTGCCGATACATTCATGTATTTCTCCGCCACTCGCTTAAACTCGTCCGGAAGGTCTTGCACGTACGCATCCACGACTCTTAACACCCTCAGCATGGCAACGACGGCAAGTTCCCATTCGGGTACCTTCTTACACTGCCGAAACCAAACGGTATCCATCATCACGACGCATTCGTCTTTGTCCATGGCTATTGCTGCATTGCCACGGGGTTGATACCTGGAACGCAGCGTCAAGTGTTGCTGCGGCCCGCTCCCGTTCCATCCGGCGAATGGGACATGGGTCGCCATTGCAGCACTGAAATATTCGGTCGGATTCATGGTAACAACTGGAATGGAACCACTCGTTGTGTCGTCAGCTAGTGGTTCATGCGACGGGTGGTAGGGCACCCGCCATTGCGCTATGGTCGGTTCATGGTCCATCATGATACGCGGTGCCCATGTCACGAGTCTGACCCACACCAAATAGGCTTTGAGGACTGCACACGATTCGCCTCCGCACAGCGAACAAGGGTACTTTGTGTTCACAGGTGCCTCAGCCGCCGCCATCACATTCATCCTGTATTTCTCCGCCACTCGCTTAAACTCGTCCGGCAGGTCTTGCACGTACGCATCCACGACTTTTAACGCCCTCAGCATGGCAACGACGGCATGTTCCCAGTCGGGTACCTTCTTACACTGCCGAAACCAAACGGTATTCATCATCACGACGCATTCGTCTTCGTCCATGGCGATTGCTGCTATGTCCCAGGGTTGATACCTGGTACGCAGAGTCAAGTGCTGCGGCCGTTTTCCATTCCATTCAGCGAATGGGACATGGGTCTCCACTGCAGTAGCAGCAGCACTGAAGTATTTGGAACAATTCATGGTAAATTTGAAACAACGGAATGAAGAACGAAACACTAGCAACCTTAACACAACAGCAGCGACGCTATCCACGACGACAACTGAAAAATGTTTCCATGGCTCACGAGTTATATACCCATTCAAAAAAAAAAAAAAAAAAAAAAAAAAAAAAAAAAAAAAAAAAAAAAAAAAAAAAAAAAAAAAAAAAAAATTTTTTTTTTTTTTTTTTTTTTTTTTTTTTTTTTTTTTTTTTTTTTTTTTTTTTTTTTTTTTTTTTTTTTAAATACATCTTGTTAAATTATTTTGGGGAGTGGTGATCATGCCTAGCTAGTTGCCAAGCCCTCGTCATGAATACATGTCCAAAAGAAAAAATATTTTGAGCTCAAACAAATTATTTGGGATCGGGGTTGTTATTACACATTGGCGACGCGTGGTTGTTCATCAAAAAATCACTGGAAGCTTCATGTGCCAAGTGACACGGTTCCCGTCTCACGACTCTGCGCCATTTCAAATGGGCTTTGGTGACTGGACACGATTTGCGTCCGCACTGCCTACAAGGGTACCTCAATTTAAAAGGGGTCCCATCCATCATCACGTTCATGCATTCTTCCGCCGCCGCCGCTCGTTTGAGTGCGAGCGAAATGCCTTGCACGTACACGTCCACGACTTTCAACTCCCTCAGCATGGCAATGACGGCATATTCCCAGTTGAGGTCCGTCATCGGCTGCCGAAAATAAACGGTATTCATCATCACGACGCATTCGACTTCGTCCATGGCGACCGCTGCTATGCTATTGGGTTGAAACCTGGAAAGCAGAGTGACGGTCGGCAATGTCTTGTTGACTTCAGCAAATGGGCCAGGAACTTGAGCCGCCCAATCCATAGCAGGAGCGCTCGAGGTTTCGGAAGGATTCATGGCCTCTTGATACAACAGCGGTTGAAAGGACTCGTCGGGTGAGGAAGGGAGCATATGAAAATCTTTCCCACCAGCTCACGACTTTTATAGCAAGTGAAAAAAAAAAAAAAAAAAAAAAAAAAAAAAAAAAAAAAAAAAAAAAAAAAAAAAAAAAAAAAAAAAAAAAAAAAAAAAAAATTTTTTTTTTTTTTTTTTTTTTTTTTTTTTTTTTTTTTTTTTTTTTTTTTTTTTTTTTTTTTTTTTTGATCATGAAAATATTTTGGTCATGCCTAGCTGCTGGTGTAGCCAGGCGGCTCTGTGTTGTTGTCATTTTGAAATTGATGGCAATTTTATTTTATTGAGCAACAGGAAGCAGAGAGTCATCCAATTCAACACTCGTTGTTGCTGTTTCAGGCTGGTGCTGTTGTAACGCAATGGTTCGATACATGCATTCCACAAATCGGTTGGTGAGTAACGAAAACGCCTGCATCATAAAGTCCTGGCTGTTGACGCGATTCAAATCCACATACCACACCCGATCGCCTTGATCTTGGCCAAACTTTTGAATAAACAAATACACTAAATCGTCGTGAGGAATATTTTCCATCACCACGTGCAGCTTGTCGGGTTCCGTTTGCGTATCGATTTTAAAAGTCAGATTGCCGGACGTCATGCTCAGTTGGGTCGTGGGAAACCCCATGGGTTGAGGGAACATGTCCCCCGATATTTTCACCGTCAATGCCATCTTTAATCTCCTTCCCCACCAAATCCACGCGTGCCTCGATGCGTGCTGCTCGTATCCAAACTCGGCAAAGCCACCAATCGCGGCTGCCAGGCGGTCGTCAACACCATTTGCGCCATCGCTTCCCCAACTTCCAAAACCACGGGCACGCGTCCCATGTTTCTCAACACGACGACCAAGGGACCCCTGTATCCCGTATCAATCACCCCGGCTTCGGTTTTCAATTGCTTGCGCGTGACCACCGACGACTTGTCCAACACGAGTCCAATCTTGCCGGTCGGAAAGTGGAATCCGACGCGTGTATCGATTTTCACTTGCTCCCCAGGCTGCACGACCGTGCGTCGAGGGCAATACACATCGATCCCTGGGGATTGAGCGTCAAACACGGTAGGGGCAATGGCTTCTGGCCCTAGGAGAGCATATCCAATCTCCATGTTGGTATGGTGTCGAGTGGCCAATGGTATGTGTCGAGAGGTAAATGGTATTTTTGATAGTCAGAGGCAAATGGTATGTGTCGAGAGGGTAAATGGTGTGTTCCAAGTGTCGAGAGGCAATGGTATGTTGACAGTACAACAGTCGAAAGGGGTGTGTTCCAAGTGTCGAGAGGCAAATGGTATGTTGACAGCACAACAGGCGAGAGGGCAAGTGAAAATCTTTCCCACTGCTCACAACTTTTATATCATTCAAAAAAAAAAAAAAAAAAAAAAAAAAAAAAAAAAAAAAAAAAAAAAAAAAAAAAAAAAAAAAAAAAAAAAAAAAAAAAAAAAAAAAATTTTTTTTTTTTTTTTTTTTTTTTTTTTTTTTTTTTTTTTTTTTTTTTTTTTTTTTTTTTTTTTTCAATAGCTTGTAAAAAATATTTTGAGTGGGGAAATATTTTTGAGTGGAAAATATTTTTCATTCACGGATAGTGTGGATAGTCCTTGTGGAAATAGTCTCTATACGTGTTACGGGGTACTCGATAGGGTGGTGGCTGACTACTCGATGATGGCGTACTGCTGGATGCAGATTGGGAACCTGTCTGCATATCGTCCCTGATGCCTTCCGATTTATCCAAAGGTCTGACCACTCCTACGGGTCGAGGCTTATTGGGATCCCTGGCTGGCCACACAAAGTTCATTTCCCTTTCTTCCTCGGGCATCACCGAACTGTCCCTCTGTGGAATTTCGTACGGGACCGACCTGTGATTGTGATGAGAGTGGCGCATCATCTTCCTCAGCTTGCTTCTTCACCGCCCTCTTCCATCCTCCTTTCCACGGAATCACGTTGGCAGGCTTCTTTTCAGGCGGTTCCCGTTCATACTTATTCGGCCTGCCGAGTCCTCGATACGTTTCACATGGAATGACGTAATCGTCTGGAAATTCCAATTCCCAAAATCCTTCCGGCGTCGAGGGTCGAGGGACTCCCCGATGCCTGCCGCACACGTGCAACCGTTCGGGACATGCCTCGAAATACTTTTCACACTGCTCGCACGTGTAGGCCTTCCTTTCCGCTTTTGACTGAGGTTTCACCTCATCAAAAGGATCAAGCATGGCAGATTGGCTGATTCAACCCGCGCTCGACTCGAAAAAATCCACACTCTTTTTCGGGAACGCAGGTCGAGTCCCGCACGTGTTGGAATTTGCACTGAGTCCTCACTGGTGTCCCAAAGGGGAAGAAGAAGCAGACAACGACCCACCTGTGTGGTTCCAATACAAAGGTCAAAACGTGTACTTGGTCGTGGAACCCGACTTTGGCTTTTGTCTAGATCCGCACGTGAAACAATTGGTGTTTACCAGCCACTTGGATATGGAATGGAATCCCTCCACCACGCGCGTGGTCGAATACCAAATCCCAGGTATCTATAAAAACAACAACACGGAACCCGTATCCCTCGTCGTGCAGATCCAAGACCCCCACCTCGCGTATTTAAGCGTGCTGGATTGGTCCGAACACAACCGCAACGCGTTTTGGATCCTCGAGTGTCCAGAGGAGCTGAGACGTCAGTGGTCGGGTCCTTTGCAACGGTCCAAACACAAGGTGGAAAAGTACATTCGCAATCCAACGTTAACCGAACACTATTTCGGGTGGTGGAACAAAGAATCATGAATCACGAGGAATGCCAAAAGCATACGTTCGAAACGACACTGGCACGGGAACGTCAAAACATTCGACTCGCAGCCTTTCACTTGATGGGTGGCTTGGACGATTTCTTACAGTCGTGCGAAGACCCGTCCGTCATACAACGCGTGGAACGGGAACGCCAAGTGCTGACCAACTATATTATCCAAACGCATAAATCAGTGGACTACATCAAGCAGATTGTATTTCCCGAAGAGTGGACCACCGACATACGGGATGATGAACTGGAACGGGAAACGTAATAAAAAAATCTTGGGGGGACTCTGGAACGAACGTGTTGGGTTGATGGTCGAGCAGGCAACTGAAACATGTTGCCCACAGCTCCAGCCTTTATACTATTCAAAAAAAAAAAAAAAAAAAAAAAAAAAAAAAAAAAAAAAAAAAAAAAAAAAAAAAAAAAAAAAAAAAAAAAAAAAAAAAAAAAATTTTTTTTTTTTTTTTTTTTTTTTTTTTTTTTTTTTTTTTTTTTTTTTTTTTTTTTTTTTTTTTTTTTTTTTTTTTCATTGAGTCATGAAAAGTTTTTCGGGTTGCATGACTCGTGAAAAGTTTTTTGGTTGGGTGACACAATCTTTTTTTCGCCTAGCCTCATGTGTTTTGTACTTTTGAGTTGTTCCAAGGGTATCCCGTTTCAAGCTGCCAACTCAAATTTTTTACAGGGGAACCGGTTCCTGGCAAATTTGACAAGTACTGTGAAACGCCATTCCCATGCGTTTCACAGTACTTGGAGTCCACCGTGCCACTTTTGGATTTCCGGTCGGGGTCAATCCTATCGCTTCGGGGGTCATTCCTATTGCTTCGGGTAACATGGCAATTCCTATCGCTTCCAGGGCAATTCCTATCGCTTCGGGCCACCCGTTTCCATTCGCACGCGTTGTAGACTGATCCAACTCATTAGGACTGTTTCAAGCATATTTCACAGGGAAACCATCCATCGCGATAGCAAGCCGCATGTCCATTCTTCATGCATCCCTGAGAGATTTCATGTAGGCCCGAAACCATCCAAACCCATTCCCATCATACCGCATCACTCCACAAAAGACACGAACACATTATAAAATGTTCCGTCACACGCCTATATCATGTGATTTTCATGAATCATGACACAGGACATTTGGGACTTTCGGGTGTTTCGGGTAACAGGGCAATTCCTATCGCTTCGGGTCACCCGTTTCAAATCGCACGACTCTTTAGGACTGTTTCCCAACTATTTCACACGGAAACAATCCATCACGATAGCAAGCCGCATGTCCATTCTTCGTGAATCCGTGGGACAGGGAATGTAGGCCCGAAACCATCCAAACCCATTCCAATCATACCGCATCACTCCACAAAAGACACGAACACATTATAAAACGTACTGTCACAAGCCTATATCATGTGATTTTCATGAATCAGGACACAGGACAATATTGGACTTTCGGGTGTTTCGAGTAACAGGGCAATTCCTATCGTTTCGGGTCACTCGTTTCAAATCGCACGAGTTGCCGACTCTTTAGGACTGTTTCACAGGGAAACCTTCCATCGCGATACCTGCCAACGTGTCCATTCCTCATGAATCCGTGGGACAGGGAATGTAGGCCCGAAACCATTCAAACCCGTACAAATGAGATCGCATCACTCCACAAAAGACTTGAACACATTATAAAATGTACCGTCACACGCCTATATCATACCGTTTCATGAATCAGGAAAACTCCCAAACCAAACTCCTAGTGAGTAGGTAGTAATATGCGTGAACATGTTATTAAATTCTCAACCATAAAACTGCTGGGGTATACCAAAAAATTTATTTTTGTATTGGGACGCGTTCCAGAAAAAAATGTTGGGCCAGGCCAAAAAAATTATTTTAAGAGCCAACCAGTGGTAAAAAGTTGGGACACAACCGTGGCATGGCCGGCTGGAAACCAATCAATGGAATCACAACGATTGAATCGCGAATCGCTACTACATCAATGTTTGGAACATATTGGGGTACTCGAAATGAAAAACACTAGGTGTTTACCCAGCTCATGACAAAAAGAAACATGACAATTGAAAACATTTTGACCCACGATCGTGTGTGGCAAGGCCCACCCATGCAAGAGGTGGTAAAAGTCAAGAAATGTAAACCCAGATACAAGTCCAAAGCCAAGTGAAAAAAAAAAAAAAAAAAAAAAAAAAAAAAAAAAAAAAAGTATTTTTTTTTTTTTTTTTTTTTTTTTTTTTTTTTTTTTTTTTTTTTTTTTTTTTTTTTTTTTTTTTTTTTTTTTTTTCAATCCATCAATTTCTTTTTGAAATGACAGTGACTGCTCCTTGTGCAAGGTGTTGCATCGATTCCAATTGGTTTTCCAAAAATGCAATACGATCTTCATACTGTTGTATGCGGATCTGTTCTGCTTCTTTCAATTCCGTAATGCGGACCCGTTGTGTTTCTTTCAATTCCACAATACGATCTTCATACTGTTGTATTCGAGCCTCTTCTGCTTTCCTCAATAAGATTTTCAAGGCGTCAATCTCTGCCGACATCTGATTTCGTACCTTTTCGTCGGCCGCAATACGATCTTCATACTGCTGTATTCGGGCCTGTTCCGCTTCTTTCAATTCCACAATACGATCTTCATACTGTTGTATTCGAGCCTTTTCAGCTTCCAATAATTGACTTCGTACCCTTTCAACGGCCGTTTCCACGGCTTCTGCCGTCCTTTCCAAATACTGCCGTTGCATTTTTTCATCGTCCCGCTCTTTCCGGCACTTTAGCAACTCGTTCTCCAACTCGATACACTTGGCATTCTGACGTTCCAACTGTTCGTTGTGCGTAAACACCATGAGGGAACGTTCTGCTTCAAAATCTTTTACTATATATGATTTCTTCATTTCAAACTCCTCCATCAACTCATGCTTGATGCTTTGAAAGTCATTCACCTCGCTCCGATGCCGTTGGCCCAACATGTACTTTTCTTCGTGTACGTTGTCCAAAAAAGAATTGCCGCGTCCCATTTGATGCACGCACCACTCTTTGTAGGGCATTTCGAGTAGAGACGGATTCGATTGCAATACCATCACTTGATCCGGTTTAAACATCCACAGATACGGACGATCGGTGGGTGGCGGCTCGTCTTCTGTCACATGGGATGGCTCCAGATACTTGGCCACAGGTACAACGCAACCCACAATAGGGATGTTGAGCTTCTTGACGGGAATGGACCGTTTCAATCCACTTCCTTTGACTTCATCGTACCAATACCTGGCCTTGCGTTGCTTGGCTCGAGAATGGACATAGTCATGCAAGCCGTTCTGGACCAATACGGACATGGCCACTTTGGCGTGAGGACTCAACGCGTGATGAAGATAATAATGGGAATTTCCGTCATAGTCATTTTTTTTACCAACCGTGCCATCACATTGCGCTTTCGATTGACTCACGTAAAACAGAGTATTGATTAACTGATGGATGGTCTTGATAGGGAATTTCAATTTAGCAGCCGTATTTTTAACCCTCATGCACGTCTTCCACTCCTTGTCCAACTGAACGTTCTTCTCCTTGACGAGCACCATATGCCGATGATGTTTCAGAGAAGCAGGTAATTTGGCACCGGGTGTTTTGCTTCCATCACACAAGCACCAATAAGGAAGCACATAGACACCCTTGATACTCAAAATGCTGGCAACAAAGTCTTTCCATACGGCCGCTCTGACGCTGACGTGGTACCACATGTGGGTATTTTCCAAATACTGTTGTAGGATGGGGTGCATAAAGTCCCCTAAACCACTTTCTTCGGAGTAGGGCACGTGCGTGGGGAGAAAAGGTCCTGTCAGAAACGGCGGCAACAGTCCGACTTCTTTATAAAACGTCCCCCAGGCCTTGCAGGGACGTCTTCCCGACATGCCACGTTTTGGCAATTGTAAAAAGGATAGACACGGTTCACAAGGACCCGACGCCGAAACGCACGGCGGTGGTGGTAAGCGAACTTTATAACCTTTCGGGGGTCGAAACAAATGGGGAAATATGTCTTTGATACACTCCATACGATGCTGGTCAATTTTTTTAGTGGTCCGTTCTGCATATCTCCATCCGACGTCCCCCATGCAAAAAGGGCATTGTACATCTCGATCGATCGAGTGAACACGACCCACGTGTACCGTTACATACTCTTGCAGGGTCATTTCTAAACCACATTGCAAAGCAGGACATTTCACGCGCAACAGTTTTTTACGACTGAACATGGAAGAATAGGTGCTAGGGGCCATCACGAGGTGTATTCCACTTGCAAGTTTATCCAGACAGCAAGGCAATCCAAAGAGCGCAACAGTGTTGACTGGACGATGACCAAACAGCAAATGGCAAAAGCTTCGCCAAGCCCTGACTTATATACAGTCAAAAAAAAAAAAAAAAAAAAAAAAAAAAAAAAAAAAAAAAAAAAAAAAAAAAAAAAAAAAAAAAAATTTTTTTTTTTTTTTTTTTTTTTTTTTTTTTTTTTTTTTTTTTTTTTTTTTTTTTTTTTTTTTTTTTGAATGCTCAGGAAAAGTTTTGGTCCTTATGTGTTGTTTGGCAGGCTACCTGTTTTTTCCAGTTGCGTTCCATTCGACCATGTATGTTCCTCCTGAAACAATCGGGCCATGTCCTTTGTCACATCCTCCACCTCGTTCGGCCACCGATATTGCTCTCGCAGTATCTTTTTACAATCACACAGGTTACTCAAACGTGGCGTGCCATAGTCCACACTGAGTGAGCATTGCGTCAAATGGGGTCCGTGGTCGGACAGTCGAATCTTGTAATACCCACACGCAAATAACGTGTAAGTACACCTGCAAGGCATTCTCCCTCGACAATGGGCCAGATGCAAGAAATCCTTTTCTTGGTACAACGAGCCTCTGGGTGGCATGGAGGGCGGCACGTAAAACGTGGATGTCGGAAGATCACTCTTACAGATGCAATCGACACTGTTTAACGTGCAACCCGCCCGATGAATGATATCATTGTCTTTAAAGTAGTTGGGATATCCATACACATCACAACTACACAGCTCGGGCACCTTGGGACACGACGCCACGTGCGTTCCCTCCTCGGTAACCTTCAACAACAGGAACGCCACACCGCTCGTGAGGATTTGATCAAATTCTTTCCGGCATTCACACTCGAGGGGTCGATTGCATTTCAACAAGTGCAACTTGCGCGTCCGGTCATGCCAAATGTAAATGGGATGCGGTCCCAGAAAGGGATGCATCGATCCATGGTTGTTGTTCATGGCAATTTAAAAAAAATCTTGGCAAAAAAAAAAACCAAACACGCTGGGTGACGGTCGAGCAGGCAACTGAAAAATATTCCCCGCAGCTCAAGACTTTATACCATTCAAAAAAAAAAAAAAAAAAAAAAAAAAAAAAAAAAAAAAAAAAAAAAAAAAAAAAAAAAAAAAAAAAAAAAAAAAAAAAATTTTTTTTTTTTTTTTTTTTTTTTTTTTTTTTTTTTTTTAATACATCCTCTCAGCTCAGGAAAAGTTTTGGGACGGTGACAAGTTGTTGCTTCAACTTTATGAAATCACAAAGCCGTGTTTTTTTTCAAATTGGCTTTCCACCATTTCATTGTGGTGGAAAAACAGTCCTTTCCACGCTTCCTGACCTGGCCTGACACGTTGCTGGCTAACCGTCACACTCACTGGACACTCGTTTCACAGTATTTGCCATACATTTACACAGGCCACCTTACACTCGAAACCCATTGTCCACAACACATGCCAACTCCTACGCAAAGACTGTCAAACAAACGTTACACTCACAGGACACTCGTTTCACAGAACTTGCCATAGGTTGTACACAGTCCACCTTGCACACTCGTTTCACAGAACTTGCCATAGGTTTTACACAGTCCACCTTGCAACCCATCCTGCACTCGTTTCACAGTATTTGCCAAACATTTATACAGGCCATCTTGCATTCAACCACCCATGGTCCCAAAAATACATGCCAACTCCTACGCAAAGACTGTCAAAAAAACCTCGCATCCACCTTGCACTCGACACCCCTTGTCCCATGCCAACTCCTACCCAAAGACTGTTAAAATACATCCTGCACTCGTTTCACAGTACTTGCCATAGGTCTCACACAGTCGGCCGAAAAAATAGTGGAGCACCGTGACCTCTACAAAATTTTTTCAAATAAGCAAAACGACACAGGATTGGAAATTATTTTTATTTTGACAAATCGATTGGCTTTACAAATGTAATGGCCGATGGTTGTGTGACAATAGGGAAACTTCTGGGGGTCGTCAAGTCCAAAGGTTCATCTGAGGGTCGATCTTGGGGCGGTGGTACGAAACCCAATTCCATTAACATGGCTTCATCCAAAATCGGAATTTCATCCTCTTCATGCCCAAAAAGGAGTTCAGTCATGTCAAAGTGTATAGGGGTTGCAGGCTCCATCCAATTTGGCATGGATAATTGAGCCGCCACTGGTTGCACCGGTGACACAACTGGTGGTTGCACAACTGGTGATGGCTCGATGAATAGGGGTTGATGCACCACTGGAGGCTCGATGAAGAGGGGTTGATGCACAACAGGAGGGGTTGGCGATTGCACAGGCTCTTGATGCACCACTGCTGGTGAATACTCCACTGGGGGCTCCATGAATAGCGGCTCTAGGAACAGGGGTTGATGCTCAACAACTGGCACAGGAGAAGATGTTGTCAAGTCCACAGGGGTGGGGTCCTCCCACGCAGGTGAAACAGGCTCACGAGATTCCACACGCTTGGGAATTTTAAACTGTCCCCAATTCTTGCGGACAGGCTCCACAACACGAGTTGCTGGCTCCACAACACGAGTTGCTGGCTCCACAACACGAGTTGCTGGCGGTGGTTCTACAGGCACACGCTTAGAGGGTTTGCCCCAATTCTTCTGCACCTGTTTTCGTTTCATCTGCCGCTCTCGAGGCATGACCATCTCAGGTGGTCGATGGGCCGCAGGGGTCGGAGGTGGCACGTTGTACGCACTCGCGCCGCCATACGACTTGTGGGTCTTGAACGACTCCATGCCAGGAATCACCACACTATTCGGCACCACGTCCACAGAAAACAGTGTCTTTTGCACGGCCATCACCACGTACCGCGTGCCCGAAGGAATGGTGTACGTGGAATGAGGCTGAAACACGTACCGTTCGTAGAGCATCTGATCGTAGGCACTCAAACTCCTACGCACGGTATTGGGCTGGGAGCGGGAATTGACACTGGCCGCTGGTAGTTCGTAACACACCATAGGCGCGAACGACGTTTGGAACACGTGATGCATTCCAGGATCCACAATCCAATGTCCAAACGTGAACCCGTGCTTGACCAAGTACATGTTATCCAGCCGAAACCCAAGTCGGGTATCGGCATTCTTCATGTTCCGGTCAGGATTTTTCATGAGTTTTTTCACAATCCGGTCCCACTGTATTTCGTTGGGATCGAAATAGCCGGAATGTTTGGCCGAGTCCAAGCACCTCAAGAAATTGTCCAGAAATTTCCTGAACCAGTCCTTTGGCAGGGCGTTGTGATAAATCCTTTTATTTTCATGGGGCTCCATGAACGAAATGAAAGCTTGCACCCGATGTTGCCGGATTTCTTTTTCCCACACATCCGCATCGAAATACAAAGGCTCCAACTCTTCAGACACTCGATTCACGGGGAAAATATCCATTGCGACTTGAACGCTGACTGATGCCGACCCTCGAAAGCAGGCTTCCTTTTATAGGTCTTTCCCCCTGTCGCCAAACGCCGCCAAGCCGGTTGCTCACCAAGCCAAGTTGCTTTGCCAATGATGAAAACGTATTTCCAAGCTTGAATGGGAAAATCCAATGATGAAAACGTATTTCCCAAGCTTGAATGGGAAAAATCCAATGATGAAAACGTATTTCCCAAGCTGGGAAAACAATCCAATGATGAAATACCAAATCCAAACTTGAATGGCAAAACAATGATTTCACCAATGTTGAACGCGGAAAGCCAAAAGTATTTCCAAGCTTGTCACAGGAATTCCCACTGTTGAAACGTATTTTGAAGGCCAACGACATAAGTACGATTCAGCCAAACCACTTGAAAAACTGAGTTAAGTTACACCACAAGTCCAGTCACTCAAAAAATATTTGGGGAGGCATCACTGCACAACTGTTGGGAGCACAACTGAAAAACCTGTCCGACAGCTCGGGCTTATATACAATGAAAAAAAAAAAAAAAAAAAAAAAAAAAAAAAAAAAAAAAAAAAAAAAAAAAAAAAGGTTTTTTTTTTTTTTTTTTTTTTTTTTTTTTTTTTTTTTTTTTTTTAACATGTTCCTGGTACCAAAATTATTTTGTTTTTCACTTCCCCTTTACGATAGGCTATCAGTGTGGGTCCATTGTCCAACCAAATCACGTTTGGCACCTGGTCTTCAGTCAAACCTTCCATTTTCATGTGCCAATCTGCAGGTTGAATTGGGTGTGGCGGTGAATCCATCACCGGACGAATCTCCACAGGCAACAAGTTAATTTGATTCACCTGACTATCTTCCGTGGGTTTGTACACGGTGGCCACGGCTTCCAAAGCAATTCCTGGGATTCTGTCACTGGGTGGATCCATATCGATCCCGAGTTCATCTTCACTGGCCTCCTCACTCTTGACAGTATCACCCTGTTCAATAGGTACAGCAGCACTCGGTGGATTGACCTGTGGACTCGAAACTGTTGAGTCACCACTCGAAACAGTTGAGTCACCACTCGAAACTGTTGGGTCACCACTCGAAAAGGGAGGCTCGGCAAGGGGAGCAGGATTCGAAACGGGTTCCTCAGCATTCCGTCGTGTAGGATCCCTACACCAGGTGACGTCTGCCACAAACTGATGAATCCAATCGGGAATGGACACATTGCCTTCCATCCCAGCAAAGAGTATTGGGGAATCTTTCACCGTGTCTGAAAACCGCTTCCGAAGCTGGACTGACCCTATTCCTCTGCAAAGCGTATCCACAAACATGTTGGCTTTGGTCAAATCTGCTTCCAACAGGCGATGGTACATGAATTCCGTGGAAATCAATTTGCATCTCAGCGTGTTGTGGGTATACTTGGGACCAGGGGGAAATACATCTTGTCCAACAACGACATGCTGCTGAAATCGGCTGGCAAAGGAATAAGGATTCTTTTTCCCCAAAAGAATGCCCAAGTCCACGATCCGCCAGTACAAGTATCCATCGCTACCCACCGCAGCGGCAAGGGGTTGGCAAAAAGAGCCAAGACAGAGGCGAAACCACATGATGCGTACACAAGAAGGCAAATTGTATGTTGGAAGTGTAGAGAGCGTACAAGTCGTCGGATGGCCAAACAGCAACTGACAAATTCCTGTCAGCGCTACCGACTTATAAAGGGTTTAAAAAAAAAAAAAAAAAAAAAAAAAAAAAAAAAAAAAAAAAAAAAAAAAAAAAAAAAAAAAAATTTTTTTTTTTTTTTTTTTTTTTTTTTTTTTTTTTTTTTTTTTTTTTTTTTTTTTTTTTTTTTTTTTTTTTTT
Source organism: Troglohyphantes excavatus (assembly GCA_963932185.1). Lineage (NCBI taxonomy): Eukaryota > Metazoa > Arthropoda > Arachnida > Araneae > Linyphiidae > Troglohyphantes > Troglohyphantes excavatus. The sequence continues at coordinate 62,535,147 of OZ010667.1, forward strand.
TGTAATATGTTTCCAAAGTTTTTGAGTTGGGCTCGGCTAACCCCAATTTCAAGTTGGGTGTGTCTGTTTCACTCGGCATGCAAAATTTACATGTTTAGTCTTCATCATCAGATATGTCTGACGGGAACCATTTATCCATGTCACGATAACATTTGCCAGAGATGCTTGTATGTTGAAGCACCTTCTTGCCATCGTCTGAGTAGTTTTGATCATTCTCGTCTGCTGAATTGTTTTGATCAGCTGTTGAATCGTTTTGATCAGCTGTTGAATCGTTTTGGCCAGCTGCCAAATTGTTTTGATCAGCTACCGAATTGTTTTGATCAGAATCCATTCTGAACCACACCACAAACTCGTCGTCAGCCTCCACACTTGCATCAGGATGCATGTCGACATCTGCCCGATCATCAGGTATGGAGGACGAACGGTCTGGCGTGGGTGTTAAATCCCCCTCATCATAGGGAATCATGCTGTCAGGAAACTCTTCCGTAGCCAACTCGTGAAAAACCGGTTCCCTTTGATCAAACTGCTTCTGGAATCCAGACGCAAGGGTAGAACGGATGGAACCCATTGTAGAACCCTGACTGGGGAATTGCAAAAACGTGTAACACGAGTCGAGTGGTGAGGCAACTGGTGAGAGCGGTGTCCAAAAGGAAAGGCAACTGGTGAGAGCGGCGTCCAAGAGGCAAGTGGTGAAAATCTTTCAGAGCCCCGCCTGTTACATACCCAATGAAAAAAAAAAAAAAAAAAAAAAAAAAAAAAAAAAAAAAAAAAAAAAAAAAAATTTTTTTTTTTTTTTTTTTTTTTTTTTTTTTTTTTTTTTTTTTTTTTTTTTTTAATTCTTACAAATGATTTTGAGTTGTTGGGAAATTGAGTTGAGCTCGGAATGATTTTGAGTGAATGATTTTCATCCTACTGTATTGGGTTTGTCAAAGTGATAGTATTGCGGATGGACTCTCAAGCTAGGCCCATATATTCTGAAAGCGACCGGAAAGCGTTCCATCCACGTGGTACAGTCACACTTGCAATAGTTGACGGCCTTACACCGCCAGCAAGCCAATCCTCTGACCAGGTCTTCGGGAATCGGGAAACATCGCAACTCGCAACAATATCGAGGGGTGGACTTGCGCTGTTTGACCAATTCCACCAGGCTCCCATTGATGCGAGTCGTTCGAACCGGTGGTTGTGCCAACAGCACGTCCCGTTGCCGCGTGACACACAGACAGAAGCACTGGTCTGGACACAACAGGCAAATGTGGCGTGCGGGTTGAATACACATGTAATCACAGCAATGCAGGTCCCTCAATTTTTGCATGTACGTGGGGCAACGACAGCGACAGTAACCAAAGGACCGACATTTCTTGCACGCCATGCCATCCACCTGTGTTTGAGGGACTGGAAAACATTTCAAGGGACAGCAAAATGTCTTTGGCATACTTGACACAAATTCTTTGGCACACGAGATGATGACCAACCAGCAAGTGAAGGCTCTGCTCACGAGTCCTGACTTATACAGGCTTTCAAAAAAAAAAAAAAAAAAAAAAAAAAAAAAAAAAAAAAAAAAAAAAAAAAAAAAAAAAAAAAAAAAAAAAAAAAAAAAAATTTTTTTTTTTTTTTTTTTTTTTTTTTTTTTTTTTTTTTTTTTTTTTTTTTTTTTTTTCAATAGTTACAAATGATTTTGAGTTGGGCTTGTTGGGATTTGAGTTGAGGTTTTTGGGAATTTGAGTTGAGCTTCAAGTAGTTGGGAATTTGAGTTGAGCTTGTTGGGAATTTGAGTTGAGCTTGTTGGGAATTTGAGTTGAACTTCAAGTAGATGGGAATTTGTGGTTATGGTCTCGTGGTCGACACCATCTGTATGGCATTCATCGTCGTGCCCCGCTCGGCTTGTTTCATTTTGTTCTTTAACATGTCCAAGCCTCGTTCCAATTCCCCGATAGCCTCCACGTATCGTTCGTACAGCTCCTTGTACATGCCACTCAGCGTATCGTTGTATTCTTCCTGAACTCTGCCACAGGTGACCAGACACGATTTGCACGGCTGTACCATCTGCGGAACAGGTGGATACGTGGATTGCTGCAAACCTCGCATGGTACGTTGCAAGGATTTCAAATGTTCCGCTTCCTTCAGAATCACCTTGAGAAGGGCCACGTATTCCAAATGAATCGGATGGGCCGCTTTCTCCCGATCTCGATGACACAATCGGCCGTGCCGAATGTTACAGTCCACCAGCAAATTGGTAAACAGCTTGGAAGGGATCCGCACATCATCCTCCTCAGCCATGGTGGTCAATCAGATGGCACTTGATAAAAAAAATAGCACAAGGTAACTTGAAACACGATGTACTGTTCGAGGTGGTGGCTGGCCGTCATCTGGAAAAACTTTTCCCACAGCCCTGAGTTATATACCCAGTAAAAAAAAAAAAAAAAAAAAAAAAAAAAAAAAAAAAAAAAAAAAAAAAAAAAAAAAAAAAAAAAAAAAAATTTTTTTTTTTTTTTTTTTTTTTTTTTTTTTTTTTTTTTTTTTTTTTTTTTTTTTTTTTTTGAATCATTCAACATGATTTTTGAGTTGAGCCAGTTGAGAGTTTGAGTTGGGCTTCAAGTCATTAGCCCTCCATGACAAGTTTTTCAAGTTGTGTGCTGTTTTTTCAAGCTATCAAGATATGTTCTTCTTCACCACTCCGTTGTAACCGCCGGTTCCCATCAGCACGCTTCCATTTCTGCTGAGCGTCTCGTGGTGCCGTATCGACATATTCCAGCAGGGAATCGAGCCACGCTTGTTCCCTGACGTAATTGGCCAGTTGAAAGATTTGAAATTGCACCGGCAAGTGTTGCGAAGAGGGCACATTGTCCACGTACTCGACAGGTAGCTTGCGATCGTACAAGAAATGCCAGGTCGGTCCATCGTGCGTTCCCAAGATGGCTGGTCCACGATGATGCGTCGGTAAACAGGTTGAATAAAAGAAATCCACCAGAAACGTGTCGAGGTAGTCGAGCGGCACGTGAAATCCAGAGCCTGAAGAGCAGTTGACACCAATCGTCACGTGAAATTCAAAATTGATGGTATCCAGAAACACCAACTGGTGGGGCTGGCCATCTTTAAAATCAATCAACACGACGTAATCCACCATATGAATTGGATTGAGCTTGTGAACGGGTAAGTCATTCATGATGTCGGGCTTGAAGTGCAAATGGCAAAACTGGCTCAGGGGGTCTGACTTTTATAGAACGATTCAAAAAAAAAAAAAAAAAAAAAAAAAAAAAAAAAAAAAAAAAAAAAAAAAAAAAAAAAAAAAAAAATTTTTTTTTTTTTTTTTTTTTTTTTTTTTTTTTTTTTTTTTTTTTTTTTTTTTTTTTTTTTTTTTTCAATGTGTCTCCAGATTCTTTTCAAGACTGCCAGCCCAGATGTTGGCAACCCAATTTTTTTTTTAGTGTTGTCTTTACAATTACATTTCGCTAGCCGTGGTTGGCCTTTGGATTTCCACTTGCAAAACCATTTCAAGTCACTGGCCAACGTTGGATTCACGAGAACCTTTTCATGCCAACATTGGCAATCTTCTTGTTAAGAAAAATATGTTTCACATAACGTTTCCACCCAAGGTTGGCTTCATGATGGACCCAAAAAAATGGGAGAGAGTCTTTTTTTGAATGCATAAGCATCCAAAAAAAGACTCTCTCCCATTTTTTTGGTGTTCAAGATATGAGGGTGTGTCTGCAGGTCGGACAGGTATTGTGATTGACCAACCATTGAAAAAGGCATTCCGAATGAAACACATGTTTGCACGTGGTGGTATTGCGTGTAATGTACAGGTTTTCCAGGCAAATGGCACACGTTTCCGTGGTTTTGAAATACGAGTCTGGCCACGGATAGCTGTACACCGAAGCCATCAGCATGTCCCCCATCTCTTCAATTTTTTCCAGGGCGAAAGGGAAGGGTTTCAGAGTCCAGGAATAGGCCAGCAGGTGATAGAGATTGGGTAGTACCTGGTCCATGTAGACGGCTCTGAGGGCAGGATACGGGCTCGATTCATGTTTCGGGCAAAGGGGTTCCAGGTGCTCGGCGCGCATGTTGTTCCGGAACTGCCAGTAGGCCACGTCAAAGACGAAATCAATTTTGTCCGGTCCATCCCCGGGTACCAGGTCTCGAATGAAATCAAACACGGTAAATTCGGAGAGGTGTCCGACAGGCACGACATCGGGGGTCTGGATCTTGTGCAACACCGCACTGGCATTCAACATGAAGACTGTAAATTCCATCATGTCTTGAAACGACCTTGGCACGTAGGCCTGGATCGCAGCATCTCGATACGTGTCGCATGGAAACATATTTTGAATAAAATGATGCGTGCCACTCGCTGCGGTTCCTTTTTATAGTCGTAGCTGCAATTTGATTGGTCCGTCGGCATTTGACGTCATGTGAAGGCAACACCAACCATGGAAGCCAACGTTGATACTGTTGCAATATCCTGTCAACATTGGATAGCCACTTGAAATAAAATTCATGTAAAAATGAAATTCCTGACCAACGTTGGAAGCCTTCTTAAGCGAAAAGAATATGATTCAACGTTGGCAATCTTCTTGTGTAAAAATATGTTTCATAGCGTTCCACACCAAGGTTGGCTTCACGATGAACCCAAAAAAATGGGAGAGAGTCTTTGAATGCATGAAGGAATTTTTTTTTAAAAAAAATTCCTTCAAGCATTCAAAAGACTCTCTCCCATTTTTTCGGGGTGGGGGCCAAAGTCAATAGATGATATAATTTCTGCACGCCGGACAGGTATTGTGATCGCTCAGCCACAGGAACAGGCACCTCGAATGAAACGAATGGTGACAACAGGTGGTGTACCTTTCGATATAGAGGGTGTCCAGGCATATGGCACAGGGTTCGGCACTGCTCAGGTAGGATTCTGGAAACGGATACCTGTAGATGGAAGCCATCAGCAAATTGCCCAATTCTTCCAGTTTCCCTTCTGGCAGGGTGAAAGGTGTCAAAGTCCAGCAATGGGCCAGCATCTTGTATACGTCGGGCAAAACACGATCCATGTAAATGGCTTGGAGGGCAGGATGGGGACAGGAGGCATATTTCGGGCAAAGAGGCTCGAGGTCGTCAGAGTACAGGTTGGCCTGTAATTGCCAATGCGCCACGTTGAACAGGTAATATTTCTCGTCGTACCTGTCAGGTAACAGCTCCAGAAGGAAATCATACAGGTCCGACATGGGCTTCACAGCAACACCATCATCGGGGGGTGGTTGGGCCTTGTGTAAATCCGCACTCGCATTCAACATGAAGGTCGTAAATTCCATCAAGTCATGAAAAGATTTCTGCTTGTAGGACGTAATCTCCACATCTCGATACGTGTCGCAGGGAAACATAATTGCAAATGATGCCTTCCACTGGCTGCGAGTCCGTTTTATACTCGCAGCTGGCGTGGGATTGGTCCGTCGGCCTTTGACGTCATCTGAAGAACGACACCAACCATGGAAGCCAACGTTGGATGCACACGAAATGGAACTTCGAGTGATGCGATTGGCCAGTGGGTATTTGACGTCATCTGGTGGGTGGATCCATCATAAAATTCAAAATAACCAACGTTGGATTGGGGAAAAACTTGTTCAACATGTCATTTTTTTAACACCCAAGCTCGGCAAGTTTCTTGCAAACAATTGCCAAGTAGGATTACCAAGGTTGGCAAGTAGTTTGACCCAAAAAAATGGGAGAGAGCTCTGCATATACAAGTGTAAATCACCTGTATATACAGAACTCTCTCCCATTTTTTTGGGTGAAAAGAAACACAACACGGTCATGATTTTTTTATTTACAAACAGGGTTTTTTACAGGTATTCCTGTCCATATTTGTCTTCGTGTAGGTTTTCGGCCGCTCTGAAAGCCAACAGTCCAGCATTCTGTTTCGGGCCCATCAGGTACCAGTGGTTCCCAAGCACACCTGCCCCTAGGAAATGAACCGTCCCTTCCGGCATGACGGGCTCCAGGTAGTGGTAGGTCGCCATGTCCAGGCATCCAATGTGTACCACATCGCCTTCTTCCTTCTGCAGGTGAGTCGCGTAGAATTCGTGGCTCAGGTAGTGGGCCATGTCGTTCAGGTGCACCATGTCGGTATGATCGATCCCGTCGCGGTTGTCAAAGGGGTTGTTGGGGAGATTCCAATTCTTCAGCACGTCTGAATAGCCAAAGCGTAGGGAACTAGGGCTCGGCTCCACAGCCATCTGCACCTTGGTCGATTCAATCGAATTGAACACGATGCGGCGTGGGACGAACGCCCCCTCGTGCCACATGAATTGAGCCGTAGCAACAAAATCGAGTTGATCCATGTATGTCGAGTGTTTGGTCCCAATGGCAAGTCGTCTGGCGCTTATATACGCTAGACGAGTGCCAAACCATCCCGCCAAATATTTTTTTAAACGCCAAATCATTTCCCAATGTTGGTTTGAAACATCATTTCCCAAATGTTGGTTTGAAACCATTCATGGAATATCTTTGAGCCAAGGTTGGTTTGAAACCATGCATGGAATATCTTTCACCAAGGTTGGTGTCGTGAGGATTTTTTTTTAATGCGGGATCAATTCAATGGGATACTGCAACACCTTTGAAATGCCCCCCACCACGGCCAAGTACCGATGGCATCGATCCAATTTGCAAAAAGGACAAGTCCCAATCACATCCAAATCCTTTTCCATCATAAATGTTCGGATGGTACTGTCGTCGGGCGTCATCATTTTCCATCGTAGTTTCGTCACTCGATCGGTAAAACACAGCCTCCCCACTTGCATTCTCAGAACGCATTCCATTACTTTGACGTGCAAGTCATTGGTATTGTCCATGGAATACGTCATGAAACCGTTGGTCAAAGTAAATCCCTTGTCCCGGATACAGAGGACGGCCATACATTTGGGATGAAAATGAACTTGCATGTCTCCTCCCGACACGACCAGTTTACGGGCTTCCGGTGGCATCCATGGACCGGTCGGCAATAGCAATTCAGGTTCCCGAATGACAATCTTTGCAGGTGGATGACGGGAAGGTGGGGGCGGACATGATTTACGGTAGGGTCGACGATAGGCTGGCCGACGGTAGGGTCGACGATAGGCTGGCTTGCGGTAGGGTTTTCTTTCACGGGCTGGCCGATATTTTCTTTCATGGGGTTTGACAGGTTCACGAACAGGTTCACTGGATACAGGTGGCGGGGAATTCGGCCGGGGTGGTGGTACATCCCCACGCCAATATTCAGGGGTCATTGGCAACGGGGACAGCGATTCGTCCAACAAGTAACTGATATCCATGACTTGTTCAAGTTGAGCACAAAGAGCAGCACGCAGAGTCAGGCAGCAAGTGGGAAAAGTTTTCAAGGGGCCCGACTTATATACACACTCAAAAAAAAAAAAAAAAAAAAAAAAAAAAAAAAAAAAAAAAAAAAAAAAAAAAAAAAAAATTTTTTTTTTTTTTTTTTTTTTTTTTTTTTTTTTTTTTTTTTTTTTTTTTTTTTTTTTTTCAATGTGCTAACCACTCAAAAAAAGTTTTGTGGGTCAACCACAAATTGTTGTCACCATGTGTTTTCAAAATGACACGGTTTCAGTTCATAGGGTTTCTGGCCAATGGTTTCTTGTAAACATGTCCACGACACTCCTCAGGCCTACTGGTCAACGTTGGATATCCCATTTGATTCATGCCAACAATGGACTTGCACTTGTAAACAAAATATTAAAGTCCATTTCAAGTCCACCAAGGTTGGCTTCTGACTTGACCCAAAAAAATGGGAGAGAGCTTTCGAATGCCACATGTGGCACCCGAAAGCTCTCTCCCATCGTTTTGGTTTTGAAATGAAACACAACACCACATGGGGAAACTGACATTTATTCACAAAATATGGTTTTTTTACACATCCCAATAGGGATCGTTGGTAGACTGCCGGGCCAAAAACACTTGTTCGGCCGCTGCCATGGCAATTCCGTTGGCATCTGCATTTCGGCCCATCATGTACACAGAGTCTTTCAGGATTTTAGGGCCCAGGTACTGCACCGTTCCCTCGGGAAAGAGGGGCTCCAGGTACATGAAGGTGGCCATGTCCACCGTACCCACCGTGGCACCCGCCCAGCCGTTGCAGTTGAGTATATTGTCATAAAAGTCCCGAGACAGGTATTTCGGCAGCTCGAGCACAGGTACTGGGAAGAGCGTTTCATCGTCCGGAATCTCTTCGAACGGGTTGTTGGGCACCAGCTGGATATTCTTCTGAATGTCTTTATAGGTAAATCCGGTGAGGGACTCTTTGGCCGGCTGCACGCAATACTTTTCCTTGGAATCGTACACTGCCACAAACACCAGGTGTCGAGGGACCCAATCACCTCCGTACCACATAAATTGGGCGTGGGCAACGAAATCCATGTTTGGATGCATGACGGACTGCTTTTGCTCTGATGAATACTCGAGACTGAATGATTGTGGCTGGATGCCTGCTGCTTATATACAATCTGTCTGGCTCAACGCATGCGCAATGACACTAGCTGTGTTCTTGTAGGGGGGGATTGACTATGTCCAACCTCCAACCTTGAAAGGATGTTGCCCAAGCTTGAAAGGATGCTGTCCAAGCTTGGTAGGATGCTGTCCAAGCGGATGGAATAGTTTGAGATTCCAATGTTATTCCAAACTTGAAATGAGTCGGACCAATCTTGAATAGCATCGTGAAACAATTCCAAACTTGAAATGAGTCAGGTCAATCTTGAATAGCTGATGGCCTATCGTGATGCAGCAGTTCCAAACTAGTCAGGTCAATCTTGAATAGGCTTAACGTGAAACAATTCCAAACTTGAAATGAGTCACATCACTCTTGAATAGCTGATGGCTTAACATGAAGCAAGTGTTAAAAATTTCACAAGTCCAAACAGCACGAGCGACAGGTTGGTCGTCATCTGGGAAAATGATCTTGAGCTCACGACTTATAAACCATTCAAAAAAAAAAAAAAAAAAAAAAAAAAAAAAAAAAAAAAAAAAAAAAAAAAAAAAAAAAAAAAAAAAAAAATGTTTTTTTTTTTTTTTTTTTTTTTTTTTTTTTTTTTTTTTTTTTTTTTTTTTTTTTTTTTTTTTGAATCGTTCCCCATAAGAGGCTGAGCTCAAGATCATTTTGGCCAGTTGCTGTTGGTCCCTCGATTCCAGTCACACAACATTTGGTGTTGAAAATCACAAGTCCAATATGATGGTATTTCTTTGGTTAAAATCCACAACTCCTAAAGTTTTGGGCCGTCGGGAATCATTTCTTCTGACCCGCCTTGCCATTCCACATCCAACGGTACCACTCTCAAGTCTGTCGCTCCATCAGAACCGGATCTGATATTTTCACATGAAGAAATGTACAAGTCCAAATGGGATTTCTTTGGAAAAAATCCATCACTGGCCGAATGACCCATCAAATGAAGCGGCATGAAGAGCAGAGTCCATCCGTCCAAACGGGGCAGGTCCACTGGTGGAAGGTCTTGACAGTTGAAGCATCAGGCAGCAAGTGGCGATTGCCCAGTTTGCATGGCACTTATATACAGGAAACTCTCGCCAAGGCGCCAAGTATTCTTGCCAACTCGCCAAGAATTCTTGCCAACTCGCCAAGAATTCTTGCCAAGGCGCCAAGTATTCTTGCCAACTCGCCAAGAATCCTTGGCAACGTGCCAATTCGAGGGGGGCCTGTTTCAGTCAGGCATGTTGGGTATCGTTGGACTCGTATGGAGGTTGGCTGTCCTATAGTGCCATGTGGGACCACCTCATGGACCACCCACTTCCGGTTTATACTTTTCAACGTTACCTATGGCATGTTGGGTATCGTTGGACTCGTATGGAGGTTGGCTTTCATATAATGACCCAGTGGACCACCTCATGGACCACCCACTTCCGGTTTATACTTTTCAACGTTACCTATGGCATGTTGGGTATCGTTGGACTCGTATGGATGTTGGCTTTCATATAATGGCCCAGTGGACCACCTCATGGACCACCCACTTCCGGTTTATACTTTTCAACGTTACCTATGGCATGTTGGGTGTCGTTCGACTCGTATGGAGGTTGGCTTTCATAGAGTGCCATGTGGACTACCTCATGGACCACCCACTTCCGGTTTACCATTTCTAGCGTTACCTATGGCATGTTGGGTGTCGTTCGACTCGGAATGAAGAGCCAAGTCGAACTAAAAATATGGGGACCACCTCAAGGACCACCCACTTCCGGTTTCAAATTTCAAGTCCACCACTATGGCATGTTGGGTGTCGTTCGACTCGGAATGCTTGGACCAGTTGAATGAACTTGACGAGGACCACCTCATGGACCACCCCCATTTCCGGTTTCACTCTTATTTCAAATTCATGTGTCGTGTTGGGTGTCCCCAGACTCGTACGGACTAGTACTGTCGAAAAAATGACCTCGGACCACTCAAAGACCACCTATTTCCGGGATTTTAAAATGGTCCTGAGGGGGTCATGTGGGGTATCGACACACTCGTGATGACAAATGCTCTCGGAAAACATGTATGACACATAGGTGGTCCCGTTTTGACTTTTTGAACTTGCTTCCAATGCGGCATGATGGGTATCGATGGACTCGGGAGATGGAACTGATGGCAACCCCATCTTTTTTTTCCAATTTCACGCATATGGGGGCAAAATCCCATTTCCGGGTGCCCGTTCTCGAGAAACACATCAAACGAACCACATGGTCGGATTTCAAACAACGTCCTCTTTCGTTTGCCGCAAACGGCGAGTCGATAGCTCAATCGGTTCTCGAGTTATGAGCCCAAACCTGACAATCTGGAAATCGAAACTCGTCCTTTCGAGCCAGTGTTCATTGCCGCAACTCCAAACGTTTCATGTATCCCGTAACCCTTTTCGATAAGCTTTCGAATGGTGCAAGTGTCAAGACGATATCTGAATTTCCGGCCGAGTTATGGGCCAAAACACCAAAATCGAGAAACCGATTTTCGGGGTTTTTCGGGTCAATCCAACCGCTGCCCGGGCAAACCACACCGTCCAGAGTGTAGAGTGAATCGTCATACGTCTTTTGGTGCAAGTTTCAAGGCGATATCTGAATTTCCGTCAGAGTTATGGGTCAAAACATCAAAATCAGGAAACTGAAATTGCTGTATTTCGGGTCATTCCAACAGCTGCCTGTGTCAATCATAGCGTCACACGTGTACAGTGAACCGCCACGCATCTTTTGCCGCCAGTTTCAAGCCGATAGCTGCCTGGGTTGCCCAGTTACAGAGGATCATAGCACTCCACATATTTCACATGTTAACCCTCTTATACTGATGCCAGCCGAATGCCTCCTTCCTCGTGAATCCATGAGAATGGAAAAGTAAGCCCGAAACCATCCAAACCCATTCAAATCCTATTGAATCATGCCACAAAAGACACGAAAACATACACAAAAGTACCGAAACAAGCCTAAATCCCATGCTTTTCGTAATATGCATGGGTCACAAGGTAAGGGACACAGGAGCGTGAGATACTATATTGGGTTGATACATTCATTTTTCACCGTTTCAAAAAATACAATGGAAAAATGTTTTGGGTGGGACTCACCAAAAAAACTTTTTGGGGTGTGAAAATTTTTTTTTGGGCAACCAGGGGTTGTGAAAAAAAACTTTTTTGGGTTGTGAAAAAACTTTTTTGGGTGTGGACTCGCAACACCAGATGATGGGGAGCCTGGATTGAAATGCTTGCTGGGAAAACCGAATCACAACGATTGAATGGTTTGGAACGACATGAAAATCACGAGACCAAAAAGTTTTCACCAAAAAAAAAAAAAAAAAAAAAAAAAAAAAAAAAAAAAAAAAAAAAAAAAAAAAAAAAAAAAAAAAAAAAAAAAAAAAAAAAAAAAAAAAAAAAAAAAATCCAGACACCAGGTACTCCAACACTAGAGATGTGTCGACCGCCGGAACAACAGCAACTGGCAAAACCTTTGCCGAGTTCCGACTTATATACAGACTGAAAAAAAAAAAAAAAAAAAAAAAAAAAAAAAAAAAAAAAAAAAAAAAAAAATTTTTTTTTTTTTTTTTTTTTTTTTTTTTTTTTTTTTTTTTTTTTTTTTTTTTTTTTTTTTTTTTTTTTTTTTTTTTTTTTTTTTTCAGTCTGGACAATCCATGTTTGATTTTGAAATGAACGATACTGCGCCTCGTGTGAGTTGTTGCAACGTTTCATTTTCCCTTTTCAGTTCCGCAATACGATCTTCATACTGCTGTATTCGAGCCTCTACCGATTTCACCAATTGGCTTTGTACGTTTTCAACGGCCGCAATACGGTCTTCATACTGTTGTATTCGAGCCTTTTCTGCTTTCCTCAATAGGGCTTTCAAGACGTTATTCTCTGCCGTCAACTGGGTTCGTACCGCTTCCACGGCTTCGGCCGTCCTTTCCAAATACTGCCGTTGCATTCTTTCAGCGTCCCTCTCTTTCAGGCACTTTTGCAACTCATTTTCCAATTCGAGGTACTTGGCATGCTGATGGTCCATCTTTTCATGCACAGACACCGTGTGGGAACGTTCCATTTCAAGAGCCTCTAACAGGTTGGATTTCTCTTCTTTAAACAGTTCCATCAACTCATGCTTGATACTTTGAAAGTCATTGACGTCCGTTCGATGCCGTTGACCCAACGTGTACTTTTCTTCGTGTATGCATTCCAAAAAAACATTGCCGTGATTCATCTGGTGCACGTACCACTCGTTGTGTGGCATTTCGAGCAGAGATGGATTCGATTTCAATACCAACACTTGATCCGATTTATACATCCGCAGATACGGAGAATCGGTGGGAAGAGGCTCGTCTTCGGTCACTCGAAGCAAATGGGAAGGCTCCAGATGTTTGGCAACAGGCACAACGCAACCCGAAATAGGAATGTTGAGCGTCTTTAAGGGAATGGACCGGTCCCGTCCAGTCCCTTTGACTTCATCGTACCAACGCAATGCCTTGTGTTTCTTGGCTCGAAAATCGATATAATCCTGCAAGCCGTTCGGCACCAACGTGTACATGGCCACTTTGGCGTGAGGATACATCTGGTGATGGAGATAATAATGGGAATTTCCGCCGTCGTCATCCGTTTGACGAGCCGTGCCGTCACATCGTGCTTTCGGTTGGCTCACGTAAAACAATGTATGGATTAGCTGATGGATGGTCTTGATAGGGATTTTCAATTTCGCGGCGGTGTTTTTAACCTTCATGCACGTCTTCCAATCCTTATCCAACTGAACCTTCTTCTCCTTGACGAGCACCATATGCCGATGATGTTTCAGTGAAGCTGGTAATTTGTCATGGGGGTTTTTACTTCCATCACACAAGCACCAATAAGGTAGCACATAGACACCATTTTTATGCAAAATGTGCTTTACAAAGTCTTTCCATGCGGCGGCTCTGACGCTGATGTGGTACCACATGTGGGTCTGTTGCATAAACTGGTGCAGGATAGGGTGCATAAAGTCCCCCAAACCACTCCATTCCGAGAATGACACCTGCGTGGGGAGAAGAGGTTCTTTCAAAAACGGCTGTCCGACTTCTTTATAAAACGTTCCCCATGCCTTACACCGGCTTCTTCCCGACATGCCACGTTTTGGCAAATGTATAAAAGGTAGGCACTCTTGACAAGGTCCCTGCACCGTATCGCATGGGGGTGGAGGGACATGAACTTTACGACGTTTCGGTTGTCCAAACAAATGGGGAAATGTGTCTTTTATGCACTCCATACGATGTTGGTTGACTCTTCCAGTGACACCTTCTTCAGGTCTCCATTTGAATACACCCATGCAAAAAGGGCATTGGGTAGTTTGATCGACACGGTGAATACGATTCACGTGTTCCGTTACAAAATCACGGAGGGTGATTTCTAAATCACACCGGGGACACTTGACGAGCATCAGTTTTTTACGACCGTACATTGTATTATAGGTGCTACGACCCATCCTGAGGTCCACTTGTAAGTGTATCCAGACACCAGGTACTCCAACACTAGAGATGTGTCGACCGCCGGAACAACAGCAACTGGCAAAACCTTTGCCGAGTTCCGACTTATATACAGACTGAAAAAAAAAAAAAAAAAAAAAAAAAAAAAAAAAAAAAAAAAAAAAAAAAAAAAAAAAAAAAAAAAAAGTTTTTTTTTTTTTTTTTTTTTTTTTTTTTTTTTTTTTTTTTTTTTTTTTTTTTTTTTTTTTTTTTTTTTTTTTTCAGTCTGTATATAAGTCGGAACTCGGCAAAGGTTTTGCCAGTTGCTGTTGTTCCGGCGGTCGACACATCTCTAGTGTTGGAGTACCTGGTGTCTGGATTTTTTTTTTTTTTTTTTTTTTTTTTTTTTTTTTTTTTTTTTTTTTTTTTTTTTTTTTGGTGAAAACTTTTTGGTCTCGTGATTTTCATGTCGTTCCAAACCATTCAATCGTTGTGATTCGGTTTTCCCAGCAAGCATTTCAATCCAGGCTCCCCATCATCTGGTGTTGCGAGTCCACACCCAAAAAAGTTTTTTCACAACCCAAAAAAGTTTTTTTTCACAACCCCTGGTTGCCCAAAAAAAAATTTTCACACCCCAAAAAGTTTTTTTGGTGAGTCCCACCCAAAACATTTTTCCATTGTATTTTTTGAAACGGTGAAAAATGAATGTATCAACCCAATATAGTATCTCACGCTCCTGTGTCCCTTACCTTGTGACCCATGCATATTACGAAAAGCATGGGATTTAGGCTTGTTTCGGTACTTTTGTGTATGTTTTCGTGTCTTTTGTGGCATGATTCAATAGGATTTGAATGGGTTTGGATGGTTTCGGGCTTACTTTTCCATTCTCATGGATTCACGAGGAAGGAGGCATTCGGCTGGCATCAGTATAAGAGGGTTAACATGTGAAATATGTGGAGTGCTATGATCCTCTGTAACTGGGCAACCCAGGCAGCTATCGGCTTGAAACTGGCGGCAAAAGATGCGTGGCGGTTCACTGTACACGTGTGACGCTATGATTGACACAGGCAGCTGTTGGAATGACCCGAAATACAGCAATTTCAGTTTCCTGATTTTGATGTTTTGACCCATAACTCTGACGGAAATTCAGATATCGCCTTGAAACTTGCACCAAAAGACGTATGACGATTCACTCTACACTCTGGACGGTGTGGTTTGCCCGGGCAGCGGTTGGATTGACCCGAAAAACCCCGAAAATCGGTTTCTCGATTTTGGTGTTTTGGCCCATAACTCGGCCGGAAATTCAGATATCGTCTTGACACTTGCACCATTCGAAAGCTTATCGAAAAGGGTTACGGGATACATGAAACGTTTGGAGTTGCGGCAATGAACACTGGCTCGAAAGGACGAGTTTCGATTTCCAGATTGTCAGGTTTGGGCTCATAACTCGAGAACCGATTGAGCTATCGACTCGCCGTTTGCGGCAAACGAAAGAGGACGTTGTTTGAAATCCGACCATGTGGTTCGTTTGATGTGTTTCTCGAGAACGGGCACCCGGAAATGGGATTTTGCCCCCATATGCGTGAAATTGGAAAAAAAAGATGGGGTTGCCATCAGTTCCATCTCCCGAGTCCATCGATACCCATCATGCCGCATTGGAAGCAAGTTCAAAAAGTCAAAACGGGACCACCTATGTGTCATACATGTTTTCCGAGAGCATTTGTCATCACGAGTGTGTCGATACCCCACATGACCCCCTCAGGACCATTTTAAAATCCCGGAAATAGGTGGTCTTTGAGTGGTCCGAGGTCATTTTTTCGACAGTACTAGTCCGTACGAGTCTGGGGACACCCAACACGACACATGAATTTGAAATAAGAGTGAAACCGGAAATGGGGGTGGTCCATGAGGTGGTCCTCGTCAAGTTCATTCAACTGGTCCAAGCATTCCGAGTCGAACGACACCCAACATGCCATAGTGGTGGACTTGAAATTTGAAACCGGAAGTGGGTGGTCCTTGAGGTGGTCCCCATATTTTTAGTTCGACTTGGCTCTTCATTCCGAGTCGAACGACACCCAACATGCCATAGGTAACGCTAGAAATGGTAAACCGGAAGTGGGTGGTCCATGAGGTAGTCCACATGGCACTCTATGAAAGCCAACCTCCATACGAGTCGAACGACACCCAACATGCCATAGGTAACGTTGAAAAGTATAAACCGGAAGTGGGTGGTCCATGAGGTGGTCCACTGGGCCATTATATGAAAGCCAACATCCATACGAGTCCAACGATACCCAACATGCCATAGGTAACGTTGAAAAGTATAAACCGGAAGTGGGTGGTCCATGAGGTGGTCCACTGGGTCATTATATGAAAGCCAACCTCCATACGAGTCCAACGATACCCAACATGCCATAGGTAACGTTGAAAAGTATAAACCGGAAGTGGGTGGTCCATGAGGTGGTCCCACATGGCACTATAGGACAGCCAACCTCCATACGAGTCCAACGATACCCAACATGCCTGACTGAAACAGGCCCCCCTCGAATTGGCACGTTGCCAAGGATTCTTGGCGAGTTGGCAAGAATACTTGGCGCCTTGGCAAGAATTCTTGGCGAGTTGGCAAGAATTCTTGGCGAGTTGGCAAGAATACTTGGCGCCTTGGCGAGAGTTTCCTGTATATAAGTGCCATGCAAACTGGGCAATCGCCACTTGCTGCCTGATGCTTCAACTGTCAAGACCTTCCACCAGTGGACCTGCCCCGTTTGGACGGATGGACTCTGCTCTTCATGCCGCTTCATTTGATGGGTCATTCGGCCAGTGATGGATTTTTTCCAAAGAAATCCCATTTGGACTTGTACATTTCTTCATGTGAAAATATCAGATCCGGTTCTGATGGAGCGACAGACTTGAGAGTGGTACCGTTGGATGTGGAATGGCAAGGCGGGTCAGAAGAAATGATTCCCGACGGCCCAAAACTTTAGGAGTTGTGGATTTTAACCAAAGAAATACCATCATATTGGACTTGTGATTTTCAACACCAAATGTTGTGTGACTGGAATCGAGGGACCAACAGCAACTGGCCAAAATGATCTTGAGCTCAGCCTCTTATGGGGAACGATTCAAAAAAAAAAAAAAAAAAAAAAAAAAAAAAAAAAAAAAAAAAAAAAAAAAAAAAAAAAAAATTTTTTTTTTTTTTTTTTTTTTTTTTTTTTTTTTTTTTTTTTTTTTTTTTTTTTTTTTTTTTTTGAATGGTTTATAAGTCGTGAGCTCAAGATCATTTTCCCAGATGACGACCAACCTGTCGCTCGTGCTGTTTGGACTTGTGAAATTTTTAACACTTGCTTCATGTTAAGCCATCAGCTATTCAAGAGTGATGTGACTCATTTCAAGTTTGGAATTGTTTCACGTTAAGCCTATTCAAGATTGACCTGACTAGTTTGGAACTGCTGCATCACGATAGGCCATCAGCTATTCAAGATTGACCTGACTCATTTCAAGTTTGGAATTGTTTCACGATGCTATTCAAGATTGGTCCGACTCATTTCAAGTTTGGAATAACATTGGAATCTCAAACTATTCCATCCGCTTGGACAGCATCCTACCAAGCTTGGACAGCATCCTTTCAAGCTTGGGCAACATCCTTTCAAGGTTGGAGGTTGGACATAGTCAATCCCCCCCTACAAGAACACAGCTAGTGTCATTGCGCATGCGTTGAGCCAGACAGATTGTATATAAGCAGCAGGCATCCAGCCACAATCATTCAGTCTCGAGTATTCATCAGAGCAAAAGCAGTCCGTCATGCATCCAAACATGGATTTCGTTGCCCACGCCCAATTTATGTGGTACGGAGGTGATTGGGTCCCTCGACACCTGGTGTTTGTGGCAGTGTACGATTCCAAGGAAAAGTATTGCGTGCAGCCGGCCAAAGAGTCCCTCACCGGATTTACCTATAAAGACATTCAGAAGAATATCCAGCTGGTGCCCAACAACCCGTTCGAAGAGATTCCGGACGATGAAACGCTCTTCCCAGTACCTGTGCTCGAGCTGCCGAAATACCTGTCTCGGGACTTTTATGACAATATACTCAACTGCAACGGCTGGGCGGGTGCCACGGTGGGTACGGTGGACATGGCCACCTTCATGTACCTGGAGCCCCTCTTTCCCGAGGGAACGGTGCAGTACCTGGGCCCTAAAATCCTGAAAGACTCTGTGTACATGATGGGCCGAAATGCAGATGCCAACGGAATTGCCATGGCAGCGGCCGAACAAGTGTTTTTGGCCCGGCAGTCTACCAACGATCCCTATTGGGATGTGTAAAAAAACCATATTTTGTGAATAAATGTCAGTTTCCCCATGTGGTGTTGTGTTTCATTTCAAAACCAAAACGATGGGAGAGAGCTTTCGGGTGCCACATGTGGCATTCGAAAGCTCTCTCCCATTTTTTTGGGTCAAGTCAGAAGCCAACCTTGGTGGACTTGAAATGGACTTTAATATTTTGTTTACAAGTGCAAGTCCATTGTTGGCATGAATCAAATGGGATATCCAACGTTGACCAGTAGGCCTGAGGAGTGTCGTGGACATGTTTACAAGAAACCATTGGCCAGAAACCCTATGAACTGAAACCGTGTCATTTTGAAAACACATGGTGACAACAATTTGTGGTTGACCCACAAAACTTTTTTTGAGTGGTTAGCACATTGAAAAAAAAAAAAAAAAAAAAAAAAAAAAAAAAAAAAAAAAAAAAAAAAAAAAAAAAAAAAAAAAAAAAAATTTTTTTTTTTTTTTTTTTTTTTTTTTTTTTTTTTTTTTTTTTTTTTTTTTTTTTTTTTTTTTTTTTTGAGTGTGTATATAAGTCGGGCCCCTTGAAAACTTTTCCCACTTGCTGCCTGACTCTGCGTGCTGCTCTTTGTGCTCAACTTGAACAAGTCATGGATATCAGTTACTTGTTGGACGAATCGCTGTCCCCGTTGCCAATGACCCCTGAATATTGGCGTGGGGATGTACCACCACCCCGGCCGAATTCCCCGCCACCTGTATCCAGTGAACCTGTTCGTGAACCTGTCAAACCCCATGAAAGAAAATATCGGCCAGCCCGTGAAAGAAAACCCTACCGCAAGCCAGCCTATCGTCGACCCTACCGTCGGCCAGCCTATCGTCGACCCTACCGTAAATCATGTCCGCCCCCACCTTCCCGTCATCCACCTGCAAAGATTGTCATTCGGGAACCTGAATTGCTATTGCCGACCGGTCCATGGATGCCACCGGAAGCCCGTAAACTGGTCGTGTCGGGAGGAGACATGCAAGTTCATTTTCATCCCAAATGTATGGCCGTCCTCTGTATCCGGGACAAGGGATTTACTTTGACCAACGGTTTCATGACGTATTCCATGGACAATACCAATGACTTGCACGTCAAAGTAATGGAATGCGTTCTGAGAATGCAAGTGGGGAGGCTGTGTTTTACCGATCGAGTGACGAAACTACGATGGAAAATGATGACGCCCGACGACAGTACCATCCGAACATTTATGATGGAAAAGGATTTGGATGTGATTGGGACTTGTCCTTTTTGCAAATTGGATCGATGCCATCGGTACTTGGCCGTGGTGGGGGGCATTTCAAAGGTGTTGCAGTATCCCATTGAATTGATCCCGCATTAAAAAAAAATCCTCACGACACCAACCTTGGTGAAAGATATTCCATGCATGGTTTCAAACCAACCTTGGCTCAAAGATATTCCATGAATGGTTTCAAACCAACATTTGGGAAATGATGTTTCAAACCAACATTGGGAAATGATTTGGCGTTTAAAAAAATATTTGGCGGGATGGTTTGGCACTCGTCTAGCGTATATAAGCGCCAGACGACTTGCCATTGGGACCAAACACTCGACATGGATCAACTCGATTTTGTTGCTACGGCTCAATTCATGTGGCACGAGGGGGCGTTCGTCCCACGCCGCATCGTGTTCAATTCGATTGAATCGACCAAGGTGCAGATGGCTGTGGAGCCGAGCCCTAGTTCCCTACGCTTTGGCTATTCAGACGTGCTGAAGAATTGGAATCTCCCCAACAACCCCTTTGACAACCGCGACGGGATCGATCATACCGACATGGTGCACCTGAACGACATGGCCCACTACCTGAGCCACGAATTCTACGCGACTCACCTGCAGAAGGAAGAAGGCGATGTGGTACACATTGGATGCCTGGACATGGCGACCTACCACTACCTGGAGCCCGTCATGCCGGAAGGGACGGTTCATTTCCTAGGGGCAGGTGTGCTTGGGAACCACTGGTACCTGATGGGCCCGAAACAGAATGCTGGACTGTTGGCTTTCAGAGCGGCCGAAAACCTACACGAAGACAAATATGGACAGGAATACCTGTAAAAAACCCTGTTTGTAAATAAAAAAATCATGACCGTGTTGTGTTTCTTTTCACCCAAAAAAATGGGAGAGAGTTCTGTATATACAGGTGATTTACACTTGTATATGCAGAGCTCTCTCCCATTTTTTTGGGTCAAACTACTTGCCAACCTTGGTAATCCTACTTGGCAATTGTTTGCAAGAAACTTGCCGAGCTTGGGTGTTAAAAAAATGACATGTTGAACAAGTTTTTCCCCAATCCAACGTTGGTTATTTTGAATTTTATGATGGATCCACCCACCAGATGACGTCAAATACCCACTGGCCAATCGCATCACTCGAAGTTCCATTTCGTGTGCATCCAACGTTGGCTTCCATGGTTGGTGTCGTTCTTCAGATGACGTCAAAGGCCGACGGACCAATCCCACGCCAGCTGCGAGTATAAAACGGACTCGCAGCCAGTGGAAGGCATCATTTGCAATTATGTTTCCCTGCGACACGTATCGAGATGTGGAGATTACGTCCTACAAGCAGAAATCTTTTCATGACTTGATGGAATTTACGACCTTCATGTTGAATGCGAGTGCGGATTTACACAAGGCCCAACCACCCCCCGATGATGGTGTTGCTGTGAAGCCCATGTCGGACCTGTATGATTTCCTTCTGGAGCTGTTACCTGACAGGTACGACGAGAAATATTACCTGTTCAACGTGGCGCATTGGCAATTACAGGCCAACCTGTACTCTGACGACCTCGAGCCTCTTTGCCCGAAATATGCCTCCTGTCCCCATCCTGCCCTCCAAGCCATTTACATGGATCGTGTTTTGCCCGACGTATACAAGATGCTGGCCCATTGCTGGACTTTGACACCTTTCACCCTGCCAGAAGGGAAACTGGAAGAATTGGGCAATTTGCTGATGGCTTCCATCTACAGGTATCCGTTTCCAGAATCCTACCTGAGCAGTGCCGAACCCTGTGCCATATGCCTGGACACCCTCTATATCGAAAGGTACACCACCTGTTGTCACCATTCGTTTCATTCGAGGTGCCTGTTCCTGTGGCTGAGCGATCACAATACCTGTCCGGCGTGCAGAAATTATATCATCTATTGACTTTGGCCCCCACCCCGAAAAAATGGGAGAGAGTCTTTTGAATGCTTGAAGGAATTTTTTTTAAAAAAAAATTCCTTCATGCATTCAAAGACTCTCTCCCATTTTTTTGGGTTCATCGTGAAGCCAACCTTGGTGTGGAACGCTATGAAACATATTTTTACACAAGAAGATTGCCAACGTTGAATCATATTCTTTTCGCTTAAGAAGGCTTCCAACGTTGGTCAGGAATTTCATTTTTACATGAATTTTATTTCAAGTGGCTATCCAATGTTGACAGGATATTGCAACAGTATCAACGTTGGCTTCCATGGTTGGTGTTGCCTTCACATGACGTCAAATGCCGACGGACCAATCAAATTGCAGCTACGACTATAAAAAGGAACCGCAGCGAGTGGCACGCATCATTTTATTCAAAATATGTTTCCATGCGACACGTATCGAGATGCTGCGATCCAGGCCTACGTGCCAAGGTCGTTTCAAGACATGATGGAATTTACAGTCTTCATGTTGAATGCCAGTGCGGTGTTGCACAAGATCCAGACCCCCGATGTCGTGCCTGTCGGACACCTCTCCGAATTTACCGTGTTTGATTTCATTCGAGACCTGGTACCCGGGGATGGACCGGACAAAATTGATTTCGTCTTTGACGTGGCCTACTGGCAGTTCCGGAACAACATGCGCGCCGAGCACCTGGAACCCCTTTGCCCGAAACATGAATCGAGCCCGTATCCTGCCCTCAGAGCCGTCTACATGGACCAGGTACTACCCAATCTCTATCACCTGCTGGCCTATTCCTGGACTCTGAAACCCTTCCCTTTCGCCCTGGAAAAAATTGAAGAGATGGGGGACATGCTGATGGCTTCGGTGTACAGCTATCCGTGGCCAGACTCGTATTTCAAAACCACGGAAACGTGTGCCATTTGCCTGGAAAACCTGTACATTACACGCAATACCACCACGTGCAAACATGTGTTTCATTCGGAATGCCTTTTTCAATGGTTGGTCAATCACAATACCTGTCCGACCTGCAGACACACCCTCATATCTTGAACACCAAAAAAATGGGAGAGAGTCTTTTTTTGGATGCTTATGCATTCAAAAAAAGACTCTCTCCCATTTTTTTGGGTCCATCATGAAGCCAACCTTGGGTGGAAACGTTATGTGAAACATATTTTTCTTAACAAGAAGATTGCCAATGTTGGCATGAAAAGGTTCTCGTGAATCCAACGTTGGCCAGTGACTTGAAATGGTTTTGCAAGTGGAAATCCAAAGGCCAACCACGGCTAGCGAAATGTAATTGTAAAGACAACACTAAAAAAAAAATTGGGTTGCCAACATCTGGGCTGGCAGTCTTGAAAAGAATCTGGAGACACATTGAAAAAAAAAAAAAAAAAAAAAAAAAAAAAAAAAAAAAAAAAAAAAAAAAAAAAAAAAAAAAAAATATTTTTTTTTTTTTTTTTTTTTTTTTTTTTTTTTTTTTTTTTTTTTTTTTTTTTTTTTTTTTTTGAATCGTTCTATAAAAGTCAGACCCCCTGAGCCAGTTTTGCCATTTGCACTTCAAGCCCGACATCATGAATGACTTACCCGTTCACAAGCTCAATCCAATTCATATGGTGGATTACGTCGTGTTGATTGATTTTAAAGATGGCCAGCCCCACCAGTTGGTGTTTCTGGATACCATCAATTTTGAATTTCACGTGACGATTGGTGTCAACTGCTCTTCAGGCTCTGGATTTCACGTGCCGCTCGACTACCTCGACACGTTTCTGGTGGATTTCTTTTATTCAACCTGTTTA
The DNA here is from genome assembly GCA_963932185.1 of Troglohyphantes excavatus. NCBI lineage: Eukaryota > Metazoa > Arthropoda > Arachnida > Araneae > Linyphiidae > Troglohyphantes > Troglohyphantes excavatus. The sequence goes on from OZ010667.1 coordinate 62,558,338, forward strand.
CCGACGCATCATCGTGGACCAGCCATCTTGGGAACGCACGATGGACCGACCTGGCATTTCTTGTACGATCGCAAGCTACCTGTCGAGTACGTGGACAATGTGCCCTCTTCGCAACACTTGCCGGTGCAATTTCAAATCTTTCAACTGGCCAATTACGTCAGGGAACAAGCGTGGCTCGATTCCCTGCTGGAATATGTCGATACGGCACCACGAGACGCTCAGCAGAAATGGAAGCGTGCTGATGGGAACCGGCGGTTACAACGGAGTGGTGAAGAAGAACATATCTTGATAGCTTGAAAAAACAGCACACAACTTGAAAAACTTGTCATGGAGGGCTAATGACTTGAAGCCCAACTCAAACTCTCAACTGGCTCAACTCAAAAATCATGTTGAATGATTCAAAAAAAAAAAAAAAAAAAAAAAAAAAAAAAAAAAAAAAAAAAAAAAAAAAAAAAAAAAAAAAAAAAAATAATTTTTTTTTTTTTTTTTTTTTTTTTTTTTTTTTTTTTTTTTTTTTTTTTTTTTTTTTTTTTTTTACTGGGTATATAACTCAGGGCTGTGGGAAAAGTTTTTCCAGATGACGGCCAGCCACCACCTCGAACAGTACATCGTGTTTCAAGTTACCTTGTGCTATTTTTTTTATCAAGTGCCATCTGATTGACCACCATGGCTGAGGAGGATGATGTGCGGATCCCTTCCAAGCTGTTTACCAATTTGCTGGTGGACTGTAACATTCGGCACGGCCGATTGTGTCATCGAGATCGGGAGAAAGCGGCCCATCCGATTCATTTGGAATACGTGGCCCTTCTCAAGGTGATTCTGAAGGAAGCGGAACATTTGAAATCCTTGCAACGTACCATGCGAGGTTTGCAGCAATCCACGTATCCACCTGTTCCGCAGATGGTACAGCCGTGCAAATCGTGTCTGGTCACCTGTGGCAGAGTTCAGGAAGAATACAACGATACGCTGAGTGGCATGTACAAGGAGCTGTACGAACGATACGTGGAGGCTATCGGGGAATTGGAACGAGGCTTGGACATGTTAAAGAACAAAATGAAACAAGCCGAGCGGGGCACGACGATGAATGCCATACAGATGGTGTCGACCACGAGACCATAACCACAAATTCCCATCTACTTGAAGTTCAACTCAAATTCCCAACAAGCTCAACTCAAATTCCCAACAAGCTCAACTCAAATTCCCAACTACTTGAAGCTCAACTCAAATTCCCAAAAACCTCAACTCAAATCCCAACAAGCCCAACTCAAAATCATTTGTAACTATTGAAAAAAAAAAAAAAAAAAAAAAAAAAAAAAAAAAAAAAAAAAAAAAAAAAAAAAAAAAAAAAAAATTTTTAAATTTTTTTTTTTTTTTTTTTTTTTTTTTTTTTTTTTTTTTTTTTTTTTTTTTTTTTTTTTTTTTTTGAAAGCCTGTATAAGTCAGGACTCGTGAGCAGAGCCTTCACTTGCTGGTTGGTCATCATCTCGTGTGCCAAAGAATTTGTGTCAAGTATGCCAAAGACATTTTGCTGTCCCTTGAAATGTTTTCCAGTCCCTCAAACACAGGTGGATGGCATGGCGTGCAAGAAATGTCGGTCCTTTGGTTACTGTCGCTGTCGTTGCCCCACGTACATGCAAAAATTGAGGGACCTGCATTGCTGTGATTACATGTGTATTCAACCCGCACGCCACATTTGCCTGTTGTGTCCAGACCAGTGCTTCTGTCTGTGTGTCACGCGGCAACGGGACGTGCTGTTGGCACAACCACCGGTTCGAACGACTCGCATCAATGGGAGCCTGGTGGAATTGGTCAAACAGCGCAAGTCCACCCCTCGATATTGTTGCGAGTTGCGATGTTTCCCGATTCCCGAAGACCTGGTCAGAGGATTGGCTTGCTGGCGGTGTAAGGCCGTCAACTATTGCAAGTGTGACTGTACCACGTGGATGGAACGCTTTCCGGTCGCTTTCAGAATATATGGGCCTAGCTTGAGAGTCCATCCGCAATACTATCACTTTGACAAACCCAATACAGTAGGATGAAAATCATTCACTCAAAATCATTCCGAGCTCAACTCAATTTCCCAACAACTCAAAATCATTTGTAAGAATTAAAAAAAAAAAAAAAAAAAAAAAAAAAAAAAAAAAAAAAAAAAAAAAAAAAAATTTTTTTTTTTTTTTTTTTTTTTTTTTTTTTTTTTTTTTTTTTTTTTCATTGGGTATGTAACAGGCGGGGCTCTGAAAGATTTTCACCACTTGCCTCTTGGACGCCGCTCTCACCAGTTGCCTTTCCTTTTGGACACCGCTCTCACCAGTTGCCTCACCACTCGACTCGTGTTACACGTTTTTGCAATTCCCCAGTCAGGGTTCTACAATGGGTTCCATCCGTTCTACCCTTGCGTCTGGATTCCAGAAGCAGTTTGATCAAAGGGAACCGGTTTTTCACGAGTTGGCTACGGAAGAGTTTCCTGACAGCATGATTCCCTATGATGAGGGGGATTTAACACCCACGCCAGACCGTTCGTCCTCCATACCTGATGATCGGGCAGATGTCGACATGCATCCTGATGCAAGTGTGGAGGCTGACGACGAGTTTGTGGTGTGGTTCAGAATGGATTCTGATCAAAACAATTCGGTAGCTGATCAAAACAATTTGGCAGCTGGCCAAAACGATTCAACAGCTGATCAAAACGATTCAACAGCTGATCAAAACAATTCAGCAGACGAGAATGATCAAAACTACTCAGACGATGGCAAGAAGGTGCTTCAACATACAAGCATCTCTGGCAAATGTTATCGTGACATGGATAAATGGTTCCCGTCAGACATATCTGATGATGAAGACTAAACATGTAAATTTTGCATGCCGAGTGAAACAGACACACCCAACTTGAAATTGGGGTTAGCCGAGCCCAACTCAAAAACTTTGGAAACATATTACAAAAAAAAAAAAAAAAAAAAAAAAAAAAAAAAAAAAAAAAAAAAAAAAAAAATTTTTTTTTTTTTTTTTTTTTTTTTTTTTTTTTTTTTTTTTTTTTTTTTTTTTTTTTTTTTTTTTTTTTTTTTTTTTTTTTTTTCATTGGGTATATAACAGGCGGGGCTCTGAAAGATTTTCACCACTTGCCTCTTGGACGCCGCTCTCACCAGTTGCCTTTCCTTTTGGACACCGCTCTCACCAGTTGCCTCACCACTCGACTCGTGTTACACGTTTTTGCAATTCCCCAGTCAATGGGTTCCATCCGTTCTACCCTTGCGTCTGGATTCCAGAAGCAGTTTGATCAAAGGGAACCGGTTTTTCACGAGTTGGCTACGGAAGAGTTTCCTGACAGCATGATTCCCTATGATGAGGGGGATTTAACACCCACGCCAGACCGTTCGTCCTCCATACCTGATGATCGGGCAGATGTCGACATGCATCCTGATGCAAGTGTGGAGGCTGACGACGAGTTTGTGGTGTGGTTCAGAATGGATTCTGATCAAAACAATTCGGTAGCTGATCAAAACAATTTGGCAGCTGACCAAAACGATTCAACAGCTGATCAAAACGATTCAACAGCTGATCAAAACAATTCAGCAGACGAGAATGATCAAAACTACTCAGACGATGGCAAGAAGGTGCTTCAACATACAAGCATCTCTGGCAAATGTTATCGTGACATGGATAAATGGTTCCCGTCAGACATATCTGATGATGAAGACTAAACATGTAAATTTTGCATGCCGAGTGAAACAGACACACCCAACTTGAAATTGGGGTTAGCCGAGCCCAACTCAAAAACTTTGGAAACATATTACAAAAAAAAAAAAAAAAAAAAAAAAAAAAAAAAAAAAAAAAAAAAAAAAAAAAAAAAAAAAAAAAAAAAAAATTTTTTTTTTTTTTTTTTTTTTTTTTTTTTTTTTTTTTTTTTTTTTTTTTTTTTTTTTTTTTTTTTTTTTGAAACCCTTTATAAGTCGGTAGCGCTGACAGGAATTTGTCAGTTGCTGTTTGGCCATCCGACGACTTGTACGCTCTCTACACTTCCAACATACAATTTGCCTTCTTGTGTACGCATCATGTGGTTTCGCCTCTGTCTTGGCTCTTTTTGCCAACCCCTTGCCGCTGCGGTGGGTAGCGATGGATACTTGTACTGGCGGATCGTGGACTTGGGCATTCTTTTGGGGAAAAAGAATCCTTATTCCTTTGCCAGCCGATTTCAGCAGCATGTCGTTGTTGGACAAGATGTATTTCCCCCTGGTCCCAAGTATACCCACAACACGCTGAGATGCAAATTGATTTCCACGGAATTCATGTACCATCGCCTGTTGGAAGCAGATTTGACCAAAGCCAACATGTTTGTGGATACGCTTTGCAGAGGAATAGGGTCAGTCCAGCTTCGGAAGCGGTTTTCAGACACGGTGAAAGATTCCCCAATACTCTTTGCTGGGATGGAAGGCAATGTGTCCATTCCCGATTGGATTCATCAGTTTGTGGCAGACGTCACCTGGTGTAGGGATCCTACACGACGGAATGCTGAGGAACCCGTTTCGAATCCTGCTCCCCTTGCCGAGCCTCCCTTTTCGAGTGGTGACCCAACAGTTTCGAGTGGTGACTCAACTGTTTCGAGTGGTGACTCAACAGTTTCGAGTCCACAGGTCAATCCACCGAGTGCTGCTGTACCTATTGAACAGGGTGATACTGTCAAGAGTGAGGAGGCCAGTGAAGATGAACTCGGGATCGATATGGATCCACCCAGTGACAGAATCCCAGGAATTGCTTTGGAAGCCGTGGCCACCGTGTACAAACCCACGGAAGATAGTCAGGTGAATCAAATTAACTTGTTGCCTGTGGAGATTCGTCCGGTGATGGATTCACCGCCACACCCAATTCAACCTGCAGATTGGCACATGAAAATGGAAGGTTTGACTGAAGACCAGGTGCCAAACGTGATTTGGTTGGACAATGGACCCACACTGATAGCCTATCGTAAAGGGGAAGTGAAAAACAAAATAATTTTGGTACCAGGAACATGTTAAAAAAAAAAAAAAAAAAAAAAAAAAAAAAAAAAAAAAAAAAAAAAACCTTTTTTTTTTTTTTTTTTTTTTTTTTTTTTTTTTTTTTTTTTTTTTTTTTTTTTTTTTTTCATTGTATATAAGCCCGAGCTGTCGGACAGGTTTTTCAGTTGTGCTCCCAACAGTTGTGCAGTGATGCCTCCCCAAATATTTTTTGAGTGACTGGACTTGTGGTGTAACTTAACTCAGTTTTTCAAGTGGTTTGGCTGAATCGTACTTATGTCGTTGGCCTTCAAAATACGTTTCAACAGTGGGAATTCCTGTGACAAGCTTGGAAATACTTTTGGCTTTCCGCGTTCAACATTGGTGAAATCATTGTTTTGCCATTCAAGTTTGGATTTGGTATTTCATCATTGGATTGTTTTCCCAGCTTGGGAAATACGTTTTCATCATTGGATTTTTCCCATTCAAGCTTGGGAAATACGTTTTCATCATTGGATTTTCCCATTCAAGCTTGGAAATACGTTTTCATCATTGGCAAAGCAACTTGGCTTGGTGAGCAACCGGCTTGGCGGCGTTTGGCGACAGGGGGAAAGACCTATAAAAGGAAGCCTGCTTTCGAGGGTCGGCATCAGTCAGCGTTCAAGTCGCAATGGATATTTTCCCCGTGAATCGAGTGTCTGAAGAGTTGGAGCCTTTGTATTTCGATGCGGATGTGTGGGAAAAAGAAATCCGGCAACATCGGGTGCAAGCTTTCATTTCGTTCATGGAGCCCCATGAAAATAAAAGGATTTATCACAACGCCCTGCCAAAGGACTGGTTCAGGAAATTTCTGGACAATTTCTTGAGGTGCTTGGACTCGGCCAAACATTCCGGCTATTTCGATCCCAACGAAATACAGTGGGACCGGATTGTGAAAAAACTCATGAAAAATCCTGACCGGAACATGAAGAATGCCGATACCCGACTTGGGTTTCGGCTGGATAACATGTACTTGGTCAAGCACGGGTTCACGTTTGGACATTGGATTGTGGATCCTGGAATGCATCACGTGTTCCAAACGTCGTTCGCGCCTATGGTGTGTTACGAACTACCAGCGGCCAGTGTCAATTCCCGCTCCCAGCCCAATACCGTGCGTAGGAGTTTGAGTGCCTACGATCAGATGCTCTACGAACGGTACGTGTTTCAGCCTCATTCCACGTACACCATTCCTTCGGGCACGCGGTACGTGGTGATGGCCGTGCAAAAGACACTGTTTTCTGTGGACGTGGTGCCGAATAGTGTGGTGATTCCTGGCATGGAGTCGTTCAAGACCCACAAGTCGTATGGCGGCGCGAGTGCGTACAACGTGCCACCTCCGACCCCTGCGGCCCATCGACCACCTGAGATGGTCATGCCTCGAGAGCGGCAGATGAAACGAAAACAGGTGCAGAAGAATTGGGGCAAACCCTCTAAGCGTGTGCCTGTAGAACCACCGCCAGCAACTCGTGTTGTGGAGCCAGCAACTCGTGTTGTGGAGCCAGCAACTCGTGTTGTGGAGCCTGTCCGCAAGAATTGGGGACAGTTTAAAATTCCCAAGCGTGTGGAATCTCGTGAGCCTGTTTCACCTGCGTGGGAGGACCCCACCCCTGTGGACTTGACAACATCTTCTCCTGTGCCAGTTGTTGAGCATCAACCCCTGTTCCTAGAGCCGCTATTCATGGAGCCCCCAGTGGAGTATTCACCAGCAGTGGTGCATCAAGAGCCTGTGCAATCGCCAACCCCTCCTGTTGTGCATCAACCCCTCTTCATCGAGCCTCCAGTGGTGCATCAACCCCTATTCATCGAGCCATCACCAGTTGTGCAACCACCAGTTGTGTCACCGGTGCAACCAGTGGCGGCTCAATTATCCATGCCAAATTGGATGGAGCCTGCAACCCCTATACACTTTGACATGACTGAACTCCTTTTTGGGCATGAAGAGGATGAAATTCCGATTTTGGATGAAGCCATGTTAATGGAATTGGGTTTCGTACCACCGCCCCAAGATCGACCCTCAGATGAACCTTTGGACTTGACGACCCCCAGAAGTTTCCCTATTGTCACACAACCATCGGCCATTACATTTGTAAAGCCAATCGATTTGTCAAAATAAAAATAATTTCCAATCCTGTGTCGTTTTGCTTATTTGAAAAAATTTTGTAGAGGTCACGGTGCTCCACTATTTTTTCGGCCGACTGTACATGACTAAGTTGAAAATGATTCATCTAAAAATGAACAGAATAATGAAAACTACAAAAGATAGCTTTTAGCTTGAAATCTCGATGGAAATCTCTTGGATTTTCTCGAATCTCGATCCCACCTAGTCGGAAATCTGTTGGAAACGATCCCACTTACTGTTGGAAAAGATCCCACCTAGTCATTGAATCGTGGGATCTATCTCAACCGAGACATCGTATTGACCATGCGCAGTGAAAGAAAGTGACGCATTTCCGGTCGTCATCAAACACTTGACCAATCGTGAAAGGGCTTTTATTGAGATTTTTTCAAATTAGCTGTACTAGGGATTTCGAATAAATGATTGGTTCATTGCTGAATCGGCGAGGCGGGGTGGAGGATAACGATAATTTCGAAGAATCTCTCCAAACGGAAATAGTTTTCGATAAGTTTGCACGTGTGTTATTGTTTCTTTACTTAAATTAATATTAAAATTGACCAATTCACAAGTTTGATAGGAGGATTGATTTTATTTTCAAAAAATAAGTAAGTGTTTTCTATTATTTTTACATGTTATCTTTCATAAAAGTTGAAAGGAAACTTTGGTTTGAGTAATAAATTTTAAATAATGTCCGTTCGTGTATGGTTGTGAAAAAGGCGAGTGGGGGGGGGGGGGGGGGGGGGGGAGTTACACGTTTTCGGCTGCACTAACATTTTTGACCACTGGCCGCCACTGGTAGAAAATATATATGTATGTAATAATAAATATAATTTTATAAGAAAATAATGCTAAAGACTTCTGTGATAAAGTTCAGGATCCATATTATTAGTTTTCAAAATTACGACTAAAAAGCCGAGGACGCAGAGACACATATTACATAAATGCTGGTTAGGTTAGGAATGCTATGAAATCGCAGGACTGAATACGAGAGGTTGCCATCGTGACAGAAAACTTCGGTTCACATGGATTCTAGTGGCATATATGCATGAAAAACCAGTGTTCTGAAGACATAACTTGGAAGAATGGAATGCACAAATACGTGGGATTCATACGCATTTCAAAACTGAATAGTAATTTATAAGATCGTTATTGGAAAAGAACAGTTATTCAGAAATGGATCATGAAATAAGAGTCGAAAGATCCGTGGGTATCGTATATATTATTTCAGTAGTAAAGATCCCTTTTACGCTAATTAGACGCAACACAACGAATCATAACACATGAGGTTTCAAAAGAAAGATAATTTCAGTGACGAATCGTACTTTCATCTCTTAAATCTCAACAGGTTTTTTTTTTTAAATGCGTTTAATATAATTATATTTTAATGTTTCCTTTAAACAAGCCGTTGATAATGCTTCCACTTATGAGCAGATCGTTAAAGTTATTATTTTTTGGCTCTAAAAAATGGGTGTGAGAGGGAGGGGGGGGGGCGGGGCAATTATTGCAAGTGCATACTAGTATTACATATATTTGATACTTTTTAATTCATACTAATAAAGCTAAAGAGTAACAACCCATCCCCCACAACCCTACCCATAATACACATTTTTTGCGTACGCTACTGCTAGCACATAACAGCCAGTGGCAGCGATTCGCGTTGGTGGTGGGGGGAGGGGGGCTACTTTTTTCGGATTTGCCTCATCACTTTTTTAAAAATATAAGTCAATTGCTTTGCCGTATTACCAAACCAAGGATCTTCTACTGACCATGATTCAAAAATACGAGGCAGTGTTCCCGGGTTCCTTTCTTTAAGATAGACCCCGAACCGTCACCATTAGTCCACTGTGCAGCTCTAGTGCGACATTCATTAACCAACCAAACCAAGGAAACATTTCGTACCCCAAACCCCTCCTACTATAGTAAAACAACTGATCGCCAGTAGTATAACAAGGTTAGGTCACCAAATGAAGTATCAAGTCTCTGTAACTAGAGTTTAAATAGCTGTTGAAAGTAAAACTACATAATTTTCTAGCCTATTTCGGATAGACTATTTTGCACAATCATTTCCAGTCAGTTTTTCTAGGAATATACATATTTATTCATTTTTCAGCTATCTGAGTAACTATATTTAACTATATTGAAACAGTTAAGTCTCCCGAGATTAATATATATAAATTATAATATATATTAAAATATATATATAAATTATGGCAAATCAATGTGAAAAATGTTTCAAAGTCTCCTGAGCCCAATTGTCCTGGTTTTTATCTGCAATATACAATTGCCCTTATCTGCTTGTGTTTCGTTGAACAAAATATCCCAATAACGATTAATTTACAAGTAATTTAGTGTATGTCCACGAGGCATAGAATGTGACAATAAAAGAAGTGTTAAAATTGTAAATTCGGAAAGCTGGCTTTTTTCAAACGGTGCGGGTAATTGAGATTTCCGGATAATTAAATGCCAGATAACCGGATAGTTTTTTCAAAATGTTCCCAAGTGAGAAAAAAGTATTTTCTAAATACCTAAATAAAAACAGAAATCTTGCGCGAGCATAAAAAAAAAATTAAAAGTACACAACAGTCGAATTGATAACCTCTCTCCTTTTGGAGCGCTTTTAATTTAAAGTTTTTGGCGGTTTTATTTTAAAGTTTTGGTTGGCGCGCTTTTCAGTCGGTTAAAAAATCAGTCAATTGTATTACAAAAATTCAGTAACAATAAAACATAATGCGTGATTTTTTTTTAAACTGTTCGATCATATCTATGGTTAATTTATGCAAATCAAAAATAAGAAGCTTTCAATGCTTTCTTCAGCTAAAAAAAATGGAACAACAAAGTTTCCACTTCACTCAAAATACTTCACTGGGTACATCTCAAATAACACAAAATAATGAGTTTATACAATGTGCTATAATTATTAAAACTTTTATTCCAATAGTAGGAAGAGTGGTCAAAAATTTGAACTCTCCCCCACCTTCCCAAACGTTCTTTTCCCCAAACTTTCGTGCCAGCTTCGCTACAAAAATACTAGAAAGTCGTCCAGAATATCCAACAAATTATATTGGCGTGTATACGGGACTAGTGCACGATACATCTGATCGGGGTCCAAAGTCCCGACGTCTATTGAAGGCGGGGTGCCAGTTCAGGTGTTTCCTCGTCATCTGACCATGGCTCTAAAATAACGAGGTGTGTGTATGAATGTCTATGTGTTCCCGGGTCTTTCCTTCGAGATTGACCCCGAACCGTCGCCAATAGCCCATTGTGCAGCTTTAGTGCGATGTTATTAACAAACCAAACCAACCCCAAACATTCGAGCAGACTTTCGGGGGGGGGGGGGGGGGGGTTAAACATGAAAATTCCCAACTTAACGATTGGAAATATTTTCAACTCAACTATTCGAAATTTCCAACTCAATAGTGCTGAAAATTCGCAGTTTCAACTTATCGGCATTTTTCATATTTTTTTATATATATGTTAGGTAATATTAAACAGTTCTCTCATAGGCATTGATTTGTTGTACCCATATTCCAATGCATTGTCCGTTCGGAGGTCTAACTTAAATGTAATTTTACAAGTTGTGAAATTTCTAATCTTCCCTAGCTTTCATTTGTTATTTTTCATATTAATTTTCTTCAGACACAATTTTTCCCAACACCGGGTAGGGCCTCCGTGGCCGAGCGGTTAAGGCGTTCAGCTACTATTCCGAGGATTGGTGGTTCGAATCCGCGCGATGGACTTGACAAAGAAAAGTAAAAAAGTAGTGATCTTGTGATTGTGCCAGCTTCGCTACAAAAATACTAGAAAGTCGTCCAGAATATCCAACAAATTATATTGGCGTGTATACGGGACTGGTGCACGATAAATCTGATCGCGGCTTCGCTACAAAAACACTAGAAAAAGTCGTCCAGAACATCCGCAGAAATTAACGGCGTGTATACGGGACTGGTGCACGATAAATCTGATCGGGGTCCAAAGTCCCGACGTCTATTGAAGGCGTTGGGTCAACACCACCGTAACTGACTCAAGGCCTGCGCACGCTGTCGATCAGAAAGCTATGAGTCATCAAAGGTAGACCTACCGAAAGACACAGCGCCATTCAATTCAACGGCTGAATCCGTTCGTTGCAAATATAAACAAGGTTGTTTTCGAAGCGCGAAAAGTTAATTTTATTTATATATTTTATTAATTATTCTGCAGTTTTAGGAACGTCAATTACATAAGATGCCTTCTCGGTGCTGCGTGCCTAATTGCAAAGGGAATTATGATAGAGTTCTTGAACGTGTGACTATTTTAAAATATCCCGAAAATGTCGGAACTCGAAAAAAATGGATAACAGCGATACCTAGAAAGGATTTCATACCTTCCAAGTCTTCTAAGGTAAGTTGTATTTTTGTAATTACTTATAAATAACAAAGAATTAAAAATGGTTCTTGAAATTTGAATCTATTTCCTGCATATTTACTTCAATACAGTGTGAAATGTTCGTCATTATTTTCATGCATTACTAATGTAGGAATCATTCCACATAAAATATTGGAATTATTTATTTCTTATAGCAATATTTGGGAGTTAAGGTAATATTTAATGCTCTTATTGTTACAGAAACAAGGTTTATATTTGTATCTGTATCGATTCAATAAACAGAAGTGAGTTTAAGCTTTTCATAAAGTTTGTATAAACATATTTTTTTGAAAATCTTTCTTCGGCCTATCAATTTGAGAACAAAATAAAAACTTCAATAATTCTTAATTGTATGTTTAGAATAGGCCCTGCTCATTCCAGAACATTCTCCATTTATCTAGAACAATTTATTGTACCTCACCCAATAATATTTTACACTTTACAAGTTAACGTTTTACTAGCTGAACCAAACATGTTAGAATGAGATGGAATTGCAACAACCTCTGTATTGAAAATTCATTGGAGCTGACGCGCGGGTTAAATTTGTTGCCCAGTTTCATTTAAAATAGAACTGCCCCATTAAACAGTCCTAAATATGTATTTAATTCAATTATATTTTTCTTATTTGCTGATATTGATAGTAACAAGCTTTAATTAATTTTTTTAAAGGTTCAATCTTACCATCAACCCGATACTTCAAGATCTCCAGGGGGAGGGCGAGAAATACAAAGTCCTCGCATTTGCCGATGACAAACTTCTGATGACATCCAGTCAAGTAGAGCTCCAGTCCATGCTCGACCGTCTCTACACCGTGACAGAGGCTCTAAGCCTAAAAGTCAACGCTAGCAAATGCCCATCGATCCACCTGTCAGGGAAGAAGCCGGCGGGCCTGCGCCCATTGAAGTGATTCCAGACAACATCCCGACATCCTTCCTGGGTAACCCCATCGGCTACAACCTGCTCGAGAATTCCCCGGAGATTGCGAAGATCATCCACCTAGGAAAAAAGATCGGCGGATCCAGCCTCGCCCCGTGGCAGAGGATAGACGCTTTGAAGACGTTTCTCTACCCTCCCTGTCCTTTGCCATGAGAGGTCACCAATACACCAAGCAGCAGCTGCGTCAGGTCGACAATCACATGAGGGCCCACATCAAAGGGACCCTCAATCTGACTGGCGTGGCTTCAAACGCTTCTAATGATTAGACGAACTGTCTTACTGTACGTTATTTACTTGCTGTTCAACGTGTATCTTTTATAATTTATCTGTTCCACATCGTGTATCCTCCATCTGCATATTTACACGTAGAAGACGAACTGTCTTACTGTACGTTATTTACTTGCTGTTCAACGTGTCATCTTTTATAATTATCGGTTCCTCGTGTTTCCTCCACCTGCATATTTACATGTAGAAGACGGACTGTCTTACTGTACGTTATTTACTTGCTGTTCAACGTGTCATCTTTTATAATTATCGGTTCCTCGTGTTTCCTCCACCTGCATATTTACATGTAGAAGACGGACTGTCTTACTGTACGTTATTTACTTGCTGTTCAACGTGTCATCTTTTATAATTATCGGTTCCTCGTGTTTCCTCCACCTGCATATTTACATGTAGAAGACGGACTGTCTTACTGTACGTTATTTACTTGCTGTTCAACGTGTCATCTTTTATAATTATCGGTTCCTCGTGTTTCCTCCACCTGCATATTTACATGTAGAAGACGGACTGTCTTACTGTACGTTATTTACTTGTTGTTCAACGTGTCATCTTTTATAATTATCGGTTCCTCGTGTTTCCTCCACCTGCATATTTACATGTAGAAGACGGACTGTCTTACTGTACGTTATTTACTTGCTGTTCAACGTGTCATCTTTTATAATTATCGGTTCCTCGTGTTTCCTCCACCTGCATATTTACATGTAGAAGACGGACTGTCTTACTGTACGTTATTTACTTGCTGTTCAACGTGTCATCTTTTATAATTATCGGTTCCTCGTGTTTCCTCCACCTGCATATTTACATGTAGAAGACGGACTGTCTTACTGTACGTTATTTACTTGTTGTTCAACGTGTCATCTTTTATAATTATCGGTTCCTCGTGTTTCCTCCACCTGCATATTTACATGTAGAAGACGGACTGTCTTACTGTACGTTATTTACTTGCTGTTCAACGTGTTATCTTTTATAATTTATCTGTTCCTCATCGTGTATCCTCCACCTGCATATTTACATGTAGAAGACAAACTGTCTTACTGTACGTTATTTACTTGCTGCTCAATATCATATGGCTCTCATACATACAGAAAAAGGTTTGGGCTAGAATTTATTCTGCTCTTGCCTCGGGTTGGCCTGTTATAGCACTTAACTAACAGGAACCGACACGCCTTATCAAATATTGGAATCACTACACTCACATGCACCTTTTTTGCCGTATTCGTGATTAATTGCATACATTGTCTTTTTTTATATTGATTAATTGCATAATTTTTATGTTTTCAATCTTTAATGTGGGCATTTTTAAGCAGTCGATTGACTTTACGACAAATATGTCATTTTGGCCTTAGTGTAAAGTCATAGCGATCAATTTTATTGATTTCTTTAAAAAGTTTGAAAGGTTAAAAAATTATTTTGATATCTTTAATTTTTTTTAATTAATTAATAAAATATAATTAAAAATTAGGGCAAGATCATCCAGTTCATTCAATTCTCCCAAAAAGTGACTTGTTTATAATTTAAGTAAACAGCCCATTCAGCCACTTATTTCATATGATTTATATTGTACCAAGAAAACTTTTATAAAATGTATAAATTTATAAAAAAAAATGTATTTGCACATGTGTTTTGAAGGTAACTAAAAGCAAGCAAATGTAAAGTTCACAATAAAAGTTTGAATTGAGTAATAAAACTCAAGTAAAATTATTTAAATAAATAAAAAATTTATATAAAAGATCCAGTTTATTCAATTCTACCAAAAAGTGACTTGTTTATTATAATTTAAGTAAAAAGCCCCTTCAGATAATTTTAATTGATATTGTACCAAGTAAACTTTTATAAAATTTATAAAGTATTTTTCATTTGCACATGTTTATTGAAGGCTCATTGTTAACTAAAGCAAGGAATTGTAAAGTTCACAATAAAAGTTTGAATTGAGTAATAAAAATGTAAGTAAAATTATTTAAATAAAAAATTAATACAAAAAGTTCCAGTTTATTCAATTCTAGCTGAAAGTGACCTGCTCATTATAATTTAAGTAAAAAGCTCATTCAGCCACTTAATTATTTCAGATAATTTTAATTGATATTGTACCAAGTTAACTTTTATAAAATGTATAAATTTATAAAGTATTTTTCATTTGCACATGTTTTTGAAAGCTCATTTTTAATTAAAAGCAGGCGAATGTAAAGTTCACAATAAAAGTTTGAATTGAGCAATAAAATGTTCGTAAAATTATTTAAATAAATAAGAAATTAATGCAAAAAAAATCCAGTTTATTCATTCTACCAAAAAGAGACTTGTTTATTATATTTTAAGTAAACAGCCCATTCAGACACTTATCTCAGATAATTTTATTGATATTATACCAAGTAAACTTCTATAAAATGTATAAATTTATTAAAAAAAATATTCTTTACTTGCACATGTCTTTTGAAGGTTCATTTTGAACTAGCAAGCGAATATAAAGTTCATAACAAAAGTTTGAACTGAGAAATAAAAATTGTTTTTTATTTACTTAAATTAGTGAACTTATGTAATTAAAAATATCGTTTTTTTTAATATTATTTTGACCAAAAAGAGGACATGTTTATGAGCTAATAAACAGTCCATTCACTCAAGAATTAAATTGATTTGCATTGTTACTCAGTTCATGAACATTGATAAAACAAATGAAATAAGTAATTTTGGTTTATTAAATAGGTACTGAATTCTAAAAATAGACATTGACCTTTCACCGTTATACACTACGCGAAATGTACAAGAAAGTAAAATATGCTCGAACTTTGAAAAACGTCCGAAAATTATTTCGCTAAGTGCCATTCGCTTCTTCTTCGATACCGGTCTGCCTGCGATGACTCATCCTAAGCGCGCTCAGGCCTTGAGTCAGTTACGGTGGTGTTGGTTGGGTGCGCCAGTTCAGGTGTTTCCTCGTCATCTGACCATGGTTCTAAAATAACGAGGTGCATGTATGAATGTGTGTGTATGTGTTCCCGGGTCTTTCCTTCGAGATAGACACCGAACCGTCGCCAATAGCAAACTGTGCAGCTCTAGTGCGACGTTGATTAACCAAACCCAACACGGGGTTTTTAGAAGTTGAAATTCCCAACGTTCAATGTTTCCAGATTATTGGGAGGGTCGGACTCCTCCTTCGTCATGTCTACACAACACTATATGAAGCCCATTTTAATAATTTCAATGTTTAAAAAGTTATACGCGAAAATTAACTTGTTGGCGGATAATAATAATACAAAATATCCTAGAATGTGCTGATACTTAGCAACTACGTATATAATATTGGCCATTACTAAAACAAATCATACAAAGTTAAGACAGAAAGTTACAATAGAATTAAAATTCAAGAAATAACTTACATTTTACCAAATTGAAGCGTTATAGTTGATATAACCAGAGCCACGTCATTCAGTAATTTCTCACACATTCGCGTTCAGTGGTTGCGAATACGATCCACGCAGCCTACATGACATTAAGCATCAATTATAATTTAATAAAACATCAAAAATAAACGTCAGAAATATTCGAATTTGCCGCTAATTATTTTTGGGATCAACCTACCATGCATTTATCATGTCAACAGAGTTGCAGTTAAGAAATCGGATCAAATTGTTTTGGTGCGCTTGCGCAAAAGATCGTTTGAGGCAAGGTAAACATTTTCGTTAGTATATCCACTGAGCTAATATAATAATAAACTCTGGAGCGAGTACCCCATTCAGAGACAATGTACTTTACCGTGCAGTGCGGATGCACAAAATTGAGAAGAAAGGATTAGAAAGCATTCTACCTTGGTTTGGTTAATTAACGTCGCACTAAAACTAAACATTGGGCTATTAGCGACGGTTCAGGGCTATCTCGAAGGAAAGACCCGAAAACAATGCATCGTATTTTTGAACCATGGTCAGATGATGAGGACACCTCAGATTGCACCAGAGCAACCTCAATGGGAGTCATGACATTGGACCCCGATCAGATTTATCGTGCACTAGTTCCGTATACACGCCATTGCCGTTACACAAAAAATATTTGGGGGTGGGGGGTGAAACAAGAAATTTCCTAACTTAACGATTTAAAATTCCCAACTCAACAGTGCTGAAAATTCCCAGGTTCAACTTATCGACATTTATTATATATATTTTAGGTAATATTAAACAGTTCTCTCACAAGCATTGATTTGTTGCACCGTGCACCCATATTCCAATGCAGTGCCCATTCTGAGATTAATTTAAATGTAATCTTGCAAGTTCGATAATTTATAATCTTCCCTCGCTTTTATTTGTTAATAATATTAATTTTCTTCAGGCTTAAATTTTCGCAACTCGGAGTTTTTAGAAGTTGAAATTCCCAACTTTCAGGATTTCCAGATTATGGGGGGTCGGAAAAAAGGATTAGTGTGTTCTATTTCAAATAACTAGTTGGTGAGGAAACAGTTTAGTTGCCCTCAATAAAGCTGGCCTAGGGGCAATTATACATATACAATAGATTTTTGTTTATCAGTTGTTACAACTAAATTAAATTTTATAAACAGTGCTTCTAATCAACATGAAAAACATTGGTATTGTTGAAGAAACTATTGAATAGTGGAAAATATGTCACTGGTGTAAATGATGTAGTTAGTTTCTACCAATAGTATCCAACTATTGGTAATAACTTGCAAGTGAAGAGTTCTCGAATGTATACTTACCTAACTCTAACTGTTACACTTCAATTCCTTTCTTGAAAGCAAAAAAAATATCAATCTTAAGAAACATCAATCCAGAAGATGAAAGATAGGTGCAGATTTTAATAAATAATTACAAAATACTATATACATTGGTTTAAAATTATTAAAAACTTTGTTGATTTTTATACCATTCTAAACCCATGATCTTCTTTACAAACCAATTCGACGGTCTACATCATTTGGTATCGCACACAAGAACACGTATATAACGAAAGCTTGACACAAAAGTTACTACAAACAGCTACTTTATTCTTTCGTAAAATAATAAATAGGCTTGACACTTTAAGACTTGAGCTTCCGTGGTCTCTCTGACGTGACAGTCGCTGATGTAGTACCACCGGACTTCCTCACAACTGGAGATTTCTTCAGAGACCTCCTCACATGGAGAACCAGAGTTTTTGGAGAACTTATGCAGAAGCTGCTCTAGGTCGCACTGCGCCAAAGGAAGCTGACTTAAAAAAGAGTGGTTTATAGTCCTTTTGGTGGCTTTCACATAGGCTGTATAATGGCCGCTCTTCAGATGGCCACTGTGCTCTACAACACCATATAATGAATATAGAATTTCATTCTTTACGGAAGACATGTGGGGAAGAATCTGAATAAAAGAAATAATAGCACATTTTAAAAACAGATGCATACTGATGGGAAGATTATAACAATTTATTCCTCTCCTTATTAATTAATTTGGATAGCAAAGCAACTAACTAAATACCATTTCAACTCAATTTTTTTAGATAATTAAATTTATAACTCAAACTTGGTATTTCGATGTTTTTAAGAATTTTTTTTTAAAAGGAAACAAATTCCCAAAATGGTAGCTTACATAGAAATAAAGTCATTTTTATAATTTATTGAACCTCTAAGCAATTTAATACAATTTTGTTTCAACTGTTAGAACATGCTGACCTAATAAAATGTTGTAGAAACTGTAATTTTGTAGAACCTTTTTCTCAATAAATCTAAAAATCAAATCAGCTTTTCGGAAAGATCTATTTTCATGTTGACTTTGCTGTCATATTTCTTGCTACAGATGCAATACAGTAACTTTCATATCAAATTTGAAATATATATTAATGGACAGTTTCGAATGTGAAGAAAACAAACTTATGTTTGTATGTTCTTTTCCACAGCAAAAGAATGACCAAAACTCTTATTTTGTGTCATTAAGTTTCCGCACTCCCTTTTCAAATGTATTAAATATTATTAAAGATATGTACTAAACATTATAAAAGGATAAATATCAATGATGCACAAAGCAATTCTCCCTCTAAATCCTACATTTTCAATTTTAGTTAATTAATCATAAATAGTCATTGATACCCATTTTATTTAATATAAATCTACCAAGTAAAATGAATAATTTAAATTAATTTGAAAGTAACAATTGATAGTTTTGTAATAAAAAACAGACATCAATATTGCATTTGACAGCAGTACGCTATTTAAATATTTTTACTATAATTTATTTTTCAAACAACTTTTCTATTTTACAATAATAAAGTGTCCACAGTAACTTACCGAACACGCAGAGCTGCAATAGGAAGCCAAATCTAGCACCAGGGGAAATTCCACAAATCTGTTCACCTTCCTCAGGCTCATACCAACCTGCATATTTAAAATACATCAGCTTTAACTATATTTACTTCAAATAATACATACTTTAAAATAGCATTAAAAAATTCAGCTTTTGTTGTGTTGAGGCAGTAATAAAATAGGTGTTGCCATTAAAAAATAGATATAAAATTGTAACACTTCCCAGATGATTTTATAAAAAGAGTCAGTTCGAAAATTTTAAGTAAAAGAACTTTATATTTAAATTTATTATTATTTAAGTCTGTTAAAAGGAAAATATATGAAAGTAAAAATCTAATCAAGTTTTGATAATGAAGAAACAATATGTATGTGTGTGTGTTTAAACTTCTGAAATGAATTTTTTTTTTAATCGGATTTTTCTGGCTTTTTAACCCAGAATTTGTGTGTGTGCGTGTATTATTGGGGTATTTTGGGTTAATTGATATATTAAATATTAGACTTACTAATATTAGACTATTAAATACTTTTTGTATCAAAATTTAAGGTTGGTTTAATGATCATTTTGTGAACATTAATGACTGAAGTAAAAGGTATAAAAAAACTTAAAGTGGATTTTAACAAATACAAAATTTAAAACCTTCCCAAAATTCAAACAATGTATATGCTTGCAGAGGGAAGTTATGCATGCTAAATGTCCTGTGTATTTTATTACCTACTCTAAAGTGGTAAAGAATGTTTTTTAAAGATAAATGAATCAAACATTTCAGAAATGAACATGCTTTACTGTAATATAGAATTCATGCATAAGATTACTTGTCTCGTTCGATTTTTTATTATTATCATAACACTTGCGACTAGAAACTGTAAGTATATTAAAAATTAATATGCACTTTTCTCTACTTTATGATTTTTTTTATAAAAAAAAAATACCAACATTCCTCTTATGCCCAGACCTGCAGAGTGAAGCCGAATCAGCCAGAATTTAAGACTAATTAACAAAAGTGGAGGTGATCAAATTAAAATTAATCACTGGTCTACACCAAATTAAGAACTCACATACAAATATTTCAACATACCTTACACACAAGGCATAAATTGCATTTAAAACAACAAAGGCAATATAAACTACTAAAAATTTTAATAGGATCACTTCCCCTTTTATTGTTTTAAGTTAATAGTTTTTCAAATAATTTTACTCATGAACTGAATAAAACATTGAAACAAATGCTAGGTTTCCAAAATAAGTGCTTCCAAATATAATGTTTGTAAGAATTTTGCTATAAAAAAATTATTGCAATATACTAATATTTCAACTAACTTCACTAATACTTTGATTTATTCTTCACAAGGTTAATGTCAGACATAAAATATCAATGACTCAGTGCACAGATGTGGTAAATAATAATTCACTACATTTTTAGAAAGCAAGTCAAAAATGTGTAGTGTTAATTGTTATTTGGAAAATGACAATCATCAGGGTTCTTGCCAATTGGAAAAAAATGTCAACTATCACAACTACACACTATATAGACAATTACAATTTAAGGATTCAAATGCACATTTAATATCAATTTCTTGAAAAATGCAATTACCATGGCTGTCCACTAAAACAACATGATAAATGACATATTAATTGAACAAACATTTAACATTTTGATAGTAATTAAGTAAAAAGAAAAAATTATGGATCTATATTGCATACCTGTTGGAACCTCTTTAAGTGCAGTGTTAAAATTGCTGGTGGGCTAAATATAAGAAGTTGCTTGCTAGCATTACTATACACAACAGCCTTTTTGTCCCCTAAACACAAATATAGTTTTAGTTGCATGTTAATATATAAACAAGTCATGTCAAGATAATTGAAATCTATTCAATAGGCTGTAGAAAACTCCAATTTTGTTTGCAGTTATTATTACGTATCAATTATTGCCACAATTTACTTTCAGTAAGTCTTCAAATATATAAAATGAATTTCTACATTAAATATCTCAAACTTCCATTTAGCAAAAATTGGTGTTCCTCCCGAATTTTATTTGTGGTAAAGGCATAAAAATGCCACTAGTATTATTAAAATTTCTATTCATCAATTGACTTAGAATAAATTTGTTGATAGAATTTACGTCGCATTAGGGCTATTGACAATGGTTCAAGATCTTATTCTAAAGGAATACTGCTGTTTAATTATTAGCCATGATCAGATGACGAGGACAACTCCTAAGTGTCAGTCCGTTCTCCAAACTTCCACACTGTAATCAACCAGAAGACATTTCAACCCTAACAGATTTATCTTATGCCAATTTCTCGTAAATAAGAATGTATGGTTGGACAACGAGGAATGCATGGACCTGCAAAATTATGATTACAAACTCTCACTCAAACAGACCTGTGCAGGCAAATTTGAAAATTAACAAAACATTTATAAAATCTGCATAAGTAAAATATATTTTAAGTTAAGATAAATTTGGAAACAAAAGGATAGCTACCTGTTTTCCTGCGTTTGATTTCACTACAATTCTCACACCGGAATTTATTATTCCCAGTCAAAAGTTCTGGTTTAGTGAAATGCATCAGGCAGGAATCTATCGAACACTCCAGTTGAGTCACATGCTTCCTACCCTTCAGAGTGGTCAAGGACTTCAAGATCCACTCTTTGGTTTGGCTCACCGAAAGATTACTGGACCAATTTTCATCTTTTATTTCATCCTCCTTCGTTTCGAAACTGTCGTAAGAAGTATTGTTCGTTTTAGGGCTGTCGCAGTCACCGTCGCTTTCGGCGGATGACAAAATACTCTCCTGTCTGTCACTGTCTCTTCGAATTCTTACTTCCTTGACTTGCATGCTGAGGTTGTGCATCCGCTCGTCTAGCTCGAGGTCTGATGGGTTTGTCGTGGATATGTTGATGCATTTTGCAAACTGGTCAGTGATAAAGTCTGTGGCATCATGTTCGACAGACTTGAGGGTTTCTTTGCAACTATCCCCATTTTCAAAATTCATGAATTCTGAAATGTAAAAAAAAAATCCAAATTTTTACTCCATACACTTTTATCTCTCTTATACATGGTAAATCTTAACAAGTGACATATCAAAAGAAAGATAATTTTGTGGAGCACTCACGAACCGTACGTTCATCTCATAAATATCAAAGGTTTACTTAAGAAAGGCATTTATATTAATTATTGCATAAAGAAAACATCTTTAAAAAATATTTTCCAGATACAGCTAAAACAAGTCTTTGCAGCATAGTCGATAGCAAACAGGGGGGCTTCATACCAATAGGTTTCAGATTCGAGTACTGATGAGGGACCAATCAAATTTTTTCTAAATGTACATGCCCCAACAACCCCTCTTACAAGTGACAAATCTTAACATGTGAGATATTAAAATAAAGAGAATTTCATGAAGAATCATAGGTTTATCTAATAAAAATCAACAGTTTGTTTAAAAAAAAATCCCAGCAACGCAGGCCAAATAGGTAGTGTCTTAAGAAGCAGATTTTGAATACAGGTAGGAATTATATGAATAATAGGAAAACATAGAGTTAAGTAACAACATTATAAAATATAAATAAAAAATATAGGTAATTTACTCAATATAACAGACATGTGATTGTGCAAATAAAAGATTATCTTATTTTTTTTTAATAAAATGCTAAACCTAAAACTAAAAAAAACATTGTCACTTTAAAATTTAGCAAGACATTATAATAAGTCAATGGCTTCATAAATGAGTAGCAAATAATTAAAACATATTTTGTTATATTTAGGTGATTTGTAGAAAAGCACAAATAAGTTTTTTGAATGCATTTACTTATGTTTAGATCCCAATTTTAACTAGTTTATTTCAATGGGATGCAAAGGGTTTTAGATGAATAAAATAGTTTAGTTTGATTGAAAATTCAAAGCTGAATTCAGTGAAGTAATAAATTAATTTTTAGAAATTTTAGGAATGTTTGCTTCTCAAATTAAAAACATTTAATCCTAAACTTAAAAAAATCTAAATAAAAAGTTATTAAAATACTTACCATCATTTGACAAAGCTTCACAAGGTTTCTTAAGAGTAGGACTCGAAGTTGCATTAGGTTCTCCATTCAAAAACACCTTTTCGTCAAACAGAACTACAAAATCATGTTCACTAAAACCCACCACTTTCGAATCTTTCATGGAAGAAAAGTTCACCCCTTCTGAATCATGAACTCTTCCTAGAGCTTTATTTTCAAAGGATAAGTTCGTTTGGGGCTCCGAATATTCACCATTTATTAGTTCACCATTAGGAAGAGTTCCTTCTGCTATTAATGAACTATCATTCAAAGTTTCTCCCTCATCTAGGTTATCGATATGATTGGAGTCTTCAGTTTCCAAGCTCAAATTTTCAGTTTCTAAGCTTATGTTTTCAATTTCCAAGCTAGCATTTTCAGTTTCCAAACTTGCATTTTCAGTTTCCACACTGACATTTTCAATTTCTAAACTCACATTTTCAGTTTCTAAATTTGCATTTTCAGTGTCTACGCTGGTATTTACAGTTTCTAAGTTAGCATTTTCAGTTTCTAAATTGCCATCTTCAACTTCCTCTTGAACTCCATTTTCAGCTGCAGCATTAACTTGTTTATTTGAATCCTCATTTTCTTGTGTTGGATTTTCTAGTAATTCATTCACAACCTTTTTATTCTGTGCCTTTTTATTCTTTTTCTATAAAAAATCGAAATTATTAATGAAAAATAAACCTAAATACTTGACTATGCATACTTCAGAAAAAGTGTTAACATTTCAATAAAAAATTTATAATTTCTTAGGTATTTATTCCCAAATTCAATCTTTTGCACAGGGACTTTTAAGTTAATGTGGATTCTAAATCATAAGAAAGATCCAACTGAAACTGTTATACAAGTCACCTTTTAGAGGTTTTTAGTCTTATGAGAGGTCATAGCGTAAACTATATAAAGTTCAACTGGAAGAAAATAACAATCAAAAATACTACTATAAATGAAGAATCATACTTAATTATTAATATAAAACTATTGTTTAATATTGAATCAACATTTAAACATACTAAACTAAATATAAAACTAAAGATAGAACTCATAAATAAATTATAATTTCATGAAAATGTTTGAAAGTTACCTTTTCCTTTTTTTCTATTTGTTTTAATTTTCTTTCTTGATGCTTGCTTGGTTTTGAATTATCTTTCTTGGATTTATTAATCACATACTCTTCAGCATTTTCACTACATTCTTGATCTGGCTTACGAATTCTAATAGCCTAAAAGAGATACACACATATAAATATATATATATATTTTTAATCTTATCAAATTATCTTATAAAATAATTGTATTGACTTCCAATTAAATGAAATTAAATAATGTAGCACATGATGTTGAATACATATTTTATCTGAAAAAGAATTATATTCATTCTATCTGTAGGTCCATCTTACACTCAGTTTCGTTCACAAAGGAATATGTTAATTCATTGATGATCGAAATCAAACAGGAAAAAACCCTTTTCTTTTAATGGGGCAGCACATTTGTTTTACATATAAATAATACCACTTAGCAAACAAAACATTGGTCACCCAGGATGGTAGACTAAAGCTCAGGGTTTACACAGTTTTCTAACAATAACCAGATATTATTGAATCAGAGGGAGCTAATTGAAAACACTGCATACATAACAAAATATACAACAGCCTTTACAAATAAAATAAATAAGATTGTCTTGAATTGGAAATAATGCTTAAAGCAATATTGTCAACAAGTTGATATAAAAGTGTTCCATTATAAAAAAAAATTTAATCCAAAATAAACTCATTCTAGAAAATAATTTGAAATGTTAATTATGTCACGCGTAATTTAAAACAATTTAATTGTCAACCAAACCTTTTACAAGCTCAAAATATGATTCAAATCAAATTCTAGCTTATATCTTTTAAATACTTACGCTTAAAACAATTATAATATAAAAAATTAATTTAGGCATAGTAAAAACGCTACCGATTTTAAATATCGTTTACAAATCTAAAATTAAAGTATCCTTTTAATAGTATTTTAACTGCATCAACTGTTTTTATTCTATAAGTAAATAAAAAATACTTGTTTAATTGCAGAGCAATCTTTTTGCATTGTTGCCTTATAATATGTTTGAGCAATCTAACTGTTGATAACAAAAATCGAGATTTAAATTTGTTCAACGGATCTTAAGCTACAAACTTTGGATTTTATGTATGAGTATATATGACACCAAAATTACCTTCAGTGATGCCTGCTTTCCTCCATCAAGTAAGGAACACAGTTGGTCACAATTTTCTTGTTGCTAAAAATGACGGTTCAATTAAGGGAATGCAAGTGCTGAGAAGTTTCAAAGTTACACTAAACAGGCCTCAGCGTAACAGTAATACAGTGTTCACTCTAGGCATATTTTGAAGAGCGGCCCCACCCTGCATGCTCTTTTTCTTTAAAAATTGCTCCTTTCTGCCCTTTTATTGACAATTCGTTGCCTTTCTTGTCCTTCCTAAAAATCAACGATTCACCTGACCATTCTATGGAAATATCTGGTCTCATCCTTTTCACTTAGGTACAAAAAAACAGTTTTTTCTGACTTCAAGAACGGAATCTGAGGTACTTGCAAGTTGGATTTTTAGACTACGGAGATGAAAAAAGCTTATTTTCATTCAGATTCTTTAGCTCAAAGGGTATAGGACACATTTTACCTTTTTCTTTAATTTTGCAGTTACCGTTATAATTGTTTTTCTACATATGTGTGTAAAGCATATTAACATAATCAAATGGTCAAACATTACAAAAAAAAAAAATTTAAGTTACCTTTCTTATTTTTTACATAAGTCAAAAAATATTTTCTGAAAACTATAATTTTGCATTTTTATAAACAAAAGAATGTGGTTAACAAACTGTCGTTACACAGTTTTGTTATTTGCAAAGCAATTTTTTTTTTTTAATTTTAAAAATCACCATTTTCCGTGCTTAAAGTATTTTTTTTAAATATTAAAACAAATATTATCTACATATTTCTGAAGACAATTTAAAGTAATATGTCTGAAAATACACAGTAGCAAATTTGGAGCAGTTTTGTCAAATAGATCTCAGCTTAAATCAATTTTTACACTTGATCAAACATGAAAAAAAAAAGTCATCACTAAGAAAAATGAGTTCAGTTCAAATTATTCAGGCCACCTTGTACCAAAACTTAATATTGATTTACAAAAAATAATTAGTTGTACTTTACGTAGAAATATAATATTGTTGTCATTGGATATTAAATAAAATTAACACTATTATTTTAAAGTATTAAAATAATTTAAGATATGTTTGATAATTTGGTGTTCCATACCCCCTTAATGGCATTTTTTAGTATTGTTTGAATTCGATAGAGATTTACAAGTTTTAGCAAAAATCAGCATTTTAACATGACTGTTTTTCTGATTTTAAACATGAAAACTTTAGATTTTCAAAAAAACATGGAACATTTGTAACTTAAGAAATTAGTTTTACATTTATTTGACTATGGGTAATTAATTATGCCAAGAAAACAGCAATTTAAAAAAACTGCAATATGACTGCTGAATTCAACAAAAATCGATTTTGATTCCTATTATCAAGACAATAGGATGATGATTTCTCTTTCAAAAATAATGCCCTGCTCCTTGTCATTTCTAGAGTGAACACTGTAAATGACCATAGTATTTGCATATTCCTAGTACACCAAGCATTCCACATAGTGTCTACTGATTTATTTAAGTTGGAATTAAAGATTAAATGAAAAAGCACAATTCCAACAAAACTTCATTTTAAATGTGAAAAACATATACCAAAGGAAGAGTAAATTTAACATTACATTTTAGTATGCAAGGCAGGTAAAAGAACTAAAATACTCGTTTAATATTTAAAACATAACCTAGTTTTTCTTTTATATATTCTTAAAAAATTTGATTGTTTTTTAATTATATGTGTCAAATAAAGTTTGAATTTAAAGCTCAAAGTTGTTTTTAAAAAAGAATACCAACACATGATACAATTAAAACAATTAAAAAAAAGTATTTTCTTTATATTACTGTTTTTACAAACCATTTAAAGATTATCCTGCTTTTAAGGTTTATAACAATAATATAAAACATGTAAGTGTTATTTTGATCAGTTATTACTTAAATTGGATTGCAGTTTTATAATATGCTATTTTATTAATGTGTTTTTATAAATAAAACACACTTAAAATTTTCTTTAGATAATTTATTTTGCATTATTCATAAATTAATGGAAGGTTTTCTTATTCACAATAGAAAAATTAAAATAAAATATTGCTTTAGACATAGTTTATATAAAAATTTGTGTAACCTAATAATCATGCTGCCAATAACAAATAGAAAAGGAAATTTTAGCCACTCAGTAGATCTAACAGTATTAAAACAGTCGAATTTTGTATTTTTATATATATTAGCATTGTTTATTAAAAATACCTATTTAATAAATAGGGTGCTTATATGCTTACCTTTTCTTCAAACAAGGGTAAGGACATGTCCATAAAAGGTTCAAATACTTGAGAAGACTAAATGGAAACAAACTTTTAATAACAAATAAAAATAATTGACAGTCTTTAATCTGCTGCCATATTAAATATGAAAAAACTAACTTAAATTTCTCAAATATATCACTGGGGAAACTTATATTATACTATAAATAATGGAAAACGAATAATCTATTAAGCATTATAACTCTACACAATAGACATTTCTAAAAAGAGTCAATAATCAAAATACCATTTTGCACTCTTCACACAAAACTGTGCTGATTAAAAGGCCACCAAAGATTTTTTCTACAATAGTATGTGATGCATAACAACCATAAGCTAGAAATAAAGTAAATTGTAAATAAAATTATTATTTCTAAACCATAAAGCAATTGAGGTATATATCTGTAATAGTCAAATAAAACACACTACCTGAAACCTGACTAATATCAATACAGATTGTTTCAAAATCTATCATTTAAAAAATTGTCAATTAAAGGATGTATAAGAATTGTAAAATGCAAGCTTTCTATTGTTTTTTGTAGCTTATGAAGAATTACCAGCAACGTGATATACTCTTTAAAAAAATATTTACGTTTATCAACAATTAAACCTTTATTTAATAAATAAAACCTAGTTTAACTTTAACTTGTCTAATAACCATGGGACATTTTTTTCAAAGTATATTAAAACATACAATAAAGCATTTTATGACAAATAAACTGTAAATTGGTAATTGAAAAATAAAGAAAAACATATACACAAATCATATAAAAAATATTTCCTTATTCTTGTGTCTGTTTCATCTTTTATTAGGTATTATTTTAATGAACACAAAAAAAAAATCTAAGTAACTGGGTAAGAAATTAGCAGTGATTAAAAAGAAAACTGTGATTATCCCACCATGTGCTGCTTAGAGATTATATACAATTTCACTCTAATAACATAGTTAATAGTAACATAATTAATAATCAAATCATCTAATAACATAGTTAATAATCAAACCATATAAACCACACAACAATCTGCAGTCTGTAAGGAACTATTGCTTATTAAGGAACTATTGAGAATGCTACCTAATATTAAATGTTTATATTATGTAAAAAAAATGCCCCTGTAGAAGAGTAATATAAAAATACTTTTATCATCTAATACAAATATGAAATTTCATTACTTTTAAAATATTTTTTTTAGAAAAGATATGCAAATGTTACCTTTAATTAATATTTTCGCATCATCAATAATATCTTCTGGAAGCAAGTTAATTACATTGAAATGCCTCAAAATAGCTCTTTTCTGCCTCTGAAACAGAAAATGTTTTTAAAAATAAGAGGAAGGACTTAACTAATCAATATCAATATTCATTATAAAAATATTAGAATAAACTATTAGCATAAAAATGTACCTTAACTTCATCTTGTCTTATTCCATCTAAAAACTGCCTAAGTAACTCATGACTATCCTGTTGTAGAAAGTACTGAAATTGGGGTGATCTAGATGAAAATTAAAAAAAGTTATTAAGACAAAATATTTCATTATTTTCCAATAGTTTAAAATATTTTTTTTTAAAAAAACTAACTTTTTTTGTAAATCGCCAAAGAGGTCATTTGGGTTGATGACTTCAACTTTATTTTGGGAGTAAGCACTCATTTTCTTTAGGAACTGTGAGAAAGTGTTAACTAGTTGGAATTCCTTTGGAAGTGTTATCTTCAATGGGGCCTACAACAACAACAAAAAAAAATTAAACTTAGCAGTGACATGCATATGACAAAGGGTTTTTCTACCTATTAATAGCCTATATACCTAAACATAACAAATACACACGAAAATACTAAATTTAATTTATATAATTCTGATGAGCAATATACTACAATTACTCTCATCAAAATCTAGGCAACAAATAAATATAGCCATAACCTTTCTCAACAGTGGCCAGCTTTTTATAAAACACTTCAAAATTCCCAACTTAAAGACGTCGGGTACCAGCTCCAGTGTTGTTCTCGTTATCTGACCATTGTTAAAAATAGGAGACATCGTTCCCGGGTCTTTTCTTCGAGAAAGGCCTCGAACCAAAGCGTCCTTGATGTAGTAAGTAAATACGTACCAATAACCAATCAAGGAAGCTTTGCTCGAACCAACGCCAGTAGTTCAATGTGTAGCTCTAGTGCGAAGTTTATTAACCAGACCACACTTAACAATTCGAAATTCACAACGCAACAGCTAAAAAAAATCCCAGTTCCAACATATAGACATTTGTCAGCTTTTTTATAGGTAATATTAAACAGTTCTTTTGAAAGTATTGATTTGTTGCATGCATGTTCCAATGCAGTGTTCCGTTTTGAGATCTAATTTAAGTTTCATCTTGATACAAGCTGGGCAATTTCTAGTCTTCCGTCGCTTTCATTTGCTAATAATATTAATTTTCCTAAGGCATAAATTTTCCCAAAAAAGGGATTTTTAAAATTCGAAAACCCCAACTTTTAAGGTTTCAAGTTTACAGGGGGGGGAGCATGCTCCCCCCCCCCCCCCCCCCCCACATACACCCAAACGTTGCCCCCGTTGTGGTGGGTCTGATAACTGGAAAAGCTCAACTGCAGAACTGCTTTAACGCAATTGTTTCTACTCATTGAAAAGCGAAATGTGTAAACAAACAACAGCATAAAACGCGCCAAACAAAAATAAGCCTAATTCGCCAACTTTTATTTATATAAAGTAAGATTATTGAGAATTGGCGCTAATAATAATTCCCCATTAAAATATATATTAAGCTACGGGATTAAGCTATTGGATTTACATACATGTTGGCATTTTGCCAACGTTAGCATTTTGCTCCGAAATATCTTTTAATAATAATTATAGTACTTCACATAAATAGTTACATCAAGTTTATTTTTTAAGATATAATTTCAGTATCGATACCATTCAAGAAAGGAAGATTTTACGAATATAACTATATTTTTTTAACGGGAAAAAAGTATATTTTTGAACTACTTAGAGCAGTTTTAATTTATCTTTTGGAAAGATACGCGTAAAATTTACGATTATTTCAGACATTTCGTCAATGATTTAAAAATTTATAACTACAAAACTAAATCGAAATTTCACAAACGCTCTGGATCATTTGTAGCCAATAGTTTAATCTATACCCCTAATTTTTTATTTATTTTTTGTTGAAAATTGGAAGACAAGTATACAAAAATGTATGAAATGTTTTCAAAATTTTCTAAAATCATGACTTTAACATAAAATAACGTCTAATATACTGATCGTATCGAAAAACAAATATATTCATCTTATTACCCAAACATTTCTTAATAAACTGGCATAATTTCATAATTTTAGGACATTTACTTTCTGAGATGCAAGCGGAACAATGAGACAAAAAGTCGCAAATTAAAATTTTCTCGAAATATCCGACATTTTTATCCTTCTTTGCTATTTTTTATACCTATCTTAATTGACCATATCTAATTTAATTGTAAAGATAGGAATATAATCTATATAACACCAGAAAGAGGAAGTTTTAGCGAACATTAATATATTTTTTTTGAATAAGAGAATATGTAATTTTAAATGACTTATAGCAATTTAGAAATCACGTTTCAAAAATGAGGGTGAAAAAACTTCAAAAAGTGGAGCGTGTTTAAATGTTTAAAAAACTTATAAATCCAAAACTAATTCGAATTTTAAAAAATGCTTACTTGGATTTCCAGTTCAAACCTATTTGTACACTCCCTAAAAAAATTGGATCTCTCCACTTAATAGTGTTTCAGAAACTCGACATACAAAATTACTTGTAAGCGAAATTTTATCAACGACGACTTTAATATTAAATAACTTATAAACTAATAACAGTATTGAAACAAAAATATATTCTTCTTATTTATCAAACATTTCTTAACAAATTCACTTAATTTCGTAATTTTAGGACTTTTACATTTTGAGAACGATCTGAATAACATTGAAAGAACTGAAAATTCCCCCTAGGTCTTACTTTTTCCCCCTAGGGCTTACTTTTTTTTAAAATAGAGAGATATGTAAATTTGGAAAAAGTTTGGTGTTAAGATTTGTTTTGAAAAGGTGGTAAAGCTGACGCAAATTGCTACTTATAGTATGAAATAGGTAAGGTATGTAAAAAAGGTAGTATAAACAAAGGTAAAGCAGATACATAGTTAAATAATTAGACATTATGATAGCAATAATTGTTTGCAATCTTGAAGGCATAAAGCAGGCTAGCATAATTAAAAGTTTTACTACTTGTTTTGAGATATTATTCAAGTATTATTCAAGTACAAGTAGTATTTTTGTTCGCTAAAGTTAATGTTTTGCAAAAGAATTTGAGCTATAATTGACAAAAACATATTGAAAAACAAAGCATGCTTTTGATCCTTTTATCTTTTTAGCATTTAAATGTGTGGATGTTAAAATGTGCTGACTACTGTTCATTTGGGGCACAAGAAACCTTTAAAATTTTTGTGTAAAAATATCTCTGAACAATTTGCCAGCCAAGCATATCATCGTTACATTTTAAGATTTACTGACATAAATGCATTTCTCAACTTTTCAAGATATAAATTTTAAGGTTTTTGTTTTGCTTAAAAAAACATTAACTGACAAACATTGAATAACATACATCTCGGGTATAGTTAGAGATACAAATATACTTTTTACCAATATGCGAATTCCCATGATAAATGTAAACTCAAAATAGAAATTTGGCAATCACATTACTTTGTCTTGTAAACAATGGTAGATAAGTATTGCATAAAATAACAAAATGGAGAAAGAATAAAAACTTAGCTTTACAAGGTTTTTTCAAACGAGCTTTTTAAACTTTTATGAAACTCTAAATCATATTCCTAAATGGTTAGATTTCATAATGTATTATGCTCTATAGACTTCATAATAAAAATTATACATGCATCTAAATACTGTAATAGTACAATAATATCTGCAACATTATGGTCTATCTTGCATTATTTTAAAATGGCTAATTTGAAATCTTAACCCAACTCATTACATATAATCCAGGGGTCCAGGTTAAGGTTACCCAAAAGTAAAGACTTATACTAAGAAAACTAAACATGATTAGTAATACATTAGAGTGACATTAAAAAGCGCAACTCTTCAAGTTTCTTTGCAGGGCAACAATATTCAATTTGTGTAATATTAGTAGTTCTGTGTATGTCAAAATGGTATTCTATCTTTTACCAAGTGTTTAGTAGCATTTGCAATGTTATTAAAGCAGTGGTTTCCAAAACGGGTTCATGGGTCAATTTTATGATGGGGCCTGCGGAATTACACGAGTATTAAATTGACAATTAAGAGACAAAAACTAATTAATCTTCTGATTATGGTGTTTTCTTTGTACTTGTTGGATCAATGCTGCGTCCATCTTAATAAAAGCTGCATAAAATAAAAAGAAATTTAAAATTAATTCCAGAATTTTTACTTTCCTTCATTTTCATGTCCAAACAAAATTTAAATGTATACATGACCCAAAAGAGTGGGACAGCTACGAGAGTATTTAAAAAAAGGGTCCCCCATCCCATTTTACTTTTAGCTAGGGGTCCGTGGCTTAATGCTAATTGGGAACCGCCTGGTTAAAGTACACACTGTTTCTCTGCTGCAGTTCATTTAAATTCATATAACCCAATTTGTAAAACTTTATGTTGGTACCCATTCATTTAAATAAAGTCCCAACAAAAAAAGTACAGTAGTGTTATGTCCAGAAATCTGATGGCCATGCAGTGGGAAGAATGCCATTAGCAAGATATAAAACACTATTTTAACAGACAAGTTTTCTCACATTAAACTTCATTGACTGGCAAAGAAACTTTAGGAATTGCCCAATGCAACCTAAATCTATAACTAATGTGTTGTTTTCTCAGTATAAGACTTCACTTTCGGATATCTTTAGCCCACACACCCTGTATATGCTGATTATTAAAATATGAAAAAAACATTTTAATTAGTTAAGCAACTTAATAAATTTTTATTTGATTAAGTTAAATAGAATGTTGAACTTACAGAGCTTGTGACTTCCACAACTACATCATCTACTACTTTTAAATGTGGGACTTCCCACCTGTACCCTTCCGAACACGTTTCTTCTAACACATGGGACAATAGGGCTGTCTGGCTTAAGTTCTAAAAAAAAAGGTATATTAATTTTAAAAAATGATTTTTTCATGCATGCATATATATTAGTGGTTCCCAACCCATAGTATAAGGAGCACTGATGGTCCACATGAGATTCCAAAGTAAACTGTGGTGCTATTGTTCAATGGCAAATAAATTTTTGTTTGGCTTTTTTCTCAACAAAAATTTGGCTTTTTTGTCTTTTGAGATCTATACCTTTTATAAAAATATTATGCTTTGGAAAAGAAATTAAACACTCCGTATACTTGATTTAATTATTAAAAGCAATTAACCAGAAATAAATTCTTTATACACTGTCAGAGAAAATGTCGATTTGCTATTATGGAATAAAATGGAGCTTTGAAATAAAAATATTTAACAAAAATTCTTCCATGTGCAATTTAAGATGGTGTTACTTTTGTATCTACCTTATATTTAGGTATATTGTTGTGTACAAAAATATGTAGTTATCAAGATGATTATTTTAAACATGACTAATATATTTTCATTCATTTGAAATATTACACTCTAATTAATAAAGCAGTTTAATTTAAAGACAGAAAATGTAATTAATACATATTTCTGAAACAAATTGTTTATTTAATACATGAGTAATATTTAGAATATGAATTTTATTTAGAGGTTTTAGAAGGTTGTTATGTACCATGCGAGCTGCGGAGACGAGAGACGATCGGGAATTGGCATCTTTTCTCTCGCGCGTTGGCGCTCTTTCTCCTCACGGCATACTGGCAAACCTTCATTCGGAAGACTGCGTCCCAAAGATTAGGGCGTTTTTTAGCATGGGTCTAGGATGACCAAACTCACCGTCTCTCCGTTTCCCGGCTCAGAATGACCGGTTGCTTGCATAATCTCTTTCTAATAAATCGTTTGTTACCAAAAAGCTATACAGTCCATTTTAATTAACCAGCGCCGGTACTCTAGAAGTAGTACGTAACATGGTCCGTCGAGCCGGAGTGTTTTGATTTTGAGGAAACGAAACAGTAGCAAAAAGCAAGCTTTAGAATTTAAAACTAAAATGTCATTAGTAAAGTAAGGACCTTGGACTTTTTCGCACGAGCTTTGAACTTTTTAGTGTAAACGTTGGACTTTTGGTTTCGATTATGGACTTAACAGCACTAAACCGAAAGCGCGGCCTGCTCAAAGGCCAAATAACAAAATTGTCAACGTTCATAAAGGAAGAAGCCAGTTCAACGAGTGAAATCGGCTTAAATGTCAAGATAGAAAAAGTTAAAAAGATCAGCTCTCAACTGGAAGAATTGCATTTGGAGTATCAACAGCTGATAAAAGATGATAAAGATCTCACAGAGCATGAAGATATACTTTGCAGTTTGGAAGACGATACTGAAAACATTGAGGTAAGCCTGAAAGAACTTTTATATTCCATGAATAGTAATGCTTTGGGCTCGCCTAACACTCAAAATAGAATAAGTGATGAGTCACCGCGTAGGGTAACGGTAAAGTTACCAGATATACCACTTCCAAAATACGCCGGATCTTACGCTGATTGGAATAATTTTAAAAAGCAATTCACATCGTTAATTGAAGAGAATGAACAACTAACCCCCCAACAAAAACTGTATTATTTGCAATCGGCCTTGGAGGGTAACGCAAAGGACGTTCAAACAACTGAAGATTCGTATGACTCTCTTTTTAAAGCGCTTGAAGAGCGATACAACAACAAACGCATGATTGTGAACTGCCACATTAATGAAATTATAAATGTGCAAAAATTAACAAGCGAATCTTCGAAAGAACTTAGATCGTTGCTGGATAAAGTGCTCAAAAACGTCAGAGCATTAGAGTCGATCGATTTTAAGCAAAATGATTTAAGTAGAGCTATTTTAATTAATATATTGTTGAGTAGAGTTGATCAAGAAACGCGTAAGCAATACGAAATGTCATTAAACTCTAATAATCCGCCCCAGTGGGATGAATTTATTGAATTTCTAAAAATCAGATGTCAGTTATTAGAGAATGTGCGGCCAGAAAAAACATATCCCTTTAGGCCCAAAATAGTAAATAAATCAAACAATTTCATTCTTAGCAGCAATGGTTTAAAACCATGCGTTTTTTGTAAAAACATGCACTCTCTCTTCAAATGCGTGGAATTTCAAAAACTAAATATCAATGAAAGATTTGACTTTATCAAACAGCAGAAGCTTTGCTTTAATTGTTTTGGAACTCATAGAGTGTCAGCTTGCAAATCTAAGTTTAAATGCAAACATTGTCAGAAGATGCATAATTCGCTTTTACATAATCACGCACCTTCGCACGATCCGAGTACATCAAAAGAGGTTACTCGTGCTCAAGAGGCTTCAGCTGAAACCGAGGAAATAAATCAACTGTCTGTTTGTACAACAGCTGCTTCTTCTGATGGTTCAGGATTGCGCAGCAAAACAGCGTTATTGCCCACTGCCATCATTAAGATTAGAAATTCGCAGGGAATAAAAATACCAGTTCGATGTCTATTAGATTCAGGCTCCGAAACCAATTTTTTGACACGGGATTGTGCCATCATGTTAGGACTAACTCAAGTAAAATTCCGATCCTCAATATACGGATTAAATGGACTAACAACTGAAATAAAGTCTAAAACTAATTCTTTAGTATCTAATAAAAAAGAGGACTTTAAACAAAAAATGGAATTTCTAATTGTCCCACGAATTGTGGCCAAAACACCTTCATCTCTTATTGATTTTCCAGCACATTCCTTGCCTTCAAATATAGAATTGGCTGATCCTGAATTTTCAATCCCTCGGAAAATTGATGTACTGTTGGGTGCTAATGTATTTTTTGAGATATTGAAATCAAATCAAATCAGACCTCCTAATAGCAACCTTATTTTACAAGAAACCAAGTTTGGATACGTTGTTAGCGGAGAAGGTTCTTTCAAGTCCAATGAAGCATTGCATTGCGGACTTTCCGTTACAAATGACAATCTTGATGAAATATTAAATAAATTTTGGGAAATCGAATCCCTAGAGGAACCTGTAATGAAAGGACAAGAAGAAGAGTTTTGCGAAACGCATTTTCTGCAAACACACAAAAGAGAGCAGGATGGGCACTACACCGTTAAAATGCCCTTTAAAGAAAATCCAACTAGTTTGGGAAATTCAAAAGATATTGCCCTTAAAAGATTAAATTCGTTATGGAACCGTTTGGGAAGAGATGCTCAGTACCTATCTTTGTATAAAGATTTTTTAAAAGAATATGAGGATCTCGGTCACATGATAGAAGTTAAAGACAATGGCGAAAAAAGTGGTCAGTACTACATTCCACATTTAGGCGTTCATAGACCTGACAAGAGCTCAACAAAATTAAGAGTGGTTTTTAACGCATCAAGCCCTAGTTCTAATGGAAACTCACTGAATTCCTTGCAGTATAATGGTGGAATCATACAAGACGACTTATTCTCAATCATACTACGTTTTAGAAAGCACCTAATTGCATTCACTGCAGATGTTCGAATGATGTATCGTATGATTTGGGTGCATCCTGAGCAAAGATGTCTTCAGCGAATCCTTTGGAAAGAAGGTGTTGACAAGCCCGTGAAGACGTTCGAGTTGGCTACAGTAACATACGGCTTGGTCAGCGCTGCGTATCTAGCAACCAGAGTACTAAAGCAACTGGCTTGCGACGAAAAGATCGATTTTCCCCAGGCAGCTAACGTTGTTGAAAACGACTTTTACATGGATGATGTTCTCTCTGGTGGTTCTAATCTCGAAGAAACCAAGGAATTGCAGCGGCAATTAATTCAAATAATGCAAAGAGGTGGCATGGAGCTGCATAAATGGTCTGCAAACTATCCTGAACTCGTTAGCCAGGGTTCAGCAATTTCTGAAGGCTATACTTTTGCGAAAGAAACAAAAGTTCTAGGACTCTTGTGGTGCCCAGATAAAGATCTTTTCTCTTATAAAGTGACTGTGGAGCCTTCACCAGTGCTAACAAAACGATCAGTCTTGTCAACCATTGCTAAGCTTTTCGACCCCCTAGGCCTCCTAGGCCCTATTATCACAAAAGCTAAAATCTTCATGCAACAGCTTTGGTCATTACCACTGGACTGGAACGACTCCCTTCCTAAAGAAAAGGCTCAAGAGTGGGAACAGTTTTTGTGTTCTTTACCTTCAGTGCATAATATTAAAGTGCCAAGATGTGTTTTAGGTGAAAATTTGAATGTCTATGAAGTGCACGGTTTTGCAGACGCATCTGCAAAAGCATACGGAGCAGCTATTTTCATTAAGTCTTCATCTTCGAGTGGTGAAATTCAAGTCAGTTTACTGTGCAGTAAAAGTAGAGTTGCGCCAATCAAGCCTGTCACTATTCCAAGGCTAGAGCTCTCTGCAGCAGTATTACTAGCGCAGCTTTATAACAAAGTTGCAAGATCCATCAAGCTTGAGGTAGCAGAGAGCTACTTTTGGTCACACTCTACAATCGTGCTTGCCTGGCTAAGAGGTGATCCAATGCACCTCAAGACCTTTGTCGCCAATCGAGTTGCTACAATTAAGCAGCTCACAGAGGTCCAGCAATGGCGTCATGTGCCGTCTGAACAGAACCCTGCAGATCTCATCTCAAGAGGTCTAGATCCCAAACAGCTAGTGAACAATAGTTTGTGGTTCACTGGTCCTCTATTTCTACGAGAACCTCATGTGCCAAATGATGCAGTAGGTCCACCTTCATGTGAGTATTTCAACGAGCTCAAAAATCCCAAGAATAGTGATGAGGGGCATTTGGCTCTTACTGTAAGCACCAGTGGTTCACCTGCAACAACTTCATCTTCAGTGTTGTCAGATAGTTCTTTAAGTGATTATATAATGAGTATATCTAATAGTTATGTTAAAACTGTTCGTATTTTAAGTTTTATCTTTAGGTTCTTTAATAATGTGAAATATCCTATGCAAAGGAAAAAGGGACCTCTTAGATCTGAAGAGCTTAAAAGGGCTGAGATTGTACTAGTCAAATGGGCACAAGAAAAGGAGTTTCATGATGAGTTAATTGATTTAAATAAGGGTAAACAAGTAAAACCCCAAAGTAAAGTGAAATCTCTTAATCCCTTTCTTGATGATGACAGAATTATGAGAGTGGGTGGTAGGTTAAATCATTCAAATTTAACTTATCAACAAAAACATCCAGCTCTTTTGCCGAAGGGTCACAAATTTACCAAAATAGTTGTGGAATACTTCCATAAAAAGTTTCTTCACATTGGCCCACAATCCTTACTACATTGTGTTAGGCAACAATACTGGCCACTTAATGGCAAAAATCTATGTAGAAAAATAGTTTATGATTGTGTTACTTGTACTAGAAGCAATCCTGTTGTAGGTAATCAATTAATGGGAGACCTTCCAACTAAAAGAGTTAACCCTGCACCCCCATTTTCCAATACTGGTGTCGATTTTTGCGGACCTTTTCTTATTAAGTACAAGGGTCAAAGAAAAGGGTCTTTGAACAAAATCTATGTGTCTGTTTTTGTTTGCCTGGCAACTCGAGCTATACATCTTGAAATAGTCTCGGATTTAACTCCTAACGCCTTCATTGCAACTTTGAAGAGATTCTTTGCTAGGAGGGGTTTATGCTCCTCGCTACTATCAGATAACGGGACAAATTTTGTGGGTGCCAGTGCTGAAATTAAACGTTTGCATAATCTTGTTAAGAATCCCGACGAAGTTTTGGCTAACTATTTGTCATCTGAAGGCATAGAATGGAAATTTAATCCTCCTAGAGCTGCACATTTTGGAGGAATTTACGAAGCGGTGTCCGTTCCTTTAAATTTCACTTGAAAAGAGTTATGGGTAGTGCTAGTTACACTTATGAAGAATTTCTAACGGTAGTTGTGCAAATAGAGGGAATTCTGAATTCAAGGCCAATAACTCCCTTGTCTTCTGACCCCAATGAGTTGGAAGCCTTGACTCCTGGTCATTTCTTAGTGGGTCGACCTTTAAATGCATTGTTAGAACCAGATCTTTCAGAAACCCCAGACAATAGATTGACACGTTGGCAACGTTCAACTAAAGTTACACAGTATGTGTGGAAACGTTGGCATCGCGATTATTTAAATCATTTGCAGCAAAGAAATAAATGGCAATTCACCAAGGAAAATGTTAAATTGAACACTGTGGTGATACTAAAGGACGAAAACTTGCCTCCATGTAAATGGTTATTAGGTAGAATAGTACAGTTATTTCCAGGTGTAGATGGGAAAACTAGAGTTGT
Source organism: Troglohyphantes excavatus (assembly GCA_963932185.1). Taxonomy (NCBI): domain Eukaryota; kingdom Metazoa; phylum Arthropoda; class Arachnida; order Araneae; family Linyphiidae; genus Troglohyphantes; species Troglohyphantes excavatus. Next base: position 62,598,231 of record OZ010667.1, read on the forward strand.
GTTAGTGCGTACCAAAACTGGTACTCTAAAAAGACCTATAACCAAACTGTGTATTTTACCAACTATGTAATGTTATTTGTAACTCTGTATATATCTTATGTCTTGTAAGTTTATGTATAACCTCTTTTTGAATGTTTCACATTGCAACGCCGGGCGGAATGTTATGTACCATGCGAGCTGCGGAGACGAGAGACGATCGGGAATTGGCATCTTTTCTCTCGCGCGTTGGCGCACTTTCTCCTCACGGCATACTGGCAAACCTTCATTCGGAAGACTGCGTCCCAAAGATTAGGGCGTTTTTTAGCATGGGTCTAGGATGACCAAACTCACCGTCTCTCCGTTTCCCGGCTCAGAATGACCGGTTGCTTGCATAATCTCTTTCTAATAAATCGTTTGTTACCAAAAAGCTATACAGTCCATTTTAATTAACCAGCGCCGGTACTCTAGAAGTAGTACGTAACAAAGGTAGTGGTCTGTCCAATTTTAAAATCAGTGGCTTATGCCCGTGTAAAGGTTGAGAACCACTAAAATATATCATTTATGTATATATTTTGATAAATTAGTGAATAGAATGATAACTTTCTGATAAATAAACATACATACATATATACAAGGTAAAGTTTAAAAAATGGGATCGACTTAACACAATGCTTTAAATGAGTAATATCAAATGTTTATTTAAAAGGAATTTAGGTCTATTGAAGAGCTCTTCCCAAATTATATAAAAAAAGGACCTTCAGAAAATGTAAAGTTTACAGTAAGAAAGTTTCTATATATGTATGGCTTCAAATTGTCAACAAAAGTTATTCGAATACTTATTATATCTTCAATAATGTAATATATTTCGAATAATTTTGAAATTGTTTTTAGCATTAAAAAATCTTCACCAAATAAGATGCTGACAAAAAAATCTTTTCATAATTCCTGAACAACATTATAAAGATTTATGAAATAATAAAAAAAACCTAATATGAATAATTATTTTTTTAAAAAAATAGCTGCTTCAAATAAAAAAGTTTTTAATCTTTTAGTATTCTGAACATTAATGAGTTAAGGAACAGAAGTGTCAAAACAAAAATTAATACCTGCATCACAGCATTGAAGTAACAAGTATTTCCTAAATTCCTAAGACCCTAGAAAATGAACTACATTAATATTTTCTCATAAAAAGAAAAAGTTAAAAATATATTTACAAACCAAATACCAGTATACATTGAAAACAGGATAATTCAATATAATAAAAGACATTTAGACAAAATATCTGAATCTTCATTTGTTTACAAATGTAAAATGTCCCATAATAGCTGATTTTTCAATGCATTGAATCTGAAGGTTATGAATAACACCCTAGAAATGTATAGAAAATACAGAAATTGGAATTTTGACAAATTTAAATTTTCATAACGAGTAGGATAATAAAAGAAATGCTATGGCACATTCATCTAAAAAATGTGAACATTTTCCCAACTTTTCTACATACTTTTAATTTTTTTATGTCATTGTTATCTGTTATTACGATGCCAGGTTTTCTTATTTCCAGTTGTGAGATAACCATGAATAGTTAACTAATTTTACATATGTAATAAACAGTACCTATAGTACTAGCTAACAGAAAATGAACTCTTCATTAGCAAGTGGTTTTAAATGTCATTGGGTATTTATAAGCTATTTTCAATAATTTTATCTTTTGCCTCCTACAGCGAACTCTAATGAGATTTAAAAAAATATCCAATGTATTTAGTTGATCATTAGCAATCTTATAAAATCCTATTCAATGGATTTTGCAATATTGAGCAAACATAAATTCCAAAAACTACTGTCTTCTAAACCTATCAAACTATGCCACGGAAAATAACTTCCAAAAACATTCTATCTACAGGCATGTGTGTGTGATCTCTGAACTGTGTTATAATATGTACACGCATATGATGAAATATTACAATAAGGGATCAAATGTCTGCAAGTGAACGGATTACAATAAAAATATATTTTGCATCACATTTAATATGAATATACACAAAGGAGTGACATTAAAAATTAAAACCAAATGACATTAAAACCAAAATTTCCTGATTTTTTTTAAAGTTTTCTGAATGATTTCAAACATCTGAGATTAAAGAATCATGTATGAAAATAGCTACTGTAGCAATAAGCACTTTTGGGTAGCACTCGGAATCGAACCGAGGACATTCTGCATGACACACACATTATTAGTCAGGCTAAAGTGAAAATAACTTCAGCCTATGTGGGAGTATCTGATATATGAAATGAACCCCCCCCCCCCCTTCTCAGTGAGCAGAACATGGAACAAATGATTAAGATGCACATGACTTTTTATAAAGAAAAATTATTTTACATTAATGCTAAAAGAATGATTGAACACATATAAGAGAGCACATCCAAATCAAATTGTTAGCAAAATTCCCTGACAATTTATCTTTTTAAGTAGTTTTTCCAGGTAGCTATAGCATTCGAAAATTTTCTAGAAAACGACAATCTTGTATGCAATAAAAACAAATCTATTTTCTTAATCTACAAGCAATATAATACCAATTGCAAAATCGGATGAATTACCTACCTTTACAGAAATTTTATTAGGGGCATTTTCTTTCTTCTTATTAGCAGGCGCAGTGGCAGTTTTAACAAGTTTGGCCTCACTATTCCCATTTTTGATAATTGTCTTTTCTTTCAGCACAGTTTCTATTAAGCTCTGTTTGTTTGGTAGATGTTTTTTAGCCTCTAAAGCTGAAGAAAAAACAAAGGAAATATAACAGTTAAAACTAAACTAAGTACAAAAAACTAACATTTTGATAAATATAATTAACACTGTGCAAACGTCATAAAACACACTTACGTTCATTCATGTCGGGCTTGGTATTAATCTTTAATTTCATAATAAATTCTACACATTGCCTTAAGCTGCGTGAAGACTGGAGATTCACTTCATCATCACAATCGTAGCACCTAAATGTTAAAGTGTTACATTAATTTGTGATACTTTAATTTAGTTGAAATAAACCCTTCAAATTAAGTCTTTTTCACAAAATGTGATTACAAAAATTCAGTTTAAAATGCATAGTAGTGGCTATGAAGTACTTTATGCAGTTCATTTCATATAATTAATAACCGTTTATTTTTTTAATAAAGTATTTATTAAAACAATTTATTAAACCAAGATATCTAAATAGGTAAAGGTACAGATTTTTACTCTTGATTAGTACAGTTTATAAAGAAAAATTGGTAACCCACAGAATGAAAAAAATATATATAATCAATTATTTAATAAAGGTTAGGAATATTTCTGGTCAGAGATATGCAGAAGATGAGAAAGAAAAAATAGTTGAACTCAACAAACATGTTTTGCACAAAACTGCTAAACAGGCTTAACAAGGATGAAATGCTTAACAAGATTTTTTACCCCACATAAGCATTGTAAGGCACATATATGTGCAAAGATCTGCTAGGATAACCACACCAAACATACATGTCCCGTCAAAGTATAAAACCCAGTATCCCAAGTATATAATTTTCAAATCACTAACTCTCAGATACAAGATGAAAATTTCGATGCCTGTGAGGAAACTATTTTATAACTGATTTAAAATCTGACAATTATTAATAAAATTAATGGCTTTCAATTATTATTAAAATATCCATAACAATTTTTTTAATAGAAAAATTACATCTATTGCAAATATGTTTCATCACTCCAACTCACCAAACAACTCCAGATCCTGGACTCAAAACTAAAGAATGGCAATCTGAATGGATAGTTTTAAAATGCTGCAGTCCGTGCTGATTGGTGGATGACCTCCCGCACCCTCGATATCCACACTGGAGACACAGCCACACTTCTGGCGTCTCCTCCCCTTCTGTGAGTGGATTGGTACAACCCTGGAAACAAAATGAATCGTTTATTCAATTTAATACTATCACACAATGTTACTTACAGGTTGTAGATAAATGATTACTTATTTTCTACTAGTACTATGTAGTACTAAGTAAATAACAAATTGTTTAAAGGTCAAAATTTGAGTGATTAGTTTAAAAAATTTGACAAATTTGAAAGTTGCAAGCATGTAAAAAAAACTATCTCAAAAGGTTTGAAGCATTATAAATAAAATGTTTTTTCTATATTTGTAGAAAAAGAAATATGCTAGCATTCCTTTCAAGTTAACATAACTTTATTTCTTTATGGGAACACAAACTTTAGTAAATTAAGAGATTTATTTTATGCTGCAACTTTGAGAACCATTTTAATTTAGTGCAGGGAGTGGTAGAAGAATGTGCAAGATATCAAAAATTTACTTTTAAAATAAAATACAACTTGAAAATATTTCAAATATAAAACGCATATTTTAATAATGGAGAGGTGTTTTTTTTATTGATTTTAATTTTTGAATCAGTTCTGGAAAAAACATTTTCTCTGTCCTGTATTCTACACAAGATCCAAGTTTTAAATTCCAAAAGGACCTGCTGAAGGTATTTCATGGCATTTGAAAAAGTTAGTACTTTTCAAATTTTTTGTAGAAGTGCCCATAAATAGTTGCAATATAAAATGTATACAATAAGTGCTATCTGAATATTTTATTTTAAAAAAAGGAGATCTAGAAAGGAGAACAGATTCAAATGAAGCTTATATGAAGAGTAGAAAATCCAAAATTAACATGATTGGTGTACGTAAAAACATGAAAATATGCATACATTTTGGTTCTCTTCTGTTAAAGAGACTTAAATGCTAAATGCATAAATCTGCCAAGGTTATTTACCCATCTCAATGTGCTTACTATCCATAGAAAAATTAATTACCCCATAATTTTAAACCATGGTCGGATGACAAGGACAACAACTGAGAATGGACAATTTTGTAACGGTTATAGATCCTGAAAAATGTTTAGTTAGTTGAAATAACATCCCACTAAAGCTATACAATGGGCTATTGGTGATGATTTGGGATTGATTCAGAAAGATATTTGCCTGGTTGTTTTAATTATAGGCTATTAATAACAGTTATGTTTGGTTAAATAAATGTTGCACTAAAGCTGCACAGTACAGTGGGATATTGACGAAAGTTCAGGAACTATGCAAAAGGAAAGATCTGGATACACTGCCCCATAACTTTGAAGCATTGTCAAATGATGAGGACTGAGCTGGCACACCAGAGAACCTGACATAAGTGGGGGGCAACAGATGAATTGATCACAAGAAAAGTCTAGTAAATTGAAAAAACATTGCACTAGAGTTACACAACGGGCTATTGACAACGATTCTGGATCAATTCGAAAGGGAAGACTTGAGAGCACTGCTGCATAATTTTCTACCACTATCAGATGGAATGGATAACAAATGAGCAAACTTCTATGCAAGGACAAAAGTGTAGATATTTTAACGACTGTAATAGACTGCTGAAAGGTGTTGGAATGCCATAATCGTCTACACAAAGGGGATGGGATGCCCTAAACAAGTTATATATGAACCACCAAGTGTGTATAAAAAGGTTTTGTGCATATGCACCATTGCCCATTGGAAAAAATAATTTTTGGTATTTATCCAGTTTACATAAATATTAAATAAATATACGATTAAATATAATGTTAATTTCAATACAAAATTCAAAGCAGTTAGCACCATACAGTTGCAGCTTTAGCGATAACGATTCAGCGTAAACGATAATTAAAACCTAATAGGATCATAATTATTGTCTGTTTATATTTAAAGAATATGGTTTTATCTTAAATGTTGACGTCATTCAATCATACTTCAACTTTACAACTGTTTTTAACATTTTATATTGCAGTTGCAATATTAAAGTAGTAAGCAATCAAATATGGTGCCAAAATTTTGCTTGGTAACTTTTTACATACATTTTACGGAAGAGTATCTATATTTTTATTTTGCGTGCATGCAATACAGTTAACTACTCAGAGATTAACAGAAATAATAATACAATACAGGATAAAATTGTGAATGTTCAGGTATTCCTTTCAATAAAAGAACTTTAAGGAAAAATATAATTCTTCATGCTATGGAAAAATTCCAATTAAAAGAACTCTTCCCGTGAAAATCCATGCGGATTGTAAATCTGATGATTTAATAAATTCTGCTCAATAAGTTAAATATATGTGTGATATGCATAAACTTCAATGATATTTGAAAATCCTTAGAAATTTTTAATAAAAAATAGCTTGTTATGCACAAAATTACAATTTCTATTAAACATAATTTTTTTAAACATAATTTTCACTGTATTTTTAAATTGAATTTGACTTTTTATTCTACAAGTTATAGATAACTTATGGTAAATGAACTACATTTATGTGTTACACTTATAAAAGTTAATCTATGGGTACCACAGAGTAAACAAAATATTGTAATGTAACATACAGCACAGGCAGAGAAGTCTCCGGTCTTGAGTGTACGTTTCACTCGTCCAAAGTTAACCGATCTGGGAACATGAGAACAACATTTTCCTGTAATTAAAATATGTTAATTAGTATCATTACAACTGAAAGTAAAGAAATAACTAAATAAATAGTTAAATGCAGAAATATATAGAACTTATAAATTTTTAGTATAATTTTCATATAGCTTATTGTAGTGGTCACTTTAGGAGTTTTTTTATGGGCGGCCCAGCCCGTCCTTATTTCATCTTGATAGTGCCCTCATGACCTTTTTAAAAAAATACCTGCTCTCATTTGAAAAAATTTCGTCCTTTTCAGTCAAGCAAAAGCGTTCTTGCTTCCCTAGCTGTCTTTACAAAATACATTTTTTTTTTTGTAAATTGGAATTAAGTGAATTATGACAGTAGAAAAATAAACTTCTTTCTAACTATGCATTTTGCACAATCGTGATTATTATGCAGTAATTTCGAGCACAGGCATTCCACTAATCCTATTGGTTGCCTGAGCTGCATATGAAATACTATGTATTTTTTTGTGTTATACCAGATTAGTCATTTTATTACCAAATTTTGGATTTAAGTAGCCTTTTCATCAGATTCGTAATGGGTCTGATTAGGTCTAATTATTGATTTGGTTTTTAGCAAACACGTTAATTTTTAAATGTTGAATTTTGGATTTATGTAATATCTTCATAAAGAAACGTCAGTTTTGTATGCATCTTTCCTTTGTGACAAGCTCCGAACCATCGCCATTAGCCCAATATGCATGCAGCTCTAGCACGATGTTACCCAATAAATCATAATTTTTTTTTTGCTTAGTTGGTGAATTAATTTCGCAGTAAAGCTGCCCAGTGGGTAATTGGCTGTAGCTCTGGATCTATCGCAGAAAAAAAAAGACCTGAGAACATTTGACACTTAATTTTTAACCATGGCTACATGACAAGGAGCACACCCGAGCTGCTACCTCACACAACCTGAACAGGTTAAGACAATAAGCGCCATTTCAAAAACTGGATGCCCTTTTACTGTCAACAGCGCCATGCCCCTTTTTATTTTTAGAGTGAACACTGCTTATTGTAAATAGGTTAATTCAAAATAAATTTGACTCTGCTAGTCATAGGGGTAAATTTGTATTGGGCCCGAGCCCATGGCTATTGTTCAAAATCGGGCAAATGGACTTTATTTTATGTTACCGTTATTAATATATGGGAACGTCCATTGTTACTCTTGTGACGGTCAGAGAAAATTTTCATAAAAACGTACATTTTTTACAATACTAAACATATTTAGGATAAAATTCAAAATTACTATTTAAAAGGTCATGTCATTCCGCTTCATAAAACATATCTAATATGTAATTTAGTATATTTTTGTTGTCTAGGAAATAAATCAAAATTTTGTTACTCTTGTGACCACTGTTAAAGGCAAAATACAAAAAGTGTTTTTAAGGTAGAATTCCTGTGAATTATATGAGAATACAAAACTCAAATTTACAAATATAATAGAGCAATTATATCTCTTCAAAAGGGAAAAACTTTTGAATCTCTTTGACAAAATCTGAATTAATGGCATTTTTTTAAGTAAAATGCTAAGCGTTACTCTTGTGACATTTTGTCCACAATTGAATTTCTGCTTAAAAACCTCAAAAAATCATTAATATATGAACTAATTCTCGATTTTTTTTTATATACAACAGTTTTAAACATTGATAGGAGTCTAAAATAGCTTAAAAGGGTATAGAATTATTATAATAAAAAATAGTTTACTAAAAAAATATTTTACAAATATAAGAGCAACAAAATTAGCCACAATTGATGATCATAAGGTTCAAACTTTTGAATTATTTTTACTTTTGTGTGCATTGAAGCACCTTATTTGATATTCTTCATATACTGTTAGAATTAACGGACTACAATTTAATTTACATTCACCTACTGGTTATATTGCAATGTCTCGGCTCCTTTGCATTCTGCTACTGAGCAGAATTGCTCTTCGTCTTCATCATCGGTTTCACTTGCAGTTTTATTGCTGTTTCCTTTATAAAATATGAACTCTTTGTAGGAATTATCGTGTGTTATGGTCAATGGTAGATAGTGGCATTTTTGGTAGCTTCGACAAAGTGTGTTTTTGTGTGCCCTTCACTATACAATTTCTCCAAGAGTAATACGCAAATGAATTCTTTGGCTATGATTTCTTCATTTGGTACATAAAGTATGTTTACCTTTGTTGCACTATGAACAAGTTCTGAAAAATCAGCAGCTTTTTGTATAATTGCTTTTTACCATGCACTTCATTTCATAGACATCACTTAAAAAAAGAAAAACAGCACCGATTCCATCTACAACACTCGTATCATAAGCTGTTGAAAAAAAATGTCCATGAAAACTGTTAATATTTAAGTGCTGAAATGTTTACAAAATTATATTTTTGTTTACATTGGCCCGTGCAACCATCAGAAAAAACTGGATACACTTTTGACCAATGTATTTTCTTGGAGATGCTGCATTAAAATATTGTGCAAACACATTTACAGAAAATCTGTCTTGTATTATATAATAGTCGTTCTATGATATCTTTTCAAAATGCACATTCTGAATGTCTACCAACATTCAAGTAAAGTATCAAAGCACCAGCGACATAACAAAATTAAAACAACAGGCTTGAAACAACAAATTTCCCAACTTAACGGTTCGAAATTCCCAACTCAACAGTGCTGAAAATTCCCAGTTCCAACTTATCAGCATTTTTCATCTTTTTTTATATATATTTTAGGTAATATTAAACAGTTCTCTCACAAGCATTGATTTGTTGCACCCATATTCCAATGCAATGTCCGCTCTGAGGTCTAATTTAAATGTGATGATACAAGTTAGGCCATTTCTAATCTGCCCTAGCTTTCATTTGCTAATAATATTAATTTTCTTCAGGCATAAATTTTCTCAAATTGGGGATTTTTAGAAGTAGAAATTCCCAATTTCCAGGGTTTCCAGATTATAGTGGGGCCGTGCTCCCCCCGGTGCAACGGGCCTGCACAGCACTCTAAATCAATAAATCTTTAGTAATGGAGAAAATAAATCTGCAACTGTCCTATGAATTACTTTGAAAGTTTTTATGAAAACCACAAATACACACATTCTGAGGACCTGCTGTCATAATTGTTCTTTAATTTTAAAGTAAATAAAAAATTAAGTTCATTCATTTTAAAAACATGAATGAATGCAATTTAATTTGTTTTAAATTAATTATTAATATAATTAATTATGGAAAAACTACTCAAGAACTTATTCTTAAAAAAGGGCAAAGCCAAATAAACTTAAAATATTGTTTTTCTTTTGGTCTGAAGACAACCTATTTGATTTACTTGCCAGAAATGTTATGCGTTACTCTTGTGACACAGTCATTTGTTACTCTTGTGACAACACAACAGAGGATGTTCTATGCATGACACACAAAAAATAAATGGTGTAAAATATGTCTTATTCTACCAAATCAGAGATTAAAAGGTTTTAAGTTAAAATGTTAAGTAGTTTTTACAAATTTGAAACTTTTATATGTTTATTGTTACTCTTGTGACATTTAAACATCACTATTAAATAGAGTTAAAATTTTATTCAAAAGCTAATCTAAAATATTTCAACTATATATATATGATAATTATGTAAATGGATTACGAATTTCTATATATAATGATTTCAATTAATGAACAAAATTAAGGAAATAATATACTATAATCGAAGTGACATTTTTGGCCCCAATAAAAGTGAAGAAATAAGTCAACTTTCAGAACAATTTCACTGCAGACTATTATTCTTATGAAATAATACCTTACAAATTCATATCCAGCAACTTTCTAGGATTAAATTGATATACCACACTTACAGTTTGGTTAAAATTTTAATTTCAGTAAAAAGTTTCATTTTTGGTGGACGTTCCCATATACTTTATTTTATGTTGCCCTTATTAGTATATCCTAGTATAAATCAATTAGCAAAAGCAAATTATAAGATTCATCATTACCTTGATAAACTGGTTCATTAAGTTCTTCTTCTGAAGTATCTGGAACATCCTTTTGACGCTTTGGTTTAACATTATGTTTATTATTCTTTTTCTTAGTCATAATTCATTGACATCTAGAAGTAAAGCATCGTATAAGAGGAAAATAAACTTAACATTGCTTACAAGAAACAACACATATTTTCTCATTGTGTATATAGTTTGTTTTATGTAATATCAGTTAACTAAATGCATAACCCAATACTTTTATATATAAATATTATTCGATTTTCAATAAATAAAAGATAAACTATAAACATACAATTACTAGTGATGTATCGCCAATACAGGCAGCAAAGCTGCAAAACTGCTGCCAATTCAGTATTTTAATAAAATTTTACAAGTGTTTAAAAATGTAGTTGAAAGTGCTCGCCAAGCAATTATTAATGACTTAACGCTTATTTCAATTGAAACTCCAAGAATCAGCAGAAGTTTAAGCTACAAAAGTACTAGATGACTATTGCAGTGTAAACTTTGATTTCCCATTCTTGGTCAGAAAATGTTCAACTTCATTGGCTTTTTTTAGTTATAGATAATATAGAAAAACTATTGTGTTTCAAAAGTACTTGTAGCTTCCTTTGAAAAATATATATTAATAAATTATTTTTGTGGTTATTCATATTTTAATATTTTGTTAAAATATAAATTTTACAATTCGATAAAAGCATTCAACACTGCCACATTACAAAAACCTGAGTTACTACTGGAACTAGCACGAAATGCCAATTTTTTGTTTTTTAATCCCACGTTAAATTTAGAAAAATTATAAAAATGTGCTTTATTCAAAGTTTGCTCCATTGCTTGTTATACATATTTCCCATCTTTCGGGCAATTTGTGAATAACACGCCAGTAAAAATATTCCCCTTTCGCTGCAAACCATTCATCGAGCCATTTTTTCAAATCTTCGTATTTTTGTGGCGGGTTTCCATGTTTCTTGTCTACAACTTTAAAGTCACCACTTTTAAAACGTCGAAACCATCGCTCACATGTATCTTACGCTGGAGCATGTTCAGTAATCACGAGAAGTAATCGGAAGCATCATACCGATTACTTCTCGAAGTAATCGGTATGATTCAGCAGCAGTTTTCTTCAATTGAAAACAAAAAATTCAGGCTGTCCGCGAATGCTCTTTGTTCAGTATAAATTTCTACATATTGAACACAACATACTATGCACACACTTTTCCAATTTATCACTCGTGCGCGTCTGACACTTGTTAACGAGACAACAAAATGGTGCAGTGTAAAATCTTTATAGCACAAACTGCATTGGTGCACCATCTTTCGTCTGAAATTCAAATTTCATATTTGTACACCCGGTAAACTCGTAAAGAATGTTAATCAATTGAAGTATTGCTGCAATAGAGTCTCCCACCCGAGTTAGAATCTCCCACTCTACCATTTTTCACACTCAAGACAAAATTGAGGATAGCAGATTAACATGCTCTCACTTCTCAAAAGGGTGAAAACTGGTCAGACTAATAACTAACAACATTTAAAACCAAGATTGATACTCTACACAGTGGTGTTATGCAAGAGGGGGTTGAGGGGGGGTCAAAACCCCTCCCATTGGTTTATATATATATATGCATTTTTTAGTTTATATTCACCTTAAAAAATAACTCGTATATGAGCATTTTGCAATCGTCAAAACTATTTTCATCAACTTTGACATTTGTTTCGTTATTGAATCTTGTTACGTTTGACAAAACACAAATCTTCACATTTTTAACGAAAGTTATTTACTTCGATTCCTTTCCGTTGGTATTAGCTCATTCGAGTTCGAATTTTGGTTCTTATATGCATGTAACAGTGTAGATAAGACTCATAACAGATGAGGTTATAAAATAATATTATTAATAAGGCCCCATAACCCCTGCCATTTAACTTTTCTGCGTATGCCACTGACTCTATGCACAATGAGAATTGGCTTACAGTTCTTCACTCACGATCTAGACACTCTACCAACCATGCCATCAAAAGAACTGTGGAGAATGTCTCATGTATTACACCACAATAATGTCACCCACCAATTGTCGCCAAACCACATCTGGCGGGAGCATTGTACACTAGGAATTAACCGAGTTCTGATATTTTCTTCTGTGTTTCCGAAAAAATTGTGTATGTAGATTTTTACTTTCTATTGAAATTTCACACTGAAATAAAATACATTGTAAGATGCATTTATAGAATCAAAAGTATGTCCTTTAAGTGGATTGAGAAGTATTTTTTAAAAAATTGTTTGAAACATTTCTATTCTACAAACCAATTCAAACTTATAATTCCTAGTGTACGGTGCCCCCGGCAAATGTGATTTGGCGAGAATTGGTGGGCGATAAATTGTATAGTTTGGCAACGTTATTTCATGACGATTCTAGCAATATCATGATGTTCGACAACCCTACTTTTTTTTTCCCGCACCGTTTCACGTTGTTTTGCAAAGGCAGTGGCGCCAATTTTCAGAATCGCGCCCAGGAGGCACCGTACACTAGGAATTTACCAAAATTCAAATAAGTATTACATGATTTCAATATAAATTAAATAATAGTTAAATGCATTTTAATAACATTAGGATACATCGTGCTTAACTTAAGACTTGTAATCCTACTACAAAAAAATACGCAAATAGAAATTTACCAAAAGTCAAATTGATTAATGGAAAACCTAGAAATCACTTCACAGCATTAAATTCATTTATAATTTGTTCAACAGATTGCATTTACAATGATTTAAATTTCGAACTCGTGAAAAACAAAGCCATTGCATGCAAGCAAACCAAATAAACAATTACAGCTGGCTGGCAATTCCAAACTATTGCCATTTAAAAAATCTTATCTGCTTCACTAAAATGCTCTAATAGAACATTTGTTAATACTTATTGGTTATTATACATTTAAAAATACACAAACAATGTTCCTATTTCGGAAAAACTATAAAAGATAATATATTATAAATATTTATGAAATTACTAAATTTATTTTATGTTGCCGTTATTAATATATCCTACACGTAACCGCGAAAAAAAATTTAGACACTTTAGAGACAGACACAGGTTGTTAGAAATCCAAAACCATTTCAAATTAATTGTAAATGTATTTAAAACTTTATATCAAGTAATTATTTTTATCAAAAATATTTTAATGAATTATTTCTGATTATTTGTTTTTTAGCCAGCGATAAATGAAACATTTAAGAATCTTAGTGTGAAACTGTAGGCGGGGAAATATAAGTAAGTCTACCACCTCCCTCATATTTGACCTGTTATGATTCCAAAGACTATTTTTCAATGATTTTTCAAAATGTTTTAAAGTAAATATTATCAATATTTCATTCTTAAAGTACTTATCCAACACCTTTCTCTTTCCAAGAGTATTAATTCAACAAATACGTGACGAAACTTGTGTAATATCTTATACAAATCGTATTACTTTCATATAATTTTGTCTTTGTTTATATTGTGAATTTTTAGTTTTCAAGACAAATATTTTTTAAATAAAAGTTTTGTAAATATGCTCAGTTCCATCTTTAAGAATATTTGATGGCTTTTACCTTAACAAATTTTATCAAGATCCAAATATATTATAAAAATAACTTAAATATTTTTTTCAAAAGATCCCGGTAAAGGTTTACTGTACGGTCACCCTTGGCGTCTTTTTCAAAATCTCGCCAAAAGTCGCCATTTTGGCGACTTTTGTCCAATAAGGTTGCTGCAATTCCTTGTCGTTTCGGAGGGGAGTTGCCATTTAAAAAAAATTATCGCCAAATATGGAAAAATCGCGCCAAGGGTGACCGTACAGTAAACCTGACCCAAGATCCCTATTAATTTCTTCTTGGTTACTATATTTTGTGTTTCTGTTGATTTCCTACAGTATTAAATAATATAATGTCCAGGAAGAATTTTTTTGATTTCTTGTTTAACATTGAAAGCAATTCTTTAAATTACAAAACATTGCCGACCAACAACAGGCTGAAGCTCAACAAGGTTGGTCCAGCCTGTCTGCAACTGTCTTCAATTTCCTACAAATAACGGCATAAATGATATCCCACAATTTTATTCTATTTAAATTTTCCAGTTTTAACTGCTTTTTTGGATTTTACTAAACTAAGAATATACTTAAAATTTTAATTTAATACATTTGTAATCTAAGGTTTACCCTAATTGATGAGCGATTAGGTTTATATTTTGCAACCTTTGATTTTGTTGTATTTTTATTGTTTAATTGCATAATTGTCAAATCTGAACCGTCTCCAATAGCCCATTGTGTAGCTCTAGTGCATCATTATTTAACAAACCATTCCATTATTTTTTACAAAGGGAAAAACCGTCATTTTTGCCTCTTGGCAACAATTTTTTGAGAATCGCACCAAGAGACACTGCAAACTAGTAATTTACTTTTTGTATTGAGTCCAAGCCCTCCACCCCGTAATTTATTTATTTGTATTAAGTAATACTTTTGTTGCAATGTAAATGGGTTTTCTTTTCACTCTAATTAATAATACAAAAAAAATCTAAAATTAACAGGTTCAACTTCATTCTCATCATAGGAATCATTTTTTAATAATGTCATAGAAAATCTACAGTAAACAAAAATGTATCCAGCATCTGCAGACATCTGGAAAATACGCCCAGAAGCCAAAGTTAAATATGATGAAAAGTTCTTCCAACTCAAACCTATCAATGGATATATTACAGGTAAATTACACTTTCATTTTTGTAAACTGTATTTGTAAATTTGAAAATATAGTTTTTGATTATTTTGAGTGGCCTTGCAGCCCTAGTATTTAAAATGAAATTATTATAATAACTAGATTATGTGTATTTTGTTAAATAAAACTATTTTCTAAATTTTTATGTTTTTTTTTTAGGTGAGCAGGCGAAGAATTTGTTCCTCATGTCAGGATTACCTCCTCAAATTTTGGCTCATATATGGTAAGATCTCAATTTATTCGCTATATAAATATTTCTTATTTAAATTATACAATAAAAATTAAATGAAAATGTTGCTACTTTGAAATATGCATGGGTTAAAGGAAACTGCAGAATAATTCCAGAAGTTTAATAGGAAACCACAAATCTATATTTGATTAAACTTATTTACAGAAATATAAGCTTTGAAAATGAATCTGATATGTTACTTTGAGGATTGATTTGTATCACACTAGGGCCATAAAATAAGAGTATATTTCTAGAATATGGTTTGGTACTGTTACCAAATGTGACATTTGGTGAGCGATAAAGTTTATCCAGCCCTAGATTAGATAAGAGAGTATGATGCACTTAGGCCAGGGGTCAGCAACCTATTGAAACGGAAGAGCCAAAAGTTACAATTTACAAAATTTCCCAGTTTTTAAAGAGCCACTCAAAATTTTCGTTTCAATATTATAGTATTTGCTTATATATTTTTGATTTAAAATAAACGGCTTTAAATACGGAATAATATTTATTCATATAAAAACATAAATATAGATAGTTACATATAGAAGCATTGACTTTGCATGCCTTTTGAAAGTTTGATTAAATCTGGCTTATAACTTGTTATTTTAAGTTTCAAGCACGACTCTTGATTTTTATTTGCTAGTTGACACTTCTAAGTTTACTTTTTATAATATTCATGCAAGAGAACGCTTGCTCGCACGAATATGTCGACCTGAAGATCGTCAGCACTCCATATGCCAACTTCTTCACCTCACTGTAGCATTCTGGAAGACTATTCCATGTGCCGAATATGAGGGCCTCAACTCCTGAATTTCTTTTAGAGCTGTCCACTTGTGCTGCGCGATGTGCATGTATTTCTGGACCTCCAACTCTTCCAACTTGCTCTTGAGTTCTGTGAACTTCACTCTACAAGTCTTTGGTTTTAAAATTTAGCAATTGCATTTGGAGCGATCCAGCATCAATTCCAAATGGCTCAATGTTGATCTCATTTGTATTTGTGTTGAGAGGATTTACTATGAACGCGAGAATACTTTTGTTTGTTTTGAATTGCTCGAATCTCTCAGCGAATCCATCCTTCATGTCTTTTAAAGCTATGCTGAAGTAATTCGTGTCAATAGTTACATTGGTCTCATCGTAATATTGCTTCAGATTTTTAAAATGAAGTAATTTACCGCTCTCTATGTCTTTAACAAAAATAAGTAATTTTTTTCGAAACAAACTACTTCTTCAAGCAAAGCGTAGGCTGTCACAGAGTCACATCTCTAAGAACAAAACAATAATTGAAATTTATCTCATTACGGTAATATTAAGCATAGTGATATTTTCTTATTTTTTAAGGTTTGATAATAAATATAAAAATAGATATAAAAATTGATAATAAATTACCAATTTTTTCGTATGGAACTGGAGAGCCACAACTTTACATCAAAACAGCCGCAGGTTGCGACCCCTGACTTAGGCCAAAAGTGTCCCATTGTACATCTCCTTAAAACAAAGATTAAAAACCAAAAGGCTTCTCAAACAGATCAGTGGCCTTGCAAAAAGCTACACTGTATACCAGGAATTTACCATTAAAAGATAAAATCAGCGTTTCATGAATTAAAATGCAACCTAATAAGTGCTTTTATTCAATAGTTAAAATAAGTTAACTCAATATTTAATGTCGCCCTTCCTTGCAATTCTCATGTAATTAAAAATATAAAATGGAGAGTGACATAACAAATGTTTCCCTTATTCAATATTATTTTAGTTTATTGCTACCATCCTCACAACACTCTCTACTTATGATTCTATTAGTGACTGAAAATTATTTAGCAAATTTATTTTTCTAGGGCATTGGCGGACAGAGATGCAGATGGAAAGATGGACTGCAATGAGTTTTCTATTGCGATGCACCTCATTGAATTGAAGCTGAAAGGATTTGACATACCAAAACAGTTGCCGCCTACCATGGCAGTGCCTGCACCTGCCACCATTCCGAACATGGCAGGGTTTCGCCCTCAAGTGCCACTTGGAGGTAATACTGCACCAACTCCTACATTTGCATCTGCAAGTATTTAAATGGCCGTAAATAATGAATCAAGTTCTTATTAGTGTCTTTCAATTTTAAAAAAAAGTTCGCACTAGGGAGAATTTTCAATTTTTTGGCTGTTATTCAGATTGTATCTCAAAAAGTAAAATTACGAAATTAACAGAATTTGAAAGAAATATTTGATAAACAAGACGAATATATTTTTGTTTTGATATGATTATTAGTTCAGAAGTTATTTAATATTAAAGTCGTCGTTACAAAAATTTTGCTTACAAGTAATTTTGTCCGTCGAGTTTCTGACACACTATAAAGAGGAGAGATCCAATTTTTTTAGGCAATGTAGGAATAAGTTTGAACTGGAAATCCAAGCATTTTTTAAAATTCGAATTAGCTTTGGATTTATAAATTTTTTAAACATCTAAACACGCTCCACTTATTTGAAGTTTTTTCACCATCATTTTTGCAAAGTGATTTCTAAACTGCTATAAGGTTGGCGGAGCCCCCTAGTTTCTAAAATAAATTTAACAGAAATTTTATTTTAAAATTGATTGATATTCATATATATATATAAAATCCCATGGTCTGCTTTGAAACTATCTTGGTTAATTTATGATAGTTTCATATCTAACTAAACACACAATAAATTTTTTAAACATCTAAACATGCTCCACTTATTTGAAGTTTTTCACCATCATTTTTGCAACGTGATTTCTAATCTGCTATAAGGTTGGCAGAGCCCCTTAGTTTTTTAAAAAAAATTAACAGAAATTTTATTTTAAAATTGATTGATATTCATATATATATAGGCATAAAATCCCATGGCCTGCTTTGAAACTATTTTCATATCTAACTAAACACACACATAATAAATTAATTTAATTACTCTTTTATATGTTCATTTATGTTTCAGTATAGTGTTATATTCATATTCTATTTTTTTGCAGGACCCCCTGGGCCGATAGCTCCTCCCCCTACAATAGAAAATTTAGTTGGATTTGGACGACCTGCTTCTCCTGCTGATAAACCCCAACGATCCTGCTCTGTCAGCAGCCAAGATTCCCCCACGTAAGCAGCTCTACTATCAGTAAACATCTTGCATGCATGAGAAAATAAATACTAACATTAAATTTTTTAACAAAAACAGAAAAAAAAACATCCTTTAAGTTTTGGTATTATTATGTGCTCTTTATTATATTTTAATTGAAATCATTTTGAAGTGCTTTTTTTATAGACTGCCACTCCTCATCATTATTAATAGATAGACTTAACTTAAGATTTAATAAATTGATAAGTCAGTTCTTGTGGAACTTTTTTAATTTTTCCGGTTGTAGTGATTCTAACAATCAAAACAAGCATATTTGAGTGTCTTGCACTCAATGATTCCCAAAAGGTGGTCCACGGGTCAATGTTAGAGGGTCCACGTAGTCATAAAAGAAAAATGGTTAAAATGCATTACACGTTCACCCTTGGCGACTTTTCTGAAAAATCATTATTTGGAACTCTAGAACTTTTAGATTTGAACGAGAATTTTCTACCTGCTGTTACATAAAAAAACAAATATTGTAACAGACTAAGTATTTATGCTGATTTAAGATGGAAAATATTAAGCTTGCAACCGAACTTGAACAAGATTATAAACCAAAAAGATGGATTCCATATCCCATACAGTTTAAAAATCCTTGCAGTAACTAACTTAAGTGGCTATTTGTGTTTTCATTGCAATGGCTAAATTTCTCATTAATTTAAATATTCTTTCTTGTATGAAAATTAGCTTTCATTCGTTTTCAGATCTGCGTACCAAATTAGTAGGAAAGTTCACAAATGCTTAAAAACATAAAAATACGGTTTTGAACATAATAATTTATTGAAATTTTTATGAGTTCATTCTTTTTTAAATTTATGCTAGCTTAATTTAGTTAAATGAAAGTTTCACAGTAATTCAGGCTATCTTAAGAAGAAGAATTTTCACAAACATTCTCAGTTTTTGTTGCACGATTAACTTTTTTCATAATTTTTCAGCACATGCTATATTTTTCTTCATAATTTTTGTCATGCGCTACTTTTTTGAAATTTTTTGTTAGATGTTACTTTTTTTTTACAATTGGTCCAGAAAAAATCACATTGAGAAGACCCTAGATAAAATTCCTAGATGATATTTTTTAAAAAAAATTAATAAAAGTTAATATTTTTTCATTTGCATAGTTTCTTAAGAATTTCTAAAAAAAATTATTATTTTTGAGAATTTATAAATTAAATGCTTTGTGCGTCTCTTATCATTTGATGTGAAGCTAACATTTACATTTTGCTCTCATGGTAATTATTTGCTCAATATGCATTGTTTTTCTCTTTTCAGTGGTGTTCCTCCACCTTTAATTGAATGGGCTGTATCGCAGCAGTCTAAATTAAAATTTACTCAGTTGTTCAATTCATATGATAGAACTCGGACTGGCTTCCTTACTGGTGCTCAAGCAAGAAACATTCTCGTCAATACAGGCCTAAGTCAACCCATTCTTGCCCAGATATGGTGAGAAATATTTCATCTATAGGAACTGAATAACATTTTGGCATTATATTAATGTTAGATTTAGTTCAACTATGAATAAAATATACCTGCCAACTTGTATGGGCTGTCCATACAATGTACAGATTCGAACTATTATTAGTAAATAATATTTTTTCAAATTTATTGTATATTGCAATACATTATTTCAAGCACTCGTGTAACTACTGTCATAAAAAAAAAAAATGTCCAGTTTTGAAGTTTTAAATGTTGACAGACATGATAAGCTTTTTTAAGAATTATTTAGAATGTTAATTAAATTAATTGATGATCGTTAAATTGATGTTCTATTATTCAACATATCTAATGCATGTTTTTTTAGTGCATAAACATTCTTTGTATGGGCATTTTGAATGTTATTTTAGTGTAATGTTCCCATAGAAATTATCGTTTTGGTTTGTTATCTCTAAGGATTCTTTTAAAGTAATTAACTCCTTATTTTAGTCCTAATTACTCTGATAAACTCGTTAAGTTCAAATGGATTTTAAAATAGTTTTCAAAATAATTATACATTTTTGCAAACTATTTTTAACAATATTTTCATATAATTTTAAGAATTCGTAACAGTATAAAAAAAATAACATTATTTGCAATAAAAAATATTATATATATTTTATGAACAAGTTAAAATGCATAAAAAGTTTTTGAACATTCTTGGACATTTTTTTTTTTACTTTCTAAAATTGAGTATAATTCTTTAAAAAAATCTAAATATTTACATGTAAATATTTAATTTCCTAAACACCAGTTGTTTTTGCCAGGTCCCTTGCAGACATCGATGGGGATGGGCGCTTGTCCTCTGAGGAGTTTGTCCTCGCTATGCACCTGACGGAAAGTGTCAAGGCGGGTGATGCTCTCCCTAGTTTCCTCCCCGTCGACCTCATCCCCCCTTCGCACCGCCGGAAGAGATCAACCAGTATTCAGTCAAGTAGGTGTCCTGCTTTTGTTCATTTGTGTGGGGAGTGCATATTAATAAACGGTTAACAAAGATCATGCAGAACTTTGGTCAATTTAAAAGTACCCTAAAAAAGTAAAATTAGAAATTTTTTTAAAAATACATTTTAATAATTTTTTGTGTGGCCTTGATTTACTACCAAAATGATGTCATTTTGTTGGCAAAAGTGTTAATTTTTAGACTGCTGATTAAACTATATTCTCTAGATGAATACATGGTTTTATTATATACATAAACTTTAGCACAATTATTGGGTGGTTTTCATGAAACAATTTTATGGTTATTTCGCAATCCCCACAAGGCATATTTTATGTTTGTGGGTACTCTATTGTAAATAAGTATTTGCCTTATTATGTAGTAAATTTTTTTTTTTTTTTTTTTGCTAATTTTTACCCTATTACTTTTTACACAATTTAACAATTTAGTAACACATTGTTTAAAAAAAAAAAAATGAATTTATCTTAAAATGTAACTAGTTTACATTCTAGTTATATGAAGGAAGTTCAAACATAAAACACTCACTACTATATTCACTATGGAGTATTATATTCATCATCAAATTTTAAAAAAAAAAACATTTTAGAAATATATTATTTTCCTTTTTTAAATATTTTACATGCAAGTTTTCAGTGTTAAATTTTTAAAGTACTTATATTTTTGGTTTTGTGAAGAGATTTAATTATATTGAGTATTAAATGAAAGTTCCAAATATGAGGGTTTTTTAATGTAGACAAATTGCTTGTATATTAAATAAAAATTCTAAGGACTTTTGTAGATTGTTATGTTTTAGCTTTCTTTCTCTGATGAAAATTAAACTTTTAAATGCAAGTAAATTGACAATAAGTAGTGAATAAAAATAACAGTGGTACTTTTCATTTATAATATGTTCTTGGAATAGTTACAAAACACTCCACATACCTATATCTCAGAGCCTGACGAACCCAAGTCCAAATTTGGGGATTTTATTTTATTGCAGATTATGTCTTAAATATTCTTTTTGTATCGAACCATATCATAAAAAATCACTCATTTTTTTTTTTAAAGCATTCAGCAAAAGCTAAAACGCCCAAGTCCAAAGCTTTAGTTGAAAGTGGGATTCACTTTTTTCCCTCTCCTGTAAAATTACCCAAATGTGACTTCTGCTCTTCGGTATAGATATTAACATCAATTTGTACTAGACCAGTCAAGTTCTTTTACTTAAAAATTAAAAGAATATCAATAAATGAACCTCAAAACAAAATATTTATTCATCATTAAGTTTGAAAACTCTTAAAGTAAACATTATCAAGGGTGTATTAAGAAATTTTTTTTTAGAGTAATGTAATTATGTTATAAACATAATTTAATAATGTGTATCACTTTAACATATATTTTAATCAAAATAACATTAGATTGCAATATTTCATGAGATAAACCTTTTGTAGAAAAATCTAAGATCAAACTCTTAATTAGGGACTTCTTTTTTCAGTCTAATGTTGTATTTTAAAGTGTTTTATATTTTATTTTAGCTGGTTCTTCATCTAGTCATGCTCTTGGTGATGTCAATCTGCTTGGAGATTTTAAGGATGACAAACTGCTTCAACAAAGTAATTCTTATGTTTGTTTTATAAATTATTTTTGTATTATTAGTGTGATAAAGAAGTGAAATGCATGCTATAATTTTGACTGCATTTTCATTTCCCTTAGCTACATTCGAAGATAAACGGCGAGAAAATTTTGAAAAGGGCCAGGCTGAGTTGGAGAAGCGTCGACTAGCTTTACTCGAAGCTCAGAGAAAAGAGCAAGAAGAGAGAGATAGAAAAGATAGGGAAGAACAAGAAAGGAGAGAGAGAATAAGGTATTATCACATTAAGCGAATAATTCTGATTAACTTTTTTATTTTTATTATAGTATGAATATTTACAACTCTTTGTGTATTGTTATATTATATTTAAAAGAAATTAACTTTATTTTTTAAAAATATAGCCATCTATATAAACTTTGCAGTCTAAAATAAGTATTGAAACTATGTAAGTTGAACTCACACCACTTGACCAAGTAATGACTTGTGAATGGGGTCGCCTGAAGAAGCAAGCACTGCGACCTGAGGTTTATTGTATGGCTAGATTATAGATCTAGCTGTCCAGGAATTTAAAATTGTGTTAGTTCACTTTCGATTATTTATGACTTATAGCAGTCGGCAGGCATCTCACTCAAATATCAGTCTTGTATAATATAGAAATGGAAATCAATATATAGTTTGATGCATTTCTTGTATAAATCTCTAGAATTGTGTTTAGCTTTGTATATACTTAATATAATGGAACACAACTTTATTCAATTAGTAAGAAAACAAGATTTAGATTCTTAAAATAAGCATTTGCACTGCTCCATGATTTTTCAATTTGGATTTTTATCATTTAGTTATCTTAGTGGTTGTTTTGTATGTTTCTTATCTATCATCTAAAAGTTTAACTCTTTTAGGCAAGAGCAAGAAAGACGTCGACAATTAGAATTGGAAAAACAACTTGCTAAACAAAGGGAGCTGGAGCAAGAGAAAGAAGAACAAAGACGGAAGGCCCTGGAACAGCGAGAAGTAATAAGCTTTTTCATACCCCTTAACATTTTTGTTTTAAAAACATGTATTCTGACAATCTTTGCTTTTGCCTTTGTCCTCATTGGAAGAGTACCAAGCTCATAATTGGTGGGTCCAAATCTTGTCTTGTGAGTGTTCGCTATGTAGAGGATACTGTTGCATGCTAAATTTGTCATGGTCCAAATGTCCTTGTGCCAGTTATACATATCATTTAACCATAGTTCAAAATTACAAAGCAGTGTTTCTTTGGGGATGGATTTCGAACTGTCACCAATAGCCCATTGTGTAATTTTCTACTATGACCAACCAATCATCTTTGCTTTTTCTTCCATTTCAGGCTGCTCGTAGAGAAATGGAACGACAGAGGCAGATTGAATGGGAGAAACAACGTTCCCAAGAATTGACTTCACAGCGGCAGAAAGAACAAGAAGCTGTTTGCCATCTAAAGAATTTGAACAAAAATCACAGTTACGAGTTGGAGCAGCTGGTATATATTTTTTAATTATTGCATGTTTGTATAATTTCTTAATATTCGTTATTTAGAGGAGGATTTAGCAGTAGAACCTTGCATGCCAAAAAAATATATAAAAATTGAAGTCTTTAAGTAGTTTGTATTTTTCTGAATCCACAGCAAATGTAAGTTTCTTACTGTTTGTTTACAAAAGATGGTTGGCCGTAATGAAATTTGTTTAAAGATCTTTTAACTAGTTTTAATTTTGATATATCATTACCTAGATATTTATCTATATCTTTGTCCTGATTTCTTAAAAGTAAATATTAAAACTATTTTTTTAAGAAGTGCCCTTTAATCATTTAAAAGTTCTGTTTTTATATGCCATTTTGCTAAATAAGTCCATTGCTAATGTGTTGGAACAACTTATTGAACTACTGGTTACATCTGTGACTTAGTTCTTTTATATCTACTGTATTGTATTTTTATAGCATTATCAGTTTTTTTACAACATTTCAAAATTTAGATGATTTTTTTTATGAGTTCCGTTTGCAAATAAATATTTTTATTTATATCTTGTATATGTAATATGAGTTATATGTTTTGTATAGTTTAATTCTTTATTTTTTTTTTTCATTTTTCAGTCTACAAAAGTGAATGAACTTAATGAGAAAATTAGTGACACTAGAAAGAATGTTACAGAAGTAAAGTCTTCTATAGACAACATGCGAATTGAAAGGGACACCAAATTAGCTGAAATGAATAATGTCAAAGGAAAAATTAAAGTAAGAATCTTTAAGAGCAGAATGCCTTTCATCTAATCTTTTGCATTTGCTTATGTTTATTGGTTTATATTTGAATTTAATATGTATTGAATTATTGTATAATGAATATTCCGTCTAGGAAATGAATGATCGTCTGCTTATTTTATCTCAAGAAAAACTTAGTATGAAATCTCACCTCTCTTCAATATCGCAAAGTAACCCTACAAGTAAGTTCCTAAATATTAATTTAGTTTAACTTCTCATTTAATCCCTTAAGAGTGGTGAGAAAATGTACAGCTGTTTTCATTGTAAGATATTTTAAGTTATATTTCCAATACATGTATTTATATATATGTATATATATATATAGTTCGAAACTTATACCAATGCTTTAGTTTTGAAAAATATTTAAACATAGTATTTTTAGAAATTTAAAATTTATGTTCATTGCTAAAAAAAAAAGTGGAAAACTCTAGATGGACATAGTCCACCAAGTTTGTAATTGAACAAATTGTGGGCCACTTAAAAAAAATCATTAAAATTGAAACATAAAATATGATTCAGATGTTGAATATCATATTTATTTTGTGAATTAAATTATTAAAAAAAACTTCAAAACAAACATATGAAAATGCAAAAATGAAATTTCAATGCAAATAATGTTTCCTTTACTTGTGGACCACTGGCTTATAGGGTTTTTTAAATTATAGAGTTTGCCTTTAAACTAAACTGAATCATTTGTGATTAAGATAGTTGGAATAACCAGTTGTGGATGCACATCTGTAACCTAAGTGTGAAATCATAACATATACTGCTATAGCTCATTTTAGAATGAGATTTGTTGATTCATGAGCACCTCAATTTAAATTTTTTGTAATAGGTAGAAAATTTATTGCATTTTCTATGAAAATGCTATATGTACTTGTGTTTGTAAAATAAAGCAATTAATTTTACTTATTTTTGCATTTAACTCATTATACATATAAATATTTTCTTTCACAGATGACTCTTATAATTCAGTAGTTCATAGCTTTAACAACAAAGAAGTTGCCATGAATCAATTAAAAAGTACTTTGAGCAATATTGAAACTGATACAGTTCAAAAGCAAAAAGATATTGAAATCAATAATAATCAAATCCAGGTATGCATATCCCAAATATATGTATCAAATTTTAAATTTATTTTATTTCGTTCAATATTTAATTGTATTAGTTATTAAAAGTTTTATATTTTGGTGTGTTGTGGCAACAGTTCCAAATTGTCTTTACTTAAAAAATTGTTGGAACAGATTGAAAAAGTTATTGGGTAAAAATAAAAGTTAGTTTTTTCTGGATAAATTATCTATGGCATCTGTAACTTTTATTTTAAAAGTCTGATATATTGTTGAATATTTTCTATAAACTTTGTTATAAAGAAGAATTCATATTACCAATTGTATGGCTTGGAACAAGAACGTCCAATGTCAACAAATTATATGAACTTACATTAGTAGTTCTTGTTCCAAACCCAAAATCTATATAAAGCTTTTAAAAAATATATTGTATGTCTGTTGCTTATTTAGCATGCAACCAATCTTTTATAAGGAACATTTTAGCATTTATCTAGCAATAAAATTAAATTTGAGCCTAAGGCGAAGTATTCATTTTAATATTTTCTTTTAAAGGAATTGAAAGAAAGCTTAGTAGATATATCTGAAAATTATAAGAATCTTTTTGAACAATATGAAAAGAGAAAAGAAATATTTTTAGCAGAAAAGAAGGTCATGGAAAGCAAGAATGGATTTGTTGAACCTGCTACAGGTAAAATCTGTTTATAATTAGTAAATGTTGTTTTTATTAAATGTTAATGTATGAATAAAGCAAAGTTGCTTTTAAGCTGTTTCATTAGTATTTTTTAACCCTTTGAGGTCCAGAAGTGGCTCTCAATCACCAAAATAATGACCTGTTTTTTGTTTCCTGTCCTTAAAATTGAATGAGAACTGCGTGTTCTTGGACATATAAAAACCTTTTTTTTCCTTTAGCTTGTTCTTCATCTAACTCCATTTAAAAGCCTGACCTCACTTGAGTATCGACTTATTTTTTAATCCTTTGCACTCATTTGTCACCAAAATAACATGTTTTTTTTTTTTAACACGTCCGCTGGCGCGTCAGCATGGCGCTACCTCCCATGCCGGCGACGCTCTGGGACGACGATCGAGTATGATAAGTAAACTGCTTGATTTTTAGTTCGGATTTGGAGGTTGAACGATGAGGTTTTTGAGGCACGTTAGTGAAGCATTATTTTTATATTTTTAGTGCTTATTTCTTTTAAACTGTGACTTTATCAATATCGTTATGTAATATGTGAATAATTTCGCAGAAAAATTATGAGAAGCGCTAGAGCGTCCGAAATTTTTTTACACTAAACACGAAAATAAAAGGTTTTCTTTTTTCTGGTTTTACTATTAAAATATAAGGAACGTTTTTAATCATTAAAACACTTTTTTTAAATTCGGCTTCTGAGGATGGATATATAAATTTTGGTGGCAGCGAATGTGTTAATTCTCTCTTTTCTTGAAAAATGAAAGAAAACAATATATTCTTGATTTTTTAAAAAGTTATTCTCTTACAAATTTCAATAGAAATTATTTTTTTCATCTAGAAGCACCAAGTATGTAAACTTTTTTCAGATTGAAATTCTTCCTCACAACCCCTGGTTTTCTTTAAACATTTGATGAATGTCATAAACCATTAAATATATGTTTGGTATTCTGAGATAAATCATCTTCATACATAACTTCTTTATTTTTTTGTAATTATCCACCAAACGAAAAAAAGAACATACTATAGTATACTTTAAAAATAATTGAAACTTTAACTGTTTCATACAAACAGATAAATATCAAACATGTTCCTCGACTGTAACGGTTAATGTTAGTTTATTCTAAAAAATGATCGGTTAAACTTAAGAATAAGGTGGTACTTTCCCAAGGCTTCAAAATTAAAATCGCCAAATCTGATTTTAGTTCAAATTGACCATCCAGTATTTGCGTAGTGCATTTTACTTGCATACACAAATTCATATTGTTTGAAATCTTAAATTTATTAATTTTAGCAATCGCCATTTTATGACATTGATATTTTAGTGTTGGAAATGATAAACCTGTGATTTCGATGTCAAAGCTGGTGATCAAAATTAATTGGCATGCCCCTGTGATCCATGCCAATTAATTTTGATCCCCTCTATTCTTACTTTTTACCATATTATTTTATACTAAATGATATGCAGGGCTGTTTTCAAGAGTTTTTAAATTCATACATATCCTTTTTTCTCAGTACATAAACACTTATACAGCTTTGTATTGTCAGTACAAACAACATGAGAAAAGTTATATTTTTATCTAAGGCCACGCTTTATTATACTTCAACAGAATGGATAGCTATTTAGTAAAATTGAATTTTCCTTCATTTAAACGTCCAGTATAGTACTTGAATCTAGATAATATAAGTGATGGCATAAAATTATTTAATAATTGAAGACTTTTTATAGCTTCTTAATATTAAGTTTATATTTTTAGCTGGCTTTGACACTTCATGGAGTGCAGAACCAGCAGCAGATAGCTGGAATAGTAAGTATTATCGAAATTGTCGTTCAAATAACATTTTAAATCTAATCGTTTTAATAGCCACGTTCACAGCAATAATTCTGCCTCAATATGTTATTTATTTGAAAAATTGCTAATATTTATTTGCATTGTTGAGATATACTAAATTTGCTAGCTTATAAAGTAAATCTTTAAATTCAGTATAATATGTTTTGCTGCAACAAAGTCAAAAATTCATCAACAATTTATTAGAAGGTATAAAGCATATAATAGTTTAAAATGTAAAATTAAGAATTACTGTTATGCTAAAATATCAACATTATAGTAAGTTATTTAGTATATTGTTCATTCCAATAGATTTGTAATCAAATATACTATACTAAACAAAATATAAGGCACTGCATATCCATTATATGTGAATTTGATAAAAGCTTCTATTAATTTGTTCTTATTTTGAAGATTTCTGATTGAGTTACCTTTAGAGTCAAGAAGATTGAGTTACCTTTAAGTCATTAAATGTTTTTAATGTGATAATTTTGTCATTAATTTCAGAAACTTCTGCACCAGTTGAAAATACAGCAGAAATTAGTGCAGTTAAATACAGAGTGCTCTATGCATTTGAAGCAAGGAACGAAGATGAATTGTCTGTCATGCCAGGTGACATTGTTTTGGTAAGGTGATCATAGTTTCATTTACTAACACTATTACCATTTAAACTTTTTTCACACTAAAATAAGTTGTTTTTATATCTTTAACTATACTTGAAATTTATCTAGCTTTTGACATCTGAGGATTAATAAGTGAAACCTAGGTTTGTTACAGAAAATGAAAATGACCAAAAGTAAAAAAAAAAAAAATTGCCTAACAATTTTAGTCAAACACATGCAATATGATATTCCTTTCGTCGTCATGGATGTAATTTTCTTTTCATCATAAATATAATACATTTGTAGAAATGCCAAATTTCTTGATTTTCTGTACTTGTCTAAGTTATTATTTATAGACACCATTTTTACAGGCTTAAATATGTACGTACGAACAAAACGATTATACTTTTATGCATTTTTCAGTATGGATTTTTTTTAAAACCTTGAACAATTGGTAACTTTTGAATTTACAGAGTAGCAACCCGGATTAACATGTTGAGTTTAAACGCCTTGTCAGTTGCATAAATGGTAATAATTGTTCTATTTGCATTCTTAGCTCTCCAAATATGTTTATGCTTTAAAATGATTTAAAATTTTCATTTCTTTTATTATATAGTTATTCAATGTAATATGCACTTTCTTTAGGTGCCAGATGGCCAAAGCTCCGAGCCAGGTTGGCTTGGAGGGGAGCTGCATGGGAAGAAAGGTTGGTTTCCGGAGGCCTACGCGGAATGTATAGATACTGCTCAAGATGCTGCAGTCAGTGAGAATGCCTTTACCAATAGTGCTGCTGCAATAGGTGCGCCTACTGAAACAGTACATATTGTGGGGACGGAGATGAAACGAACCCTAGAGTATGGATCATTAACTTGCATAAGATATTTATTTATTGTGCATGTTACTTTCATGTTTAAAAGTTTAAATTATATTGTTTGATTTATCATAAATGAGTAAACAAGAAAGCTTGGAATTGTCAAGAAAAGGTATAAAAAGTTTGGAATTATAACAAACTAGGAACAAAAGCAAATTCAAATAATTTGAAAGACCAATAAAGTTTTCTAAGTCAAATTTGTCGTTGATTATAAGTCGTTGATTTTGTTGTTGTTTTTATAGGTTTTTCGTAGTAAATTAAAGTTTTTGTTACTTTGCATAGTAAAAAATTAAACGTGGGACACTCAAGTAAATTTTGAAAACTTGTTTATTAGAATTTTATTTACTTATCCCATAAATATAAAAGTTTTGGAATGAATATATTTGTTTAATGTATCCAGAGGCATATCAGAAGCACCTGAGAATGTCTTCACTGAAGCTGTAGGCGTGAGTAACACAATTCGGGACGTCCTTCAACACTCTGAGAACTCTTCTTTCACCCAGCCCCCAAAGTCGGTTCCGCCGACGGAGACGATTTCCCCCATTCCTGGACAGGTAATATGTCAATTAAAATTTTATTTTAAAATATGTTTTTAATAAATATCTTTTCATTTTTATATTTCTGAAATATGAATTGATATTTTTAAAGTTTGATTGTATTTGTTGTTCTTCTTGAGTATAAGTATTTTGTTGAATTAATACCTCAATTTTACAATTTTTGCATTGTTTAAAATCTGAAGGGTGAAGAGCCAAGGTGAATGTAGGTAAATTGTGTCGGATTGTGCAAGTGGTCATTCATATATTGAATAACGCACATGTAGGGAAGATTTTTTTCTTGCATGGATTTATGTTTAATTCCTAACCTACAGTACCCCTTGTCACGATTCTGAAAATTGACCCCAAGACCATACTTTTCTTCCTGTAAGTATTGTGTTATACGTGGCATCAGCGGCTTTAAGCGTAACTTTAACATGCTATTTTGTTATTTCACATTTCTTTAATAATGAATATAAACTTTTCAAATAAACTACAATAACTCATTAATACAGAAACAATTGTCTCAACTCAATTTTACAAACAAATATTTTAAAAATTATTACATTTCATTTATTAATTTTAACACCACATACCAGTAATAAAATTGAGAAAACAATCAATTTCGTAAAAAAAAATCTATTTTTTTAAACGATTTTTACAAACTTATATAATAAACTTAACATCAGACATTGAATAATATTTATTTTTAGTTGCTGAAAAAAAAAATTAATTTGAATATTTTCCAATATCTTGTTAACACAACTATAAAATTAGATTTTTTAATCCTTATCCATAATATGAATTATTTTAATTTTACTACCACCCAAGTAAAGACATTTCAACAAAGATTGAAGTTCTAATTACATACTTTGCCATGCTTAAAACACTTGTCTTTGTCTCCAGGGTCAAAACATGCCAGATGGTCTGCAGGCCCAAGCTCTGTTCCCCTGGAAAGCCAAGAAAGAAAATCATCTGAGCTTCAACAAAGGGGATGTGATCAATGTGAAAGAGCAACAGGATATGTGGTGGTATGGAGAATTCCAAGACAAGGTAAATCTCCTTTTTTTTTATATATATCTTTTTCTGAAGGCAGTTTTTGCTTTATTTTTAACTCGTAATATTGTCCCTTACTATTTTTTATGGAATTCAAATTTTACAGCTTGGATGGTTTCCTAAGTCGTATGTTAAATTAATATCTGGCCCAATGAAAATAAATGATGGGTAAGTGAACTTAGTATTCTTATTTTATTGATTTAAACAAGTGTTTCCCCAACCAGTGGTCCATAAGCTGATCCACAGTAGTCAATAGAAATATATTTATATCACCAACATTTCTACCTCTGTTTAAACAACTTTTAATGTATCCAAGAACATTGAACTTTGAAACAAATGCAAGCTTAAATATCACCTTGAATATTACCTTAAATAATTAACATTTATTAAGTAATGAATATTTTTCTTTTATTTTACATATTTATTTTGAAATAAATTTATGTAAAAATTAATTTTATTTATTTATTGTTTACTTAATATTTTAATTAGATTAAGGCACCAACGATAAAAATATGCGCGAGTGAGCTTCTTGGTGATTCGAGAATTGTATAAATTTGGCCTTATTCTTATCAATAAGTAGGGATGAACCGGATAGTGATTTTATCGGATATCCAACTGGCATTACAAACCGGATATCCAAACTGTTTTTGCTGGATATCCAGCAGGGTTTTTTACGAAAAGATCTTCTCTTAACAGTTCTTTAATAAACTTTTCATATTCATACTGATTTTGAAACGGCCGAAGCTGTACTGTTTGATGATTTTGAAAATGTAATTTTTAAATATTTCTAAATAGCTGATCTGAATTGCGCTATATTCAAATGCTATAATTAGCTCTTACTAGACTGGAAAATAAAACAAGTTTCTAATATATAACGAACAGAGATTCACTCTACACACCACCACTGACATGGATTGTTCAAAATCGAAGATATTCCAAGATAGCTAGTGGCTTGTACTGAATGTCTGCAGCATATCTTCCTTAGTGTGCTCTGTGACCCACTGTGTCTGAAACACACTTGGTCGGGTTTTAACGAGAACATTATTACTTCACTACTTACCCACCTGAATAGCCCAAAAAAATTCAGGGAAAAATCTGCAGAATACATTGGTAGTATTTTCAGGAAAATACTTAAAGCAAGTACAAAAGATAATAGATTGCCCCCAAAAAACGTGATGTTTTATTTGTCAGGATGTCCGTTTCATCCTTATCAATAAGTGATGGTACGCACTTTGCCTATTTTTAATCTTAGTGGTTCACAGATATATAAAAGTTAAAGTTTGGAAACAACTGATTTAAACTGATATACTTTTTATTTATTATTTTTCTTCTTTTTTTTTACCTTACTATTCTTTTTAATTTTCGTACATCACACATTTATGTATTGTTCTTCCAACCTTATGCTGTTATCTCTAGGGTTAACCCGTCTCCAGTATTCGCATAAGAAATGAGCAGTCCGTTAAAGATAACTTTATCATTGTCATGTATTTTCTGAAGTAGTGAATCATTTGATAATGAATGTATTATTACATTATGAAAATGTATAGCTTTGTTCTTCATACTTAGCTTCCAAGATAATGCCTTTGACGCAAGTGATTTACAAGAACCTCCCGAAGTGAACACTTCTCCCCCTGGTACTTACCTATTTTTTTTTTTTTATGTGTCCTTGGATTTATGTATCTTTTATAACTAAATAGAAGTTTACATTTCAATGTTTTAAAAAATATGGTGATGGTATGCATGGTTCAATTGGCATGGGCTTGTTTATAAACCTTTTGTGAAGGCTTGTTGATTACATAGTTACATCATAAGTTTTCCAATTTATTAACACATTTGAAAAGTTCAAAGACATTACTTGAACTGGTAAATTAATCGCTCATTAAATTTTCGTATCGTGTTAATTTACATAAATGCTTTAATATGTAAATTATGAAACTAATGTGGAAAGTTATGTAATTTAAATGTAATACACTGCCAATAGTATATAAAGGTTATGATGTATATACTTGTAATTGTTAATTTTTTACTAGCGTTTGTTAACTTCTTGGAAGTTTAACTTCTATTAAAGGCCTACAATTTATTTCAAACGCATAACTTTTAGGTTTTATTGAAAGAAAATTTGGTAATATTTTAGAATTAACTTCCTTTTTCCAGATAGCAACTTAGACTGTTTTTTTTTTGTTCCATTTTTTTTTAATCAAAACTACAGACTTTCTATTAAAGATAATTGTAAAATATAATTTTTATGTACTTCTTCATGAAAGTAATAGAATTTTTTAATGTTGTAGAAGGAATTCCTGAATATTATGTTGCAAATTATGCCTATCAGTCTCAAGAGCCTGGAGATTTGTGCTTCCAAGTTGGCGAAACCATTTTGGTTACTAAGAAAGAAGGTGACTGGTGGACTGGGACCATAGCAAATAGAACAGGAATATTTCCTTGCAATTATGTGAAGAAAACGGAAGGACAGGTTTGTAGATTCTTCAGACCTCTTGCACAATGCATGCTATTCCCTTTCCTATATAAATTTGTTATCTCAAAAAGGAGGACCAAATGTTGTTAAAAGAAAAGAGTTACAAAAATTATGCTTGTCTTGGAAATTGCAGTTTTTAGGCTTAAATATTGAGAATTGAGTTATCTGTCAGAATTTCAGCCTGTAATATTTCTTTGAACAATCAGGGAACTTTTTTTTTTTAAATGATTTTCAAAAATCCTTTTCCTGGCTAACGTTCAATCCAGTTACACTCGATCAGGTGCAACCGCTGTTTGTCATTACAGAAAAATTTATTTATTGCTATTTGAATTCCATACCAAGGTATAAAGAATTGAACCACCTTTTTTTAAAAAAAATAATCTGTGTTATTCTTTAACTATCTTTGTTACTTAAACATGATTTCATTTTTTTATACTTTTCTTGTGGACAGTTCTTTTACTGCTATTATATTTGCTATAAGTACATATTTTAATAGTATAAATATACATTGTATACAGAACTTTATTGCAAATATTAATATAGATTTCTAAAAACAGCACTTCTCACTCCTATATATTTAAGATTAAAAAAAAACTCTAGCATTTTTTTTTGTATATTATTTATGATATGAACATGTTATGTAAAACGATATATTGTTTTAGGGCTCAGTAACAAGTGAAAGTGATATAAGAAATGAAGTGTCATTCCAATCTATGTCAATAGAGGTATGTTATATATTATATTTTATTAAAATCATATTCCTTAAAAGCTGCTATTTTTATGTAAACTATTTTTCCCAGTGAAAATTAGTTTTATTAAATATGAAATACAATAATGTGTCAACTAAAAAAATTTTAATGCAAGGAAAAACTTTATAAAAAAAATTATAAAGTTGTTTAACGGCATCATTAAAATGCACTATTATAATTTTAAAATTACCAAAAGTCTTTTGAATATAAAATAAAGTATTTAGGTTTAATGACACATTTTTAATACTTTTAACTAATAAGATTGTTGGGTTTCAAGCCTGTAGTTGATTATATATATTTCTGTAGTATAGATCAGTAGTTTCCAGTTGGTGGGCCACAAACCTGCAGTGTCACAAAAAAAAAATAGTAAAATGTATTGAATAGTCAGCCTTGGCAACTTTTCTGAAAAAGCGATATTCTCAACACTAACTATTTCAATGTTTTCACATGAGTTTAAATTAGTGTTAAGTGTACAAGTAAGAGACTAAAAGTAACTGAACTTCTAATTGTGGTGTTATCTTTTCTATGTATTTGTTGAGTAAATTTGTGTTCACATTAAGTCATCTCATAAATGTGAACAATTTGTTTAAAATAATGTGTTTAAAAGAATTGTTGCATAAAAAACATTGTTTAAAAAAATATTTCCGAAATCTAGCTGGCACGTACATTTGCAGCTGGGTCTGTAATGTGTGATAATTCTGAATAATAGGTCGCAAGTTTGAGTCCCAACTGGGGCTACTCGGATTTTTTATTTATATGACTTAGCGGGTTTTTCAGCAACCCTGGGCAAAACAATTATTCATACGAGAATACTTTCACGGATATGCTAGTCAGTATTTGTATTATCATTTATTTATTAAATAATTATATAACCAATTTTTAAATGCTTTCCATAACCATTCCTTTAAAAATTCGTTGAATACTTTGCTTTGTAACATATTTTTATAGTTATTCATGTTATGAAACTAACTACTCTTTATAAATTTAACATGCCTACAGTATGAGATGTCAGCCTATAGTCCAAAACCAAGGGTAATAAATTCATTTGATTTGCATGTAATATTCTACATCTTCCCTAATACCACTCAATTGCAATTTTCAATCTTTTTTTTATAATTATTTTATAGGGCTTTGCTGTTTTTTTTTCACTTTAGTCATTGTAAATGTTAATTAAATCCACCTTTACTTTTCAAAAGCACCAAATTTTTATTTGGTTTATTATTATTGTGTTATAGCTTGTATATGTATGTTTGTTTTATGATGAAAAATTTTATTCCTAGTAAATCAATATTCTTATTTGCTTGTTTCTTATTGTTTGAATTCATCCCCTTGAATATATGAACTTAAAATATTTTTCAAAAATTGTAATGTATAATCTCTTTCATGCTACATTTTCCTGTCTTAGATATTTATGATTTTTATTTCTTGTCTTTACTTTAAACATTGTATGAAATAGATAATATACTTTACATGGCCATTCTAGGAAATTCAAAATTTAACTGAATATTGAATTAGTCCTTCTATTCTCCAACTGTTCTAGTTGTAAAAATTTCAACTAATTCAGTACCAAACGTCAACTATATACAGTCTAAATTTGCTCTAGTAATTACACAAAGTTCATTTTATTTTTAAGAGTTGTTTGGTGTAAATTACTCTTAAAATAAAGTTATTTTCTTCTTTGTTTAAGGGCAAGTTCAAGAAAGGCGAGATAGTGACTGTCCTAGCCCCCTACAAAGCAACCGGCCCTGAACAGATATCCTTAGAAAAAGGACAACTGATTCAAGTTCGAAAGAAGTCTCCAGGAGGTTGGTGGGAAGGTGAAATACAAGTGAGTATTTGTTTTCCTTGATCTAAGTTTTTGGATTGGGACAACATGTTGTTCCTGTTTGTTTTGAAAAACAGATCAATATTTTGTCACAAAAAAAAAAGAGTTGAAAATGCAGACATGTAAACTCTTTTATTTAAGTATTTAAAGATTGATATAATAGTAAAATATTTATAGTGAAATATTTTTACTTTCATTTAATTGCAGTCTCTGAATATAAATAATTATATTGAAATTAGTTTATGTAAATTTTTACTAAAAGTAAAACTTATACGAAAGACTCATCAGATATCTATAGTATAGCTAGTCTTTATACAGAGTGCTTGGCGTTTTAGGACAAAGTTTGAAATATCATAAAGAGGAATGGAAAAGCTTTTATTGAAAAGACCTTTAATGAAAATAAAATAAATGTGTGCCATAATTCCTTCTCTGACATTACACTGTGTTTTTTCATTTTTATGTAACACTATATGGGAAAACTAACTTTCCTAAACAAAATTAAAAGTAGAGTATTTTCTTACTTTCAAACAAAAACTGAAATGCAAATGGGGAATATGCCGATTGTCGTAAGTCGCATTCCCTGCCACGTATCATTAGCAAGAGTATTTTATACTTTACTGGTTTTTAGCATTGCATAGAATATCTAAGAAATGTGTGAAATATTAGTTATTTCATACTTTAACGTCCAATTTTCGGCATTTTTTTATATTGTCTAGGCATTCTATAGAATGCCTGCGTTTCATAGAATACCGGATACTTTGCAGATTACAGATGCTCAAAATAACTGTAAATTAATAATTATTCAAATCTTACTTACTAGAATCTTTGTAACTTATACAATGGTTTCTATATAGGTCAAA
Organism: Troglohyphantes excavatus; assembly: GCA_963932185.1. Taxonomy (NCBI): domain Eukaryota; kingdom Metazoa; phylum Arthropoda; class Arachnida; order Araneae; family Linyphiidae; genus Troglohyphantes; species Troglohyphantes excavatus. The sequence continues at coordinate 62,635,555 of OZ010667.1, forward strand.
GGCAGAAAGAGACAAGTTGGTTGGTTTCCTGCTTCATATGTCAAAGAGCTGACTGGAAGTCGAGCCAGCAGTAATCGTAGTACCCCAGAGCCAATGCTGTACTCTAGGTTCAATGAAAATCAAAATGGTGGACCACAACAATCGGGTTAGTGTTTATAAAATTCTTACTAATACAGAAGAGTATCAATGCATCTGTCTGAGGGAAAATATAATTTACTCTAATTGACTTTACTGTGAAAATAATAAATTATTTATGTACTAGCTTATAGCATAAACTATCCAAAATTATTTAAAGTGTATAGGTATAATATCATAATATTTAGCAAATAAGAAGTTGTGCACTAAACTCTTGTGACAGTGTAAGAATTTATTAATATAATTAATGCATGCATTGCTTTCAACAGTTATTATTAGTCTGTAGACTGTGTTTGGTCGTATTAGAATTTAATAAGCACAACCTTAGCAGGGATGGGAATTCTGCGCCAATTGCGCCAGAGAGCGCCAAAAGTGGTATCCTGCGCCAACTTGCTACAAAACCACATTTATGTGATATTCTGCGCCAATTTTGTTTTAAATCCTTGTTAAACACGTGCGCCAATTGCGCCAAGTCTTGGTGCCCGTTTGTCTGCCCATAAACGAAGTTAAGGCAACCTTAGAAAGAGGAAATGGGAGAAAATTTAAGCACATTTTCTCAAGTTAAATAGTATTTGTAGAAATGTAAGGTACGAATGGAGTATAAGCATGCTATAATGTCAAGCAGAGAAATGCTTAAATGGAATAATTTCGCGTCATTAAAAAGGACTTTATTCCTGATCAACTTTTTAGACAAGGGCATTTAATTGTCATAACACATTTCATCATTGGAATATCGGATCGGTTTTGTTTTTTTTGTGCACAATCGATGCTCAATCTTGAAAAACTGAGAATTTTAAAAGAATAGAGCATCTTTTAACATGTAGGAATAATTGTGAATTGTAAAATTTAAGGTAATAACTTTTTGAGGTTTGTCCGAATTTTTAGTCAAGGGTATTTGATTAAAAGACACTTGATCATTGGAAAATTTCAGTTCGTTTGTTGTTTTATGAAGAATCGATGCTCAATCTAAAAAAAACCAGATAATTTCAAAAAAATTTAGCATCTTGAATATGTAGAAATATTTGCGATCTTCGTCAAACGGGGATGATATCACTCTGAAGTTGAGATGAATGATTATAACTATAATTACGTCGCATAAATTGTTGCCGAATGCAACTTTTATTTGGCACTCTTTTGTTTTATATTTTCATTCATGGAAACCTTGAACTTGTAGAAATTCGCTAAACGCGATCTGCTGCGACCTCCGTTGGAAGACTTTCAATCCTTTTGCATCCGATATACAAGTTCATTATATTTCACTGCTTCCTGTTTTATCATGATTTGTTTTACACTACTTAACAAAATTACGTTACATTTTCCTAAAATATAATTTAATTCACGAAATTGAAATTTGGGACTTGTAATTTTCAGTAATAAAAATGGATTAAAAAAAAAATCTTGTTTCTTCTTGTTTGGATGGAATTAAAATTCCAATTTAATCCTTTTTTGTTTAAATGTTCGTATATTTTTAAAAAATTAAATATTTTTATTGGAAACTTTTCTTTCTAACAACCCTCCAACTTAAAAAAAAAAATGGCTTTTATTTAGCTTTTTGAAAGTTTTCAAATTTCTTATTAAACTAATTTTTAAGATAGTAACTTAAGTGTAATTTTTAATGATTTATATTAACATGCTTAAAATATAGCAAGGTATGTTTTCTATAAATTTATTACTATTTAATAAATCTAGTTTGTGTGGAAAAGTTAAGGAATTTTATATCCCTTAGACAGTGGTGACATTCTAAATTGTCTTTTTCATGCACAGTGCCAATAAACCCCAAACAAACAACCAACCAACCAACTTTTTCATGCACAAGGTATGCGATATTGTAGTTTGTTAGTGTTTTGGTTTATTGTATAAACTGCATTTTACTAAAAAATTCAAAATTGAAATTTAAGTATATATTGTATAAATTGGTTAATTCTTAATTAAAGACTCTTTTGGTTAAATATTTTTAATTGCCTTTAAATTTTCTAATAAAGCTTAACAGTATAAAAAAGATGTAAATAGCAAAATACAGTTTTAGGGTTTTTATTTCTTAGTTGAAAATATTATTTATTTACGAAATTGAGGTTTGTTATATTTTATGTAATAACAATGGACAATTTTAAAAAAGCTTTTTTTGTGGGATTTGCAATTCGTTTTGGCATTAATATTTGATTTAAATGTTTATATACTATTTAATAAATATTTTTGTGTTTAAACCACACCCCTACGCTTAACATGCTTAAAATAAGGAAAATCTATTTTCCATCAAATTATTACTCTTTAATTCTAAAGTTTGTGCAAAAAAATTGTATAATTTTATATCCCTTAGACAGTAACAACCTTCTTCATAGATTTCATGCACAATATATGCAAGATTGCAACACTGTTTTGGTTTTTATAAACCACAATTCAGTGGGGGGAAAAAATCAACATATGAAAATTAAGTATATATATGGTAAAAAAAAATTGAAAATTCAATAATTCTTAATTAAAAACTAATTTTTGTTGAATATTTTGAACTGTCTTTAAAATGTCTCATTTATAGCCTCTACCGGTTTTGATTTATTGCATAAAAAAAATGGCATAAATAAGCAATAGAGACCTTCAGGGTTTTTACACCTTGGGTAGTGTACCACATCTGATTTAAAATCGAATGTTACAAATTTTAATTGCTACAATTATTGTTTAATATGCTAAAATTCACTGCTACATTGTATTGCATTCTTGCTACAAATCTACAGTTTTCTGCTACAATTTGTCGCGTTTCTGCTCCAAAACTTAAATTTTGCTGCTCCAAAACACTACAATTTATTGCGTTCCTGCTACAAATATTCAGTTTTGCTGCTACAATTTGTCGTTTTTCTGCTCCAAAACTTAAATTTTGCTGCTCCAAAAATTGCTCCAAACTGATCTTTAGCACTTCCCATCCCTGCCTTAGGTAAATGTCACTCAGTAGCTTATTTGTTATTAAAATTATATTTGAACCTTATTTTTAAAGAAATGTAAATCCTAATGCAAGTCAATTCATATCGTATTATATTTGTGTTGATTCATGATTGTGTGTTTAAAATGCATTTAATTCTACTTGTTTATAGTTTCTATTAGAATGCAATATTTCAATTTTACATGATACGCATGTTTTAGAAAATAATTGTTAATGCTGTGTAAAGGGGGACTGGTGTGCATTGGCTGAAATATCCTTACAGTGTAGTGTGGAAATTTACAAAATGTGTTGCTCAGTGTTCATTTTAGCTGTAATTTGAAGGGTGGCCTGTTTTTATACATGAATTACTGCCCTTCTCAAATTCACCTGACAATTTTATGAAATATCCACTCTCGTCCTTTTTACTTCAACAGCTGTGATTAAACTTCTTTCCTTTGAGCTTTACTGCTCAATGTTTAGCTTCAACACCATTTCTTAGCATTGATTACATTCTTTAGGTATTTGATTATTAACATATAATCAACTATGTAAAGTTTTTGAAAAATTAGCAATTTTATTACATGACTACTTGGACTTTGAATTAACAGAAAATTAATTGTGGACTTATTGAAACAATTCCTTTTTTATCAAAATATGCCGCTTTTCATTTCTAGGGGGAACACTGGTGATGCCAACTCACACAAAGGTGTTTTCCTTGTCCTCTGACCATAATTAGACATTGTTAGGCAATGTTCCTGGGTCTTTCCTTTGGGGTAAATCTCGAACCGTCGACAATAGCTTTACATAGCTGTAGTGTGATATTAATTCTACCAGGCAGTGGGAAAAGAATCCTAAATATATTCAGAGGGAGCCAAGAATAAAAGGTTAAACATGACCCTCTTTTAATTGGAATTCTCTTGTAAGCCTTCCCACTTAGAGCATTTTTTCCCCTTGTTTACAGATCAAGTGGTTGCCCTGTACCCATTTGCTGGCCAGCACACGGATGAGCTGACATTCCACAAAGGGGACATAATAACACTGGTGAATGTGGACGATGCTTCGTGGTGGAAGGGAGAAATTAATGGTGCTGTTGGATTGTTCCCTTCTAACTACGTAGAAGTGCTGAATAAATCCAGTGTTCCTCCTCAAAGCAACTGTAAGTACGGTCATTCTTTATTAAAGTAATAATTTCTCATCTAAAATAAATAGGGTCTTGATACAAACGTGTTTTTATATGAACCATTTTTTAGAAATGTTTTATTAATTAAAAAATTTTGCTTCTAAATAGAATATAATTTGGTACTTGGATACATTGAAAATGGTCCTTTAAAAATGTGGCTAATTTAAGCTATACTAGTTTGTCTTGAAGTAGTGTTTGGGAAATTGAAGGTTTTCTATCTGAATGCTTAAGAGTGAAAATAAAATTATAATAAGCCTTCTTTTAATGGCCACCATTGAAAATCAAAATTGGTTGATTCGTTTTATGTAACAATTTAACTCATTAGGATCTAACATTCTAATGTCTACCTCCTACTGGTTCTGTGTGAGGAGTCGTATTGTATATAAAAAAATGGGCATTTTATAATTGATGCTTAACCCATTGACTCAAGCAATTTTCACAATTGTAAAGTTTTCTCTGCTTGAAAGTTTAAGTACTTAAAAGTTGTACCTCAAGCCAACAGATGTAAAAAATTTTGTTAAATAAGAGTATTTTTATGAATTTAAAAATTGAATGTACTGCTAGAAAAACTGGAATGTAATATGGTGTCCATGATTTTTTAAGAAAATATTACAATTTTTAATTTACGCATCACACCTGCAATTTTAGCGTAGTTTAGTATTTCATATAGAAATAGTTGGCTTCCTCAAAATAGTCTATCTTGCGTCCTTTTTTTGCTTTGGTTAAATAATTTTCTTCATATAAAATTACACATCAAAATGGCCTTTAGACATTTTATGATGAAATTAAAAATAATGACTAAAAGGTTTCCTATTTTGTTTTAAGTTTGGTGCATTTTTACTGAAGTAGATTTTTGTTTCTTCCTTTGATCTTTCCCGTTCTAGTTGTGTAGTCAGTACACATTGTACTTGTTTCTGTTTGAATTGATTTGTTGTGCAACACAACACTGAACTTCCTTTCACCCTCTGTCCTTTTTGCAGGAGATGTTACGGGAACCCACTACGTACCCTGCCGACCGACCCGGTTCTCTCTATCTCTGTCTCCTTCGAATCTCACTGTGTGCTACACCAAATGCGTCTAGAAACTCTCCGAGCGTACTTCTTTCTCTTCGTTCTAGTTGGACACAAATGCTTGCCCGACCCATCGGACGTCGTTGTGTTCTTAGTTAGGAGAGATAGTTTTATTTTGTTATTCAAGCAATAAACTGGATGTTTTTATGTGAAGTTAGTTATTTTTGATGCAGAAGCACTTTTTAAAGAGACATGAAATCATTGTTACGTTTCCTTCTTTCATTGTTCATTTGACTGTGTGCGCGTCCCGTCGTCAGTGGGACGCTTTGTTGCTCGTGAGGATTGTAATTTTGTTATTTATTTTTGGTTTATGATGTCGTTTTAATGTATGAGAAGTTGCACTGTTCTGAATTTTAGCGTATCAATGTTTGGCTGTCGTTCGGAAAATAGTAGTGGGGACCCGAAAAAGTGTTCCGATAGGGAAAGCTTCTGAATTGAACACTTCCAATTTTGTGCCTTTAATTTTGTTCTAAATATAATTAACTGAAATCAGTCGTATTGCTTTTATCCTTTTTGTATATAAAAGAATTTTTTTAAATAACCACATTTTGTGAAAGTTTGCAGTTAATTTGTGTTCTAGTATTTGAACAAAATTTCCTTCGACCTACTGTATTAGGAGTTGTATTATTAAAAGTAATAGATGCACATTTTATTATCAAGTGTTTCTTACTTATTTGTAAATAGCATTTTGCACCTTTGCTTAAAATAAAAATAGGACGGAATGTAGTTGCGAGAAAATAGTTAGATAACTTAATAATAAAAATCATTATAACGTAATCATATCTGGTTTATATTCATCCAAAATGTCTCATATCCTTACTGTTTATTAACTGAAACTCTTTAAATTGAGAAATGCAAGCATGATATTGTATGAGATGTCGATTATAACTTTTTATATCGGGTCAGAGTGGCTGATATATTGGGGGAGTATTGCAAGTGGGAAGTTTTATTACATAAATGTTTGTTGTGAAATTGTTTTATAACTAAATTGTATATCTGAAATGTGATTCAGTGTCACATCTTCGGTTTGTTTAGCTTTAATTGAGCAGATGGAATAGATTTTGAAAATTGTTGTTACATATATGAAATAAATGTTTATTCAAAGCATCAAATTGTGTACAAGTATACATTTTTTAAAAGTGTTTGCTTTCAGTTTTTATTATAGCTTTAAAATATACAGATTATTAACTCAAAAATTTAGCTAACTGTGCATAATGTGCTTGTGTGATGTAGAATGTAAGAAAATATAAGTTGATGCATAGCAAATAAAATCATATTCATAGCTGACTGATGTTTCTTGCTGTTTTGTGTCTGAATATATTTAAAATGTTTAAAATAAAAATTCGCACAAATCCTTGAATTTTTTTTTTTAAATATATTTATTTATTATTTAAAACAGGACAGTACATTTTTTTTAATTAACAAACTTTCACTGCTTGCTTGCATAAAAACAATAGCAATTAAACTACGCCTCGTACCTATAAATTTAAAAAGTGTAGTAAAATTCATTTTTTTTTAAATTTCCTGGAAAAACTGAAGAAGATCCCTAGCTATATGTTCATAACAATCGGTTATTTGGAAGTATACTTATGCTAAGTATTTAAACACTTATTGTTAAGTATTTTAGAAGAATAACATTAGCCGAAGATTTCTTTATTTTTTCTTCTGTAGAACGTTCCTCTGTCTGACATTTATTAAACTGTCATGGTGGTAATTGATAAAGAATGAAAATGTAGGTAGTATATTGTTTTAAAGATTAGGTTAGATTTTAAGATGGACAATTAAAAAAATTTCATGCCATAAGACCCTAATTATAATAAATTTTTAATATAAATTTTCACTGAAGATATTTAATTGCTGAAGAACATGAAAGTTAATCAAGAGAAATAGTCATTTTTAAGATATACAAAATATATCATTTGCCTTTTATTCAACATTTAAGGGTTTTTAAAATGAATCTCCATGATTGCTTACCAGACATTAGTTCATATTCTAGGACTGTTACCAATAGCCCACTGCAGGTCTAGTGTGACATTATTTCAACTAACCAACCATATTCTGGGAGTTTTTTTTTGGATTAAATCATTTGAAACATTAAAGTACTATTTATTAGCCACTAACATTATTGATAACCCTTTTGCTTCCAATTCAACCAATCTAATTAGCATTTTCCACGAAGAATTATTATATTTATTCAAATTCGTTTGAACTTATTAACTTTTAGTTTTATTGTGAATAATTTTTTTCTCACTTTCATGATAAGTATTTCTTAAAAGTATTTAACTAGAAAGTGGAAATCCTACAAGTCATTGCTTTTAGTATTCCACATTTGAGAAGATTCCAAGAAGTACTGATTAAGAAGGCTTCCCTTATTAGAAATCTTAATACAGTGCTCTGTCCATAATTTATTACTTGAATTATGATTTACCTCGATGATAGTAACAGAAAATGATTATAGGAGTGTCTTGTAAAAGTTCTGTATACATTATCAAGCATTAAAAATATTTTTTGAGTTGGGTGGCGCTATTTACTATTTAGCTTAACTCGGTATTGAACCGAGAAACTTTTGCTTACTACGCCGATACTCTGCCAGTCAGGCTAAAGTGATCACTCGCGCCTAATCGGGAGTATCGGGTATTTGAAGTGAACCTCACAGCCCCCCCCCCCCCTCAGTGAGTCAGACGGAGGAACGAATGATTGAGATTCCCATGAAGTATGATCACGTGGGCAGTAGTTGATGCCAGGAAGTGTTATCACGTGGCAATGGTTGATGCTGTGATTTTTAGTCTGACTAGCAGAGTATCGGCGTAGCAAGCAGAAGTTCCTCGGTGCGATGCCGAGTGTAGCCAAATAGTAAATAGCGCTGCAGTAGTAAATTAATTTTCTATGCAAATTTTGTAAAGAAGAAAAAGAGTAGTTATTTGCAGACTACATTAGTCCCAATACTAAACAAAATAATGAAATGTCATTACTTGGAGTATTATTTTAAAAAAATCATTTTTATATCAATGTATATTTTTTTATTGTTATGTTCTATTACAATGCTTTGTGAACATTTAAGGAAAAAAAACAATTTTACATTAAAATATCTTGATACACTAGCATGATAATAAAGGTACAACAGGAAAGGAAATTAAAGGTACAACCATAAAATGGAAGGTCGCTTGCATTATGGATAATGTAACGCCGCTGTATCCCTTCTTTCTCAAATAATTAGACACCATTCTTGAGCGATAGGAATGAGTATGATCATTCATTCCAATAAAGTTATATCCTATTACACCTCTAAATAACTTAACACAAGGATAAAAAACCTGGTATCTGTATTTTGCGACATTCACAGATCATTGGGTAGTGAAGTGCAGTTCAGTGCTGTGATTCAAAATGATACCTGCCGTGACTATGGTTCCAGTATCTTTATATAGATGTTTTTAAGCCTATTGCATGTGTTTCACTTTTTTCTGATTGTATCCCATCTAGAAACACTTTTCAAACAAAACCTAGTCTCTATACCCCTTAAACCGAAAACATTTTGCAGCTCAAGTCAGTTGGACACAAATCATTTATTTCCCTGCATACCAGCATTTTTTATGTAACCTGTTGCAATATCTGGATATATGATTTCCTGCAGCTATAGAAAACTCCCTTGTAATCTGTTCAGAAGTCATTTGTCTATTCTTTTTGGGAAGTGTAACAAAAACAAATATATTTAAATGGTGATTTGGCACATTTTCGACCTCGGCCTGGATGTCATGATGCATCAGCGGTCTAGACACATGTTTGTCAAGTCATAATGTATCCTGCTGTAGAAGATACATTAGGACTTGACAAACATGTCTCCATGCCCATTGACAAACATGTGTCTCCACACAATCACTCAAATCCTTTTGCAAAGACATATTTTATCATCCACAAACTACTTTTTCAGTATTCTCAATATGAATTTCAAGCATCTGTACGCACGAGTAAGGTGAATGTGTAAAAATTTTCATATTCTTTTAAAGAGAAGTTGAATGCTAATGTACTAAGCAATGAGTTGTACAATAACCTATAATTTTACCGTACTTCGTTGAATTTGATCCAATATTACTAACATTAAACTTATTTTTATTGTTATTCCTTTAATTTTTCCAGCCAGTGTAAAATCTATAGCATTTTTTTATATAAACCAATTGGGTTTTAACTTATTATTAACACTTATTATTAAGTTAAATATTCACACTGAAATTCCAGCATGAATGCAGAGTTTAGACATTCCCTGTGTTTATGAAAACTTTCATTTTTTTTTCTGTAGTTACAAGTAGTATAGATACAACGGCTTTTGAATCATTGTCAACTAAAGAAAAGAAACGACAGCAACATATTCGTGAGCTGATTTCTACAGAAGAATCATACGTTGAAGATATGTCTATTGTACTTGATGTAAGTGCAAAGTGGTTAAGTAATTGATATTCATATCATACCCCTGCAAATACTTTCCCATTTTTAACGAATCTTGTTCTTTTGAACAACTTTAATCAATTTATGATCTATTTGTCACTTTTATACACTAAATAATTATAAATACTTTAAAATAGTTGATAAATAATCGTAACAGTATTTGTTGATTAACTTTTTTCAGGCATTTCAGAAACCACTCCGAGAAGCATCAGTTTTAACCAAAGAAGAATTGCGTTCAATTTTCGTTAATTGGAAAGAACTTATAGTATGCAATACGAAACTGTTGAGGTATTCATTCTTTCCATTTTATACACTTATGTACTATGGTACTTTCTTACTATCTATCACTTATATGTTCTTAAAATGCATTTATTAATTACAGAATTATGAAATATTGGTTTTGGGTAAAAAAAATCCATGTTTTTTTTATGTTTTGAATATTTGCTGATTTTGAATTAAAAAACTATTTTTTAAGTTTTTTTGTGTACATGCAAGCATGATATTCCATAAACAATATTACATCTCTAATAAATTTCGTTGAAATTTGCTGTAAATAAGATGCCACACCTAAAGTTACCATAAAAATATTACATACCAAAAAAGGGGCTGTCATTGTTCAATTTTTGCTTTTAATTGTTTAAAAGTGTTTTAAAATATTTTATTCAAAATTTTCTTAACACGTTTAGATGCAATTAAATATATTCAGAGAAATTACCAAATTAGTTTTAAGAAAACTAGTTAACTTCTACATAAGTCATTTTTTTTAATTTCCTGCAAATTTATCACTTATACTTATACTTTACTTATACTCTTATACACTTATACATTATACACTTATACTTTAAAGAGATTAGACCTAAAAGTCTAAAATACTAATAATAAGGGTAATCATAAATTGTTGAAGTTGGGACTTGTTGCTTTGTTATCGACTGTGAGGAAAATGTATTTTAATAGAAAATAATTAAAAACTGATGGATGTCACTCACCAGATTTTTGTTTAATTTTTAAACTTTTTTATCCGTTTAACTCAGAAAAATATCATATATTATTTCTATAATTTACTCTTACATGCGGTGACGCTTCAGTTTACTCTTACGCATGGTGAATCTTAACAAATGAGATATTTAAAAAAAAAAAATTCCAGGAGCACTAGCGAATCAAATCATACTTCCTCTCACAAATGTTTCTTTAAAAAATGCATTAAAAATAATTATCTTTTGCACATTTTTTAAACAAACTATAAGCAGAACAATTAAACTTTTTGATATATCGGAAATAAAAAATGTGCTTGCATCTTTCACCTTTCCAATGGATAGAGGGAGGAATTGTTCACAAACAGAATTCCTGCAGCACTCTAGTAAAGCTACTATAAAACTAATGAAGAAATCCAGGCAATTAAAATATTTAAAGCTGAAACTTTAAAAATGTGACGATATGTTGTAATGTTTAAATATATTCTTATTTTATTTCAGAGCTATGAGAGTTAGAAGTAGAATGAGCTCCAACAACGTTATCCAAAAAATTGGAGATTTATTATGTGAAAATGTAAGCTTTTCTTTTATATATTCTTTTTAGTTAATTATTTAAACTACTAATAAAATTCTGATCAATTGTTTTCTGATTATCAATGTTCCTTTACTTTTAGCTTCCACATTTTACTCCATATATAAGGTTTTGCAGTTGTCAACTAAACGCAGCTGCTTTAATCCAAAATAAATCGGATAATTGTCCAAGGTTCAAAGAAGTTACAAAGGTAACTTCAGCATTTTCTAAAGTATTGTAATTATTTCATCCAAACGTTAAATTATTAATTAATTCCTTTTTCCTTATACCACAGCACTGCTCAACTGATCCACGCACTAAAGGGATGCCTTTGAGCAGTTTTCTCTTGAAACCTATGCAAAGAATTACAAAATATCCTTTGCTAATTCAAAAGGTAATTGTGCCTCTCAATATTATATTATTGATTTCAAATTATGTAAAATTTCTTTGATTAACAACCTAAATTGGCATCGTACAGGCCAGCCATCTGTCTTGTAAAGATTAATTTTGATTAAGAAGGAAGGTTGTTATATTTATAATATAATACTCTTTCTATCAAATCATTATAAAGTAATTTAAAACTTAATAACACATTAATTTATTTTATCTTCACACAAGACATTGATTGCATTATATATATTTTTTTCGGTATATCACTGTGGAAACTCTTTCTATGTTTTATTTGTATATTTATCTTATATTTCACTATACATTAAAATCATTTATTTGAAAAAAGTGACATGTTTTGTTTTCTCAAATGAAGATATTGAAAATAATTCAATATTAAGTAGTTTACCTTTTTAAGTTGGAAGATTATATAAAATTTGGTAATTTTTAATATTATTTTATTATGTCTAGCCTTATTTAGCGAAATTTATTTTCCATTTACATTGCTTATAATCTAGTTATCAAAATGAAAATTGTGTATAAATAAGAAAAATATGTAATTCTTGTATTTTTAATTGTTTTGAAAATAATTTTTTTACAACGTTATCTGTATTTGTTATAAAAGCAACTAGTCTCAAACACTTCTATTCTCCTTTCCAATTCCTGTCTCAGTTTTTTTTTACGTTGAAAACTTATTTTATAAATTGTCGTATACATAAGCCATTAGTAGTATCTTTCCGTCATGGTAGATCCTCCCAAACCATCACCAATAGCCCACTTGTGCAGCTCTTTTGCAATGTTAATTTAACCAACCATAATCCATTATCTGTTTTCCATTTGGCAGATTCAAGAATACACTTTGGAGGATCACCCAGACTTCTCCCATTTAAAAGAGGCTCTGAATCAGGCGCAACAGCTGTGTAACCAAGTGAACGAAGGTGTGCGTGAACGAGAGAATTCTGATCGATTGGAATGGATCCAAAACCATGTTCTCTGTGATGGTTTATCTGAAGTGAGTATTTAAAACATGTTTGCTGTAAACACAGTTTCTGCAAATCAACTCCTATGATATATGAGCATTTAGTACTATTTTCGCATTGACAAGGACATTGTCCTTCTTGCTAATTTTTTTTCTCCAATTTATCGTAATTCACACCTATATATTCATAATGCAGTCCTGTTGTTAAATGCTTAAAAGCTATTACACCATTTATTAATAGTGCTTGAAATATTTATATTCATCCTTTCAAAAAGAGCTTTATTATCTGAAAATTCTAAAATCTTTTCGGTTTTACAAATTAATAAATAATGGCATTTTTAATACTGTCCCTTTTTAGACACTAATATACTAAATCATTATTTTAAGTCAGAAAAATAAATATATATGTTCTTAATTTAACTGTTCTTGTATTCTTTAGATATTTTATTTAAATAAATTTTTGAAATCTGAATTTTTTGTGCGAATAATATTACTTTACTTCAACACCTTGTCCTCTTTCACAGCAAATAACATTCAATTCCTTAACGAATAGTTTGGGACCTAGAAAACTTCTACATGCAGGAATACTTTATAAAGTAAGTGTATTCTTTTCATATTATTTTTATAATAATTTTTTTAACCTGAAATTATTCATTAAACTTATTAACTTGGAAAAGTATTTTCAAACAACACAGCTTTTATTACACCTTAAAACAAAACTTGTTATCTTAATCCAAAATCTATAGTTCAGTTATAAAATTTCCTTTTGTCTACCTTATACCAAATTCAAATTTATTAATATTAACTTTATTAGACTTATAATATTTAGTTCTTTAAATGAGCCATTTTTCACCATACCAGGAAACCGATATCTTTTGGGTTCTTATTAAAAAATATACTTATGTATAAAGTGCACCTCATTAGTCTTCTTGCATTTCTATCAAAAGAAAAATTGGCTTTAATTTTTATAATGGGATTAATAAAACCTAATTGTAAATATTGAATTAAATTATTTGAATTAATTAATATTGAAGTAAAAACATTTTTAAGTGAATTAACTTCACCCCTTATGAATACTAGTTAGAAATTCATTTTGATTTGTAGTTAATAATCTTATACTACAGGGTGTCCACAAGCAGGGAAAACAGGGAAATATCAGGGAATTTTACCATTCTGGAAAAATCAGGGAAATATCAGGGAATTTGGGATTTTTTTGAAAAAATCAGGGAATTGGTAAAAAAAAATATTTTTAACTTAATTTCTGGCTGCGAAACATCGTTGGTTGGTTGCAAATATTCAAATACTTTTTTAATGCAATCAAAAAGAGGGAAATTGCGTATGGGACTTTTAAAAGTGTGTAAAAGTGAAAATTTTCTCTTTCAAGGTCGTAGAAACCGCACTAAAATGCTGATGTTTCTAAAATTTGACAAACCAATTGGCTATCTAAACTAGGTACTTGCCCACCCACTCAATTTATTTTAAAAATAGATCTTTCAAATGTTTAAAACTTGCTAAGTTTCTAGTGAAATTCAAATTTCTTTTGAACATCCCTAAAATGATTTTTTTTCTGTTAAACTTAACGAAACTGCAGGGCTGCCAAAGGCGACTAAAGCGACTATTTTTATTAAAATAGTACCAAAAGCGACTATTTTCATCAAAACCCTCTACTTTTTTCAGCTTTTGGCGACTATATTTTTGTAACTTTTTTTAACAGCAGAGAATTTCAACTAATATTTGAATCACGCACCGTTTAACTGATTTGGCTGTGCATACGACGCTAATGTACTGTTATTTGGCGATTCTAAATGACAAACAGTTGAAGAATCAACACCATTAAACGCTTTAGGAGGTGTTTACAAGTAAATAATACTTGGATTTATCGCCAATAGACATCGCTTTCTTTACCTTTTAGAGCAATTTGCGTTTAGGTAGCAATTAGAGCAATTTGCGTCAGCACTAAAATGCTGATGTTTCTAAAATTTGACAAACCAATTGGCTATCTAAACTAGGTACTTGCCCACCCACTCAATTGTAAATATTGAATTAAATTATTTGAATTAATTAATATTGAAGTAAAAACATTTTTAAGTGAATTAACTTCACCCCTTATGAATACTAGTTAGAAATTCATTTTGATTTGTAGTTAATAATCTTATACTACAGGGTGTCCACAAGCAGGGAAAACAGGGAAATATCAGGGAATTTTACCATTCTGGAAAAATCAGGGAAATATCAGGGAATTTGGGATTTTTTTGAAAAAATCAGGGAATTGGTAAAAAAAAATATTTTTAACTTAATTTCTGGCTGCGAAACATCGTTGGTTGGTTGCAAATATTCAAATACTTTTTTAATGCAATCAAAAAGAGGGAAATTGCGTATGGGACTTTTAAAAGTGTGTAAAAGTGAAAATTTTCTCTTTCAAGGTCGTAGAAACCGCACTAAAATGCTGATGTTTCTAAAATTTGACAAACCAATTGGCTATCTAAACTAGGTACTTGCCCACCCACTCAATTTATTTTAAAAATAGATCTTTCAAATGTTTAAAACTTGCTAAGTTTCTAGTGAAATTCAAATTTCTTTTGAACATCCCTAAAATGATTTTTTTTCTGTTAAACTTAACGAAACTGCAGGGCTGCCAAAGGCGACTAAAGCGACTATTTTTATTAAAATAGTACCAAAAGCGACTATTTTCATCAAAACCCTCTACTTTTTTCAGCTTTTGGCGACTATATTTTTGTAACTTTTTTTAACAGCAGAGAATTTCAACTAATATTTGAATCACGCACCGTTTAACTGATTTGGCTGTGCATACGACGCTAATGTACTGTTATTTGGCGATTCTAAATGACAAACAGTTGAAGAATCAACACCATTAAACGCTTTAGGAGGTGTTTACAAGTAAATAATACTTGGATTTATCGCCAATAGACATCGCTTTCTTTACCTTTTAGAGCAATTTGCGTTTAGGTTGTGTTTGTTACTGCTAGAATTGACAGTGCGAAGCAAATAACATTTAGATACACCTCAGGAATGAAAATCTTCCGAGGTTCCCCTTTTTTTATTACTATCAATTTAATAAATGTATCGTTTTTTTTTTTTTTAAATTCTAAAAAATAACCAAATATACTCGTGTATATTCCGAAATTTTTTCATTTAAATGTGTAGCCTATATGCATGTTATTTAAAATAATTGCATAAAACAGCTGGGGAGGAGTGGATTTTCGAACTGTATCCCGGCGATTACGTTTCCCGGTGCGTTGCATTGCAATTTTAAACAAAAACCTAGGAACACCTCATACACCTCAGGAATGAAAATCTTCCGAGGTTCCCCTTTTTTTATTACTATCAATTTAATAAATGTATCTTTTTTTTTTTTTTTTAATTCTAAAAAATAACCAAATATACTCGTGTATATTCCGAAATTTTTTCATTTAAATGTGTAGCCTATATGCATGTTATTTAAAATAATTGCATAAAACAGCTGGGGAGGAGTGGATTTTCGAACTGTATCCCGGCGATTACGTTTCCCGGTGCGGTGCATTGCAATTTTAAACAAAAATATCGTTATTGGCAAAATCGTTGTAAAAAATATCAGGGATGGGGATCCTGCTCCAACTTGCTACAAAACCACATTTATGTCGAAAGTTGATGGTTCAATGTTTTTCGCTGCATAATGGCGCTGTGTTAAGAATTTTTTCGCTCATGAAAACTCTGGAACTTTAGATATTCACTATACGCGGCTTGCTTCAGTTCGTTTGTTTTTTTGTGAAAAATTGATGTTCAATCTAAAAAAACTGATAATTTCACAAAAATTTAATATCTTTGACATCTAGAAATATTTGCGATCTTAGTCAAACGGGGATGATATCTCTCGGAAGTTGAGATGATTATAACTATAATTTCGGCACATCTACCGAATGCAACTTTCAATTGGCGCTCTTTTGATATGTTTTATTTAATGCATGGAAACCTTGAAATTGTAGAAATTCGCTAAACGCGATCTGCTGAGATCTCCGTTTCAAGGCATTCAATCCTTTTGCATCTGATATATAAATTCATATATTTCATTACTTCCTGTTTTAACATTATTTGTTTAGCACTACTTGACAAAATTGCATTACATTTTTCGAAAATATAGTTTAATTCACGAAATTGAAATTTAGGACTTGTCATTTTCAGTAATTTTTTTTTATTATAATTTCTTTTCGTTTTCTTTCGTTTGGTTTGGTTGGTATTCAAATTCCAATTGAATTATATTTTGTTTAAACGTTTATATATTTTTATTACATTAATTATTTTTATTTGAAATTTTCCTTTCTCACAACCCACCCACTTAAAAAAAAAATTAGCGTCGCAATTTCCATGATTTTCAAAAATGGAAATTTTGAAATTTCTAGGGATTTTGCATAAGTTAGCTGGTAAAATTAGTTAAACCTTCAAAGAACTTTATATCCGATTATCAGAAATTAATATCCTATACAAGCTTGGCAAAATAATGGTAATTTTAGTTGAAATTTCTTTGTTTTTGAGAATTTTAGGTCCCTTTTTTAACTTGACCCCTTAGCATTTCGTCTGTTTGTAAATTTTCTTGTTACTCATTAATGTCTAAATGTGTTGTTTGATTTTCTTCAAATTTGGCATGAATGTTGCTTGAAGTCATTAAGATCAACATATATGTGTTTTGTTGTTGTTGGGCCTATGTATTAAAGTTAGCACAGAAATCGAATTATGCATTGGTTCAACAAAAAGTTTCATAATTAGAAGTATTTGATGCAATCCTCAACTGTTTCCAGAACTATTTGTGTAAACTTTGATGGAATTAAGTAGATATCTTTATAAAATTTAATATATTATTTAGAGCTTAAGGAAACATTTGTATTTTTGCTTTGTGATTACGTAAACAAAAGTTTTGGGTGTATTTCTTTTGGTTGAGAATTTTACTCCTATTTTTAATACGAATGCAATTAGCAAGTTTCGGGATATAAACAACTTATCATTACTACTAAATTTGGTTAAAAGACTTCAATTATAGAAGTGATTTGTTTCAATTTTGAAGTTTTTTTTTTTCGTTTTCAAAATTTGTGAAAATTGTCTTTATTTTCCGGTTTTTATTAAACTATTGTTTGGTTTAGAAAGCTATTTGTTATAAACTGATATTTATTACTACCAGGTTCAGCAACAAAATCTGGCAATGTGCTGAAAATTTTTGTGAATGCGGTATTTTTGTAACCATTGCCTTCAGTCATATTCTATTATGTTTCTTTAAAAGTAGGCATATGTTCTTTGGGTATATTTATATACGTAAATTTAAAAAAAAGCAAATATTGGTGCAAAAATGCACTTTTACAAAACAGTACTATTGTTGTGCGGTTTAAAAATGGAGTTTGTTCATATTTAGTGAATATATACATTTTTTAATTTATGCAATTTATTTAAGAAAATGAGTATAAAGTATATGTTTAGAATTGTCTAAAAACAGTGACAAAAATAAAAATAATATCAATTTGTAATATTACTTGCATTTAGTAAAATGCATTTGTCGCAATTTGTTTAAAGTTTTTCGCAATTTACTACTTTTAGTAATCTTTGCTAAATATATGCATAATTGAGGAGACTATTTAGGCTTCTATTTTTGATGTCTAAGGATACTAAAGCTACTATTTTCAAAGGTACAACTCGGTGGCAACCCTGAAACTGTTGTTGCCTCTATTATTTTTTGGGTACATTTTAAGTCTTAGGAAATATATTTTGTGTACTAAGCTGTATATCTTAAGATACTGGATTAGATTTAATAAATTAGTTTTATTATTAGGGATAGGGATTCATTGGGTTTCTACTATTTGAGTGTATTGGATTTTTTTTTTAATGTTGAGGTTACTTTAGTCTTTGATCTTAAAGTGCTATCACTAATAATCTAAGAGATATAATGCACTTACTTGTACTTTTATGATTTTTAAGTAGCATTTTAAATTATTGATATTTGGTAAATGCTCTGGAATTTTGAATTTGGGGTACATTAAATTTTTATGCATTGATTATTGATTTTTGGATGTTAAACTTTGGTTGCACTTTTTTGGGAGTTCGAAAATCAAGCAAAATAGTTAGTAAACTTATATATTAAAAATAAATATATTTTTGTGAAATAACAAGATAATGTCAAAGCATATCTTGCATAATAATAATACATTTAAAAAAAATATTGCTGTAAAAAAAGTACGGCTTGCAGGGAAATATCAGGGAATTATCAGGGAAATTCACAATGCTTTCCCTGTGGACACCCTGTACTAACTAATATTTAAATAAATTAAAGTTAAGCATTAACTGAACATTGAAAATATTATAATTTCAGAAAGGTTAATCTTTCAAACCTAGAAATGGCAGTATATTTTCTGATTATTGAACTATATGAATACCATTTATTCAAATGCTGATGAACTTAAATATCTATAACTTATATAT
Source organism: Troglohyphantes excavatus (assembly GCA_963932185.1). Taxonomy (NCBI): domain Eukaryota; kingdom Metazoa; phylum Arthropoda; class Arachnida; order Araneae; family Linyphiidae; genus Troglohyphantes; species Troglohyphantes excavatus. The sequence continues at coordinate 62,654,658 of OZ010667.1, forward strand.
TAAATGATCACTGAGAATGGCACTTTGAATATGTTTATCTTGTCCTAGATTTTATGTATTACATATCCTTGTTACTTGATATGCCTAAGTCTAGTTATATTTTAAATAGCATTTATATTTCTTACAGGCCAAAAGCAACAAAGAACTAATGGCTTTCCTCTTTAACGATTTCCTCCTTTTGACTCAGCCATTCAAAGAACTGGGGAAAATAACTAATGTTTTCACTTCTGAAAAGGCAATGAATTCTTTATATAAAATGTACAAGCAGGTATGGATAAATAGTATCTTGTATTTCAATCAACTTCTTTCAATTCTAAGAAATATTTGTAAACTAAATTACTTCAACAATTAAAAAGCTGAATAAAGGAAGGCATTACCTTATTTCGGTACATATGAAAAGTGTTGTTTTTTATTTTATTATTAAAATACTTATCTACTTATTAAAATTTCTTGTCTATAAATTGTCCAAAATCATGCAAATACTTACATGCTTACTCCAACTATGAATAAAATTGAAATTCTGTTTTCTTTGTTCATTGAGTAGTGCTTATTTGCATTTAAAAATCAGTATATATTTTTTAAAAAATCCTTTCACCAACAATATAGAGACTATGTAAAAATATCAAATTTCCTAAACTTGTGTATTCATGTGACCAAAAATGTTAATGGTATTAAAAAACTTGTATTTATATAGATTTTGTGACAAAGTAGAATTATATTAAAAAAATGTATTTATATATATTTTGTGGCAAAGTAGAATTACATTATATATTAAAAATATTTTTTTTTTTTTATCTTTTTATAAAATTTGCTCTAATTGCCTATTTTTTGTGAAAAACTTAACTAACCTAAAAGTTAACTATGAAATGCTCGCATTTATAATGTTTATAACAAGTTTGTAAATTTTAAATTTCTGTGCATTGTTTTTAGCCCCTGTTTTTAAACAACGTCATAGTGAGATCTACTGATTCAGAAAACAATCAGGATGATACAATATTCTTCGTATGCTATTTGGAAGGAGAACGCATTCACTTCAGAACAAGTACTACTGAAAAGTATGCATCACTACTCTGCACACGATTTGTAATTCATATGATCTATTTAATTAGATTCTTTTATAATTTAAAGATGCTTCAATAGCGCAGATGTAAAATAATTAAGAATTCCAGTCAATCTCAAATCCTTTAATTATCAAATGTCTTAATTTTTTTTTTCTGTCGTTATTATTTATGTGTCTTGATTTAAAAATATTAAAATTAAATATAAAGCATATTAAAATCAAAACAGTCATACAAATTAAAATTAAGACTTAATATCAGAGAAATTTAATTTTCATAAAAACTCCAAATGTATTAATTATATAAGTGTTAAATGTAGTGTTACATATCTGTGACAGTCTTCCATGTAATGACATATAAATATAATGTTTAAATGAAACATGAAAATGCTTTAAAGTTAAGTTGAAAAGTATTTTTAAGAGTAATTGAAATCTTTTGTAGAATTTATTACCAATAAAGATATAATTATTTTTTTCCTATGGTATTAGGCAAATGTGGATTAAGAAGATTGAATCGGCAGCTACTAATTTTTGTGAATTGGAGAAGACCAATTTAAGTCACCAAAGAACATGTATGAAACCTCTTCTAACATTTTTACTTTAACACATACTGATGTGTGTTGTGTAAAATTCAAAAAGTTTAAACTTATAGATTTTTTTTTTATTATTATTCAGTTATTTATTAATGCTACTCTTAATCTATATAACTAGGCTAAATTATATAAATTCCCCTAATTCCAATGCATATTAGAAATAAATTCAGTTATGGAACTCTATCTGCTTGAGGCATATTTATTGTAAAAATTAAATTATTGGTAAAACTATGTTACACGCACTTATTGTGCTAAATAAATTTTACAAACAGGTTAGAGTAATATGATTACAGTTTAAATGTTTCTTGATACACCTAAGTCTATCCTTTTTTTCGAGCTAAAACCTAATAAGAAGAGAAGTTAATACATAGTAGTACCATGCAAAATGGTACTACTTCACCTTGAAAAGTATATGATATAATTCTGTATATTTTATTGCTGGCTTTAAAATTTAAGAAAAGTGTAAAGTTTTTAAAAAATTTGTAAATTGTTTCACAGGAACACAATTTTTATGAACTTGCACCTCTTTAAGTATACATAGTTTTGCAAATGGAAACGTGTGTGTGTCTTTCAATATCTTGATCTTTCAATATAAATTTAAAATACAGTGAGTGAAATCAAAATGAGTATATATCGCACACATTTGTTTTCTTCCAAATCATAAAAAGTTGTATTTCATTATTATTTGTTTACTGTAACCAATATTATTAAAATTGTGCATTGCAGTGCGATCTCAAGCCATTCAAGGTGTCGGAAGGTTGCTAGTTGTGGTAGTGGAAGGAATCAACCTAAAGGCTTGCTCTAATGGTGTGTAATGCATTTTTATGATTTAAATGAACTTAAAGTGAAGTGTAAAAATGTTTACATTGAAGCTAAAAAGAATTGAACATATTATTATATATATATTTTCAAAACTTTTGAAATAGTTTAAATTGAAAAAGATATGTTGTCTTTCGCTTAAAATAACATTTTGTCTTAAATCTCTTTGATATCTTAAATGTTCTTAAATTGGAATTTTTAAAGCACTTAAAACTCTCATAACCATTTTCTTGACATATCTTGGGCAGTAATAGTCTGGTGATTACAGCACAAAACTTGAAATTAGTTTGTCTCTAGATTGAATCTTGTTTTAGTCAACTGAAAAGTTATCAAGTAGAAAAAACTCATTATTAAATTGTCATCACGCAAATGGCCTGGCAATGGTTGTTACTTAGAAATTTATAGAGTGGGGTACCAGATCCAGTTTTGTTTTCATTTGACCATAATTGATAATTACGAAGCAGTGCTCCTGGATCTTTCCTTCTAGATACATCTCAAACCGACACCAACACCTCATTTTCATCTCTTGTGCTACGTTAATTCAACCAACCAATCTTTTCATATCTTAATACAAAGCTGTAATGCATCTGAATAAAGTTAGGCGCAATATAGAAATTGAATCTAACACTATATTTTCTGTAAGTCCTTTTCTTTTTGAAGGTCAAAGCAATCCTTATTGTGAAGTCAGCATGGGTTCGCAGGAGCATAGGACTAAAGTAATCCCTAACACACTGAACCCAAGGTGGAATGCTTCTATGCAATTCTTAGTGAAAAATCTGTATGAAGATGTTCTTTGCATATCAGTCTTTGATCGGGACTTGTTTTCTCCAAATGGTAAGAAGCTGACAGATAATTATGTTTCCAAGTGTAAAATGCTGAAATATATAAATTAGCTTTAGTACAGACAAGCATTAACTAAAGTTTGTTTAATTTAACTTATTAATTTAGTATATTACACTGGACATTGTATTTTTTACTGGTATTCATATTTACAAATGCAATAGTTGCTGTTTTGTTTTAAAATTTTAATAAGAAAAATAATGATATATTCTATATTAAAATTATGTACCTTAAAAGTATTTGTATTTTACAAATTATTCACCTGTACTTGCAGCCAATAGTCAATGCATATTTCATGCTTATCTTAGACAACTTCTGCATGATTAGAAGAGGATCCTTGAGTTATTATTTTGTGAATTAAATGTCCTTATGTTTGGATTTATTATTAAAATGTTATGTGTAAAGAAAAAGTTAAATTGTCGTTTTTTAAGCGCTAGTTTAGTTTTAGTTACTTTAAAAACCGAGAGTGTGACATAACTGTTTTATTACATGCATTACTAAATATCATTAACCCACTGACACTCAAGCGATTTTTGCAATTGTAAAGTTATTTACACAGCTTGGAAGACTTAAATAGTTTTAACTGGGTATGCTATTTTATATTATTTAATTTTTTTTTAATTGTAAAGACATAACTTGTAAGTTGCACCTCAAACCTTTGAATTAACAAAATATTGTAAAATGAAGTATTATTATGATTTTTAAAATTTTATGCATGTCTAGAAAAACTGGAGATACCTGAACGTGTATAGATATATATTTCCTTAAGCGTCTGGGGGTTAATAAAATATTTTCAATCAAATTTATATGACAAGAAATTTCTATATCTTAAATGTTATAGAACTAAACTGTGCAGAACATTCCTACCTTAGAACTTATTTTTAAAAAGCTAAACATGTAAGATTTATAATTTTCTATTAATACAATTTTTTTTTCATTTATTGGATTTCTTTAATTGCAAAAAACCGTAGTTATTTAAGTAACACTTATTATATTTTCCAGAATTTTTAGGGAGAACAGAAATCAAAGTATCTGATATATGCAAAGAAACGAAACAAACACACGAGCCTGTTATTAGAAAACTGACTTTGTACGAAGTGGAGTCCGGCGAGGTAGTGATCAAATTCGATTTGCAGTTATTCGATAAGATGTAACGTGTGTCTGTATATCAAGACCAATAATTTTGATGTTTTATGTATATTTTAGTACAAAATGTAAATATATAATGTAGTTTATCTCATTAGATGTGCATCTTCCAACGCTTTCATGTTTTTTTTCTATTTTTCTCATAGAAATATACTTCTATTATTTTTTTAGTATTTTCTCCTCTTAGCCATTCCATTTAGCTTTATACTTTACAACAAATGAATATTATATATCTTGTTATTTCTCATTAGAGTCCATTTGAAAGATTTGATCATTTTCTAAATGTGTGATGTTTATTGAGCTTGTATGTTATAGAGTTATATTCCAAAGATATAATTTCAGCGATTCCTTTAGCTTGTATTTGTATAAATAATTGCATAGACTTCCATTTATGTACTTTCATGCTATTCGATAGTATATAGTTTTAAGGTAAAATTTTGTTCTTATGTAGCCACGGAAAAATATAAACACGATTCTGGTTATATAGCAATAGTGCTTATTCCACACTGCAAAATTATGTTTCGTTAATCAATTATTAACTTTGAAAATTTGCAATAAAATTTATTTTCTACATGAATTTTTATGAATTAAAAAAGTTTATAATCTGAAATGTACTAATTGTAACTAAATTTCTTTTGAAAGTTTATAAATTTCTGAATGGAAAGTTACCTTCACCTAATTTTATTTAATTAACATAATAATGGATACTTATAAAATACAGTGAGTACATTTAAACTAATTTTTTTTTAAATATTGATATAATTAATTTACAAATTCTACTTAATTTTAATTTAGTCAACACACCACATTGGAAAATATGGGAAAAGAAAACTTTTTGCATGTTTGGATTTAAGTAAAACTTGTTAACCATTTAAAGTAAAAAAAAATACATAATTAGTAAACAAATTTGATAATTTGAGGATATGTTTAATACAAATGTATTTATAATGTTTTAATGCAGTAACCTATTTCTGCCTATAAATACTTTTAATAATTATGACTATAAATAGTTATAATTTTTTTCTACTTATCTGCATTAGAAATGTAAATTTCTACTCTCATAATTAAATTTAAATTAGCTATTGTAAATAAATGTAAATCTTTTATATAAATGTTGCAAATTTAAAAAATTTAATTGTGTGTTGTCACTAAAAAATTTTAATATATCACATTATAACTGTTAAATGCACATATTTAATACTATTAAGATATATTATATAAACATAAAGTATATTTAAGTCAATTATGAAAGTCAGTGAAATATTTTAAAACTGTTCAAAACACCAAACTAAGAATTTTGTAGTTTAGTGACCCTTAACCTGTTGCTCATGACCACTTCAGATGTATGTTGGTAAGAAAGAAAGACTACTAGCGAAAATTTAGATCGCAAGGCTAGACCCTGATGCAAAGCAAATGCTAGATTTCTTCTACTCACTTTCCCCATAATTTATGCCCCTTAGTTTTTTTTCAAACAGATTAATCAATTTAGCTATTAAATATGTTAATTTCTAATCAATCGGCTATTATGCATATTTTTAAAGTAAAACATATGGCACTTTTCCGCTCTTTTCTTGCCAATCAACACAAAAAATTTTGAATACATGCAAGTGATTGTATGTAAATGTATTTAAAAGAAACTGCTGAAAAGGCTTTCTCATACATTCCTACGCAAATAGTTAAGAAAAAACATTGATGTGTTAAAGATTACGTATTTAAAAGATTATATGGAATTGATTAGATAACACCACAAATATTTCAATATAGATTTTAGTTTTTAATAATAAGATACAAAAACATTTTTAAAAATACAGAAATTAATCATTTTCATAAACTTATAGATATGTTTAACTTTAACGGGAATCCTATGTCACCAATTCAATGTTCATTTTTAATAATTCAAATAAATGTAAACCAAAATATTCCAATTCAAAATAATTATCTGAACTCCTTTATCTAAAAATTTAGCTATGTTGGAAAAACATCGTAAACTTCAATAAATTCATAGGTTTATCTAGAACATTCTCCTTTTAGTTATCTGTACTATCAGCCATCCCAGACAAAACTGCTATTGATGCTAACGTTTGTACAGTAGACCCTGGATAAAACGACCCCTCATAGGACCATTACGAAAAAGTCGTTGTAATGAGGGTTTAAAAAAATTATTTCAAACAGATTGGGACTTTCTGTAATGATCGTTATAAAAGTGTAGCTATATCATGGGGTCATTGTAAGGAGAGTCTATTGTATCTTAATGTGTCATTAATTTTTTATACTACCTTGTGTTTTTATATTAATATGCAATTTGAAATTTTATGTGTAAATTTATTTCCCTTTTCCTTATGTATTATAACTATATTTTTAAATACCTATACATTTGACTGGACCACCCTTGTTCGGCCTCAAGCCTGTCAAAATTTGTATTGTAACTATATTACAAGAGTACAATTTCAAAATGGCTAAACTTGGTTTAAACAATAAAATACATTAGAATGGCTTTTATTCTATTAAGGACAAACTATTACTTTTTTATGTAACTATTCATTTTTTTTAAATGTGGAAAGAAAACATGTTAGTTGGTTATATGTGTCATATTAACCTTAATTGTTATTTTTTTTTTCAATGTATATTATGAACTCGTCTTCTAATTGTTTGTGTTAAAATATGTGTCATTGTCATGTTTAAATTTTTTATTGTAATTTTTTTCTCTGTTAATTTGTGTCTGCTATTTATTGTGCTTAATAAATTATGTTTCAAATATTTTGAAAGGGTTTTTAATATGTAATTGATATATAAATATATTTTCTTACAATTTTTATGGTCCCATGTATAGTTAAACTTGCCACATTGACCTTATTATTGGTTAGTTTGAATTTAAAATTTCAATCTACAAAGAATGCTTACATTCACTATTCTGAGCTTTTCATACAGTAGAAACAATTTTCTGTTAAATAGATAGTGAAAGCTATGAATATAAATCAATTGCCCAAATTGTCTTTTCTATTGCAAAATTAAGCATAATTCAAAGCAATAGTATTGAATCCCGCTAGCTAAAGTAAGTAAAATAAATTCAAGTTTCAGCAAAACATTTTCCATTGTACCAACTTTTAGTGGAAAATTTGTTTGAAGTTTACATTAAAAGACAAGTTTTTTTTTCCTTAGCCATTCTTAATAGCAGCTGAAATATCAGGTGCTTATAGTTTTATGGTACTAAAACAATTTATTTAACCGCGAGCCCCTGCCCGTTTATATTAAAACGCAACCTTTACGAAATTCCTTAAATGGTAAATTATTAACATGTTCTTCTGTTCGGAACAATATGCATATCTTTAATTTGTGTGCAAGAGATGTTTATGTTACTGTAAGAGTTAACATACCAGTTTGAAAATACAAACATCTCATTCATACAACATCTCAAAAGTAGCCGAGATGCTTTTTTTTTTTGGAGCAAGTTAAGGTAAACAAAATTTTATGCATTGGAAACTGCATTCTAACACTATACGTTTACTTTATTACAGTAATTAACCACAAATTATTTCTTTATTTTTGAGAATATATTGTATTTTCCATTCTGATTCGACCAGTATTAGTTTTCTGGTATATTTTTAGGGGGAAAAAATGCGGATGGTATTCTTCCACTTTTTCAAATAAGCTTTAAGTAAGAAATATACACAATTTTATTTTTTTTTAAAAAGGGGGGGGGGGGGGGGGGGTAATAAATTTATTTTTAAAAAGAATCTTTGAGTTAAGTATCCAAAATGAGAAGCAAACGTTCAAACATGTTTTGTAGCAGAAAAAAATACTTTAAAAAATAAATTAGACATATTAAAAACAAGCTAATATAAATAACTTTATTACATATGATTAATCTTGAACATAAATACACAAGAAAAAAAATATATTTTAGATTAGTTCAGCAGAACAGTTCCTAAAACTAATTTGCATACATTAAATATCAATTTTAGTAAACAAGTGCAGAATTTTCAAAAATAGAATAGTAAGTTTTTGGAATAAAACTGATTTTTCTAAATCAGTGATTCACAATCTGTCTTGAGCTCTGAGAATTTCAGAAAAGGTCTGTGAACCTAATAAAAATGCATAACAACTCAAACAGGGATATAAGTGCATTGTAATAATTTTAATTTGATTAACCAAATGTAATCCATAAAAATCCAATGGACTACAAACTTTTGAAAATACATAAATAATGCTTTTCTTATGTAATGTCACATAGATGATATTGATTGAGTTTAGCTCTCACTCCCCGTTTAAAACATCTTTCATTAAAATTAATTTTAATAATCAAATCTTAGGTTAAAAATTTCATTCATGTGGGGGGGGGGGGGGGGGGGTTAGCTGACATTTCACTTTTGATGCTCACTTTTTTATTCATGGACATTTTAAGATTGAGGACCACTGTTCTAGGTTTAATTAGATTTTTTTTAAATATAAAAGTACATGCATGACAAATGTTATGCACCATTATACAGAATACTATATATTATACAATTCATATATATATATATATACATAGTATACTATTTCTTAATGTGCTTTAAATATACAAGTATATTAATACATATGTAACAAAACAAAGGTCACCTTATTGGTCCGATTAAAATTTAACTTTACCTTCACACAAGATAAAACTTTAAAAGTGTATGCCAATAAGAAATCTAAATATTATTTTATGACTATACTCTAGTCAGTGTATCATTCGTAGCTAATACAGAATTCTTAAATAGAGAGCTGAAATCTTAAAATATGTGCCAATAGCTTGGTCTAGATTAAGAATAACAGACTTTTTTTTGCAGTGAGCATATAAAAGACCTTATCATAATTAAATCAATGAAAACTGTCCTTTTATAACTTTAACAAATAAAACACAGAAACTGAGTTCTGCCACACTTCGAATGCACTATTTAGAAATTTAACAAATAAAAACTTGAATAATTGAAAGCTCCAAAAATAGTCATGCTGTAGCTCCTATGCGTATTAGCCTTTAGCATAGCGATTAAATCTATACATGTCTATTTTACACATGAATTAAATGGAAGGAATGCTATTTATAGAATAGAATAAATTCCAGGAAAACACCATCAGCTGAAGTTAGGTTCTTTAGGATGGCAGTAACATGAGTCAGATGATGGTGGCTGGAGTGGAGTAGTCTCCCTAATGACTCTTGTCAGGTGACACATCTCGCAGGAATTGATAGCTGGGTGGTTAGCAAAAGTACATAAGGGGCATTCCCATTTGTTGGCTTCTTCTTGTTCCTCCGAGTTGTTATGTTGCAGCTCGCTACTAATATGAGGTTGGACCATGTCATTTACAACTGCAATATGAAATAAATAATTTAGAAAGTACTTTTTTTTGCAATGTTAAAAGAAATTGGTTGAAGTAACATTACACTAGAGCTGCACAATAGGATATTGGCAGTTCAGAATCCATCTTGAAGGAAAGACATGGGAACACTGCCTTATAATGTTGAACTATGGCCCAAATGACAGACACCACCTAAACTGGTACCTTACTTCAGGCACGTAGGTATAGATGTTTCATGGAGGCGATTCAGTGAGTGAGCAACGGATTTCTTTAGGTAACTTGTTCCCCCTCAACCAGAAAGGGAGGGGGGGGAATTCTCCACTAAAACCAACAAAATTCCCTTTACCCCCCAAAAAAAATTACAAATTCTTCTTATCCCCCCCCCCTTTGTTTTTTAAACTTATTACCTATTAATTTTTATTTAAGTTAACAGGAATATGTTGGCAGATAAATATTGAAACAGCATCATTTATTTTTCATGAAATTGTTACCAATATCAGGCATTACCTATTTTTAAAATTAGTAAATATTACTCACTAATTGTGAAATAATTTAGAGAACAAATTTAAATTTTGAATCCTTGTTTATAATAATATATGGTTTTGGAGAATCTTGTTTATGCAGCCCCGTTTGACGATCTTTTCCTTTTGTCGCCGAAATCCAAATGCTAGTTAATGAAACATGATGATGTCATGTTAGGCTTAGTTTGTAGTTTGAGATAAAAATGACCTCAAAGCATGATTTTAAAGCCTTTTGAAAACTATTTCCACGAGGTAAATTCCCCAGGAAAATACCAGATTTATCCGCATGTAACTAAACAAGAAGTATTATATAAAAAAAATTGAAAATGTTCTACCTTTTTTAAAGTATTTTTATGATTTTTACAATAATTTGATTTTTTTTTTTTTTCTTGACTTACAATCGGAGGGGTTTGAACCCCCTTTACCTATATGCGAAAATACATTGTCTTTCTTTTATAATTTCAGTTGATTCTAAAATCTTTATTATTTTGCCTAATACTAAAATTAGATAAAATTATAAAAATTTCATTTTAAAAATTAACTTGGTTAAATTATTCACTGAACTTTTTTTAATTGGAAGATACCCTTGAAAAAGATGGATTTCAAGATCAGAGATTAATATAAATGCTGACTAAGATGTATGTGGTCATTACTAAGTTGGGAAACGCTGCCATAAAAAAATTATTTAAATTATTAGCACATTCTACAACATTGGATTACAAATGTGTTATTATTAGAAACATTTCAATAATAAAATAACATTAAAAATTACATCTTCCAGTACATATTTCTAATAGTGGCCTCTCGGGTGATTTTAGTAATCAAATGAAACTTTCCTTTAGTTGTACATAATGTAAAAATATTAAATTCTACTTATATTTAAAACATTACTTAATTTATTTTTGCAGCATCAAATAAAAAAGTAAAACTAAAGTTTTTAAACATTATGGGGAAGTATACCAGGATTAAATTGCTTTACTCATTAAAATCCCATATTTAGGTTTGTATTTAGAAATGACGGAACAAAAAAGTTATCTATAATTACCTGATTTAGTAGTCCCTGAAGCACTTCCCCGATAGAATTTTTCATCTATTTCACCTAGAGGAGCTGGGAAAAAATGGAGGTTAGTAAAAAAAACAAATTAAAAAAATTATAGTCTATCAATTTAGAAATACAATGTTTCATTCTTGAAGATTTTTACAACATCATACAGCTTTTCATTACTCTTTACAAAAAGTTTACTTGGTGAAAAGCATTTTACAGCCACAATTATTACATTTAAGAGTGTGATGCACCAATTTTTGATCCTGTTGGATTGTTTCATTGTGTTCTGTTAATCACAAAGTACAAATACATTAGCATGGCTATATACAGATAATGACGACCCACAACAGGCTCTAAGCCCAGCAAGGTTGGTCCCGTTTAACGCATTCTAACAATCCCCCAATGCTGATCTAGTTTTCTTTTAAAATTACCTACTCCAGATAAATTAACCACCTCTTCTGGCAAACTATTCCATTTGTTTATTACTCTAACATAAAAAAAAATGCTTTCTACCTTTCCGATTAAGTTAGTATTTGTATAACTTGTACCCATGACTTTTACTCCCATTGGCTGTATTAAATTTTATGTGTTCAACATCACCCGATTTGATAGTTGAATGATGTCCTTCTTGTCCTCTTCTCCTATACAATGGTAATACAGTCAAACCCCATTATAACGAACCCTCAACGGGCTGATTCAGAAGTTCGCTATAGCCGAGGGTTCACTATATCCGAATTTTTCAAATATTGACAATATAAAAACTTCCTAAAGTCCTTAAACACGTTTTATGAAAAACAAATTACTTACACTGAACACTGAATTGCAATTAGTAATGGGCAATAATAAAGTAAAAGAAATATTTGTTCTTAAAAAACAATTAAATTAATTTTACTACTTAAATTTATTTATCTAAAGTATGAAAAGAAGTTTTGATTTTTTGTTGAAAGCATCAAAAGAGTCCATTACATTCTTATCCACAGTTTCTGTTACAAAGAAATTATGCAAAATGTTCACAGCTGCCTTACCCTTAGCATCAGAAATTGAAGGACCTGAACTAACATCCCCTTCGTATGCAATATCTGTAGGAACAAAGGGTAAGGAATGTGGTAAAATTTTTGGGAAGAAACTAAACTGAAAAAGTGTGAATTTTAGTTTGCTACATTCGAATTCCTTACTTTTGAAGATCGTTATAAGCATTTGAAAATACATTAGTGACATAGGAGTTCGGTTGGGACCAATTGAAAAGTTCGTTACAACTGAGGGATCGTTATATCCCGGGTTCGTTATACCGAGGTTTGACTGTATTACGTATGTGAAACAAATCAGTAAGAGCCATTTACAAGTATCACTTTTGTTCAATTACATCACCTTTTCTGTTACATCCTATAAGCACTAATAACTCACAGTTCAAAATTTCTTTTAACAATATTAATTATTCGTAAACTATTTTGCTTAAAAAATGTAGTCCAATTTTTAAAAAAAGAAAAAGCTGCTTTTTTGGTTTCTGAAAACAGTAACACATTTTTGATATTGGATATAGAGTAATAAAATATAAAAAACAATTTAATTGTATTTGCGACTGACTATTACATGTTAATACAAAAATAATACATAAAAGAATAAATATAATTTTTTTTTTTTTTAGTAAATTACCTTTCCCTTTTACATAGAAGTCAACTTCCATGCACAAACATTGGCATTCTAACCTCAATTCAGCATTTTCATCCCGTAATTTCTGCATATCTTTACTCTATAATCAAGATAAAGAAAATCAAAAAAATATTTCAGCAAACATTTATTTTAGGAATTTGATATATTTTACAGATTCAAGTTTTCCTTATATTCTTTAAAAATTGCAAACTTCACTCCATGCATTTTTGACAACATTTTAAATAAAATAAATAAATATTTTTGCTACAGTAGACAGTAAGAGTAGAAAATTTCCTATTTCTTTGGAAGAAAAATTATTCTTAAAATTCCTCTAAAATATTGTATGTATAAATAGTGCAAACCAGCATTTTTAATACTGCAACACACAATGACAATACAAAAGATGGGATAATCAATTTTAAAATGTCCATTAAATGAGTGAAATTTCATGAGAATTACCAACAAAATTATTTCTAATAGTGTTTTTTTTTAAATCAATTATTTATAGAATATTTTTCCCATGTGTTAAAATTTAAGTAACGCTTGGAGATATTAGTAATGCAATAATAGCATTAATATATGCAAATTACAGTAACCTTTCATTTAAAAAAAATACTGTAATAGTTCCATGAGGGTCATACTATAGAATAATAATTATAATAATAGAATAATGCATCTATAATAAATGAAAAGTCACTAGACAAAGTGCTTAAAGCAATAAAATTAATATCTATGTGATAAAACTTTAAGCTATAATTTTTTTTAATATAAACTTGCATTTTGAAAAAGCAACTTTTCTTCTAATTCACAAGCCAATTTTGCAACTGTAGCTTGACTTTCATGCAGTCTTCGTTTGGCATTTATGATTTCATATTTAAGGCAATTCAACTGTGTCCTTTGGGACTGAAGGTGATCTAAAAAAATAAATAAAAACATACATTTACAAAGGTAAATTTAAAGTGTAACACATTAATACATACTGCATATCTAGTATCTAAAATGCATTTAATTATCACAAAAGAATTAGTTTTAATAAGTATCTAATATTAGATTTTTAATACAATAAAATTAGTTACACTTAGTTTAATACTAATTTATTAAAGTTCGTATAAAGAACATCAAAATAGACACTACATCTGCATAGAAATCTGAATTTCTACACGTACAAAAAGAAATTGTATCATAAAATATAGACTGATCTACTATGTCTAGGATTTTCATAGCCTGAAATTTTCAAAAATAGTTTCAAAAAGCAGACTTTTCCAGAACTCTTTAATGTCTTACATTGAAACTAAATTTTTTACTACAATTCAGGATTAACTAATGATCCAAATCATTGTATTTCGACACACAGCAGAGCCAATCATGTCAAATGTGAGGGGGTAAATGCCCAATTTTCTTTATAATTTCCATGGAAATTTGTTAAAATTTTCAAAAAGTAGGGTGGCATTCGTCTCCTATTACCACCCATAAAAGCCGCCACTGTCGTAATATATGATACAATGCTAAATAATTACTTTCTTGAGGACAAAATTATTCAGTTACTAAAACAAAGTGAAAATGTTGATTAAGTAAAACTCTATAAAGGTCTGAACTAAAAATATAAAACTAACTGCCACCTTAATTAATAACGTTCTAAAATATCATCGTTCTAAAATACACAGGGTTACTGCTCAATATTTAGATCCAAATTCCACAACTTTTGTAGGTTTTCTCAATAGTTTTCCAAAAAATTAGACTGAGAATTACATGCAAATATAACTGATTTTTTCATACATCAATATCCAAGCTTATAAAATTAAGCGTCTGCAAACCTAGCAATGCGGAAATTAAACTTTTTATAATTTGATATCTTCACAACCAAGCAAAAATTACATCAAAAGAAATACAACGCAGCACATTAACCTAAAATTTTCAGAAAAATTCCACAACTTTTTTTAGAAAATTTGAAAAATATTCCCATTCCAAGGCAGCAGAAAATAATTATAAGATTCCTACAAACAGATATTTTCAAACCAAAAATTCCCTCAACAAATATTCTAGGGTTTAATAAGTTTTACCCATAGAAAAAAAGTGACAGAAGTGAAAAATTGTTTTTTATTATTATTTTTATTGTTTATTATTATTTTTCGTCATTAGTAAAAATTTCCCTGGGCAGCCCTAATTTTCCCTGAACCTCATTCACATGTTGACAATTTTACTACCCTGCCTTTTTAGATCTTAGTCATTTCCAACGACAGTTCCAGAATTCTCTAGTTCCAATCATGTCAACAGTTCATTTTGCACTGCTGTTACACAAGATGATATATAATTGTTAACTCACTTTGCATATCAATTCGAAGATAATTTGTACTAGCTTCAGAACTCCTCCTCCCTTGCTGCGAATCAGTCTGAGAAGGCATAGGTTCTTTTCCAACTTGAGAATCCAATATAAACAATTGAGGCATCGGATTAAGCTGCTCGGATTGGACCACAGCTGCACAGTAAGGATCAGATTGGGCAAGAAAGAAATCGGAACTTAGCGAGTTCGTTAGATTGGGTCTCCAACTGTGCATGCCCCCTTCATCAGTATCAATATTAACAGTCAATTGCTCTTCAGGAATAACACTATCCATCATATTTAACTGCCCATGAGATTTGGTGTAATTGTCGTTACCCCACTGCAAAATATTTTCATTTAAGCCCCATACATTATTCAGAGGATAGGAAGGCCCTGGAATCCGTTCTGCAGGAATGTTATTTGTATTGTTGTTCAATAGTCCAGTAGGGTGGTTTGTACTTCCATTGTCAAACACATCAATGCTCAGTTCTTGGGTAGTGTATGCTTCCTCGTTACTCACTCTTGGTTGCATATCTTGGCATGTAGTCCCAGATCCCATGTCCTGTGCCAGTGAAGATGGGCTAGGATTGAAATTGAATGATCTGGAAAACTCTGGGTTTCTTCCCAGAAGAGGGCAGTTAATATTCCCTGTGGCCATCAGAGACATGGATTGCAACAATGGACACTTCTATTCTAGCATATCCCTGTAAGAAAAAGAGAAAAAAGATTAATATTGTATGAATGAAATTGAAGTGTTCATTTTAGTCGTTTCTTGTTCTCCCCAAAATCCCACCTGACCATTTTATAAAATATCCATTCTCTTAACATTTCCACTTGCAGCAATAAAAAGTTTTCCTTCCATTGATAACGGAATATGTGCTAATCAAAAATTGGATTTAACCCAGTGATTTTTCCACTTAAAGATGAAAAAAAGCTTATTTCCTTTCAGATTTACTGCACTAATCTTTTAGCTTTAATGGCATTTTTGTTAGCATTGAATGCATTTTATAAAATTTGTGAGGTATTTGATTATCAACACATAACAGTACAGTTTTTGAAATTTCAGAAATTTGACCTCCCAATTACTCAATGCCAGACTCTCGTAAGGCCACGGTGTCAACATTGAAAAAGAAAACCAACATCACGTGGTTTTATCGCTGCCACATTTGGCGTTCAGACATCTGCAGGAGTTCCAATTTGACTCACTTTTTTCTTTTTGGTGATAAGGCGTTCTGTCCGTATTCAATTTCTTAACATATATGTAGGTATTTACTTATTTTCAAACAATTTGCGCTAAATATTCAAATTAACAAAACGAAAATATAATTTTCTTTGTGTTCCATACTCGAAAAAACGAAACTCTTTATAATTCTCCGGTTTTATTGTTCATATTTTCTTATTGAACAATACAAAATAACAATTGAAAGAACTTCGCTTATGGTAAATTTTTTACATAAAACGTAACGCAATTATTTCAAAAGTACAAAGTAAGAATAATATCTTTAATATATCTGTTAAACTACCTTAAATTGTGCCACTCGTTCAAAAAAAAAAAACGATATTTAAATACAAAATTAAACACAAAACCATATTACAATACTTTGATCTCGCTTAGTTCTGAAAGTCTCCAAGGCCTGCCAAGTAATATTGGCGCACGAATGAATTGACATTTCCACAAATCACGTGGTTTCAATGATGCACTCATGAAAATCAGCATTTTTATTCCTCTATTTGTATCATTACTCTATGCCTGCCCCTTTCTATTTCTGGAGCTCCAAAATATACATAAATTGGTGTTATTTTTCATTAAAAGCAGATTTATATGTGCTGAATATTTACAAAAATACTTACAGTAGACCTTTCATGACCCTTCACTGGACATACCATATTATCGTTACAAAAAAAGTTATTTTTAACAAGTTAACCACCTGATGGATACAAACGTGAATATCCATTCGAGTATCTCCAGTTTTTCCAGTAGTACACATAATATAAAAGTTGATAAAAAAATCTCTTTTTTTTAAATATTTTTCAAATTTAAAGTATTAGGAGAACTTTTGAAAACCTTCTCGAAAGATATAATTTTTAATAAAATATTTTTGTAAAAAGAGGAATGTGTTGAAAATATAATTAAACTTTCCTGCAGTGAAAATAAACCTACAGATTCGAAATTTTGCTTATCCGTCATAGGATTAAAATCGGTTAAAATGCAATCAATGGCGACTTTTCTGAAAAATTTCTAATATTCGCTACACTAACCATACTTGGCAGCAAAACCTGGTTTTATTTCCAATCAAATAACTCCTTTTTCCACTGTAAAGTTGCTAAAGAGAGTCCCCAGATTTGGCAAAAAATCAGAGGTACCAGATCATAAAATATAATCTTGCATCAGTTGAAACCAATTGATATACTTTAGTTGCTATTTTGTAGTGTAACAGTAAGGAAGTCTACAGTGACATTCTTTTCAGAATGCCACTTACAAATAAATTAATCCAAAATAAATGGTAAAGTTCGAATATTACATGATTAAAAACCTAATTTGAATGTGAATAAAATTATTACACTCATTAGGAGCCTTTTATTTACTATCAGCCTTGAAAGAGATTAAGTGGTCTTTGACATGGGGGAAGGGAGGTCTCAGTGATTGCATTATGTAGCAAAATTTCGCAGAAAAATGCAGAAATTTATAATATGGCCAATCATTTTACATTGGACGATTCAACATTAACCATCGCTCTATAATAATGGCCAATATCAGTTTGGCAATATTTGCCAATATAGATAAAAGGTTAACTATTAGACAATGGCCTATCCGACATTCATCGATATTGGCTAACGTTGGTGAATGTTGGCCAATATTGCTGTGCTACCTGGAGGGGAGGGGAAAGGCTAATGTGACAGTGTGTGACACGTGAAGGGGTGAAAAGAATTAAAAATATCTTGACATAATAAAGAAACACTCATTTATGTAGATTCTACTACAAATGTGGGTAAATTCCTAGTGTACGGTGCCCCGTTGTCGCCAAGTCCAAAAATGACGTGTGTTTTTTGTCGCCAAATCAAAATGGCGGACATTGCGTTGGTCGCACTTGAGCTCGACAATGGGCTAATGTCGACGGTTTAGAATTGATTCCGAAGCTTTGGTTTTGTTAATTAACATCGCACTACAGTTTATATTGGGCTGTTGTCGAAGGTAACAATGTCCCTCCGGGCAGTCGATCATGGTGCTTGCAGGGGTAAATTCCTAGTGTACGGTGACCCATTGTCGCCAAGTCCAAAAATTGGCGCCAAGGCCAAAAATGAAGTTTTTTTTTTCGCAAAATCAATATGGCGGACATTGCGTTGGTCGCACTTGAGCTCCACAATGGGCTAATGCCAACGGTTTAGAATTGATTCCGAAGCTTTGCTTTGGTCAATTAACATCGCACTAGAGTTTATATTGGGCTGTTGGCGGCAGTTCGGCGCCTATCTCGAAGGTAACAATGTCCCTCCGGGCAGTCGATCATGGTGCTTACAGGCAATCCTTCGGGCAGTCGTTTGGGGCATTTCGACAGCACTTTTAAGCGCACGCGCATACATCGCGCTAAAATCATAGACTCCTGAAGACGATTTTGTGGTCTCCGGCCTTCGACTACTCAGGATCACATCCATGACACCCTCTGGGAAGTCGATCATTTGCTGCATAATGTATCCATGTTTCGACCCATAAACCCATTCCACAGTGAATTGCAGAGGGGCCCGCTCCATGCACGTTCGCTTGTCAGATGCACCAATCAATCACGGCACGTTAGCCTTTCATTTCCAACTCCCAAAAATACCTACTATTCAAATAAACGTTGTCCGTGTATACATCCATAGCTCATGAAAATCAAAATCACAACAATGCAAGCCATACGTCGATTCAAAAATGGCGGAACAACAAACAGCACGCGAGAGGGAAAAAAATTTAGGATTGCCATACAACATATTTTTGCACATAATCAAGTAGGGTTGCCAAAATATAAACTTTATCGCCCAATCATTTGTCACCAAATCTCATTTGACGAGGGCACCGGACACTAGGAATAAACCCAAATGTGTGTCTTGATGAAGTGGTCTTTTATAAAACTCTGTTAAATGCATTGAACAGTCAAGTCACCTTTGGCAACTTTTCTGAAAAACCAATTTCGCAACAAATTGAATCCAATTGTTGCCAATCATTTTCCTCCTGAAGGATTTGCTGTAAAAAGTAAACAGACAAAAACTCAATGAGTGGTGTCCTAGAAGTGGTCACTGAGGATAAGTGGTCACTGGTCGTCACTCTCAAATTATAGAATTATGAAAAATTGTTCTAAGAAAAGCAGGATAAATGAACTCGGAAAAAATCTTCAAATTTATAGATCTGGTTTATGTATAGATCTGGTTTTCGAAAACTTCCCCAGAATAAATATTCTTATATTTAGAGATTCGATGTAAACATCAAAATGTCATCTAATTTAATTAATGGTTTTAATTACAATTTAAAATTTGTTAATTAGATAGGTAATTTTCATTTTTTTTTCTATGATTTAAAAAAAATAACATCAATTTACTTCAGATATAAAAAAAAAATAACTCCTCTCTATATTTATTATACCATAGAGAGGATCGATGAAAAGGAAGCTACGATTTTTGTTAGAAAACTGCACGAGCGAAACGTCAGCTAAATATTTAAAATCTTATTTTGGTGTCAACATAGTTTTTTAGTCATAGTTCAAGATATTTACTAAATTTAGTTTGAAATCAAAAAGTTTGAGTTTACACTTACTTTTTTTCGGACAGGACGTCAAATTACGTGTTTACAAATTACGTCAGTCTTCATGATTCTGATAGTATGATTGCCAAAGAGAAGCATTGAAATTTAATGAAAATAATAGCATCATATTAAAAGTTGCAGAAAAGTATCATTTAAATTTTTTTTAACGAACCTTAAAAAAAATTTTACTATTTTTTAGAGATTATTTTTTGTGATCCGACATATATTTCACATAATGTAAATAATTAAAGAATTAGGGTCAGCTGACGGGTATGCAGGAATAGTCAGCAAACTGAAATGAAATGACAAGTGAAAAGAAAATTGTTCCACGGTTTAAAATTTGTATTGGTTTCGTTTTAAATATTTCTGATTTTCTTAATTCACGCGATTCTACTCATATTAAAACGTGCACAAAAATGTATCGTTTGGCATTTTTGAACTGTAGTTCTATTTTGTTTTATTTTACAGGGAAGTTTGTAGTCTCCTTGTCTCTTGGTCCAATTACAGCTTGTTGTTTTATAAAAAAAGGGAAAGAAATCAAATGTAAACGACATAGATATTTCCAGATATCTTGAAAATTTTATATGAAATGAAGAATTCTAATGTTCACTCTACCGAGTCACTATACTGGTGTCAATGGTCGAATTTTTCCAGTTACCTGAATCTCATCGATTACGACGGAAAACAGCAATCAATGAAGTCAATCCCATGGTACTACATCCCTTTTACTGCAGACGACATAACAAATTTCTGCCAATCGAGCATATTCGAAATCTACAAAATGTACATTCTCAACCAACTAGCAACATGTGATCGCGACAGGATCCCAGATTTAATCAAGAAGTTTCTGCGCGTCTGTGAAACGTTCAGAATCGCTTGCAAAGATGATGAAGCTTCTAAATTGTATTGCTACGTCGTAAATTACTTATACGAATGTTGTTATGATGACCCGAATTTGTTACTGACTGTCTGGAATGTACTTTGCAATCGATCTGATTTAGCTAAAGAGGCAGTGTTCAGCAGTCTTGCTTTGACACAGGATGCGAAGATTTTAAGATACATCTTAAAAAATGCTCAAAATGCGCAATTTGGGTTTTGGGGTTTATGGGTGAAGGAACACGAATCAGAGATGTATCCTTTCTGTCCTGTAACATCTGCTTTACTAAATGGAAATATGGAACAGATGACAATATTATTGCAATACGGGTTTCAACAGAATTCTGAAAGAGTCCTCACTTATGACAAATATTTTCTAACTCTGTAAGTATTATTTATTTTGAATAATCATTTTTTAAAATTACATGTATAAAATTCAAAAATTGTCAGCCTAGATATTTTGTCAACAAACTTGGTAATTCAAAAATACTTTAACTAAGTTAAGTGCCTTCTTATACTTTAGTTTCGCCCATAAATTAGTGACATTACCATGTACATTATGATGAATGATTCTCTGGCTGATGAATATACTCTTTTTTACACATTTACTAGTAATTTGAAAAAAAAAAAATAATAAATGTATGTATACGTTTTACTTAATATTCTTAACAGTCGTTGTACTTAATACTGTTACTTTCAGTTGCCGAATTCAACTGAAATCTTATTTGGCAATATTAATTTAGACACCTTGGCGGAGCCTCTCACGTACCACAACCAGTGGTCCGCGAACCACTGACCTATAGTAATCGAAATAATTTTATCCGAATTCATTCAGACACACTTTGATACTATAGCAGTCATACATACAGAGATATACTGATTTTAAATATTAATTACATATAAATATTAAGTATTAATAGCATAATATGTATTAGTAAGTAGTTTAAGTATTATAGTAACGTATTTAAGTATAAATAACAATTAAAAAAAATTTCATAACAGCCAAGTGTTATTTTAATTTTAGGACCAACAATGTGTACTCCTGGCTCAAGATAACCCTCGAAAGACAAAAAAGCAGAAGGCCCTTCATAATAACAGAGGTTTTGTTATTCCTCATACAAACAGCAAGGTACCAGTCAGACCTACGATTCGCAAAACTAGTCAAGTGCTTTCACCTGCTTTGGAACAACATGCCCGTCCCTTTTGTCACTAGATCGGAGTTACAAGACGAAGTGATGAAACGCTTCAGGAGACCTCCCAATTGTAGACCAACGAAAACTTTCCCTTACAAACAGTCGCAATTCCTAAGGATTTGCCAACTCTATGCTTGGGTGCGGCCGAAAGAGGCCACGGATGTGATTCAACCCAGACCTTTGCTGCACCTCTGCAAGTGTGCCATACGTAAGGCCCTTGTGGAAGCATTTAATCTGCCCTGTGGCATTGAGGCTTTGCCCATTCCCAATTTGCTACAAGCCTACATAGGCGTTTAGGGATTTTTTGTAACGGTTATAAGGCATGTATATTTTATTAAAACATATCTTAGATGAATAAAAATTCTGGAGTAAATTAGTGCATAAAATTATTTTTTTTAGTTTGGGAAATAAAAAGAATGGTAAAATAAATGATTTTCAAAAACATTAGATTCTTTATACAAATACAAAATTTGACGATTAACTGTTCCTGCTAGAGGTTAGTTCACTCTAGTAGCTATTTTTACTATTACCCAATGCATGTTCAACTGTTTCTTAAACTCCCTTACTTCTGCAACAGAATTAACAACGTTCACTGGAAATTCATCAATTATCATATAAATTATAGTTTTTACGACGATATTGTGAACTATTCATGAAATCTTTATAACCAATATCTATCTCTTTTCTATCACCACATTCAAATTTAAATCCTCATTTATCTTCCAAAGTATAAGTATAACTTGCTATTTTCAGGAGGGGGAGGGGGACATTTTCTTCACGTAAAAGATGTAAATTTTTTTAGTTTAAATAGTATGGAGTTGATCCATCAAAAAATAAATTAACGTATATTCGTTTTTGTTGAACACCCTTAACCATTTTCGTAGCTTTCGAACTTTCTCTAACATTTTTTTTTTTTTGCTTAACTAATGTCATAAATAATTCTAATAAATAAAATTGTCCAAAGAAATTATAATGGAGATTGAAATTAAAAGCCCGGAAACATTTTTTAAAAATTATTCTTTAATATTATATACTTTCAATTTATGATTAATCATTCACTTGTTTCGCAATCATCCATTTGTTTCGTGATCATCTACTTGTTCATAACATCTAGTGGTTTCGTTTTAATATTTCCGGATATACCAACAAGGCATTGCTGCAGCATTCCATGACCTGTAAGGTCTTTCATCAGAACTGTGAAAGAAGAAGAAATATTAAAATATATAACATTATCTATTAACATGAAAATAAACATTTTAACATTAATTAAATTTCTTTTATCTATTTTCATTAATCACTTTTGTAATACCCTGAACCATTTTAGTAACTTTTTGCTAAACGTTTTCTAACAAATTAGACTAGTATAACATATTTAAAACACTGTGATTGTTAAATTTTCAGAGTTTATTTTTAACTACTTTGAATGAAGAATTTTAAAAAATGTATAATCGAAACATTTAAAGTTTGAAAGAAATAAAATATATCAATCCTTAATTTAAATCAAACATATATCGTTATATATTCAATGACAACACGTGAAAGCCGTCCCCTCTCAAAGTTGCCTCTGAGCTACAGACACAGCAATTACAAAATTAAAAATTATTAATACAATTGTAAATTAATGATAAATATTTTTTTAATTTGTTTTAAAAGTGTAAAATACAGTCGCCTGCATTGCCTTTACCCCACGTAATGCTTTCAAGTTCCAGTTTGACTTTGGACGTTTTTTAAAAAGAAATTACGTAAAAATGTCATTCTAATCTTAGAAGTTAAATTAAATAGAGTTAGAGTTATTTTAATCAAATAGCGGAACTATACTTTACATTATAATAGGTATAAAAAGTATAGTAATACTAAAAAATTAATTTAATTATATTTACATGGAATTCAATCGAATATCACTTAGATCTCCTGAAACCTCCTTTTTCTGAAAAGGAATAACTTTCATTATTATCAGTAAAAATAAGTGCGCATAATATCAATACGTAAAATACTGTCATTATATCCTACATTTTATATTAAATTTACATAATACGGCTTAAGTCTAACTAAACAATATTATTGTTTGTTGGACATTTCTAATTAACTTAAACACTTTTTAAAATAACTTTTTATACTTTTTAAATGTCTTCTATATACGTCAGTAAAAGTAACAGGGAAATTCTATACTGGGTTACAAGGCAGACATTTTAAAATCTTTTTATGATAAAAAAACATAGATTAATGAAAAACTATTTTAAACTATTTAACCAAAATTGATGTGCATTGTGTTTCTAAAACACGAAAGTTCTTGTAGAAAAATTTAGTTTCAGATTTATCTATCTATTACAAAAATAATTAACTTACCGTATATACTCGCGTATAAGCCGATCCGCGTATAAGCCGACCCCCTAATTTTAGGCCGATTTTTTGTCCAAAATCGGAAACTCGCGTATAAGCCGAGTTGTATTTTCGTACATGAAAAATTCCGATTAAAATCGGCAAATCCTCGACAAAAGAGTAAAATTTTAATTTGAAAAATAAATACTTAAGCCTAGAAATTAAAAGTTTAAAGAAAGTGGCTGAAGAAACGGCCTTCCTCGAAGTTCGTGACGATTCATCGGGCTTAAAAGTATGTACCACTCGCGATGTTCTGGTGTCTTTCAAACCAATTAAATATTTATCAAAATATATACTTTTTATTAAGTTAAACTGATTATTTATGTGAGTAGTTAAATTTTGCGTTACGATTACGCCGCGATGCGAAGAACGGTCTCCAGTCAGCACGTGACGCACGTTCTCGATCTCGGAAATGTGTCGGCGCGTTTCAGAAGAATCCGCTAATTTCAACTTCTCTCCTTTTCCCATTTTTGGCAAATTATATTATAAATTTTAATGACCCGCGTATAAGCCGACCACCCTACTTTTTGATGAAAATTTTGACTTAAATTTCTCGGCTTATACGCGAGTATATACGGTACGTAGAAAACTGTTTACTATTAGCGAAATGAGTTAATTCCATTTAAATTAATTATTAAAATCTATATATATAAAAGCGAAAGGGCCACTGACTCACTCACTGACTGACTGACTGACTGACTGACTGATTGATCACGAGATCTCCAGATCCAAAAGCCCTACAGTGCTGAAATTTAGAACACAGATTCATCTTGGACCTTAGGTGTGCACTAAGAAAGGATATTTAAAAATTCGAACTCGAACTTCCAAAATAACGATTTTTAAAAAACTTCTCCATAGGATTAACATGGAGAACGTGTAACAATGCAAAATATAAAATTGAAACAATGGAATATTTTAATATTACGTAACCTATGAGGAGCATTCTGATTGGCTGATGACTAAACATCGCCAAATTGTCGCCAAATAAAAAAAAATATCGCCAACTGAATAAAAATATTGCCAATTTAATAAAAACATCGCCAAATGAATAAGCAATTCACCAAATGAATAAAAAATTTCGCCAAACGATTAAAATATCGCCAAATGCACTGAAATATGATCATATATGTAAAAATAGCATAAAAATGGCAAAATATTGTCAAAAAGTGATAAAATGTATGTCAAAATGGTGAAAATATGATTGTATAACGGGATATTCAATACTCCAACAACTATGAAAATTAAATTTGGCATGGAGGTACACTTTAAGCTAAAATTGTTCACTAAGAAATTATTTTCAAAAATTCGAATTCTAACTGCCAAAAGTAAAAATCCTTGCCACTTATCCACTGACTCATCACTAATTCTCTGTATATTCAGGAAGATGAAATTTGACCGAGTGTTTACTTATATCTTACACAGAAAAAGTAAGCTATCGGATACAAGCCGTAGTAATTGGTTCATGAACACTTTGAACCCAAAGTGGTAGGAAGGTCAGGCGAAGAGTGTGTAAATGGTCAATCTGGTTGACGCGGCCTACCTTTCTTTACTCAATGTTATGTCATTTATCCACGAAGGCTGATTTCCCTTAGAAATTCTTAGGGTGGAAGCGTATACTGCCTGTCATCAAGGGTGACCTTAATGCGGTATAAAGATCAGAGGGAAATGGGTTAACAAACGACCTGATCGACGCGACTCACTTTATTATACGACAGTAGGTCATTTATCACCCATAGCACGATTACCCGGGGTGTAGTAAGAACGAAATTGTCTGGAGTTAAGGGCGACATTCCCTTCACCGGGTACAAAGGTTAGCGGGCGGAATGGGTTAATAATTGGCTTGGTCGATGCGGCCTACCTTTCTTTATATGATAGTATGCCTAAACGAAGAGTTATGTGGGCGGAATCGAAAACTGTTGTTGTGGACTCCTCCCCCACGTGGTACAAGTGTCTGAGGGGGAATGGGTTTGCGTCCATCGTCTGTAGTAGTGTCTGTAGGGGATAAGGTTTCGAATCTTTTTTAAAAAAATTCAGTTTGGCAATTCAGTAAAAAATTTGATTCTTATTATTTTTTTTAGTTTAAAAAATTCAATATTTAAAAAGTGCGGGGGCAAAATCCGAAAAAAGTGCTGGGGAACCATCCACCCTTGGATATTGATAGGGTTTACAGTACAAAAGAAGATATTTGGCAAGTGAACTTTTTAAAATCGGTTTTTTTTCTCTTTATATTCTTGCCAATTTGTGAAACTTAACGACAAATGTTGACATAGGTGTCTAATAAAAGTTTTTCGGAGCTAATTAATATTAACAATTTTAAGAGTTGTGCCTCTTTAAATCTTTGGGATGTTACTAAAGGTTAAAATATGGATGTTAATCAACGGGAGTAACGTATATCTATATCCACGGTATTGTACAGTCGACTTCTCCATATTATCAATATTTCCAGTTCTTGCAGAACCTTTCTAATAAAATTTCGTTAGAAATTGGAACTTTTAACAGTGTGGTTCCCGCTGATGGATGTCAAATTAAGAATGTTATTAATTTCGCTATATTTGCTATTTGTATCAATTTTGTAACATATTTCCTTCCCGTGCGTAGAACGGGTATTTCAGCTAGTTCCTTATATTTTCTAAAAAAAATAGTTATAATTATTTTTATGAATTTCATTTGCTTGGAAAAGCAGCAAAAATACAATTTAAATGTTTAGAGTGTCACATATGCAAAGAAGCTTAGCAAAAAGTAATAGTAAGTATGGTTTGCAGTGTATATATAAAACATTTCAAAAATGCTGTTAGAATTTACTTTGCGTTTTGGGCATTTGCTGATGATTTTTTTCATAAACATCAGGGCTACATTTACAAATACTGACGACCAACTACAGACTCTAAGTCCAGCAAGGTTGGTCCCGTTTATCGCATCCTAGCAATCTTTCAATGCCTATCAAGCTGTCTTTTAACACATACGTACTTCTGACAAATTAATCAATCCTTCTGGCAAACTGTTCCATTTATCTATTACTCTACTTTAAAAATAATGCTCTCTACCTTCCCGATTAAGTTGTGTTTTGCATAACTTGAACCCATGACCTGTAGTTTATTGAATGTATTAAATGTTATGCCTTCGACATCACCCGATTAGATAAATTTAAATAGTTGGATAATGTCGCCTCTAATCCTCCTCTCCTCGTGTATACATGTTTAAAAGATCTAAGACTATAGCTATTAGTTCCTTCCCAAAGTACCTTGAACCAATTTCATAGCTCTATGCTGAACCCGTTCTAACAAATCGATGTTTTTTTGTTGTTGTTGTTTTTTAAGATAAGGTGTCCAAAATTGTACTGCATACTCAAGATGTGGCCTAACCAACCCGCTATAAAATGGCAACATTACATGTTTTGAAAATAATTGCCAAATATTTTTTTTCCTTCTATTAAGTTAAAAACTAATAATAATAAATACTTTTAATATACTTAATTATTCATTATTATTATTTTTAAGTTTATGAATACGAAATTTGGATAACCCTTATAAATTCCGCTACTTGGCTTCTCTGCGGAAACACTCATATTGTCATAAAGCGTGTTTTACAGAACACGAAAACGAAGAGGCGAACATTCTGAGATTTTTTAGCAAAAATTTTCCTGTTTATATTTCCAGCAGTTCTAGTTTTCTTTAATAAAATCGTCAAGCTAAAACATATTTGAATAAGATCTTAGGAAATAAACTATTAAAGAACTGCAAGCTTGAAATTGTGTTAGAATAATACTTACGTCTATGCCAACCTTTTGAAGAGGGTCATATTTTACACAGAACTGGTTCTCTAAAATAATACAATAAATTTAAAGTTTTAATTTATATTTCAAATTGAAGAATACAATATATGCATTATTTCATACTGAATGTAAAATTCTCAAAGTTATTTACCAAAGCTTTGAAGTACATAAATTATTGAGTTTTACAAAATTTGACATTAAATAATTTTATTTTATTTAAGTTGAAAGAATTGTTTGTTACTAGATATGGGTTTATGTTTTTCTCATTTTGGAGTCTTATCATCCGAGATGTGCTTTCAGTCAGGTCTTATTGCTTTTGATTATTAAAGGAACTAATGTAAAAATATATGAAAAAAAGTTAAACAAGATTAGTTTGTTCTTAACTTAATCAAGCAAATAAAATTCTTAACAAATATTTTACTATACTTATATGTAAGTTTCTCACTTGTTTTATTTACATTATTAGTTAAAAGAAAATACCTTGCTGCTTTGTAAATATGATCTCCTGGTATTTCCTTTCTGGAGGACAAATCTTTAAAATGTCAAAGTTCCGATTTCTAAGTTTCCTAAAACTGCATATAAATTATTAAGATATTTTACCTGAAAATTTTATTTGATTGATTTTATTTTACAAAACATTTCGTTTAGCTGAAATTCAAACATTTGTAACGCTCAATTAATCTTCTTTTTATTACAAATTTCAATTTTTATAATTGAATTTAAACAGACTTCTTACCTAAATATTGACACTAATTTCAACAAATGATATTACATATAAAATTAATAAGTTCCAACTATCCCTAACACTAATTTTTTTAAATGTTTTTTACTGTTAAACGCATTCCTCCTTTGGGAATGTTTTCCCTCTATTTAAAAAAAAAAGTAAGCCCTAGGGGGAATTTTCTGTTCTTTCAATGTTATTCAGATCGTATCTCAAAATGTAAAAGTCCTAAAATTACGAAATTAAGTGAATTTGTTAAGAAATGTTTGATAAATAAGAAGAATATATTTTTGTTTCAATACTGTTATTAGTTTATAAGTTATTTAATATTAAAGTCGTCGTCGATAAAATTTCGCTTACAAGTAATTTTGTCCGTCGAGTTTCTGAAACACTATTAAGAGGAGAGATCCAATTTTTTTAGGGCGTGTACAAATAGGTTTGAACTGGATATCCAAGTAAGCATTTTTTTAAATTCGAATTAGCTTTGGATTTATAATTTTTTTAAACATTCAAACACGCTCCACTTTTTGAAGTTTTTTCACCCTCATTTTTAAAACGTGATTTCTAAATTGCTATAAGTCATTTAAAATTACATATTCTCTTATTCAAAAAAATATATAAATATTCGTTAAAACTTCCTCTTTCTGATGTTATAAAGATTATATTTCTATCTTTACAATTAAATTAGATATGGTCAATTAAGATAGGTATAAAAAATAGCGAAAAAGGATAAAAATGTCGGATATTTCGAGAAAATTTTAATTTGCGACTTTTTGTGTCATTGTTCCGCTTGCATCTCAAAAAGTAAAGGTCCTAAAATTATGAAATTATGCCAGTTTATTAAGAAATGTTTGAGTAATAAGATGAATATTTTTGTTTTTCAATACGATCAGTATATTAGACGTTATTTTATGTTAAAGTCATGATTTTAGAAAATTTTGAAAACAATTCATACATTTTTGTATACTTGTCTTCCAATTTTCAACAAAAGAATAAATAAAAAATTAGGGGTATAGGTTAAACTATTGGCTACAAATGATCCAGAGCGTTTGTGAAATTTCGATTTAGTTTTGTAGTTATAAATTTTTAAATAATTGACGAAATGTCTGAAATAATCGTCAATTATACGGGTATCTTCACAAAAGATACATTAAAACTGCTCTAAGTAGTTCAAAAATATACTTTTTTCACGTTAAAAAAAAAAAATAGTTATATTCGTAAAATCTTCCTTTCTTGAATGGTATCAATACTGAAATTCTATCTCAAAAAATAAATTAGATGTAACTATTTATGTGAAGTACTATAATTATTATTAAAAGACATTTCGGAACAAAATGCCAACGTTGGCAAAATGTCAACATGTATGTAAATCCAAATCCTGTAACTTAATAATATTTTAACGGGAAATTATTATTAGCGCCAATTCTCAATAATCTTACTTTATATAAATAACAGTTGGCGAATTAGGCTTATCTATGCTTGGCGCGTCTATCTTGTTTATCTATCTAGTCTATCTAGTTTATCTAGTTTGTTTACACATGTTTCGCTTTTCAATGAGTAGAAACAATTGCGTTGAAGCAGTTCTGCAGTTGAGCTGTTCCAGTTATCAGGCCCACCACAACGGCGACAACGTGTGGGGGGGGAGCATGGTCCCCCCCCCCCCTGTAAACTTAAAACCTTAATAATTGTGGATTTCGAGTTTTAAAAATCCCTGAGTTGGGAAAATTTATGCCTCAGGAAAATTAATATTATTAGCAAATGAAAGCGACGGAAGACTAGAAATTGCCCAGCTTGTATTAAGATGAAACTTAAATTAGACCTCAAAACAGAACACTGCATTGGAACATGCGTGCAACAAATCAAATACTTTCGAGAGAACTGTTTAATATTACCTATGAAAAAGCTGACAAATGTCTATAATTTGGAACTGGGAATTTTTTTTAGCACTGTTGCTTTGTGAATTTAGAATCGTTAAGTGTGGTCTGGTTAATTAACGTCGCACTAGAGCTGCATATTGAACTACTGGCGTTGGTTCGAGCAAAGCGTCCTTGATTGGTTATTGGTACGTATTTACTTACTACATCAAGGACGCTTTGGTTCGAGGCCTTTCTCGAAGAATAGACCCGGGAACGATGTCTCATATTTTTAACAATGGTCAGATAACGAGGACAACACTAGAGTTGGTACCTGACGTCCTTAAGTTGGGAATTTTGAATCGTTCACTTTCGGAATTTCGGATCGTTAATTTGGGAAATTTCTTGTCTCAACATCCCAAAAATAAATTTGTGTGACGGCACTGCCAGTAATAATTTATATAACTAAAAATAGTATTGTTGTTAGGACACATTGTCATTGTCTACAGTGTATGAAGCCGGTATTGTTTGTAAGCAAACTAAAGAGGATTGCGTAGCAATCCTCCGGGGGTTGGCGAAGCGTTAGCAGAGCAGGGGGCGGAGCCCCCTAGTAACTTAAATAAATATAAAAAGCATAGAATTATTTTTAATAAATAGGTTAAATTCAATACAACCATATTAAATATTTACGTGCGGAGACCATTTAAAGAGAATAGTTCACCTACAAACCCAATAACTCTGGTATATTTTCCGGTATAAAATTTAGAACTTTTATATGGAACTTTAATTATTGAATTAGTTAGGGTAAATCAAAGAGGCGAACTAATCACCAGCACTCAAGAAGATTCATAGCTTATCATATTATAAAGGTTAGTAAATATATTTTGCATTTGTTTTAGTAATGATGTTTTTAGGAGGTGGCTGATTCGCACTTTAACCATATAAAGTTCGTAATATATAAAGTTTTAGAGCCATAGCACTATATAATTTTTAGTAAGATATCTATACACTTACTCTGGGTCAATGGAATATTTTTTCAACAACTTATCCATACAATAGTCCTGAAAATTAAAAATGAGAATTCCGTTAGAATTTAAAAAAAATTACTTAAATTTTTGACCCATATTAAAAAGCTTTCAGAATTCTAATTTCGTATCCGTATTTCAATGAAGTCAGTGTGAATTTAGTATAAAATATTTAAAACCTTTTGGAATGAAGATCAGTTAACATTTTAAAATGTACTTTTTGATTGCCCGTATGTTGTTACGGACCCGTTAATGCCTATAATTTTTGTGGTCACTTAAACACTTATTTAATTGCACATAAATTACATAAAAATTTGATTTAATTTTAAAAATATGTTATATTTATTGCTATTTTCCTTTATAACCTTACAATATCATATTCCATATGTATTGAGACAATTTTACATATCGATGGTGAAAGTTTTTTTTTTTTTTTTTTTTTTTAAATATGTCGCTTTGGCGTTATTACCATTCGAAATATTTTAAACAGTCATTTTTCCTAGTTGTTTCTCAATTTAAAATTTGAGAAGGGAAAAATATTTTAATTCCTTAATAGCTTGGACATGTCTTGGGTATTAAAAAAAATCCTTAATAGCTAAGTAAAAAAAGGAAATGAACAAAGTGTTTGACTAAATTTTAATATCTGAAGATAGATTTGTTGTTCTCTTTCCCAACTATTCAGTTCTTTGTGAAGAAATTGAAAGTTATTAGAAGAAGATTGTTAGAAGAAAATTTACGCAAAAACTTTCATATGTTTTTGTTTATCGACTTCAACTTTAGAAACTGTTAATAAGCTTAGTATTAATATTAAATATGTGCATATTTAATCTGCTCAGTTTTTATATATTATGTTCAAATATGAATGTATTTAAGTATATCCTCTTTTTTACTATTATTACAAAATAACAGTAAGAAATGTTTATATAACTTATATTTGTGATAAAATATATATGTAAACTCATATAGAACTTAATATAACATTTTCTCTAAAAACTATATACAAAATTTAATAAGTACTGACTTACTCTTCGAACTTCTTTTTGACTTTCATCATGTTGAAGATTGGACACTTTTTCAAAGCAATCTAGTTTTTAATTAAAGATTGTTATTAGTTACAGTTCAAATTATATTAACAAATAATAAATAAACACCTATATGAATAGTAGTACAGATCTTCTCAGGATAGTTATTTGGTTTATCCGTTTATAGTAACGTATATAGTATTAGATAAAAAATTTTGATTGTGAAATTTTAACTGAAGTTTTTATTGCATTTTCTACTGTTTGAAAAAGATAGACCTTGTTTTTAGAGGCTGTTTAAAAACTATATTATGAATTTTTGGACCATTTTCAAGTCAACTTCGCTTTCAACCAACGTGACGCATTGAATACCTCCTCCTTCATTATTACATGACTCACGGTAAAACAGTTGTACGCAATATTCGTATGCCAATATCAGTATTTTCTGTCCTTATCTACAGTAGAATTACGATAGGCTCACCTAAACTTACTTTTTCTTTAATCGAGTTTTTAACTGCAAATTTTTCTTTAGGAAAATTGTTTTCATTTAAGAAAGGGCCTCCGTGGCCCAGTGGTTAAAGGCGTCAGCTGGGAATTCGAGGATTCCTGGTTCGATCCTAGGCGACTTGACAAAGAAAACTAAAAAAGTAGTGATCTTGTGATCGGAGGGTTGCCAGCTTCGCTACAAAATACTAGAAAAGTCGTCCAGAACATCAACAAAAAAGTTAACGACGTGTATACGGGACTGGTGCACGATAAATCTAATCGGGATCCAAAGTTCCGACGTCTATCAAAGGCGTTGGGTGCCAGTTTAGGTGTTTTCTCGTCATCTGACCATGGTTCTAAAAAAAGTTGCACGGAGTCACATATTGAAGAACGACATTCTTAAATCGATATAAATATATCATTAACGATATTGTAAAATCCTTATAACTCCATACGTGGAATCAGAACATGGGATAAATGGCATACCATCGTGTAGAGAAAGGTGAGACGTTTCGAAATAATCGATTATTAAGCCGTTTCGCTCTCTGACTTTTGCATCATGTGGTGAAGGAGTTTTGACCAACTTCAGTATACAATTCCGGAAACATAAATAATCGTGGAATCAGCCTATGGGGAAATATCATGTCATCATGTAGAGGAAAGTGAGACTCTAATAATTCTAAATTTTATTATTTAAAAGAAAGAAATTCAAATTGATGTTTTTTTCAGAAATATAAAAATATTTTTTGTTGTATAGTATATAGAGGCCACTTGGTGACAAAAAAAAACTATCATACTGGTTAAAGGCCTTCATTTATTATGTCACAATCTCTTGTGTTAAGTTGTGAGAGGGTTTATTTATTTTGCGTGAGTGTGGCGTGACATGGGGGTAGGAGGATCTCAATAGTTGAGTGACGTAGAAAAAAAAATTAAAATTTGTTTCGCAATCATTCTAATGGAAATGTATGGTAAAATACATTGAGTGGAAGTTTTAATGACTGTTTTAACTACAAAATATTTATCGTGACGTAACATGAGGGACCGGGGATAAGGCTAACGTAATAATACTTGGCATGGGGAAGGAGGAAGTTCAAAAGGATAAAAATACCGCGACATAACAAATGATCGCTTACTTAGCTGCAGTGACACGTGATTTTTTTTTTATCATTTGTCATTAAACGGCTATCCATCAAAAATGCATTACTGTACACTATGTATATAACAATTTTACCAAAATAAAAATATCTCAATCCACAACTTTTTAATATTTGTTATTAAAAAATATATTTAAATTATTATAATACTATTTACTTGTGAGGCACGATGTCGTATTGCGGCAATGTTCATCTGTAAGCTTATGCGAACGGTTATCTCTCTGTATTTGATTCATTTTCGAAAGATTCGGGTTATTCATACATCTCGCGTTATACATTTCATAAGTGAGCTTTTAACAGAGATGAATATTTTCGACATTACTCGGAGAAGTTGCTGAGATTTTTTGGTTTGTAGTTCGCGTGCTCATTTGTAAGTATAGTTGTGCTTGTTCCATTTTAAATATACGAAGTTCCTACTATTAAATGAAGATAAAAACATTAAAATGCAATTGCTGTAGTTTAATAGTTTTGTGTTTGAAGCGCGCGCTCTTTTTGTTAACTTTGAATAAATGTCCACTTAGCATGTTTTATTTAACTTAAATAACAATTTTTAATTTAAAAATATGGTTATTAGTTTTAGTTTCTTTATTATAACGTTATTAAACTGCAAGCTGCAGGGTTAAGCATTTTTTAAAAATAATTTTGGCGACATGGCGTTCCAATTGTTTTGGCATTAAATATTTAAGCAATATAAAAAACATCACATAAAATAAAACATTTTTTTTAATGTGAAATTACGGATCGCAAGTAAGAATGATTTTCAGTTCAGTAGAGAAAAAACGGACGTAATATGAGATGGTAATGCAAATTCGAACTCGGAATCTTAACCAAATGTTTGACACATGAAGGAAACTGAAACAGAAGTTGCATTATGGTCCTTATGATTTAAATAAACCCACGTTTTCATTATATGGACGTTACGATATTAAAATGCATGTATTTTTTCAGTTTGGTAGTAGTTTTGTAGTCCAAAATTAATGAATCTCAATAAAATTAGATTGACAATTGTTATGTGTCATACATTTAATTTCATCATATATTAAATATTTTGGGGTGAGAGAAAATAAAAATATTTAGTGAAACCATATACGCATTACAATACTTGTTGTATAAGAAACAACTACAGATATCAATAGGCAACAATAAGTGCTAATTTTCAGTTTGATTTGTATTATTAAGAATTTTTTTTAGCACGAGCAACCAATTTTGGTGGTCTTCTTCCTTTTGAACAAAGTAATAATTTTAAGACAATCAGAGAACTAAAAGTAATATATAGTACATTTTCAAAATTAATTAAATGCAAAATTTAAAAACTCTCGCGTATGCAGACATTTTTTAGTAAGAAAAAAACATTAAACTATACATCTTCTATGAAATTGAAATGCACTAATATTTATAAAACAAAATAATAAAATAATCGAAATTAGTATACAAATATTCGTTAGTAATCTATAATTTAACATTTTTACACTAAATTTGGCGCCCTTCTTAATTAAAACGCCGCAAGCGTTTTGTCTTCATAATTCAAATGTTTATTTGCGAGAAACTAATATCAGGTTATAATACCGGGAAGTAACAGAAAAGCGCCACTAGCGTCTAAACAGTGAGTGGCAAATAAAATATATAAATTGAATTTTTGTGTAAAATTACTCGGGGAATAATTTTGTAATTGAAATATTTTTTCTATATTTAATACGATAATTGCAAAAAACTTAGTTTGGCCGCCATTTTTCCAAAATGACGCCCAATGCTGGCGTAGTGCAGGGATGCAAAATTAATCAATCATATAGAACACTTTTTGGAAGCGGCGTTCAGCTATCAATCAGAGGATTGGTGGTTCGAATCCGTGCGATGGACTTGACAAAGAAAAGTAAAAAAGTAATGATCTTGCGATCGGTGGGTTGCCTGCTTCGCTACAAAAATACTAGAAAGTCGTCCAGAACATCCAACAAATTATACTGGCGTATATACGGGACTGGTGCACGATAAATCTGATCGGGGTCCAATGTCCTGATGCCTATTGAGGTTGCGACGCGTGCCAGCTGAGATGTTGTCCTCGTCATCTGACCATGGTTCAAAAATACGAGGCATCGTACCCGGGTCTTTCCTTCGAGATAGGCCCCGAACCGTCGCCAATAGCCCACTGTGCAGCTCTAGTGCGACGTTAATTAAACAAACCAAACCAACTGAGTGCTCTATAGCTTGAAACGCATTGTTAAGAACCAGCCATATAATTGCCTTGAATGTCTTTTCAATATTTATATAATGACTAAAAATGGCAATGAGAATAAAACAACGATACGAAGTGAAGTAATGATTTGATTGATAACAAAAAAAATATGTCATTTAAAATGTTGATGTTTATGTGAATACGTGTTGAATGATAAGTCCTTTGTATATTTATTTTCATGTTTTGTTATCGAAATATGCCTTCTATCACACGTTATCGTTTATATACTGTTTTATTCCTAACTGCCGTTGTAGCTCCGTTTTATATTGGATTAACACGGCTTCAAGGTAAATGACACTTCCTAGATTGGCGATTTTTATTTTGTTAAGATTTTTCAAAGATAAGGAAACAACTTCATATAATCATTAATCATAAGTGAACATTGTCAGAGCTTTATTTCAGTTTATGCGTTTCAGCGTGATGAATATGGACGTTAAAATACCATAAGGCACATTACAAAACTGCAGATAATAACGACAAAAGCATACCAAATAATTTGAAAAAGTTAAGTATAGAAGACACTTCTTTAAAGCATTTTTTGATCGCAAAATTGTGAATTTCTTGACATTGGATCTGACTTACAATATATATATCCTTCACATGCTTGTGATTTAAAAAATGAGTTGAATTACGTACTAGCCCGAACCAGAGACCATAAATAACTTACTGTGCTCTATTTTGGCAACGTTTGGATATAAAACCCTTTTCTTAGAATTACCAAGTGCTATTTTCAATGTAGATATGTTAAATTTTACACAACACACACACAAATGGTAATACCAAAACACTAATTATGTATAAAAGTGGCATAGAAAATCATGCTTAAAAATTAGCACTGACTTGCCAAAATTAATTGACATTAGCAAAACCAATAACGAATTGCATGTTTTGACAAAGTGCTCCGTACCTTCCCTCCTCCCCCTTTTCATATTTAAGTTTAATTAAATAATTTATTTTGTATACTTTCAATTATTTTTTTCCTTCTGTGTATAACTATATATATAATCACTATCTAAAGGTTTATAAAGCAGGTGTTAGACAATTTTACCTTTTAAAATTATAAATTTTGTTATTGTTGCCAGACAATTTCTGCTAATGAAAACTCTGTAATAATTTTCATTATTTTAATCTTTTTTTTTAATTGTATTTTTAGGCGATCTCAACAATGCCAAAGCACAAAAGATTCTCGTAAGTAAATTTTTCTGAATAATCATTTTTTTTTTATTGTATTGAAGTTTCCTGAGCTTAATCTGATCTTTTTCTTTTAGCTTTACAAGTCTGAAGTCGAACAAAATAAACGAAAGAAACTCATTGAAAAAACTTGCCAATTCTTGAAAATTAACAAAAGTATTGATGGCATTGCTCCTGCTTACTTAGACCATTTTATTGTAGACGATACTCACAAATTGATATATTGCTTTGTGCCAAAGGTAAGAGCAGGATTGTTATTAAAATCACTGAATCTTTTTTTTTTAAATTAATCGCTTTAATTTTGTTTCCCTATGTTTTAATTTTTTGCTTATTATATATTTTAAAGTTTGTGATATTGTACATTTTAAGCTATTATCAAAATAATTTATTAAATCACTTATATTACATGCTTAATAAAGATATAATTGTCTCATCAAAATAAATTGTTATACATTTTGCAATGTTTGATATCTCTAACAGCATTAAAATATATCTACATTCGGGGGCTGTCCAGGCTTTTCAAACAGGGTCCTGTTTTTGCTAAAATGTGAAAAGTCTATTCATGATTTTGTGAATTAAAAATCAGCGCTAAATTCAGGTACTTTCGACCAGTCCTGTTTTGTAATGTTGTGAAAATCCCACTGTCGCTAATGCTAAGCCTAACAATGCGATGCCATCACGTTCAATCGGATTATATAAACTAGCTGCTCTACTAATTAATCAAGCCGAGCATGCAATATGACTTCTAAATGAAAATTTAATTTTAAATTCTAAAAATTCACCTGCGTGAAACAAAAAACTGTTTTGATCCCCAAAGAAAAAGAAATTGGTCACCAAGGGAGAAAAAACATCAAGTGTTCTATACTAACTACATCTATTGCGACTTTGATTATGCATCCAACTTTATTTATTCTTGATATATTGCATTAAATGTACCACTTAAACAATGCATTTGCTTTTTCAGGTAGCTTGTACTAATTGGAAGAGGGTATTGCTAACACTTAGAAACTCAGAATCCAAAGACCCATTATCAATTGCTGGTAATGAAACTCACCAAGCCAACGTATTTAAGACCTTAAGCCAATACTCTCCAGAAGAAATAAAAACAAAATTGAGGGATTACTGGAAATTTATGTTTGCTCGTCACCCTTATGAGAGGATTCTATCTGCATATAGGAACAAACTCGAAGAAAGTTACGTAGATTATTTCAGAACTCGTTTCGGAACCGACATAATAAAAAAGTTTAGGAGAAACCCTTCCAAGGAGTCATTGGAAAAGGGCCATGATGTTAAGTTTTTGGAGTTTTTACAATACATTACTAGTCTCAATATGGGTGACTGGAAGAAGACTTTCAACGAGCACTGGCGACCAGTGTTTGATCTCTGCTTTCCCTGTCACGTAAATTACGATTTCGTAGGGAAATACGAGACCTTGGAATCGGATGCAAATTACATCCTCGAAAAGACTGGAGTTTCAAAATACGTTAAGTTTCCAGATAGAATTCAGAGCTATAAAAAACAACCTACTAGAGATGTGATGCAAACTTACTATAGGAATATATCAACAGACTTGCATCGGAAACTTTTCGAAGTGTACAAGGAAGATTTTACTCTTTTTGAGTATGAGTTGGCTTATTTATAAAATTTGTTGCTATTGTTTTTTTTTTATGTTTTTAAACAATTTACATTGTTTTCTAAAGATTTTTTTATTTTAATACTTTTATCTGCCTTTAGCTTGTTTAGGGACTTGACAGGTGCTCAGTGCAAGTATTTTTATCCTGACAATCTCAGAGTTTTGGGGTATACTTGTTCCTCTTGTTAACACTATTTATTTAAAAAATAAGTATATATTATCTTGCAGCTATAATTTTCTGCATTTATAATTGATGATATTCTATGTGTTTTATCTTATTGTGATTGTATTTTAATT
Organism: Troglohyphantes excavatus; assembly: GCA_963932185.1. Classification (NCBI taxonomy): domain Eukaryota; kingdom Metazoa; phylum Arthropoda; class Arachnida; order Araneae; family Linyphiidae; genus Troglohyphantes; species Troglohyphantes excavatus. Next base: position 62,694,571 of record OZ010667.1, read on the forward strand.
ACTAGCAGAAGACTGAAAAAATGTTTAAATAACTCATTCACATTTCTTAAGTTATTTAATTTTTTTTACATTTATTTTTGTGTAATTTGAGTTTAAACATAAAAATGTTTTAAATTATATGTTTACCAAATTCAAATGCCCCAATGTATATTTTATTGTCATTAATAATTTGAAACTACATGAGAACAGTTTTAAACTTAAGTAGTTCTTTGTTGGTGATATATAGTGAAGAAAGATATACAAGCCAACACAAATATTTCTCAAAGAAAAAAGTGCCCCTTTTTTTTCTAAAACAATTTTAAAAAAGTGTTACAAAATACTAGCCTTTACACTATGTTGGCAGTTTTTGGAGTATAAATATCAAAAGCTAGTATGTAATATGTGACTGTTACCTTAAAAAAATTGTGTTATATAATAGATTTATATATTGTTTGTCCCTAAGTAAATTTGTTTTATTTGCTATGTACTCGAACATAATTTGTAAATGTTCTACTATTTTTTTTTATAAGATTTTCTACTTATTGCATTTAAGCCAAATGTTTCTCAAATTAGTATATCATTAGAACTATATTAGTGTTTCAAATTTAGCTTTTTCAAAAGTATTTTAGCATTTAAAAAGTTATTTTAAATCATTAATTTCAAAATTATGCATGGCTTTTAAGACCATACTTTAAAAACACAAAGAAACTAAAATTTACCAGTTAGTATACCTCTAATATTTAGAATTAATAAATTAGTGGAAAGATTTGTCTATTTACAATCAGAGAGAAGAAAAAATTAAATTTTAACAATTTTATATTTATGTGGATTTCTTTAATTTGGTTTTCACATTTTAGCGGAAATGAAAATTAATATTTTAGCGAAATGAAAATTCTTTGATCAATTTGCTAAAAATACAATCACAACACACTGTTTGAATATCATTGAACTATATGGATCTGTATTTATAATTTATATATATTTTTTATATTTGTTGTTAAATGTCAAGTGGTTTACCACTTTTAACCTTTCCTGCACAATTTTTTTTATTAAACTTCCGTAACTCATACTTTAATAAAAAGTACAATATTCATGTTTTTAATGGAAAAGTAATCTTTTTTTTTTTTAAATGTGTTGCATAAAAATACTTCTGCCTTAAAAAATCACAATAAAAATTAAGATTTTAAACAGTTTTACAGGTTTTAAACAATTTATTTTCATGGGTAAATTGTGTTTCATAAAATGCTGTAATTCGCTTAACTCTATGTTCCTTCATGTACCCTTTCATGTGATAAATTTAGATTGAAAATTAAATGAAGGCTAATTAAGCGTTTGAAACTTTTTGTAAATTATGGACCACTTTTCAAAATGTATACAATTGCATCATAAACTTTTAAATGTTGCAGATGAAGAAGGAAATGTTCATATATACTGCAGGAAGAAAAAGTTTGTAATTGTTTCAATATTTAATCATTGGTTGCCAAGTGGTGCAATTCTAAATTCAGAGCATTTAAAGTATACAACTCGCCTTAATTTAATGTAAAGTTAAGTAAAGTAGAATTACATTCAACTTATTTTTGAGCAACTTATTTAACTAGCAACCAGGTCAAAATAATAGATCAAGTAATAGAAAGTGATATTTGTTCATTTATGGATTTTTGTGACTTACACTACATAGCAGACAGACTGCCCATTTGAATATTAGTAGATATTACATTGCAAAAAGTTATTTCTTTATGCACTATCGAACTGAACATCATAGTTAAAAAAAATTTTCTTTTTGTTAACATTTGTTTTATAAGATGTGTTACGGAAGTTATTGTAAAAAAAATCTTTTGATCAATATTATTTTCTTATAGAAAATGTTCATCAATTTTAATATAAAATAATGAATATGTTAGCATAAAAATAAGTTAAAATTAAATGTGTATTTTCCAAAGCTATTTTTATACATTTTTAATTATTTGAAATAAAACTGATTTTACAAAACTGTTTCCTTATTGCTGCCCATTGAAAAATCATTTAACAAAAGATGTCTTAAACTATTCTTCAGTTATAAATATGTTAGTTATATAAAGAGTTGGTATTTAAATATGCTTAGGGCTGTGATGCCTCATTTAATGCTATGTTTATTACCAAAATGTTATTTGTGTATTTTGGAAGGAACCAAATACAATATATATATATATATATATTGGAGTATTTTTACAGAAGTATTTTCAATTATAATACAAAAATTAAGACTTATTTAAAAAAAAAAGACTGCATGGAACTAAAAGAAAGAATTTTAGCCATACAAAATTGAACAACATCTGCTGAAATATAAAATATTGTGCCATCTCAAGTACTTTTAGTTCTACACATTAATTTTTAATCAAATGAAATGATTATAGACACATTCATATTTTTTTTTATTTACAATCCTCTCTAAAAATTAAACAGTATTTTTTTTAAAAATTGACATTTGGAATCACTCACATTGAGAAAGTTAATCTCATATTTGAGATTACTGTTATGTTAAAGTAACCAGTATACTGTACAAAAATTTAATGTTTAAATACATACAATTGAATTTTGTAGAAATATATTAAAAATATTTCTTAGATGCTTTGTAGTTAAAATAGCTTATTTTCCGAATACGTCAAATGTGAAAACTGTTAATTTATTAAAATAATTAGTCTTGAGGATACATAATTCTTAGCCAAGGTCTTGGAATGTATTGAGCTCCATCGTAGGTTTCGAAGTGGTCATCTAGCAATGGATGAATAATCTAAAAAATAGTTTACAAATTTTAAATAATCAAAAATGATACATGTTCAAAATAAATTATTTATTAATATAAAACATTATTTAAAGTTACAAACAGTGCCAGTGATATAGTGGTGTGTTGGTGACTGGGACTTTTAAATGGGGACATGAATGTGGGATAGTTAGTAAAAAGATTTGAATAAAATGTTAGAATTTATTAAAAAGAATATATCATCAAAATCTAAGCATGTAATGTTACCACTGTTAGGCTTCATCTGGAATATGTAATTCTGGTTACCTTATTTTAATATAGATATTGATTTAACACCAGGACACGAAAATGGCTTAGGGTACTTCGGGAATGAATTCTAGAGACCGACAAAACTTTAAACATATATACATACACTCAAGGAGAGTACCTTCAACATTAGTTATTATTTAGACAGTTATAATTTATGTGAATTTCTATTTTACACAGCAACACAAGGCATTAGGTTATATATGTAAAAGAATAAAATAGTTTTTGAATCAAACAATATTCAAATTCAAAATAAAACTGCATAAATATGCTTAAAATGTAAGGAAATAAATCATAGAAATGAAAAATGTAAAATGCTTTTTTAAATCATGTATAAATAATGAAAGAGGCCATATCGCTTTCAAGTTAAATTTTACATGTCAGGATTTTGCTGATTGTTTAAGAATGTTTTTAAGTATGTATTTTAATCTATATGATAAATTTACTATTGTGAATAAATTATGAAGATTATAGATGCATAAATAAAATAGATTTAGGCATTTCTACGGCTCATTTATGTGCAACTTTAATTGTCAAAAATTATAAATCCTTGTGTTCAGCATAAAAGAAGTATACAAAACTTCATGTCCTCTACTGAGTGTAGAAATTGGTTAATCTCACAATCTCATTTTTTATTGCAAACAAATTTAATTTGCTGTACATTTACTGCTAAAAGCTTAGTATATAAATACAAATTTATAGGAATGGTAATATACCCTGTTATCCTTTATAACTTCAATATTGACTTGTGGCACATAAGTCAACTGGGGGCTTAGCCTATCCCTTGTGTCAACCAGAATTGAGTAATTAGGCATTCCTCGCCACACCTATTAAAGAGAACACATGCTTATTTGTGAGCATAGAAAAGGACAAGATGGTACATGTTATTGGTATAATTTTCTTCTAAACTATAACAAAGATTAACAGGTTAATCATGAGTGTGAACAATAAATAGCCTAATAATAGTATTCTGATGAATTAAATGTGTTAAGTACACAGCAGTGGCGGCTTGTGAGTTATAAAAGTGAGAGGGCCCAAATTACAAAAGAGTTGCAAGCGAATCCATATATATTTTAAATTATAAACTTTAAAAAAAAAAAAATAATATTGTGCAGGCATAAACAAGAATGAGGATAAAATGTCACAACCCACACGAAGAAATGTGCTTGTTTTACGATTTTTTTCCCCTGAAAGTTCTTATGTCACAGTTATGCTCAATCAGGAGCAAATGTTCAATATGGAAAAGCAATACGATGGCTATTGGCATGTTGTCTTTGTGACTCAGAAAAAGATAAGAAAACATTCTGACAACAAAGTTAAAGAATTTGCTTTCGGTCCTAAATTAAAAACAATATATAAAATGTTGAAATTTTTTTTCTTTAAATTATATATAAAAATATTTTTAAAAATAGTGAGGTCTGTGTCTAAAAATCTGATGGGGCCCAAACCCCGTCACAGTACGCAATTAGTGCATAGTGAAAACAAAAACATAACAAATCTGTGATGAAAGCATCAATATTGAAATTCAAACTTGTTTTCTCATATATACACAAAATACATTTTTTACAAATTACATAATATACATATTTATAACTGAAAATTAAAATATTATACAATATATCTAGTAAAAATATATATACCTAATAAATTTATTTGTAACAAAAATAACTTCATAAGTACTTATACTAATGCCACTATAATCAAAGTGTAATTTATTTATAATAAGTCTAGCACAATTTTTACTCAAAATCCCAGTTCCATTTGTCCTGGGTTGTGCATATGCCATTTAGTGGCTGATGAACAGTTATAAACATGATGGTCTATTTCTTCCATGCAGTTAAAACTAGGTCTGATTTAGAAAAGGGAAAACTAGTGGCACATTACCGAGTGGGACCCACTTTCCAAAAAAGTTAAATACTTTAACATTACAGAACTTAAAAACAATATTACCTTACAATTATAGGAGTTAACATAGAAGTTTGGTGAAAGTATAATAGTAATGATTTATTAAAATAATTTAGTACTTTTTATGTATTTAAATAAATAGTAACTGTTAAATATAAAAGTTAGAAGGTCCCATGGCACATGCATACTAATAGAAAATCTAAGCCCGATCACAGATACCAGATCGATACCCGAGTAAGGGGTAAGAAGGAAAATGCGATGATCGGGGATCTCGGAATGAAGATGCAGGCCTCAACATAAAAATGGCCTTCTCCAAAATACTGAGAACAAGGATCCAACAGCCCCATGGGACAACAAAAGCTAAGATTGCGATAATCCATTCCCCTTTTTCTTTTATTAATTTATCTAGGCCCAACCTAGATATTTCCTTTTGGTACCATTTGCGCCTTATTTTACTTTTTTCATAAATTCTTATTATGTGATGCTTAACATTACTCGTGATTTAAATTTTTATGTTTTCTTATTTAATTAGTTTTCATCGCAATGCAAAAGAGGTTCTTTATTTGATATACATTACCACTTGTATATTTATATATCCCTTAATTATAACCAGCTTATCAAAAGTTTAAGCACTTATTGGGACCATGTTCGGTCATTAGTAAGTTAAATCGCTCAATCTGGTATTCCATATTTTGAAATAGTATACCAACTTGAGTAAAAGTTAAACTACAATGGTTCCCATTTATCTTTTTGTTGACTATTTATTGAAATTTGAATAAGTGTAAGTTATTTAATCATCTAAAAAATTTCAAAATTGTAAAGTTTTTTCAATGCTTTTTGTTTTAAATTACATTATTTCCAATACATGACTTTGAAAAATTAAAAAATCTTAAATATTTTTATAAAATAAATTAACATTTAATCATTTTTATATTACTAATAGCACAATGAATTATATTTTATTTGAAAAAAATTGTAAAAGAGCATTATGAGTTTAAAAATTGTGTGCATTATATTCCTAATGCTGTTTTAGCAAAATATATGCCTCAGATAGGATGCTATATCAGGTCATATGGAATGTTTAAGCCTAAGTACAATATCAAATGACAACAAAGGTATAAATAAAATAATAATAATTGGTACTTTATTTTCTTTTCCATGCATCTCGTCCAACCACTCAGGTGGAGCCTAAGAAAAAAAAATATAAATAGTTTAACTTTATAAAAGATTTTAAACATTTAACTATAAAATCCTTTAGTGTGTTTAATAATCACAAATCTGTTAAGAAACTAACAAAATACGCTTTATCTCCTCAAATATCTAGAATCTCACGCATCAGTTCAAACTTTAACCATTAAGGTCTGTCTCATTAAGTATTTTAAATTAAAATTTAACAAACCTTAGCTTACAATAAATCATATCTATTGGCAAAACAAATCTTACCTTTGCTATTTCATCCCATCCCACAATGACCCCTCTATACTTCCAGTTCTTATGCATAATCACTTGTCCAATGCGAAATTGAACATTAGGTGGTCGACTGATTCGTGGCTCAGGGGAAACTGAAAGAATAATAAAACATTTTAAAAATAGTATGCAATTTTAAGTTGGTTGATTTAATGTTGCACAGTTTATAATCATTCTTGGAGGAATAACCTACTAAAATTGTGTTCTAATTTAGAACCCTAGTCGGATGACGAAGATGAAACCTGAGCTGGCACTTCACCCAACCAGACATAGGGGTGAGGACATTGGAACATGACAGATTTAACAGACACCAATCCCCTATACACAGAGATAATTTTTGTGGCAGATGAGAAAGGATACTGGCAACACTCCGATCAGGAGCTCACAACACACACTGTCCAAGAGGATATTTTAACTCACAACCCATTGATTATGAGCCAGATACTTTACCACCGACTCTTGAAATTTGAAGATATAAACAAAATATAGAAATGTAATTGACTGTACAAGCAGCACTATTGTTCATAAAGTGGAAGATGGTGAAGAATTGTAGTTTCTGATTTGGTGTGACAGTAACACTGTCTTCTTTATCTTATATTTATAATAATTTACATTAAAAATCATTAAAGTTTATCATCATCAGTTATCAATAAAAAGTTTGATAATGACAGACATATTTTATATGTCTCAAATTTTTATATAAAAAAGATTTCTAAAGGATACAGCAATTGACTGTTATGGTCTGCTAAGCAATTGCACAACAGAATGGGCTTTCATTCATTCATTTTCAAATGAATTCCCTGATTTTTGTTAAAAAGCATTTATATGGTGGATCTTATAAATTTGTTTTCTAGAATTGCCTATTTTGATTTAATTTCTACCAAATACAATATTGACCTGTCACCAGAAAAAATTATAATACTCCTATTAAACCTTTGCGTTAGAGTATAATCTCTTGGGTGACCAAATAACAATGGTTAAAATACATTGAATAGTCACACTTGTCGACTTTTCTGAAAAAGCGATATTCGCAATGCTAATTTGTTCTTATAGACAAAAACTAGCTTCGTTGCCAATCAAAGAACTCCTCCATTTCACCCTGCAGGGTTGTTGAAAAGGGTAACCAGATTTGACGGAAAATCAGTGACCGGTCAATATATTTGAACCCTTAAGTTTACAAAAAGCAAATGTCAAAGACATTCTTGGAGAAAATTGTTAATAGAGATGTATTAAGTAAATAATGGTAAACATACAACTGAAATATCCATGTTTGTGCTTGTAGCGCATCACTTCAATAGCCAGTGATTCCCCTTCATCTGGGTCAACTTCTGAAGAATCCGTTGGAAATATATGCTCCAGGTCCAATAGATTTATAAGCCATTTACTCCAGGAGTTTAAATTTAAGTAATTATCACGAAAACTAACAAGTTTGCTTACAAACCTGAAAAGTAAACAAAATGTATTAATGCACAATTAAAATTTCACGCAGATCATTGACCGACCTTTGGATTACTAATGAGAAGGAAAAAACATACTTGTTTAAGGCATACGATCTGTTGGCTTCTGCGTTACCCCAATTTTGTACTAAAATATATTGGAGGGGCACGCACGTAAACAAAGCAATAGCGATTAAAACATCGGTAAAAGTTAACGTCATCTAAGTAACTAATGGATGTTTAGGTAAAAAATAAGACAGCCGGTATATGAAGCGGCTCTCTATAGTTGTTTAAGTTAATCCTGAGCATAAAGGAAAAACTTAAACAAACTAATAAAGGAAATACACGTCATTCCAAACAATCGATTTAGTTTTGTTTTGAAAATTGACAGGAATGAAATGACAGTGAAGATTGTGCCAAAACCTAAGAAGTTAAAAATACTGGAAATAATAAAACACAGGTTTAATATTTTTGCTACCGGGATTAAAATTATATTGGCTCTTGTAATTTTCATTGAATTTTAAAAACTGATTATTGAAATTGATTTTATAACAATAATTTTCTTATTCTAAGCCGCCAATGTGCAGCTCTAGTGCGATCTTTTTTTCACCAAACCAATCTTTTTCCTTATGAATATTATTTACTTCTTAAACTGTAACCATATCATAAACAGTTATTTTTGTTTTGCTGCGCTGCTTATTTTATTGCACATGGGCTCTGTGATACGCTAAACGACCGCTAAAACTCCTTTAAAAGTTGTATTCCTTGCAATTACAAAATATACAATAAATATCATATACAAAATGCCGGAAGAAAACGAACAACCTAAAAAGTTAAAGCCCTGCTGTGCTTGCCCAGAAACTAGAAAAGTTAGAGATGCTTGGTATGAGTTTTAATTTGATTAACCTCTCCAAGTCAGTGAATTGTTATCCAATTAACTTTTACCATAAAAAATAACTTCGGTCTATTTGTAACTATCTATTAACACACTTTTTACAGAATGTTTATTATAAAAAAATCATTTTAAGTCCATATCTACAGTCTTCTAGTGTAAGATATTTTTTCGGATATGAAGATAAATTACAATTACATATTTTCTATAAAATATATTTTAAGAAATAAGGCTTGTCTAATCTAACCTATTTTGCACTCAAAGGTTTAGCATCCTTCATCGTCCAGTGCCGTAAACGGCCACTTGAGCCTTTACCTTTTAAGTGAATAGATTTAAACGGTTATGCACTTCCACATATTTGGTTGCATTGCGAAACTTATTGTTTAATAATTTGAAACTTGCCTAATAATACTGCAATGATCCTCCTGGCAACCTGCACCACTTGGCAAAGCTCTCTACGAAAACTATTGAGCTCACGAAAAAAACTGTATCCGTAATTTTCAGTTTCTTTTATATAAATTTTAAAGCAATTAAACAAAAAATCTTGAAAATCATACATTTTGTATCGGAAACAAAAGTTTAGGTTGCAAACACTTGTAGCAATATTTGCCTTGAGAAGCGATAATTATCGTAGCAATTTTAAAGTAACTTGTGGGCTTATTTCGGGCCCTGCTTGGCAAACAGCATAAGCAAAATTACACATTCTTTGTATAAACCCAATGCAGCTAATGACTCGCTTATAAAAACCTACCTAAATACATTTTCTCCCCTTCAGGGATAATGATACCTAGTCGCATACCAGTTTAAAATATCTTTAAAAGGTCCCATTAAGCATTTAAAATTAACATCTGTATTTTTAAATAAATTAGAACATAAAAAAAGTGCAAATATCTCTTTTGATTTGGTTGTTAAAACAATGATAAAATTCGAATGCCCTTACCTCATTAGGTTACAGAGCAGAACTGTCATAATTTAAATTAGATTATCCCCTCACAGGTTTAACTTGTATTAATGAATCGTTTTGTTCACCTTATATTATAAAAAATAAATTATAATTTTCTTTGAGCTTTAATTCAATTATTTAACTTTTCAGTTTTTTTTCTGTACATCCTTGTTCAAAATAGTGCAATATTGAGTCCAAGTTTTTTTTTCCTTCCAGCCTTATAGAGAAAGGTGAAGAACACTGTAGTTCTGTCATAGAAGCCCACAGAGAATGCATGAAGAAATTGGGCTTCACAGTGTGATCATATAAATTATAAATACTTATGTGGAAATATGTATTGTAACGAAGAAGGAATTTTTGATGTAATATGCTATTTATTAATCTGCCACTCCAGAAGTGTGATAAAAAAAAAGGTTTTTAGTTATATATTCAGACAAATTAGCGATAATTCGCAAATTTCATTTTATTAAACGACTAATTTCATCTAAGTAATTCGCTTATCGGTCACCATTAAAATAAAATTCCATCATGTTTTGTTGAAATGAACTAATGCAAGTGAAAAATTGACAAATCTTCCAAGACTGGTTCATAATTATATATTTTGAGATTGTTTTCTCCTAAATACTCAAATGTATTTGGATTTAATGTCCATTAGTGTTATATCCTATATTCAGCATTCATTCATAGCAGTTAAAGATAAATAGGGTGTAAGAGAATTATCTTTACAACTAGCTGGCCAACTTGGCCACGTAGTGGACCGCCACGGTTGTGTGTCAAAGTTGTAAAGATAATTTTCACCTGTATCGGCATTGGAACAGTATACCAATTTTTGAATATGATTGCTAGAAGCATGGTGCATTTTTAGTTAGTATTATTATTCTCCTTGATATCTCAAATTTATGTATGTGAAAATTATATAAAATAAATTAAGATTTTGAATTAACATGTTTTTAGATTAATTTTTTGAAAAACATCAAGCATTTTTTAAGTAACACAACTTTCCAATGAAAGTAATAATATTAGTTAAAAATAACGAATTTTGTAGACTAAAAAAAATTTACTCCTCGGAATATTTAAACCACAATGATTTATGTATTAAGGAATTTTACTCGAAATTTGAATGTAAAGAAAGTGATTTTTTTTATAAAGATCCCATATCGCTTAAAATACACCAGACTAAAAAGGATTGAATTATTGGGATTAGTAATATGTCTGGGGAAAAACTTGAATGGTATTTACATTTCAATCTACAGTTTATATTAATTAAGAACCTCAGAATTCTATTGAAAGCTTTTTATTGATGATTTAAATTGTGAATTTAAAAAAAATTGTAATTCAAATTAAAAGAAAAATACTTCAACAAATGAGCAAGTTAATCTTATTTTGGTGGTGATAAATAATCATTGATAATGATAGATGGGAAATGATCATATATATTCTCTAAACAACACATAAAATGCATGATACCAACAATAAGAAATACTAATTGAAAAACTTGATTGAAAGTAAAATGTATTTTATTGGAAAGTAACTAGGAAAACTTTTACATATCACATATAGGTAATCCTAGAGTGTAATGGATGAAGTAATGATATACAAAGTGAACATAATGTGGGAAAATCAAAATTGTTCATTTCAAAAACTTGCTTCTCTGCTCGACCAGCATCTTTGCAGACGACTTGGCATCTCGAAAGAGTGTGCTGATTTCTTCAATGTCTTGCTTCTTCACCGCAGTTCGTCCATTCACTTTAGCCAACAAGCTGGCAGGACTAATCAGTTGTACACCATACCTAGTACAATAAACAGTCAAATGAGCCATCATTTAATAGCAACTACCATCATTTAATAACCCAGCAAACTAAAGTATTTTATATAAGAATATGGTGTATTGATTTTAAAATAAAGTATTATTGTATGCTTTCTAATTATTTGATAAGAAATATTCAGTTTCTTCCTATAATATACAATAGTAATAGTCATTTTCGTATGTCATTGTTTTCTACTAATAATGTAACATTTTCTCAATTTTTATTATTTTCTACATTATATTTGGGCATGAACTTTTCCATTAGAACTATCACTAACAAAATCCAATCCATTAGATTTTGCGCAACATTATTTCAGATATATGTTGCGATACTAACACAAAAATAATCCTGTGGTAAAATAATTGAAAATAAAGAATTTGAATGTAAGATTAATTCATGTTTTAAAATGGTTTTGGTTATCAATTGGTACTAATTTAACAAATTTAAATTAACTTGTACTGAAATTAAAATAGTAAACATGTTTAGAAGCAATTTCTTAAATATTTAGCCATGTTTTGAAATGTAAAAGTTTATAAATAAAACATTTTGAATAATTTATTTTTGCTTGAAAAATAATAAAAAAAAAATTCAACATTAATGTAAACATTTTTTAATCAAATATTTTATACTTAAAAAGAAATTGAGAGGCATAAAAAATTAATTTGATTAACTAGATGTTAAGATTATAATATATTAAAACATTTACCTCAAAGTAGTTTTCAATGCTACTTCCCCTAAAGCTACAAGTGCGTCTTCTTCCATGTTTACGCCTTCTATGGTAGTTCGGATCTTTATAATCTGTCAATCAAAGAAATCTATATTGTTAAAAAATGCATAAACAAATTCTAAATGAATATAGATTTTACTAAAAATGCAATTACAAAATAACTAAACAGTTTCAACACAATATATAATAGGAACATTGAGACAACAATTGCAGTGGTGGGTTGAAGCCCTTATTTCTACAATTTGTCAAATATCCCTTGTGACACCTTTCCCATAACACATGTATCCTGAAATTTATAATTGACTAACTTGCCAGTGAGTGGGCTTTGAGCCACTATAGCATTCAAATGACAAGAGTAACAATGGACGCACCCTATAACATCTTACATTTCCTTAGCAATTTATGAACAACTTACAACACTGTGGTCGAAATTAACTTTCTAAATTGGTGAAATAGAACATCTACATCCTGAGGCTTAGGTGAACTAAATTTTTCACAGCTTAAAAAAATAAAAACATGAACCAGAAAAAAGTAAAACTAAATATTTAAAAATTAAATAATTCTTAAAATACTTTTCCGAAATGAACCCATAATACACAGAAGAGAGGAAACTGTGTGTTTAAGATAAACAGCATGAATGATTCTGCTCCGAAAATTTAATAAAATCTATTATAAAAATTTAAATTGGAATATTTCGGAATCAAAAGAGCAACAAAACAAAATCTTGCCTCTCCTTCCTACAAAGAAATGGCTTCTCTATTCAGACATGGTATGATTCCACGGAAACTTATTTAAATTTTACCTTCCCTGAGATTGATACAAATTAGCATTAACATTTCGACATACGGGGTCGTGCCTCTGAGAAACATGAGGATTTTTTCGAAAGTATATTCAACTAATTTTTCTTGCTGTAATGTGTATAAGAAAGGAGGGTATGAAAACGGATCTTGAGGAGCGATTGGTAAAATACTTGGAAAAGGCATAGATTGCTGATCTGTCTTGCATAGTATCATCTCTGGATAAACAGGGTGTATGAGAATTATTTTTACAACTAGCTAGCCAACTTGGCCACATAGTGGATTGGATAATTCTTAAAATAACTTTTTCGAAATGAAATGAATTCGTAATGAGTATTGAGTGCCACCCTAATTTTGAACCCTGTTCCGATATAGTTAACAATTTCATATACATTTATCACAAAGAAACTTATAAATACAAGTAAAATACAGTAACAGTAATAAATGAATAATAGCTGGTAACTGAATAATTATTATCTACAAAGTATTACCTGAACTACTTCAGCAGAGGTGTAAGGTAGAGTACGAATAATCAAAAGTCGGTCCAGTAAATCAACAGGAATTCCGTGATTAGAAATTATGTCTTCAGCACCCCTGTAAAAATACATTCCGTTTTAAACACAACCATCATATATTAAATACTTTCCTAAATAAAACTTGAGACACATACAACATTATTAAGTCCTGGAAAATATATAGTGTGATACTTTATACTGTTGAGTATTATGTACGATATGCTAATTTGAACTTGTAATAATCATATATATAAAGTATATAGTTTTGCCTTTTTTAAATAAAGATGTTAAATATTCTTTCTGTGCACATGTATTGTCAAACAGTAGTAATATTTTCTCAAGGTCATATTGTCTAATTTTTCAATAATAAACATGCAAAAAAAGTAAACATATATAAATTAAATCTGAACTTTGTTAAAAACAAATTATCATATGGGAAATATATTTCTACCAATGTGACTATTTAAACTAATAATACACCAAACAGTTACAAGATCTTCTAAATTACGTCTTTAAATAAAACACGAGAAATTTATTAAAGAAAACTTTCATTTAAATTACTTTTTAACTGGACGAAAATAATATGCATATTTTTTATGTTTATTCAGTTTGACAAGGCTATTTTTTAAATATTAAATATATAATAAAATATCACTGACATGGTTAGCAAATCAATCAAATATGAATACCTGATACTACATCGTCCACGGTTAGTTGCAAATATTACTATGGGTGCAATAGAAGACTCCAAAGCTCTGTGCAGGTACGTAAAGCATTCAATGTCTAACATGTGAACTTCGTCAATGAAGAGGACACCAGGAACAAGCTCAGCAATTCCTTGGTCAATGTATTTGTTCACAACTTTGTTGATTTCATTCCTAAGTTTATCTGAAATATGTTATAAATGAAGAAAGAAATATAAATATTTTTTATTTAGAACATCAATGTTTATAAGAGAAACTGCCAAGTAAAAAAACAAACATGTTTACCAAATGAATTAGAGAAAATGCAAAGAAATACTATTACAATTTTGTACCACACAGACTAAACTAATATTTTATGTTACTCTTTCTATACGAAAAGACAGTATCTTTAGATTTTCAGAATTAGAAAAGCCAAACAATTCTTCTTAGGGCTGTTAGTGATTTCCTTCTCCTTCAGAAAGTTTGACAAAGCAAGACTACCTATAGGAGATGAAGATACTCTTTCCATGTCAATTTTGTCCAATAGACATGTCAATTTTTAAATTACTGAAAAGGCCAAGCCATGGCTCGAAATTTGGAAATAAAAATTAGTCACATTGGCAGCTAGCAATTTTTTTTAGTTGTCAACTGTTATGCTTAGGTGTAATTTTAAAATATTGCTTAAGCCGAGCTGCCAACTTTTATGATATTTTTGCAATTGACAAGAAATTTCCATTTGTAATGTAAAAATATCAGTCTTATTGCCAAAATTACTTACAAGTATTATCAAACTGAAGTTTTTATAAAAAGTTGGACTGGGTGTAAAATTACAATCATCAAACTGAAATTTTTAGGTGCAAAATATGACAAATTATCTATAATTTCGAACCCTGAGTCAAGCCCTTTCCATATGTGCAGGTTGACTTAGAGAATGTCGTTTTCAATTAATCTAACTAACAGATATTGAATGACGAAATTACATCTGTTTGTTAAGTGGGCGTGGAACATCCTACACAAGTTTTTATTTTCAACCCTGTAATTGGATAGAACACATGCTTTGTTCCCAATCTTTCACTCTTGACATGGAAGGAGAAGAAAGTTTTAAAGCTGTTCGTCCAAGTCTCTTGTATTCTGCTTGTAAAGCCATTTCAGCCATATGGGCTTAGATGAACTTAAATTTCGAAATTTGAATGCCTTCATTGACATAGTAAAAACTACCTTAAGCTAAAGATTTCTTAGTTTAAATCAATTTTATATTTGGTCTACAATCAATTTAGAAGAAATGAGAGAATTTTAAGATTGGGAATATTGAAAGTAAAAAACGAGCATAAATCATTGTCAAATGCAATAATTTTCAATGATTATAAATCAGATGGTTGACAAATTGCTGCAGAAAAAAAATCATTTGCTGAAATCTGTTAGCCAACAAAATGAAATTTGATAATTTACAGAAAAATTATTCGCTTATAATTGTATTTGCATAAAGCAGCACATCTGTCATAATCATTGTTTTACAATAACAACTCTATAAACTTTTGTAAGTTAATTTAACTTACCAGTACTTTTTTCTCAGAACAGCTGCTACTGATTGAGTTGAAAAAACATTTCAGTTGCTTATTATTAATCCTTGAAGACTAATATATAGTCAAATTAATTTGCTTTACAACAAACAAATAGGAAAAATAAATGTAAATTTTACTCCTAAAAGAAAGTTGATATTTCACAACAGAATTCGAATGATTGATATACTCACCAGTGATTTCTGTTTTCTTCGGCTTAATGAGCATGCTCATAATAGAAAGAACATCTTGACCGCCTTGTGGCCGAGCGTTGGCAACGTCCAAGTCGTGGAGGGTCACATCTTGGACAATTTCCTTCTTCTTGTGGACATCTCCTTTTGGTAAAGGAACATATTCTTCAGCCTGCATAAAACGGAATACATATTTTACTTTTTTTCATCTTACATGCAATACAGATAATAAAAGCATGTTTTTCAAGTATTTATTTTAAGATTACACAAGCAATTTATTTTAACATAACTTTTACTATGGTGTCTAACATTGGTGTAAAGTAACCATTACTCGTGAATTGGGAAGGCAAGAGTAAATAGGGGTTACCATCGTTTGAAAACAGTCCCAAAAATGTTATTTTCAAATATTATGCTGCTACATCTTTAGACTATTGACTACTACCAAATTCACTTGGGCACCTCAATATATGTGCTATTGAAGTTAATTTAATTAAAATAAATGGACAGTGGCACAGGTAGGTACTAGCAAAGGTTTATCGATCAGCAAGTTGTGATGATTAAAGATATTGTTATATAAAGTTTGTGAGTCATTTAAAATTTTGTTACTTGATTTAACTAGCACAATTTTATTTCCAGTTTCCTCATACTGTATTCTAATAAATACAACTTTAATAAGTTAATGTATATTTTATTTTTTAGAAATATTGTTAACAATTGTATAACTAGAAAATTATTGTGTAAAAACTAATAAGCCAATTATACTAAATTTAGTTTCTGCACTAGAGCATAAATGAATTTTTTATAGCACTGGATTACAAAAATTAAATAAAAACTTTTTAAAAGATAAAATGTTCCATAATTATGTTTTGAGAAGTGATTCCATCAAAGTCATATAGTGAAGAAGTAGGATTAAAACACATTACTAATTGAAACGTTAATATATTTAACACACGAAGAAATCGATAACATAAATTCAAAATGATCAAACATGCAAATTTTTAAATGAATAATAAATTACACATACACTAGAATTATAAAAATTAAAAGTTTAACACATAAATAAAATACTGTATGGTACAAGAGTTAAAGATAAATATACCTCTAAGTCAAATTCAGTAGCGTAATTGTCACATCTTCCTTGCCTCTACAATAAAAAAAATAATTTCAATGAATTATACAGCTATCATTAAAAAAATAAGAATAACTTCATACAAAGAAAATATTCTATGGGACCCATTCTATGAAGGTTTTTTAACAAATGAGAATAATAACTCTAAAGTAATGCTTTAAAAAGAAATGAAATTATGAAAACTTTTTACATATATAAAAACAAGAAATTATCAATCATATTTTGTATCATAGTATTAAAATTTACAATTTGTTAGAATTGTTCTTTCACGAATTAAAAAGGTATCATTCGGAAGTAAAAAGCAAATGTAAGAATTTGAAAATTAAATGTATTGCTAAAATGTTTCTATTGAGGTCAGAGAAAGAATATTTGAAGTTAAATTATGCATATTTAAACTAGATGTTATCATCAATTTTTTTAAATGGTCTTGCAATACATTTTAGAGCATATAACAATTAAAAAAACATGTTGGTTGAGTACAGTTACAAATAGAAATAAAAGCCCTTTTTATTATACTCTCAACATACCTTAACAGCACCACTGTTTGCTTCAATGTATATCACATCCCCCACCACTACCTTCTCTTTTTGAATACTTTCAAATATTGTAGGGTCGAGTTTCAGCTTTTTGGAACCCTTGGCCGTCTTCAATCCAACAGCAACATGAGTTGTTGTTTTACCATATCCTATGAAAATGCACGTTATCATTAGTAAATGGTTATCATAAAGGAATGTATAGATTTAAAACTTCAAAATCTGCATAATGTTTAAAATTAAAACTCTGTTGGAAATAGATCATTCAGCAAAATGATGAAACATTTATTATTTTACATATTTTTAAAATAAAAATTCTGTTTTTAATTTGCTTAAAACACATCCAAGGAAAACTAGGCAGGATTGCATAATTTTTTTTTTAACAGCAAAATTTATTTTTCATTATACATATCAAGTTGTAAAATGTAATACTTTCTTTACATAACAATGTGATTTAGATTTCTATTTTAATGAAGAAAGAATATTAAATAAACAAAATAATCATAATATCTATTAGAAAACTGAATTTTGAACTAAAAAGAAACCCTCAGTTGATAAGAAGTTAAAAAGTAAATAACTTAATACTGTAACTGTTTTATGTTAGCACAAATTATAAAAGCACTGGGTTCCTCTCTATGGCGCATAGTATTTTATAACAAAACTAATGTTTTAATTTTTTCAAATAAATGTCATTAATTATAAGCAACTTCAATTAATAAAATTTTATCTCTACAAATGGGCTATTGGCAACAATTTGCAACCTATCTATTTGTGCAAAGCGGACTGTATTTGAAGAAATGAACGACACTCCTCGTAAACTTCCCTGAAGCTTAAATATAGCGAAATGTGTTATAGAATCATTAGAGAGAAGGGTGTATAAAAAAAACCTAACTGTGATGGTGTTACTCCAGTTTAACAGAAAGATAATATCAGTCAGAACAGAGGGACCTGATAACATTGTATCGTATATTTGTGCCATGGTTAGAAGACAACAACAAAGAGCTAGCATCCACTCTTCAAACTGCTACATTACAACCAACAAAAAGATGGATAACAGATTTAAAGTGTACCAGCCCCTTCTACACAGCTCATGTTTCTTGGAATGATAAAGATCAAAGTTGTATGCATACGAATACGAGCTCACAGCTCTTCAAACCAGGCCACATAAGGTCATTGAAGATTCAAAATAGTTAATAGAATTGCTGTTAAGAAATGAATAGACTTACCGCCCATGGGATTTTCACTTTCAACAGGTGTAATTTCAGTAACTTCACCCTCATAAATCTCTTTAACTTCTTTGATTCTCAAACCTACAATATGAAATGTTATTTTAGTGCAATAGGAATATTATTCATTGAGCATATTTAATATGAAACTATAAATACAGACAAAGTCTGTCAATAAATGGAATTTAAATCATATGTAATAGGTTATACTAAAATTATATAAATTAAAGAAAATATAAAGAATATATTAGAATAAAAATAAGTGCTATAAGTTTTTTTTTATTATTATTTGATATTCATTTCTTAATATTAAAATGCATTAATTTCTAAAAATTACAATGCGTAAGTATAAAACACTTAATCATTTATTGTTTTTAAAACAATAATGAAAGAATTGGATAGTATAACATTGCGAGTCCACACAAGGCTATTTGATTATGGTTTTCTTTAAGGTCTAAGATATTCTTAATTAGAAATTCTTATTGCAAATTTGTATTTATACTGAAAGAAAAAACAATATTGCAATTCAATATGTCTGTTAGTGATAATGGAAGGGAGATTAACAACTGCATTCAAAGAAGCTGACAATTACTAAATTTTGCATATATGGCTTCTAAATTTCCAAAAAATACTCTTCTTAGATATTTTTCCTTTCATATTTTGTTACATACTTCGGACACTAACCGTTTTTTGTAGGGTGGCTCGCCCTGCCGGCCCTTTTTAAATCTCGATAGCGCCCATGTGCCTTTTTTTTTGGAAAAATGCTGTCCTCTTGTATAAATATTCCGCCCCTTTTTAATCAAGCACAAGCATCCTTGCTTTCCTAGCTGTCTTTAAAAAAGCCGTCAGGTCAGATCACTAACTCATGCTAAGAATCAAGCACCCATGCCTTTGGACATGGGCCTGGTGTGTTAACGGGTGGACACACTCATCCCAAACTTTTGATTTTGGAAATGCCCTTTTAAAAACAAGAAGTGCCCTTTACCTGGCCAGTAGCGCACTGCCCATTTTTATTTCTAGAGTGAACACTGCATAGTTAATCACTGTTTTGCACAATTTATATGTCAAATTAGTATTCTTTCATTTTTTTAAATATAGAAATAAACCAACTTAAATTTTTGTAATAACTCATGAAAGAATTTTTCTAACCTATGGCACGTCGAAAGTTCTCCATCAAAACTTCAGTCTTCTTTATTTCAGATGAATAAACTTCACTTCCAACCATGGGGCAGAAGGGAACTTTAGATCCTATTTCAGAAGCAATGGCCAGAGCAATGGCAGTCTATAAAATAGAAGTTTGCTTTACAAAAAAATAGAGCATGTCACAACTTCCAAAAACAACTAACAATTCTTACATGCTTTACTATCACACAATTCTCCATAACAATCTATGTGCCATTTTATTTTCTTAAACAACAAGTAATTAATATTTATTCATTTAGGGTAAGATTCTGATTATCATAATTGTAATCATTTAACTGTTTAACCTTTACAGGGCGGGTGGCCCATATTTCGGCCAGAATCCCATGTTAAAATCAAACACCCGCCTTCTAAAGGTTAAATAATTACATTAACTTTTGGCCAGTAAAAAAGCTATTCAATGTCATAAGACTTGGATGTTATTCTATTAATATTTGTATATTACATAATAACAACAATATAAACATTAACATAAAAAAAGGTACTCATTTTGAAAACTAAAAAACCAATGCTTTTTCATAATCTCAGTTATTTTAGCAGAACTGCATGTCTCAATAGTAAATATTCAGTCATAGCATAAATTGAAAGATTATACATATAAATTGATAGATTTAAAGTATGTGATTTTATTGCTTATTGAAAAACTAGATATTCAGGGATACCACATAAAGCTTTCATTTGGGAGAATGAATTGGAATATATTTTAATGGCCCAAATTTGAATTTTGTAAAGTTTTATTTCATGAAAAAAAATAGAAATACATTAGAGCACATTCGAATGCTTAAAAAATTTAAATGCATGTTGTTATTCAACACTTAAAATGATTTAAAGAGAAGCAACATTAATATTTGGTTTACCTTTCCCGTTCCAGGAGGGCCGGCCATCAGTAAAGCTCGGCCGGCCATCCTCTTGGAATTGATCAGGTCGACAACCACTCCTCCAGCCTGAAAAAAAGACAAAACACAATTAATAATCTAAATTACAGTCAAACCTTTTAAACAAGAAATTTTCAAGTTATCCATAAAAATTGGCAATTTTTCATTTAGTTTAGAAAGATCTTTAAATGTATAAGTATATCATAAAAATTATAAACAAAAGAAATTTCGTAATTAAATTTAGTGAAAAGAAGTAATTAAAAAATAACTTTATTTGCACTATCACAGATATGCTTTAAGACTGTGTTTGTTGCTTACTAATCTTGAAATTTTTTGGAGTTTTCCTGTTTATTCCAGATTTTTCCAAGTAGACAAAATTTTATTGATTTTCGAGTATGGGAAAAATCATGGTACTGCTCTCAATTGGCCGTACTGCAGTTGTAAACAAGTAAAATTAGTAGTCTGCAATATGGAGTGTTAACTATAGAAATGAAAAGGGACATTTTCCCTCCTTTTAACCCTCTGACGGATAAGCAAAATTTCGAATCTGTAGGTTTGTTAATTTGTATTTCCAACACATTCCTTTTTTACAAAAATATTTTTTTTAACTATATCTGTAGAAATGGTTAAAAGTCCTCCTAATGCTTTAAATTTGAAAATTATGTTTAAAAAAATGAGATTTTATATCAACTTTTATATAACGTGCCCTACTGGAAAAACTGGAGATACTCGAACGGATATACACGTTTGTATCCGTCAGGTGGTTAAAGCACTTTCTAATGAGGTTGCAAATAAAAGTTGGAATAATTGTGGCATTAAATTGCAGTTTTTTTAAATTGCTGTTTTCTTAGCATAACTTAATTGACTCTTAATATTTAATCCAATAACTATAGGACCAAATTAAAACTAAAGAAAATATTTTCAAATATATATGCAAAAAACCTTAAATTTTTCCATTTAAAAAAAAAAAAACATCGTGCTAAAAGCCAATTTAGATAATAACGGCAACTATAGTTAGCTGATGATAACCAAATACCTAATAAATGCAATTCAAACTGCTAAAAATTATAAGGTTAAGGAAAGCTAATGAGATAATAAGTCCTAAACAAACTGATAATTAAAACATTCCAGCAGAGTAACTCAGAATCACCTAAATAATAGTTTAATTTAAAAGTCTTAAGCAGTTACAGAGAGTAATAAATTCAAGTTTTAAAACTAGGAAATATTTATTCACGAGAAAAACACACATGCTCAAAAGAGCTTAACGAAATTAAACAAGAAGAGAAAAGGAGTGTGACAAAGCGAATGCCTTCCTGTTATGCACTCTAATATTATTTACATACTAGACACAAAATCAGTACAACCAATTTTATGAGAATTTACATACCGCACTGATATATACGTATAAAAATGATGAGTTTGTCTAATAATAAAGTTAAAGTTGAGAAAGTTATTTAAAAGGCCGAAAAATAATTAACACACAAAAAATTATTTAAGCAAATTACAAAAGACAATATTCTAAATCGGTTCATTACTTACGGAAAGTCAAAATGAAATTAACTAATCGGGGGTGAGTGAAAGGTATATGTTTGAAATCAGGCTATCTGACGATTGGGAAAAAGAAGGAAATTTAAACACAAGAAATATAGTAAGTTAATTTTAATAAATTTCCTAACAAAAAATCAGTTTACTTCAGCAAAAGTGGAATAATGGCTGCATTTAAATCATTGATTTTTAAAACACTTAACACCGTTGTTTATAATCAAATACTAAATAAATGTAATCAATGCTATTAAAACTCTAAAAAATTTAGTAATAAACTAGAAAGGAATCAAGCTTTTTTCAGCTCCAAAATCGAAAAAAAGTCTCATTTTTATTTGGGCAGATTATAGCTTTCAAAGGTAGAACAAACTGTTTTTAGTTACTTAAGAGTAAAAGGATATCTTCATAAAATTGTCACGTATTAGGATTTTGGAGAAGGACGCCGATTCGTGTACAAAAGACCGCAATTTTCAAGATCCCTTCATGAAACACCTCAAATGAACACTGCAGTCCATATGTAGCGGCATCAGCCAGGGGCTGTTCGAACTGGCCCACCGAGGAAATCGTTGTCAACCAGGCCACGTCCAATGTAAATACTTTATTTTATATGCGCGCCCAACATTTAGTTGCACTAACATGTTCTTGGCAACAAGGTTTTGTTACCAATCAAAGAACTCCTCCATTTTCCACTGCAGGGTAGACAAAAAGGGTAACGAGATGTGGCTAAAAATTAGAGGGACCGGTCAATGAATTTGAACACTTAAATTTAGTGGTATTTTAATCAGGCTCAAAAATTTAATACACATGTTTACTAATGCATATAATTAGTCTGATGTTTTTTTTTATGTTTTGTTGTACCTTATTTCCTTTGCAAAATGTGGATAATTGTTTTGTTTATATTTCGACAGTAATGCAAACAACGATCTGCGCAATGTTAATAACACTTCATTGTCGATTAGCGGAAATGTTAGCAAATTGGGTAGATAACAAAATATATGTCAGCAAGCTGCTTTTGGGAGGTTACTTTTTTCCGGAATTTTTTTTTTTTAACGCAGAATTCGAACAAGAAAATCTCAATTTCTGAAAAACGTCACCATACCAAAAGGTTTTTATTCCCCAAGATCCTCACGCACAATTTTATTGCAATATAATTAATAAACATGTATATTTATTAAAAAATATGAATATCAAAACTAATTTACCTCACGTGCTGCTGCTTGACCAACAAGACCGGCAGAAACCGCAATGGCAAATCCCTGGTCATCAAGACCTAAGCCTTTTACGTGGCTGTGAGCAGCTATACGCTGAGCTTTAGTTGTGCTTCTAACCTCTTCAATCTTCATTTTAGATTAAATAAGTTGGTTAACGAAATTAAAACTGTATGATTAATATCTGCAATGTTTTCTAAGAATTGTTTCCATTAAACAAAGTAGCAACGAGCGAGTTTAGTAATCTTATCCTGCTTATGTTCGGCTGTAAATGTTTTATTTTTTACGTCATGTCAAATATTCATAAAAAAAAATATGAAATGAATATGAGAAAGAAATTTGATTTAAGAAAATTAGACACTCCAAGATCGATCTATTAATAAATTTTTTGTGGTATCTCGTAACCTTAGACAGCCAAAACTATCCATACTGCGCAACTCTAATAAGGTTGCTGGTAGGCTGAAAGCCAGTTTCGCCAATAGGGGAATTGAAGGTATGGCGGCCGTCGCCAACTGTTCCCCTCAATTTGTCGGTAGATGGGAGTTTCAATGGTAAAATCGCTTTTTTTTAAAAAATTATTGCGCTCTAAATATAGCATTTTTGATAATGCTGTAAATTACAATAAAACACGGTAATATTGTAGATTATGAGAAAAAATGTAGTTTGCGTTGCTTTTAAAGGGAAATATTAATATTTAGAAGTTTTATACAACCACATGGGTAGACATAATTTTTAACTTTTAACGCTAATTTTTGTTATTTTATGGTTTCAATGCCTAAAATATTGCCGTAATTAATTTGGGTAAATTAAAATTAATTACTTTCTTAATTAATAACAAAGTAATGAAAATTATTTGTTGTTGTTCAAGTTGAAGCAAAATCCAAAGCAAGCGATAAATGTCACCAATCTGGCAGCCATATACCTAATTCTTCCCCGTTTCTAGCCAACTCTACCCCGTTTTCTCGCCCTTGCAGGCTTCATCGGCTTCTATACCCTTCCTCCTTCTAGGTCTTTATACATTTCTATGGTAGTATCCAGTCAGGGATACTCATAGAAATGTATAAAGACCTAGAAGGAGGAAGGGTACCTACTCTTTAGCCTTCTCCCGGAAAAAAGCTGCGCTTCCTTTTTTTAGCACGATTAAAAGTTTATGTGTGTGCAAAATTTTAATCGAGCTAAGAAAAGAAAGCACAGTTTTTTTTTTCCCGGAGAAGGCTAACGAGTGGGTGTGCAGGGTTGGGCACTTAGTGCAATTGGCTTGTTTGTTTTTTATATCACAACTTATTTAGCCACAGTTTCGAATATTTTTTAGGGGGGGGGGTGCTTAGCGTTTTTTACTTTTCTAAAGTTTTTTTTAGGGGGATATCAGTCCTTTTTTTCAACCCACGTTTTGGAGAATGTCAAACCAATCACCATTCAAACTTTTTAAAAATTATCATTTGTTTTTCCATGTCATTAGTTTAATCCGATAGTTCAAGGAATAATTAATCACACGCGCTGTATTAAAAATTAGGATTAAATTACACGTTCGCCACTAACTGCGAGATATCTCGTGTAGTATCAAGGATAGTGAAGACCATATATATAAGGTGTGCTCGTGTTTCGCTTTTTGAAAGGGGCAAGGAAAGTATCTTTTTGACGTCATTTTAGCTCCGCCTTACTATGAGTTTTTGATCATTCTCATTGGCTGTAGCATAGCTACTTAGGTTCGATCCCCGGTTGGGTAACAACTGGTGATTTAATTTTTAATTAGCAAAATAATGTAAATATCTGTAAATAATTGTGTTCAGGTAGCTTCACTACTAATCCATCCTTGTTTTGTTATGTCCCCGTATTTTACTTGATTGAAATTGTAACTCCATTTAATATGTCCAATACAAATGCATTGACATGATGGTTCTGACTCCCTTTTACTCTTTCAAAATTCATGGACATGCGCTCGTGGCAGCTAATATTATTTTAATACGCTTAATTTATTAAGTAAATCTTTTGCAATTTTTACATACTAAATACAATCCTTAAAATATTATTTAAACTCTTAAAATTTAGCAAATTCTAAAATTTGAAATTTTTCTTATCTTTGCAACTGTATTTCGGCGGTACAACTTTTAATTGAATTTTGGCTACCGATTTACTTTTAACATATTTATACTCTTAATGATGATTTTTCTTATTGAGGGTTTAAATCCGCTTTCATTCAGGTCGTGTTTGAGCTTTCTTTTCGTTCCTTTAAGCAGTTCTTTTTTTTTTTTGGTATGTCTGTTTTTTTTTTCCGGTCCGTTTCTTCCTGTGTCTTGTCCTGGTATGATTGGTTGGTTTTCCGAGTGAGTAGTCGCTTTCGGGCGTTTGTTTGTTTTCGCACAGTATTCTTCGATTTATTTTCCGCTACTTATAATCAGATCAAAAATTAGATGGAGAGGTTTATAGCCCTTGTTGGGCCCAGGTACCTCGAATCAAAATTATGTTCGTGTTGGTGTAGTATAGGCGATGGGTTTGTAAACAAACCGGCCCACAGTGAGACGAAGCGGGTTTTTTTTTGGACATGACCCTTATTTCCAAGGGAATCAAGTTACATGCTTGCAACTTTGCACGCATAATCATGACACTTTAGAGTAACTGTGGTAAACTTTTAATGAATTTTGGCACACTCTATGTACCTTATTTACAATGTGAAGTCTCGATGCTGTAGTTATAAAAATACCTGTGTTTTTCTTATAATTAAACAGTAAAAAAAGCCAATATACTATTGTCGTTTTAATAACATTTAAATAATTATTTACATTAAAGTAATATTTAACGAATAATATAAAAAAAAATTATAGAAAATTTTCAAACTGAAAATAAAATAAAATCTTTAACAATGTTTAGTTTCGCAGTCAATAAGTTAGTGTCGAAGTCAAAGCATTTCACTATCACTTTATTGGTCAATTTCCATCCAATTTCCCATTCTAATTTTATCAAGAAGTTTCGACCCATTTTTTTTTAACGTGGAGGAAAACAGTCTTAGTTTTCCCTTTAATGATTCCACACATGTTCTTGAAAGTTCATGAGTTGAAGAATTGTATCAAGAAGTAGTTCCGCATTGACCAATTATGAAGGGATTTCAAACAGACTGAAAAGATTCTTGATCGTCGTAAAATTGTTCATTTTTAAGTAGGTAACGCAATTTAAGAAAATTTAAAATTAACAAATAAAGTAAAAGTAAAAAAAAAGTAAATTAGAATAATAAAAATATGAACGAATTTAAAATAACAAAACTAAACTCGCAAATGAACACAATTAAATTTATTTAATAGATGTTT
Organism: Troglohyphantes excavatus; assembly: GCA_963932185.1. Lineage (NCBI taxonomy): Eukaryota > Metazoa > Arthropoda > Arachnida > Araneae > Linyphiidae > Troglohyphantes > Troglohyphantes excavatus. Next base: position 62,721,534 of record OZ010667.1, read on the forward strand.
AAAATAGTTTTTACGAATACGAACACAAATTAATTCACGTTTACACGAATATACGAACATAAATTAATTCACAATTACACGAATACGAATTTCACTGCACCAGAAATAAGTAAACTAATAATAAAATTAATAATGCAATAGATGTTTTCAAGTTAAAGTCCAGCAGGGCCAAAAAGTCAGCGTCGATAAACATAATAGGGATTGTGTAAACACGAATTGGCAGAGGTGGCGCCACTGGGGGTGCTGGGGGGGGGGGGGGGCTGTAGCCCCCCCCCCCCCGTCGGGCAAGCCAAGCCCCCCTGTCGGGCAGAATTATGAAGTGCGTCGGGGAAAAGTGTTAATTTAATTGTTAAAAAGAAGTTTTTGTGAAACATTAAATAATTTTTTTTTAATAAAATGGATCTGTGTCATCTCGACAGGCAGAATTCCAACAATGTTACAGTTCATTGAAATCCCGACTTTTATGTCCGAATAAGGGGCTCGGACAAGCATCCGATGGGCGCGAGTTCAATCCTCAGCATGTGTGTAACGATTTAGTAAACGGATGGTTGTCAAATTCGCCCTTTTCCCGACCAAGATACTATATTCTCCGTGTATGAGCTTGCTGGGAGGGCTGGATGTAACGTAAGGGTATTTAACGCAGTTAATTGAAAAGTAATAGTCAGTAAATTTAAGAACTTTTGGGGGGTTGTGGCGTTTTATTTCAAGATTGGTTTGTCGGGCTTGACATCTCATCGTAATTTTGATCCTGTCGATATTTTTACGTTTAGGAACTTTAATTAACCTTTTTATACAGTAATTTCAACAAACAAACAAACAAAAAAAATTAGTAATAAAAAATTAGGTAGGATGTCTCTCTCAAAACGACCGCGGTGTTTAAGGCATGTAACGTCAAACTAAACTCAAGCACTTTTTGGGTTCCGATAAAAACTCTGCATGCTCTCAGACGAGTATGAGTTAGATGATAATGTAATTACGCCAACGCTGTTCAAGGCTTATGATTTCGTTACGTAAGTTTTCGTTATGTTCATGTTTTTTTTAAAGTTCACTTCGCCCACGCCCTGCATGCACCCTTTACACAGATACGATTTTAAAAACATTACATGTAAAGAAAAAGATTTTTACTCTTATAAAATACCGTCTCTCGTTTGTACAATTGATCATGGATACTGAGCAAAATACTTATCTCCTGTATTACCGTCTGTAAAATTATTTCAATAAACGTGTATTGATTCATCCATTTTACTGGTCATAAAAAAAAGCAAGTATATGACTCTAAGGCCCATTTTACAGAATTCTACATTTTATGTCAACGAGTAAAACGCGCGTGAGCTTCTCGGTGATTCGAGAATTCATACGGAATGGGTTCTCGAATCACCGAGAAGCTCACGCGCGTTTTACTTGTTCGTGTAGAATGGACCTGCCTTACCTTAAATTGTACCTATTATAAAAACAAAAAATAAAACAGATTTTTTATTATACAACTGAAAGTCAAAAATTAGGAAAAAAAACTCCGTTTTGAACTATTTTTTGTACATTGTCTTTACGAAACAAATTTGGCATGACGCAAAAAAAAACATTTCATCCAACATTGATTACTTCAATAATACAGAAAAAAAACAATAGTCATTTAATTGCTGTCTCAGTTTACCATGTTTTGTGTTCATGTAGTTTCATTTTAACGAATGTGGACAAATATATCGGATTTTGCGCAGTTTAGTTCCAAACGTAAAATTTATTTTACTTTTTGTCGAGGCAACCATTGTTCACTATTTCCCAGACCAGACAGATGCCTCCAAAAGATAAAATCAGTTTCATCGAGTGAGAACATTGGTCCCTCTTCTATGTTTCTCGACCCCCTTGTGTTTCTTGACAAAGGGACGGCAAGACGCCCCTCTCGACTCGGATCCAGTTCAGCCTTAGGGGGCATACTAAACTGTCCGGCCGAGGCGGCTACCGAGGTATTGGGAGCAATGCCGCTAAAGGGCAATTAAGGTGGTAAAAATGTCATCTGTCACTTGTTATCTTCATCTTCAAAGGAAAAGAACTAAAGGCAAAATATTTTCATTCAAGAACACCCTTTTCCATTTTATAGTTTTTTTGTTCTTTTAGCTGGCTTTTCACTGGCAAGCTCTCTTTGAATTTGGGGGTCACGCATCTGCATATTATAGGACACAGAGAGGACTGCTGACTGGTGTTGGTACACTAGTATTTAAGGTTTTTTAAGAAAAAGGAGGTCCAGTAAACGAACGGATCACTTGTATTGTACGAAGCAGTAGAACAGTCTGAGTTCCGTTCTTTATGAAAGGTTTAAAAAACTTGATAAAGTTTGCTGTTTTTAATTTTTAAAAGAGTAAAAATGCAGTAAAGTAGGCAATGCATTGAGATTAGTGAGTGTTCGATCTGCGAGGATCTATTATCGTATAGTGGATTTGGGAACTACAGTACCGTCAAACTTTGATGCAATTCGTATAAGGTGAGATGTCTTAAAAATTATTGTGATTTTTTTTTTAATTATTTGTACATGACAATTTAATAATATTTTATTTATTTTGTTAAGAACGGAGTCCTATCGTTCGTTGATTTTTATGTTTTCTGCATTTCGAAGAACTATTGCAATTTTTATATTGCCTATTTAATTTATTTAGTATGGTACTTTTTTCTAACAATACATTTTTTATATGAAGTTTAAAAAATACCTTTATTTTTATTACAATTTTTATTACTGTACATTTTGTGAAATTTAAATTTATTTGTAATTTAATAATAAAATATCAATATGGAATAAGTTTTTCATGTGGGATCGTTAAAATTAATATATTGAGAAATATTTGTTCTAAAAAAATCAGTTCAGAAGAGTGTAAGTAAAATGAAAATATAAGATTGAATTGATTAAAGAAATTTGAATTTTTAACAAATATATATTTCCTAAATTATTATTAGGTTAAACAAAAGTCAAAATATGAGATTTCTATGTATTAGACACATGCGATTCCATTGTCAATTCAGCTTTAATTTTTCAGGCTGACTAAAAAATTAAAAACGACATTTTTTCTTATGTAACAAACATTTAATTTTATATGTTCACTGTTTCATACGACATTAAAATTTATAGAAAATTTAGATTACTTCTAAAATTGAACGAAATCGCTTCAAAGTTAAAAAAAAAAAAAAAAAAAAAAAAAGATATCATGGTGAAAGTTAAATGTTACGGATAACAGATTGGATTGATTTTAAGATACACAGAAAGTTAAGTATTAAAAAAAATCTTTTTAATATATTTTTTTCAAAAATAGTACAAATCCAAAATGTCTTCGAAAAATTAAAATATTTCTTTAAAAAATATGTCACACTTCCTATTTTTTTGTGGACTTTTAAATTTGTTATCTCAGTCGTAAATATATTGTGTGGAAAAGGTCGTGGAAGAAATAAACGAATGCTTAAAATTTTTTAAAAATCTTTTTCATCTTCAACCATGATTGACCTACAGCTCAATGTTATGAAACTCTGCAATTCTTTAGTAATAACCCATTAAATATTACAAGCATTTAGTTATAATCATTTAGTTACGCAATATTTATCCTCGACATGTTATTTAGGAAAATTTTATACGTGTATTTTACGTCGGGGATATTAGCCCCCCTGTCGGGGAAGACTAGCCCCTCCGTCGGGCAATTCCTAGCGCCACTACTGCGAATTGGGTCCAAGGTCGGACGCGGTCGGATCCACTGTTTGCATTTATTTGAAGTATAATCATTGTAGAATAATGGAATGATGTCCATTTTTTGGACAAATTTGTACATTTTTAGATACGGTCAAAAATAAAATTTGAACTGTATCCAGTCATTACCGCACATTTCGACCCCACTTTCCCCTTTATTTGTTGATTTGAACATGCTGTGGATGGTCAAAACACAAAATTGAAACTATTAAAATAGCATCTGGAACAGTAGAGTAATGTTTTCTTTGAAATTATTTTTTTTAAATATCTAATAATCAACAGCTGATTAATGGAAATAGCCTTTCCTATGAACTTCATACCTAAATCGTAATTTATTTATTGTTACTTTTTCAACAATAATATTTTTTTCTTCTGGTTCTTGTAGATTACATATTAAAAATTAATTTTACCTTGTTTTGGAAGCCAAATTCGAAACATAAAAATTTAAGCCATGTCGGGTTTTTAACATTAGTCGTCCCACTGTGCGGCCTCACGGCGTTCGCGGGTCAGCGTTTAACATGGGTTTAGCATGTTCGCGATCGACCAATGCGTTAATACTCCATTTGAGGATTACTTAAAGCTAAGTATACTGATTAAAAATATAATTTAAAAACAAAATTATAGATTTATTACTTTTTTGTTTAATTTAAGGAAATTTTAGTTATTTTTTTAGGGTCTTCTGGTTTTTTTTTCTGTTTAAAGGTTAATAAGAAAAATGCGTATAAAAGTTCAATGAAATTTTTTTAAATCCAAATTACTTATTTTAAATTGTATATTTATACAATTGAAATATTAATATGCGTTTTATTCGTCGTCAAATTCAAATTCCAAAACCACTTATGTATAAGAACATATTTAAATATAAATCAACATAAATCTTTTTCATTTTCTTTAAGAATGAGTAAAACATTACCATAATAAGTACATATATTAAAATATCAGGTAAGGGAATTGTAATTAATATTTACTTTTACAAGCATTACATTTATTAAAAGCATATAAAAGATCGTCAAGGATATTTGTGCAGAAACGAAAATTATTTTGGAACTCCACCCAGCAAAAACAATCAACTTACAAATTTCAAAGTCGCGAAATTAAAAGTTTCATGCACGAAAACTCCAGTTTTAAGTATTATTAAAATTTAAAAAGAACTGCATTAAATGAGGATTTTTGGTCAAAATTCCTTTATATAAAGCATGAAAAAAAGCTTTTAAAACACCTTCAATTATGAAACATTGAAATTACTGAAGGAAATATGCAGAATTTTTAAAGGTTTTATGCTTGAAAAATAAAAACTATAATAAAAAATAGGTTGATTTTTTTGTTCAAAATCCTATTAAAAACCTTCAATTTCACAATTTGATGAAGTTTTTATGCTAACTTTATTTATCGGGCAATAACAGAAATATAATTTTTTTTATGGATGATTTGCCAAATTGGGTTCCCATTTTTTGCAGATTTTATAAAGGTATTTGGAACAAAAATCTTCAAAACTACATTAATATTGTTAGGTTCGATTATTTGTGTTTGAGAAATATAATATATTGCTATGAAATAGCAGTGCGCAATTAATGTATGAATAGTTTATGTTTTATTATCGTCTATTTTTAATAATTCTTTTATTCGAATACGAAACATTTTATTTGGAAATTTATGTATTGACCCTTACTAAAGCTTTAATAAAACTTGTATTTATGTCTAATCGTGTGCTTTTATTTTGAGTTTGAAGCGAAATACAACCTGTTACACGCTATGCAAACATAGCGAAAGACAATGGAAATTCTCAATAATTTGTCGATTTACCTCGTGGCTCTGCTTGATAGCTTGTGATAGTGATGATCGATTTGTTCGATTTCATCAATGTTCGATTTTTATCGATTTGTTCGATTTTATCGATTTGTTCGATTTTATCGATTTGTTCGATTTTATCGATTTGTTCGATTTTATCGATTTGTTCGATTTTATCGATTTGTTCGATTTTATCGATTTGTTCGATTTCATCAATGTTCGATTTTGTCGATTTAATCGATTTCGATTTATTCCATTTAGTGATGAGAGATATTTTAATAACAGGTATAAAATATTATTTCAATTTCAGATAATGGGGCAGTTTCACGTGACGTATCAACATGGTAACTTACTAGTAGTTTCGATTTCTTCCCTGTAGCAGACAACTTTGCTTTTGTTTGTTTAGTCGCTACGCTTGCAATTATGGAAAAGTTTATTAATAATATTTGTTTTTCTTAGTAAGTAATATTTTTATTCTATATGTGAATAAATTTAAATGCAGAAACACTTATATCATTTATGTATATAATTATAATTACAACGAAATACGGAAAAAAAACTTTTATTTCAACACACAAAATGCTTCATAAACGATGAGTACAGTGTGTTGCAAAAGTATTCAAACGCCGGCCTTATATTAAAATCTACAAAAAAAAAATCAAAAAATACCCCGCTGTTATATTTAATATCCGATTTTTATAAAAAACTCATATTTTAACAATAATGAAAACGGTGCATTTCTTTTGAAATCTATTTATGATTTGAAATTTCCAATGTTTCAAAATACAAGTCAACTTTTTTAGTTGGAATTGCTTCTTGACATAAAAAAAAATGAAAAACGAATAATATTTCCTTTAAAGGAGTCCATTCACCTTCAAGGTTTTATGTCATTGAGATAATTAATGAATGCGGACGCCCAAAGTCGTTCGAGATTTTATCTTAGATAAATGGATCGACGTGGGTCGACGTGTGGGTCGACGTGGGTCGACGTGGGTCGACGTTTTCAATGAGGCATATCTGTTTCGTGACCTGTTTTACACTAAAAAAGACATTTCCTTTCTGAAAGAACACTTCAAAAGTAGTGTCCAAGTTTTAAATATTTACACAAGCAAATAATACTTAGTGTTACCAAGCAAAGACATCAAAGGTAAACGCTAACTGCAATATAGTAAGAACCTTTTTATTTTATATAATTTCGTAGTAGTAGAAATTTAAAAATTATTTGTATATTTGTACTTGTATTATTTTATTTACCGTTCGCGATGAATGTAATTTTTTATAACTATAACTAGTATCATATATCGTAAACATTAGACACTGAGAAGTTTCTTGAAAGGAATATTCTTTTCGGAATTCATTTTAATTTCGTGTTTGAAATTTTAACAAATTAATAAAATATGATTTTATTGGATCTTTATTTCATTTCAAATTTGCAATGCAGGAATAAATATTAACTTTACATGAAAAATGCTTGCATCCTAGTGATCAATTCAAAGAACTTAATAACCTTCTTCACGATTTATATGTTCTAAATTATTATAATTATATGCTGAAACTAAGGAATTCGCTAAATTAAAAATTGATTTTGAAAGATAAGTTTAGAATTCTTCATTTAAATTTAACTGTTTTGATGTTTTTTCCTGTAATGATTTTTTTTAATGTGTATTTGAGCCTCCGCCTCTATTTATTTCTTCTCTAAACAAAGTTGAGAAAGATACACCTAACTTCTATATAATTTTTTTTATTTTAGTTTTTGATTTCATCTGCGGGATGCATTTTTTTCATTGCATGTTTTTTAATCTTCTTAATTATTTTTTAAGGAAGAGGGACCCTTCAACAAATTTGTTGTTATAGTACTTTTTTTAAAATTGACCCATGTTTGTTAGCAAGGTTGAAGTAAACAAAAAATATATGGTTATATGTGATTACTTTTTATAATGATGTACAATAAAGATAAATTTAAAAATAAGAAAATTTACTTTTTCTTATGATTTCAAGGAAAGGTAAGAAACATTATTTTAATTATTTTCCTCATTTTTTATTAATTGAATTTTACAAGAGAATTTTACTATTTATACTTTATTTGAACATTTAGGGTAATATGCTTTTTTTTTTGAAAATTGTGATAAATTGAAAGGTTAAAAATTATGTTGTAATATAGTGCAATTTTGAATATTTAACTATGCCAACATTGAAAGAAATTATTTTTTAAACTTTTGTAAATTTATCCAAATTCTCTTGTAATAAACTGTTATTAATATGATATTTTAAATATATATTTGAATGTCAGCAAAGTTATAAGTATTTTGAAATAAAAGTCAGCTTTAAGTAAATTATATACAAACAATAGAAGAAAAATTTAAAACACTTGATGCAAGTACTGTTTATTTTAATCTAATAACCTAGATTAATAAAAAAATTATTTAAAGATACTTCTATTTAGTTAAAACTGGGTAAGTTACATTTACGCTGATATTTTTATACACATAAAAGTGAAAAAATTATAGTGAAAACTTATCTAATGATGTGTTGTTATTTTAGAGGGAATTTTTTTTAAAGATTTGTATTTTATTAATAATTGAATTTTCCGATTTTGTATATATTTTTAATTTAAAAGCTTAAATTTTGAAAACTTAAATTTGAATTCCTTACTATAGTAGTTATTAAAATTAAGATGTGTATCATTTTATGTTTTTACTAGCTGCTACCGGCAGTTTCACACGTGTTATTTTTTCTACTCGTTAATTTATTTACTCGAATGCGAAATAATTGGCTTATTGTTCAGATATTCCCGAATGTTAGTTTTTTTCGTCAGTTTTCCCTTTAAATTGCAGAATAAGCAATTCCGCCAAACAAATTATTTATCGCCCAACGTTCAGGCCCATACCATGGTCATGTATGTGATAATCACTCTATAAGACATGTATAAATATCTGACAAATGTTTGTACAAATGTAGCGAAAACACAAAAATCCATTTTGTTAACAGTTTAAAAAGGATTTATAGTAAATAGTAATGAAAACCATATTTATATTTAAATTTTGATAGGCTTTTTAGCTAGTCATGTATGTGACAAAAAACATAAGTGTGATTTGACAACACTAACTTATTTTTGTAAATTCAGTAAATTATATGCATAATACACGTTTATAAAAAAATTTACAAGACTGACAAAGCCAAATTAATAATTATTTAAAATAATTTTTAATTTTTCAATGTTTAACAAAATAAAATATTGCAGGTCATGTACGTGATATGTAGTCATGTATGTGACATCGTTCAATTTTTCATAACTGAATTTGGAAATATTACAATATGGCGACTGTTAATTATGGGTGTTGGAAATACTTTAATTATATCATCATGTTGAATAAGACCTGTATCATTTTCTTGATAAATGAAATTAAGTAAAGACACTTGCTTTAAGAAAACTACATTAATATCCGTTTCATCTAAAGCAGATACTTGTGCAACATACGGCTTCCATGACCTTTTTACAAACACTTCAACTAGTACAAACATGCCAAGTGAAATATTTATAGATGAAATGTGATCTTTTGCATGTGAATTTATTTAATAATTTTAAAATTTTATTACCATTAATCATGTGTTTATTTGTATACGTTTTTCTTCTTAAACTCAAATATTGGCATTTTTAAATTTAACATAAAATTACTTTTGACCTAAATGTCATAACACAAATATTTTCGACGTATTTTCCCTAAATTTCTAAACAAATTCCATGCAATTCATGCATAAACAAATTCTATGAATTTCATAGTTTTCTAATAGTTATTTTCTGAGATGCGAATCAAAATATTGAAGAGAGGACAGTTAAATTTTAGTGACAGCGGCAGTATTTTTTGTTGTTGTTAGAATAGAAAGATACAAATTGTGAATAACGTTGGGCAGATATATTTTATCATCGATAAAGGATTGCGGTGTGTAAAAGTTTATACAAAGAAATAAAAAAAAAAGATATGCGATATTTATGTCGGAAAATGAGGAGTTAGCGTTTCAAAATTGATCAAAATAAATTCATCTTTAGAAAAAAGTTGAAATTTTATCAGAATTAAATACGATAAATTTCAAAAACTAGTTGTTCCTTAATCTTTTAAACTGACAAATTTTAGAGATTTTAATCATAAGCAAAATAGATTTGTCGCAACACCAGCTCGTATGTTGTTATTTACGACAAGAGAATCTTCCTTGTTTTAGCAAAAACGTCTCGCCTTATTCGCTAAAACTATTTTTTGAACATTAATAGCAAGGAAGATTATGAGATTTTCTGAGTATTAACGAATAAGAAAATGCAAATTTCGAATATTAAGTATATATACAATATAGTTTTAAAATATTTGAGAATTGTGAAAGTTTTAAATTTTATTTTAAAATAACATAATTTCGAACGAAAAACATTGAATTGCAGCAAAAAATTCGTTTTATTTTTCATTTGTTTGATAAAGACGATCATACAAAAAATCTCCCCTTCGTTATGAACAAAACGTAGAAAGCGGTTTGCACAAAATCCAAAATGGTGGCACTCCCACTTCAGTTTGACGTTATAAATACATTCACCTTTTCTACTATCTTGTCGCAAATAAGGTCGTAAACGTTAAAAGGTCAAAGAATAAAATGCCAAATCAACTTCAAATGTTAAAAATAAAAATTGTTAGATAAAAAGTTTTAAATTAAAAGTGAAAAGTGTAATTGGTCGTGGTGCGAACTTTGAAAAAAATATAAAATTTGGGAAGGAAAGGTTCCAGCGACGAAGGAGCTCGAACGCTTTCCTTCCCAAATTTTATATATATTTTTTAATTTCGCACAACGACCAATTATGCTGCTTGGACTTTTAAATATTTGTTCGAATATTTGTTTCACTTCTTCAGGTCCATTTTTTCGAATTTTTTTTATTTTTCGTTGAAAATTAAAAAAAATTTCAAACTTCAAAATTTTTCGGGACTTGAAATATTTTTCTGTTTTTAACCAAAAAATACCTACTCCAACTTTTTTTAGATTGCTTCAAGTTTTATCATGACTTGGTGTTTTCACCAAAACATGTGAATTTTTCAGTCCAACTGTTTTTGAAAATTTGTATGAAAATTGCAAAACATTTCAAAATCGACTTTTTTTCGTAAATTTGTATTTTTCGCCAAAAATTGAAAAAAATTTCAAACTTCAAAATTTTTCGGGACTGAAATATTTTTTTGTTTTTAACCAAAAAATACCTACTCCAACTTTTTCTAGATTGCTTCAAGTTTTGTCATGACTTGGTGTTTTCACCAAAATATATGAATTTTTCAGTCCAACTGTTTTTGAGAATTTGTATAAAAATTGCAAAACATTTCAAAATCGACTTTTTTTCGTAAATTTGTATTTTTCGCAAAAAATTGAAAAAAATTTCAAACTTCAAAATTTTTCGGGACTGAAATATTTTTCTGTTTTTAACCAAAAAATACCTACTTCAACTTTTTTTAGATTGCTTCAAGTTTTGTCGGGACTTGGTTTTTTCACCGAAACATGTGAATTTTTCGAAGTTTACTGTTTTTGAGAATTTGTATTTTTTCGTTGAAAATTGCAAAATATTTCAAAATCGAATTTTTTTCAAAAAAATGTATATTTCAACAAAAATTGAAAAAAATTTCAAACTTCAAAATTTTTCGGGACTTGAAATATTTTTCTGTTTTTAACCAAATAATACAAACTTCAACTTTTTCTAGATTGCTTCAAGTTTTGTCGGGACTTGGTATTTTCACCAAAACATGTGAATTTTTCAAAGTCCAACTGTTTTTGAGAATTTGTATGAAAATTGCAAAACATTTCAAAATCGACTTTTTTTCGTAAATTTGTATTTTTCGCCAAAAATTGAAAAAAAATTCAAACTTCAAAATTTTTCGGGACTAATCATTTCGGATTTTTCAAGTCCAACTGTTTTTGAGAATTTGTCAATCAAAAGCAATAAAGATGGCGTAAACGTATATTTTTCATAATTTTCAATGAATTACATTTTAAAAGTGCCAAGAATGACGATAAATCACCAAACTTGGCAACCTTTCACGCCAAATTTCATCCAATTAACATAAAGCAATTAAACAAACAATGAAGGTTCTGGAATGTTCTCATTACTGCACACGATTTCCGTTTTTGCACACGTCACCCTTGTGTAAGTTATAAAAATACAGGTCGCAGAAATTCCGTCGTTCTTCAGTTAACCTTCTGTTTTAAAGTGGTAGTTTTATAACGGAGTCATTTCGGTAAGTGTTTTTGATATTGTAGTTCTTTCTTTAATTGAGTGTTTTCATCTCTTTGTAATACTTGGTTTGTTTACTTTTTGCGAATTTCAATAAATTCTTTGTAAATCAAGAATTTAAGTTGTTTTCTGTGTGGATATACTGTTTTTTGATTGGGAATATACTTTTTGGGAGATATTTTGCTCATTGAGTACATTACGCGTAGGTTTTTGGAAATTTGACTCGTTGGATTAACACTGGACGCATTTCTGTTTGTGCTTTTGTAAATTGGGTTGGATTAACATTGGGAGCATTACGATCAGTGACGGCGATTGGGTGCTGAAAGTGGGGGGGCAAGATAAAGGCAAAACAAGAAGTCCCCCAAATGGGAAAGAAAGGGAGGGGGGGGGGGGGGGAAGGGGGACTAAAAAAAAATGTGCTATTATATATTGCTATAAAAAAGCTATGGTATTGCATACTTGTATTTACTCACTATTTTGTGTTATTTGAAGTATACCAACTTAAAATACACAGTAAAAAAACTTAATAACATAAATTTAAGAAAAGAAGTTTTCATACCATAAAGCTGATTTGAGACAAGTTAAAAGCTTCCTTTTTTCGTTATTCTGACTTAAAAAGGCAAAACAAAGCACGATAAATTTCAGAAATACTATATAAAAGGGCCACAAAATCCAAAGTCCAATTTTCAGGAGTATAAAAAGTTTTAACTGTTCAAAACACCTTTATATCACTTGGCTATTTTAGCTATAGTCGAAGACAATTTAACTAGACCCTTAAGCGAAGGCTACGATGTGTAAAAAAACTGAGCTATGGCCCTGATTGAATAAAAAAAAATCAACGGCTGATTTAAAAACAAATAAATATCTATCAGAGTAGTCATAAGTCATATACAGTTTGCTCTGTAGACTCTAAAATGACTGTACAAACGAGTCATAAGTCATATTCGGCGCCGTTTCGCCTTGTTTCCCTACTGCTTATATGTCAAACTGAGAAAACATGGGAATCAGTCATTCTGCTAGATTCTGGGTATTTTGTAGATTTAATACGTAGTTACAATAACTATTTTCTTGATGTTTTCGAAATCAAAGCATTAGGAAATAAAAAAAAAACTTAACTCTTTTCTGCCATCATCTTTGAGAACATTCGCTGATAAGTAAAGTAAACAAATATACTTTTGTGGATTGGGTTTTAAAAATGTTAAAATCGGAGATTTTTTGACTAAAATAAACTATTTCATAACCAAACTATTTAATAAGTAATCATAAGTAAAATTATTATTAACTATTTCTTTCAGAAAAACTATAGAAATTATATGGTTGGTTAAAAAAGTTAATCGCTTTGATTAGACTTTACAAATGTATATTTTGTTTTAATTTAATTTAACAATTACTGGTACTTTAGAAGCAAAATTTATTAAAATATACTACTTGATTTAATATTCGAACTCGCAATTTGGCGCTCTTCAAAGCGCCAAGTTCCTTACAGGGAGGTTGCAAGCCCGTTCTCCCATCGTCCAAACGTTTGACGTTTGGAGGCGACTAGTGCACTTTAAATCTGTTAATGAGAGGGGTTTGATCCTCCTGAAACCTCCCCCCCCCCTTATTTACGTTCCTATGGTAGTGTGAGGAAGTTGGGGTTCAAAATTGTTCCTTTGTTATCCAATGCAGTAAAACAATTGACTTGTAATTAAGTTTTAAAAAGTCCAATATAAAAAAGTTGCGGGTGCAACATCCAAAAAAGTGCGGGTGCAACATCCGAAAAAAGTGCGGGGGCAACCGCCCCCCCTTGCCCCCCCGAATCGCCGCCACTGATTACGATGGTGGGGTTCGGTTCCCCTTGTGTTTATTAACTCGTTTTGGAGAGTTCTTAAGATTTGCTTTTATTACTAAAATTCTAATTGCTAATTAGGCTTTATATTTAATTGTTTATTAAATAATTTTAATTGTAACAAGCTTTATTTTATTTTCCGAATATTATTATAATATTAAGTTATAGGTTCTTGTATTTTAAAATTGCTTATAAATAATTAAAAGTTTTCTGTTTAAAATTATTAGCTTTAAATTAAATTTTTTGATTTATAAAAGATTTTAGTATTCTGTGTTTCGAATAACTTAGCGTTGGCAATAATTGTATTACGATACTTTTGTCTACGGATGAAAGCAAGTAATTGAAAGACCAAATAAAACATTTAGTTGCATACATTTCTTTTGTTAGAATTGCATTTTTTAATGTTAACAAATATATTCTGTAACTGAAATCATTGTTATTATTCTTAAAATTTTTAATTATTTAATGACCTTAATCAAGACTTATATTTATCCTCAGTACCCCTGCTGTCTATGGATTAAAGCATTGTCTACCTATTAAGTCATTAGCTTAGAAAATAGCTGGAAAAAAAAGTTTTAGGTATGTAAAAGTTAAACTATAAAGAATAACTGCAGAGTAAGTTCAATGAATGAAACCTATTTCAGTATTGAAAATTTAAGTGCGATTATTCTTTAAAACTTATTTAATGACATTGGGACAATTGATTTTTTTTTGTCAACTGATTTCATAAACCAATCAATCTTTTTTATAATTGTCCATTTACATACTTTGATTTATTTTTATTTTAATCCTGGGTATACCAGAGAGTTGTAATATTAAATAGAGAGCGCTTTCAATACCAGACTCTCATAAGGCCGCGGTGTCAATATTAAAAAGAAAAACCAACATCACGTGGTTATAGCGCTGAAACATTTGGCGTTCAGACATTTGCAGAAGTTTCAAATTTGGCGCACTTTCTTCTTTTTTGGTGATTTCTCTCCGTATTCAACTTCTTTACATATAGGTACGAATTTACTTATTTTCAAGCAACGTGCGCTAAATATTTCCTCTTCATTAACGAAACGAAAATATTTTATTTGTGTTCAATACTCGAAGAAGCGAAACTTTATATTTCTCAGGTTTTATTGTTTATATTTTCTTATTGAAGTATACGAAATAACAATGGAAAGAACTTCGCTTATGGTAAATTTTTTACATAAAAACGTAATGCAATTATTTCAAAACTACAAAGTAAGAAAAATCTCCTTAATCTATCTGTTAAACTCCCTTAAATTGTGCCACACGTTAAAAAAAACGATATTTAAATACAAAATTAAACACAAAACCATATTACAATACTTCGATCTCGTTTAGGTCTTAAAGTCGCCAAGGCCTGCCAAGGTAATATTGGCGCATGAATGAATTGGCATTTCCACCTATCACGTGGTTTCAATGATGGACACACGGAAATCAGCATTTTTATTCCTCTATTTGTATCATTATTCTATGGGTTATACAGTTTAAATTTTTAAAAAATTCAATTCAATTCAATGCCATTAATTATAAGTAGCCAAATTGTTTTATTTGAGTATTCTGATGTCTTTATTATATACTAATATATATTTGCCAAATTAATAAATAAAATAACAAAGGAAATGTGTTTGTTGTATTATTGAATACATATTTAAATAACATTTGTTTAAGAGTTTTTTATGTAGAAATAACCGTCAATTCAAAACAAAACCGTTAGTTGAGCAATGTACAACGTAATAAAAAATTAACTTGCTTTTCTGTAAACCTATAAGGAACTTTTTTTTTAAAAATCTTGAATTTGTTAATTTCTGAAAAAAATTTGTATTTACCCAGAATATTTTATTTTTTTTTTTTTAATTATTTTATTTTAGGTAATTAGTTGCTTGCAACTTTTATTATACAAAAAATCTTTTTACATAATGTAATAAGAATTGTTTTTAGAACAACAATTCTTTAAAATAATGAAAAGTCGGACGAAAAAACCTAACACTGCTATCCCCTTCGAGTAGTCAATTATGTTTCTTACATACAATCTTTAGAGCAGTTGCTCTACACTTAATCAATTAGGGTTGCCAAGTGAAAGAGCTCATTGAATTCCTTCAATGTATTATTTTTAAAAACTTAAATTGTTTAGTTAATTTGTTTAAGTTCTTTTAAATATTTTTTATTCCGTACCTTTTTTAAATAAATTCTTTAAAAAAAGAATAAGTTTTTTTTGTTTATTTTCTTTGCCAAGATTTTGTGCTATTTGTTGTATCATAAATTTATTGTATTAAAAAATAGTGCAGATTTACTTTCAGAATACATTATTTATTTGATTATGTTCTTTTTGTGAAACTTCTATTCACTTATATTTTCATAAATAATTACAGGATCTACAGCAGTATGTTTTCGTACGTGACTGTTGTTTACGGATTAAAGCAAAATCAAAGACTCCATGAATTGCCAGGAATTACGGAACTTCTAGCTTGTCGCCACAATATAATCTATGAACATTATCCCCTAGACAATGAAAGTTGTGGTTGGCCTGGTCTCCATTACCATGGACTATTTGAATTTATTACCCAACTTGGCTTTCATAATGACAGAATTGTTAATCAAATAAAAACGCATTGTAGCCATTTTACATTTAATGATTGTAAAAACCCACTAGAATATTTCACTCTTGTAGACCAATATGAAATGAGACTTGTCTGCACCAATACATGTCCACCAAGTCACTTATTTGAACACAGAAAATTATCTGATGCTTTAAAACATGTAAATTCTACTCCGACTTGCCAAATTGTAAATGAAAATGTTCCACGACCAAGTTATTTCCAAATGTCAAGAAATGCAAAATGCCATACTTCAATTTTAGACTTATGCAAAGCATTTTCTTCTGGAAGTTCTTTATTAAATGGTTATCTGACCCCTATTGACAGTGCCATTTTTGTTGAGAAATGGTGTGTCGCCCAAAACATATCCACAGAAATTTTTATCAGCAAGTGGATTGATTGCTTGGATTGTAAAACTAAATTTAAAAATACATTGTATTTTCAAGGAGATAACAATAATTCTTGCATAAAAGCAATTTTGCAATCGGTTATGGAAGCTTGTGGTGAATCCCTGGTCGGAAAAGTGTGGAAAGGAACAACAGGATACAAGTATTTTTGGAAATGTTGCTTGGGTAAAAGAATGATTGCTTTATATGAGCCTTACTTTGATGGGTTGTATTCTTCTGATAAAATGCTTGAAATTCTAGAAGGGTCCGATAGCCGTATAAAAATAGATAATAATTCCCATGTGACCATGCATCGAACACCTGTTGTTGTTATAACCCGAGATGGGCAAAGCAGTCGAAAACTTCAATTTGAAATCAAAAATAGATTGGTAAACTGCTATAGTGAATTAAAAAGTTTTCGACCACCCGAAGCAAAACTACATCCCAATTGGCTGTGTTCATTGGCAAAAAAATATAACATCCCGAGAAATGATAGAAATCCAAAACTTGTTCTGGATATCCCACAAATTTCTTCACCACCACCAGACTGTGAAAAATTCAATGAGGACATTCCACAACCCAATGAAGTTATTCAGGAACAGGATGTAAGAGCTTGTGGTGAATGGAAGCTTGTGGTGAATCCCTGGTTGGAAAAGTGTGGAAAGGAACAAGGGGATACAAGTATATATAGTTTGTTTACTTTTTTGACTTGAATTAATTTTTAAGTATTTAAATTATATATTTTTTATGCTATGTTACCCTTCTATTTGTTACAAATATATGCAAGTTGTTTGCATTAAAAAATAAGGTCCTATTATTTTTAGCACTATTTTTATAGTCTTTAATGAATGTGTAAAAATTTGGTTATTCTTGCAAATGCAATTTGGAAAACCCAGATAAAGTAGGGAACTTTAATATTGGGTGTCAACCATACAATGCCTAAATTTCTGTTAATATGTAATGCATCTACATGAAAATAATTCCTTTTATTGAAAATCATTATTTTACAAGTTTGGTCCATGCATTCCAAATAGGGAACACATTCATTTAATTTTCCTAGTATACTAACCATGATTAATGTAAAAAATCTGCAAACACTTTCTGGAAAAATAAAATAAAAAAATCATGGATTTCAAATAAAAGAAAATTAAGTTTTTCAGTCTTTTTAACTTCAGAAAATAATAAAAACTATAGATATAATAAGGAACAATTGAAAGAGAATTATTTTGTATAGATTTAGAAAAGTAATTTGTCAATGTCATAATTAAATTTCGCTTTTTTTTTTTTTGTACATTTTGTTTCAATTTTTTTTTAAGAATTAATTTTTTAAACTTATTTTAACAACTTTAACCAAAAGTAAGCTAAACATATGCAATTTTTTTTTTAAATATTGCTTCAGTTGTATGTATTTTAAATATTGTATTTATGTGTAACTTTTTTTCTTTTACAGAAAGTGGACATGAAGTCCGAGGGACGGAAGAAAATACTTCAGCAATAGGAGGTTTATTTCGACATGAAGTTGCTGATCTAGCATCACAAGAGATTAATTCCCATGGCCCTTCTAGCGTAAGAGTTGAGCTCATTTTTAGCACACCTGCAAGTTTTATTTTGGACCAGACAGAACAAAATACGCCAATAACAGGCTTATTTCGACCTGCCTTTGCTGAACTACCATCACCGGAAATGAATTCTCCAGGCCCTTCAAACATTAAAGTTAATGAAGAGAAACATTCAAAAGGTAAGTGAAGACAATTTTCTTTTCATTTGCAATTTTGTCGTATGATAATACGTAGACAATTGAATCAGTTTTTACTAATGGAAGAAAAACACCCGACCATTCAATGGCCTGGAGGCAGGTTTCCAACGTATACGTGTAATTGGAAGTTTCCCTGTTTGAAAATATTAGGGATGTGACAAATAGTAATTTGGCCAAATATACGGCAGCCGAATAATGATTTCCCTTTAAAAATCAATCAAATAACTAGCTACTTGAAGTAAAGGTTTAGGCCATAAAATTATGATGTATAGTATTTGTATTTACTGTAGAATAGCAATGTTTTTAAATCTAATAATATACTGTAGCTAATTCATGTTACTTAAAATGCACAAAACCTGTTTCCTGTAAAAAATCTACTTTAAAAAAAATCTGATTAATTTATCCCCATATCCTATTTTTATGGCCGAAAATCAAAAGTATTCGGCGTAAGAGCTGTATACCAATTGAATATTCGTCCCATCCCTAGGAAATATACTTGTATGCTAAATTTCGGATCGGTAAAAAATTAAAAGAATAATCAACTACTTCTCAAACATTTCTCATAATTAGGTGCAGGACTCAAATGGGTAGCGGACGAAATTTAAAAATGAGTGTTAAAATGTATTTATATGTGTATCATATTGTATCTGGCTTGAAACAATATAATTGACAGTTTTGAGTAAAATGGCTTCCAAGTTTTGAGGCTATCAAACAATTGCTTAAGTGCTTCTGTGGTTGCTACACGTTCATTTCCTGCATTAAATATTTATTAAACCTTATAGGTATTCAAGGTGGAAAGAAACGTCCCTCTGACGAAAATCTAACGCCACGGCAGAAGATTATGAAAAACTGGAATGAGGGTGACAGGAAACATCCTTACAAAGAGTGGAATAATGTTACATATAATAATTTGTCAAAAAAATACATTTGAAGCACATTGTAAATAAATGCATGAAAAAAAAAACATATTGTGTGTTATAGAAATTGTATTTCATGATGTGATTATTAAGTAGAGGGCTTTATCCCATCGTCGTTATCTCGATATGCCAAGCCATCTCTGGGATTTGAACCTAGCATCTTTGGCATGGGTATTGGATTCCGACGATGCGGGTATAAGCCACGATACCGACTGGACACTCGTCTTTAGGGAAAACCGACAAAGAATCGCCACCTTCAGACGGCAGTTAACAGCATTTAGATAGTAAGTGGCAATTTCTAAATTATTACATAAGATGTTTCATTAATATTTTTTTGTTGAAAATTGAAAAAAATTTCCAACTTCAACTTTTTTCAAGACTTTGAGATAGTTTTCAATTTTTAACGAAAAAATACAAACTCCAACTTTTTTTTAGATTGCTTCAAGTTTTGTCAGAATTTGGTGTTTTTACAAAAACATATGAATTTTACAAAGTCCAACTGTTTTTGAGAATTTGTATTTTTTTGTTGAAAATTGCAAAATATTTCAAACTCAGCTTTTTTTGAGAATTTGTATTTTTTCGTTAAAATTAGAAAAAAATTTAAAATTTCGAAACTTCGAGTATTTGTATTTTTTTTCGAAAATTGAACAATTTTTCAAACTTCAAAATTTTTTGGGACTTTGAAATATTTTTCTGTTTTTAACCAAAAAATACAAACTCAAACATTTTTTTAGATTGCTTCAAGTTTTGTCAGAATTTGGTGTTTTCACCAACACATTTGAATTTTACAAAGTCCAACTGTTTTTGAGAATTTGTATTTCTTCGTTGAAAATTGCAAAATATTTCAAAATCGACTTTTTTTCGAAAATATGTATTTTTCGCTAAAAATTGAAAAAAATTTCTAACTTCAAAATTTTTCGGGACTTTGAAATATTTTTCTGTTTTTAACCAAAAAATACCTACTCCAACTTTTTTTAGATTGCTTCAAGTTTTGTCGGGAAATGGTGTTTTCACCAAAACATGTGAAATTTTCAGTCCAACTGTTTTTGAGAATTTGTATAAAAATTGCAAAATATTTCAAAATCGACTTTTTTTCGAAAATTTGTATTTTTTGTCAAATATTGAAAAGATTTTCAAACTTCCAAATCTTTCGGGATTTTGAAATATTTTTCAGTTTTTAACCAAAAAATACAAACCAACTTTTTTTTAGATTGCTTCAAGTTTTGTCAGAATTTGGTGTTTTCACCAACACATATGAATTTTACAAAGTCCAACTGTTTTTGAGAATTTGTATTTTTTTGTTGAAAATTGCAAAATATTTCAAACTCAGCTTTTTTTGAGAATTTGTATTTTTTCGTTAAAATTAGAAAAAAATTTAAAATTTCGAAACTTCGAGTATTTGTATTTTTTTTCGAAAATTGAACAATTTTTCAAACTTCAAAATTTTTTGGGACTTTGAAATATTTTTCTGTTTTTAACCAAAAAATACAAACTCCAACATTTTTTTAGATTGCTTCAAGTTTTGTCAGAATTTGGTGTTTTCACCAACACATTTGAATTTTACAAAGTCCAACTGTTTTTGAGAATTTGTATTTCTTCGTTGAAAATTGCAAAATATTTCAAAATCGACTTTTTTTCGAAAATATGTATTTTTCGCTAAAAATTGAAAAAAATTTCTAACTTCAAAATTTTTCGGGACTTTGAAATATTTTTCTGTTTTTAACCAAAAAATACCTACTCCAACTTTTTTTAGATTGCTTCAAGTTTTGTCGGGACTTGGTGTTTTCACCAAAACATGTAAATTTTACAAAGTCCAACTGTTTTCGAATATTTGTATTTATCGTCGAAAATTGAAAAAAATTTCTAACTTCAACTTTTTTTAAGACAGATATTTTTCAATTTTTAGCGAAATAATACAAACTTCAACTTTTTTTAGATTGCTTCAAGTTTTGTCGGGACTTGGTGTTTTCACCAAAACATGTGAATTTTTCAAAGTCCAACTGTTTTTGAGAATTTGTATAAAAATTGCAAAATATTTCAAAATCGACTTTTTTTCGAAAATTTGTATTTTTTGTCAAATATTGAAAAGATTTTCAAACTTCCAAATCTTTCGGGATTTTGAAATATTTTTCAGTTTTTAACCAAAAAATACAAACTCCAACATTTTTTTAGATTGCTTCAAGTTTTGTCAGAATTTGGTGTTTTCACCAACACATTTGAATTTTACAAAGTCCAACTGTTTTTGAGAATTTGTATTTCTTCGTTGAAAATTGCAAAATATTTCAAAATCGACTTTTTTGCGAAAATTTGTATTTGTTGTCAAATATTGAAAATATTTTCAAACTTCAAAATTTTTCGGGACTTTGAAATATTTTTCTGTTTTTAACCAAAAAATACCTACTCCAACTTTTTTTAGATTGCTTCAAGTTTTGTCGGGACTTGGTGTTTTCACCAAAACATATGAATTTTACAAAGTCCAACTGTTTTTGAGAATTTGTATTTCTTCGTTGAAAATTGCAAAATATTTCAAAATCGACTTTTTTTCGAAAATATGTATTTTTCGCTAAAAATTGAAAAAAATTTCTAACTTCAAAATTTTTCGGGACTTTGAAATATTTTTCTGTTTTTAACCAAAAAATACCTACTCCAACTTTTTTTAGATTGCTTCAAGTTTTGTCGGGACTTGGTGTTTTCACCAAAACATGTAAATTTTACAAAGTCCAACTGTTTTCGAATATTTGTATTTATCGTCGAAAATTGAAAAAAATTTCTAACTTCAACTTTTTTTAAGACAGATATTTTTCAATTTTTAGCGAAATAATACAAACTTCAACTTTTTTTAGATTGCTTCAAGTTTTGTCGGGACTTGGTGTTTTCACCAAAACATGTGAATTTTTCAAAGTCCAACTGTTTTTGAGAATTTGTATAAAAATTGCAAAATATTTCAAAATCGACTTTTTTTCGAAAATTTGTATTTTTTGTCAAATATTGAAAAGATTTTCAAACTTCCAAATCTTTCGGGATTTTGAAATATTTTTCAGTTTTTAACCAAAAAATACAAACTCCAACATTTTTTTAGATTGCTTCAAGTTTTGTCAGAATTTGGTGTTTTCACCAACACATTTGAATTTTACAAAGTCCAACTGTTTTTGAGAATTTGTATAAAAATTGCAAAATATTTCAAAATCGACTTTTTTTCGAAAATTTGTATTTTTTGTCAAATATTGAAAAGATTTTCAAACTTCCAAATCTTTCGGGATTTTGAAATATTTTTCAGTTTTTAACCAAAAAATACAAACTCCAACATTTTTTTAGATTGCTTCAAGTTTTGTCAGAATTTGGTGTTTTCACCAACACATTTGAATTTTACAAAGTCCAACTGTTTTTGAGAATTTGTATAAAAATTGCAAAATATTTCAAAATCGACTTTTTTTCGAAAATTTGTATTTTTTGTCAAATATTGAAAAGATTTTCAAACTTCCAAATCTTTCGGGATTTTGAAATATTTTTCAGTTTTTAACCAAAAAATACAAACCAACTTTTTTTTAGATTGCTTCAAGTTTTGTCAGAATTTGGTGTTTTCACCAACACATATGAATTTTACAAAGTCCAACTGTTTTTGAGAATTTGTATTTTTTTGTTGAAAATTGCAAAATATTTCAAACTCAGCTTTTTTTGAGAATTTGTATTTTTTCGTTAAAATTAGAAAAAAATTTCTAACTTCAACTTTTTTTAAGACAGATATTTTTCAATTTTTAGCGAAATAATACAAACTTCAACTTTTTTTAGATTGCTTCAAGTTTTGTCGGGACTTGGTGTTTTCACCAAAACATGTGAATTTTTCAAAGTCCAACTGTTTTTAAGAATTTGTATAAAAATTGCAAAATATTTCAAAATCGACTTTTTTTCGAAAATTTGTATTTTTTGTCAAATATTGAAAAGATTTTCAAACTTCCAAATCTTTCGGGATTTTGAAATATTTTTCAGTTTTTAACCAAAAAATACAAACTCCAACATTTTTTTAGATTGCTTCAAGTTTTGTCAGAATTTGGTGTTTTCACCAACACATTTGAATTTTACAAAGTCCAACTGTTTTTGAGAATTTGTATAAAAATTGCAAAATATTTCAAAATCGACTTTTTTTCGAAAATTTGTATTTTTTGTCAAATATTGAAAAGATTTTCAAACTTCCAAATCTTTCGGGATTTTGAAATATTTTTCAGTTTTTAACCAAAAAATACAAACCAACTTTTTTTTAGATTGCTTCAAGTTTTGTCAGAATTTGGTGTTTTCACCAACACATATGAATTTTACAAAGTCCAACTGTTTTTGAGAATTTGTATTTTTTTGTTGAAAATTGCAAAATATTTCAAACTCAGCTTTTTTTGAGAATTTGTATTTTTTCGTTAAAATTAGAAAAAAATTTAAAATTTCGAAACTTCGAGTATTTGTATTTTTTTTCGAAAATTGAACAATTTTTCAAACTTCAAAATTTTTTGGGACTTTGAAATATTTTTCTGTTTTTAACCAAAAAATACAAACTCAAACATTTTTTTAGATTGCTTCAAGTTTTGTCAGAATTTGGTGTTTTCACCAACACATTTGAATTTTACAAAGTCCAACTGTTTTTGAGAATTTGTATTTCTTCGTTGAAAATTGCAAAATATTTCAAAATCGACTTTTTTTCGAAAATATGTATTTTTCGCTAAAAATTGAAAAAAATTTCTAACTTCAAAATTTTTCGGGACTTTGAAATATTTTTCTGTTTTTAACCAAAAAATACCTACTCCAACTTTTTTTAGATTGCTTCAAGTTTTGTCGGGACTTGGTGTTTTCACCAAAACATGTAAATTTTACAAAGTCCAACTGTTTTCGAATATTTGTATTTATCGTCGAAAATTGAAAAAAATTTCTAACTTCAACTTTTTTTAAGACAGATATTTTTCAATTTTTAGCGAAATAATACAAACTTCAACTTTTTTTAGATTGCTTCAAGTTTTGTCGGGACTTGGTGTTTTCACCAAAACATGTGAATTTTTCAAAGTCCAACTGTTTTTGAGAATTTGTATAAAAATTGCAAAATATTTCAAAATCGACTTTTTTTCGAAAATTTGTATTTTTTGTCAAATATTGAAAAGATTTTCAAACTTCCAAATCTTTCGGGATTTTGAAATATTTTTCAGTTTTTAACCAAAAAATACAAACTCCAACATTTTTTTAGATTGCTTCAAGTTTTGTCAGAATTTGGTGTTTTCACCAACACATTTGAATTTTACAAAGTCCAACTGTTTTTGAGAATTTGTATAAAAATTGCAAAATATTTCAAAATCGACTTTTTTTCGAAAATTTGTATTTTTTGTCAAATATTGAAAAGATTTTCAAACTTCCAAATCTTTCGGGATTTTGAAATATTTTTCAGTTTTTAACCAAAAAATACAAACTCCAACATTTTTTTAGATTGCTTCAAGTTTTGTCAGAATTTGGTGTTTTCACCAACACATTTGAATTTTACAAAGTCCAACTGTTTTTGAGAATTTGTATAAAAATTGCAAAATATTTCAAAATCGACTTTTTTTCGAAAATTTGTATTTTTTGTCAAATATTGAAAAGATTTTCAAACTTCCAAATCTTTCGGGATTTTGAAATATTTTTCAGTTTTTAACCAAAAAATACCTACTCTAACTTTTTTTAGATTGAAAAATTTTGAATATTTGTGAATATTGATTTGTGTATTTGTGTGAATTGTGTGAATATTGTGTATTTTGAATATTTGTTTTCGAATATTTGTATTTATCGTCGAAAATTGAAAAAAGTTTCTAACTTCAAAATTTTTCGGGACTTTGAAATATTTTTCTGTTTTTAACCAAAAAATACCTACTCCAACTTTTTTTAGATTGCTTCAAGTTTTGTCGGGACTTGGTGTTTTCACCAAAACATGTAAATTTTACAAAGTCCAACTGTTTTCGAATATTTGTATTTATCGTCGAAAATTGAAAAAAATTTCTAACTTCAACTTTTTTTAAGACAGATATTTTTCAATTTTTAGCGAAATAATACAAACTTCAACTTTTTTTAGATTGCTTCAAGTTTTGTCGGGACTTGGTGTTTTCACCAAAACATGTGAATTTTTCAAAGTCCAACTGTTTTTGAGAATTTGTATAAAAATTGCAAAATATTTCAAAATCGACTTTTTTTCGAAAATTTGTATTTTTTGTCAAATATTGAAAAGATTTTCAAACTTCCAAATCTTTCGGGATTTTGAAATATTTTTCAGTTTTTAACCAAAAAATACAAACTCCAACATTTTTTTAGATTGCTTCAAGTTTTGTCAGAATTTGGTGTTTTCACCAACACATTTGAATTTTACAAAGTCCAACTGTTTTTGAGAATTTGTATAAAAATTGCAAAATATTTCAAAATCGACTTTTTTTCGAAAATTTGTATTTTTTGTCAAATATTGAAAAGATTTTCAAACTTCCAAATCTTTCGGGATTTTGAAATATTTTTCAGTTTTTAACCAAAAAATACCTACTCTAACTTTTTTTAGATTGAAAAATTTTGAATATTTGTGAATATTGATTTGTGTATTTGTGTGAATTGTGTGAATATTGTGTATTTTGAATATTTGTTTTCGAATATTTGTATTTATCGTCGAAAATTGAAAAAAGTTTCTAACTTCAAAATTTTTCGGGACTTTGAAATATTTTTCTGTTTTTAACCAAAAAATACCTACTCCAACTTTTTTTAGATTGCTTCAAGTTTTGTCGGGACTTGGTGTTTTCACCAAAACATGTAAATTTTACAAAGTCCAACTGTTTTCGAATATTTGTATTTATCGTCGAAAATTGAAAAAAATTTCTAACTTCAACTTTTTTTAAGACAGATATTTTTCAATTTTTAGCGAAATAATACAAACTTCAACTTTTTTTAGATTGCTTCAAGTTTTGTCGGGACTTGGTGTTTTCACCAAAACATGTGAATTTTTCAAAGTCCAACTGTTTTTGAGAATTTGTATAAAAATTGCAAAATATTTCAAAATCGACTTTTTTTCGAAAATTTGTATTTTTTGTCAAATATTGAAAAGATTTTCAAACTTCCAAATCTTTCGGGATTTTGAAATATTTTTCAGTTTTTAACCAAAAAATACAAACTCCAACATTTTTTTAGATTGCTTCAAGTTTTGTCAGAATTTGGTGTTTTCACCAACACATTTGAATTTTACAAAGTCCAACTGTTTTTGAGAATTTGTATAAAAATTGCAAAATATTTCAAAATCGACTTTTTTTCGAAAATTTGTATTTTTTGTCAAATATTGAAAAGATTTTCAAACTTCCAAATCTTTCGGGATTTTGAAATATTTTTCAGTTTTTAACCAAAAAATACCTACTCTAACTTTTTTTAGATTGAAAAATTTTGAATATTTGTGAATATTGATTTGTGTATTTGTGTGAATTGTGTGAATATTGTGTATTTTGAATATTTGTTTTCGAATATTTGTATTTATCGTCGAAAATTGAAAAAAGTTTCTAACTTCAAAATTTTTCGGGACTTTGAAATATTTTTCTGTTTTTAACTAAAAAATACCTACTCCAACTTTTTTTAGATTGCTTCAAGTTTTGTCGGGACTTGGTGTTTTCACCAAAACATGTGAATTTTTCAAAGTCCCACTGTTTTTGAGAATTTGTATAAAATTTGCAAAATATTTCAAAATCGACTTTTTTGCGAAAATTTGTATTTGTTGTCAAATATTGAAAAGATTTTCAAACTTCCAAATCTTTCGGGATTTTGAAATATTTTTCAGTTTTTAACCAAAAAATACAAACTCCAACATTTTTTTAGATTGCTTCAAGTTTTGTCAGAATTTGGTGTTTTCACCAACACATTTGAATTTTACAAAGTCCAACTGTTTTTGAGAATTTGTATTTCTTCGTTGAAAATTGCAAAATATTTCAAAATCGACTTTTTTGCGAAAATTTGTATTTGTTGTCAAATATTGAAAATATTTTCAAACTTCAAAATTTTTCGGGACTTTGAAATATTTTTCTGTTTTTAACCAAAAAATACCTACTCCAACTTTTTTTAGATTGCTTCTAGTTTTGTCGGGACTTAATGTTTTCACCAAAACATGTGAATTTTACAAAGTCCAACTGCTTTTGAGAATTTGTATTTTTTCGTTGAAAATTGAAAAAAATTTCAAAATCGACTTTTTTTCGAAAATATGTATTTTTCAATTTTTAGCGAAAAAATACAAATTCCAACTTTTTTTAGATTGCTTCAAGTTTTGTCAGAACTTGGTGTTTTCATCAAAACATATGAATTTTACAAAGTCCGACTGCTTGTGAGAATTTGTATTTTTTCGTTGAAAATTGAAAAAAAAATTCTAACTTCAACTTTTTTCAAGACTGAAATATTTTTCAATTTTTAGTGAAAAAATACAAATTCCAACTTTTTTTAGATTGCTTCAAGTTTTGTCGGTGCTTGGTGTTTTCACCAAAACATATAAATTTTACTAAGTCCAACTGTTTTTGAGAATTTGTATTATTTCGTTGAAAATTGCAAAATATTTCAAATTCAACTTTTTTTTCAAAAATTTGTATTTTTTGTCAAAAATTAAAAAAAATTTAAAACTCAACTTTTTTTTGAAAATTTGTATTTTTCTGTTGAAAATTAAAAAAAATTTAAAACTCAACTTTATTTCGAAAATTTGTATTTTTTATCAAAAATTGAAATTTTTTAAAACTTTAACTTT
This sequence comes from Troglohyphantes excavatus, assembly GCA_963932185.1. Lineage (NCBI taxonomy): Eukaryota > Metazoa > Arthropoda > Arachnida > Araneae > Linyphiidae > Troglohyphantes > Troglohyphantes excavatus. Next base: position 62,749,538 of record OZ010667.1, read on the forward strand.
TTTCGGGACTTTGAAATATTTTCAATTTTTAACCAAAAAATACAAACTCCAACTTTTTTAGATTGTTTCAAGTTTTGTCGGGACTTGGTGTTTTCACCAAAACATATGAATTTTACAATTGCCAACTGGTTTTTTTTTCGTTGAAAATTGCAAAATGTTTTCAAACCTAAACTGTTTTCGGGATTTTAAAATATTTTTAAATTTTTAGCGAAAAAATACAAACTCCAATTTTTTTTTTAGATTGCTTCAAGTTTTGTCGGGTCACATTGTCACACTTGTCGAAAATTGAAAAAAAAATTTAAAATATTTGTGTATGTAAATTTTTAACCGAGCTAAGAAAGGAAAGCGCATTTGTTTTCCGGGATGTATTCTATAGGGTGTGCAGGGTTGGTCCCCCAAGTGTAATTGACTTATTGTTTTTTTTATATCATAACTTTTTTAGCCATAATTTCAAAGGTTTTCTTTTAGCGGGGGGGGGGGGGGTAGCGTTTTTTACTTTTCTAAAGATTTTTGTTGGATATATTCTACTTTAAATATTTACTTAAAAAATCGCTTAAACTTATGAGTGTGTTTGTAAGTAATTAAGTATATTTAAATTAACTTAAAGCAAAAAAAAAAGTCAAATAACAATGATACACACTTTGTTTCGTTCAGGAACTATAGTTCGTTCGGAACTATAGTTCCTGCAACGTTACAAAGCGAAGTTTGGTTAGTATAGGATGTCCAGGGGCGACTGGCACTCAAAAACGGCCCGGGAAATTATTAAATTCCGGTCACCAAAAAATTGTTTTAATTTATGTTTGTTTCGAAATAAGGAAACCATCTTTTGAAAACAAAATTATGAATAATATCAATATTTTAACTATTTATAAAACATGTTTTTTATGTTTTTTTATTTATTAATTATTTTTATTTATTAAATTTTCTTGATTTAATTTTTTTTTTAATTTATTAATTTAAATTTATTTTGTAATATCTTTTAATATATTTAAAATAGTATTAATAACACTATTAAAACACTTATTTTGGTGCATGCATACTCTTATTTCGATGCTGAATTCATACTTTTATTAACTGAATATATGTTAAATTTTACGAAGTAATTAATCAAAATATTTTTTTTTAAATAAAAAAAAAATCACAGTAAAGATTTTACTGTATATAGCTAGTTCTACTATAACTAAGTAAAATAATATTTTTATGCCACATTTATTGATAACAAAATCTGCATAATAGATCACGTTCACGTCAAAGATATTGGAGGCTTCAAAATTTTAACTTTCAACTATTTTAACTAAAGGCATTTGCTTATTTCATGTGTTCAAAAAGGGCTACAATTCGTTCAACCTCAAGACAGGCTTGTAGTTAGAAAATATTTGAAGGAGGGGCGAAAATATTTCCAGGGTGGGCATGGGCAACAGAAAAAAAGTAGTTTTGTTATTTATTTTCGTAGCCGCTCATAAAACTATGTATAAAATTATGTGCAGTCAATCAGCTCAAAATCTTCCTTCTTAGATTATAACTTTCCCTTTTTTTATTATTGAAAGTTTTACTAAATAGTAAAGGTTTTGTAAATTACCATTAACGTGCAATAATGCTTTGATATGGAATAATAACCGTTAAAATAAAAACTCTTATTAGGAGGCACCCCAAAGCCTCCAAAATTTGGTTGATTAACGTTATAGTATATGATTTACAACTTTATGAAATAAAAGTTTTAAATGTCTTTAATTTAAAATATATACATTATTCATTATGTAATTTGTGTTTGTTTTAAACAAATATAATTTAAGAATAAATTTAATTTATTCTAAATGATATTTAAAAATGATATTTCTAAAACCCTTCAATATAGCAAGTTCGAATCAAAACTGAAAAAAAAGTGCGTAATATGGGTTAAATCTAACCATTACATTAAAAATATCTATATACTTTAAAGAATTGAATTCACATAAGACATTTCAAATTGCTGAGAATTTTTTCCCTTCCTCTATTTTTGCAAACAATAAAACGATATATAACCGAGATATAACCGATTTTTTTTATTCAATTAAATGTATCATACGAAATAAATTTTAAAAATATTATTTGAATTTCTCTAAAAGCGCGAGTGCCATTCCAAAATAGTCGTTGTCTTATAGTTTTGTCAGTCACTTTAAATGTTTACAAGATCATTTCATGCAAAATATATTTAAAGTACTTTAATTAATATTATAAAATAAATATAAATTGACATCATCATGAAAATATTTTTTCTGAAATAAAATAATTAACATATAGGGCAACAATTAACATACATGATTTAACAATGCTAGTATAAAAGTTTTTAAATAACCAAATAGAAGCATTAAAAAGTGTAATGTAAATAAAAAGATTTTTTCTTTTAATTTGTTTTCAACAAATTGTGACCTTTTCATCTCAAATATATGTTTAACAAAATTATACAAAAACAAAGTCCGCTCCTTTATACTAGAACTATAATTCATCAACTCTTACAACTAACTTTGCTATTATTTTTGAAAACCTATTACCCAAATACGGGTAAAAAAAAAGCTTTTTGCTGCCTCATTGTCATATTCCAGGCTTGTTGATTACTTGAGTTTTCGGGAGGCTATGGGTATCGTCCTGATTCAACGTTGGGGACCTCAGGACAAGACCTGGGGGGACTCTCGTTAATCACAGCGGGTGTGAAATGAACTGCGGACAGGGATTGTGTTTGTTTAAGGTAGGATTGTTGAGGCTACTTAATTTACAGTTCCTAGAAAATCGGTGTGTTTTGCTTTTACTTTCATAGAAAGAGGACTGCGGGAAATTTGTCTGCTGTCGCTAAGGTTGTCACCCGATTATAAGTCGCTGGTCCCTTCGGATATGTCCCCTGTAATAATAAATAATAAATTGAGCGAAGCGTTCGGAGTTCCGTAGGGGCGAAGCCCCTTTTACCTCCTATATGACTGTTAATAGTGAACACATGAGTTTATAAAATTGCTTTGCCTGGGATGTAAATTAATACACGTATTTGTATTTACAGGACAATGAAGGACGGACAAGACAACGACAGCATGTAAAAACAGTAAAAAGAGGAGGTATTAATGCCTACCTCTGAAAAGATGAAAAAGGTATCTCTGTGGATACTTGTGTCTGGGGACATTACAGTAAGAGTCAAAAATGTTGAGGTGGCATAAAAGCCATTCTGGCACAAAGGCCTATCTGGGGACAGTACAGCATATGAATAAACAATGGTGAAGAGGCTTTAGGCCTATCACTGGCAGAATAGTAATGTACACTACATGAAGACTTACGTCTGGGGACAATACAACATAAGTAAACAAAGTCTAGGGACAAAACAATTGACAAAGCGAAAATGACATGTCGGAATCAGCTGTTGCTTGAAAGATGGAGTATTATATACATAGGTTGAGGGAGGCTCTAGGCCGCCGCCTATTGATCATGAGGGTATGGTCGTAAACTTCAAGATTTTGAAGTTGAGAGTTGTCGATCGTTGGGAGTTTGGCGTAGAAATTCGTGGCCAGTTTACCCATAAATTCAGAGAGTGTGGGCATATTCAGGGACTCTAGAATGTCTGCAATACGAATGAACCATGGGGCTCTTACAACAAGGATTTTGAGGATTCTAGACTGGGTGGACTCCAATCTTTTTATTCTAGTGTCGCATGCCGAGGCCCAGATCGGGGAGGCATAAGTTACGATGGGTCTTATCATTATTTTATATAGGAGTAGTTTATTACTGATGTTAAGGGGGGACTTTCTCCCTATGAGAGGACGGAGAGCAAATTGGTCTTTTCTGAGTTTATCGTTAATGTATTTGATATGGTGCTCCCAAGTGAGTCTTTTATCGAGGACAACTCCTAGGTATTTAGTGGAGTCTTGCCATGGAATATGGGTACCAAACATCGTGATCTTAAGGTGCTCTGGGATTTTATGTTTGGTAGTGAACATCACTGCCGCACTCTTGTCTACATTAATTTGTATTTTCCAGTTGTTTAACCAGACTTCTAGGATTTTGATATGGTCTTGTAAATATTTTGTTACAAAGTTAAGTTTCTTGTCTCGGGCAAGGATCGCTGTATCATCAGCAAATAGGGCAATTACTGTTTTATAATACTGGGGGATGTCGTTAATGTAGATATTAAATAATAGGGGACCAAGGACAGAACCCTGGGGCGTTCCTGCATTGGCAGGTCTGATAGTGGAGAGAGATTGACGTACAGATACCGCAAAGGTTCTGTTTGAGAGATATGAGTTAATTAGATGGATAAGACCAGTGGGGACGGAGAGTGAGATGAGTTTGTGTATCAAGCCCTTGATCCAGACCCGATCAAAAGCCTTTGCCACATCAAGGAAAAGGGCGGCAGTGCTGTCTTTTCTGGCCAGGTTCTCTGAAATGAACTCAGTAACCCTTAGGAGTTGATGGGTGGTGGAGAGGTTTTTCATAAACCCAAATTGTTGGGGTATGAGTTTACTGTTTAACGTTAAGTAGTTGAGTAAGCGATCTCTGATTGCTCTTTCGTCAATTTTTCCCAGAACTGGGAGTAAGGAGATTGGACGATAAGACGTGGGTTCTTTCCGGTCTTTGCCAGGCTTAGGTATTGGGACTACTTTGGCATTCTTCCAAGCGGACGGGAAGTGATTGAGGCTGAGCATTGAATTTAGTAGGATGATGAAGTAGTTAATGAAATTAATTGGAAGATGTTTAACCATTTTATTGGTTACCCCTTCCTTTCCTGGGGCTTTCTTGATTTTTAGATTTTTAATGGAGTTAAGAATTTCGGTTGCTTGGATAGGTTCAAAGACTGTGGGGATATCAGGTAGGTCAGTGAGAAGGAATTTATCAACTGAGTTACAAATTTCAGCGTTGAAAGAGTGATTAATGGTAGGGTTTTCTTGGAATTGGTTCTCATAAGCGTTGGCTATGACTTCAGCCTTATCAATATCCGCAAGTGCCATTTGGTTTCCATTAGAAAGGGGTGGGATGGGCTTGGGTGCTTTTTTGAGATATTTGGTTTTTTTCCATAGAGAGCCGTCCTCTGCCTCGAGGGACAGTAGATGGTTGTTCCAATCTTCTTGAATTACCTTATTGGTAGCGGCTTTCAGCTCACTTTGGAGCTTTCTCATAAGGATTTTATCCCTGGGGTCTCTGTACCTTTGCCAAGTTCGTCTGGCCTTGTTTTTACGTTTAATCAAGTTAGTGATGTGAGAGGGAATATGGATGTCGTTGGTACGAGTGACTTCCTTTGAGGAAGTGGAATGGGCTTCTATGATAGAACTTGTGAAAGAATTAATTGCTGCATTAAGATCATTAGATGTGGTAGGACCATTTGTAGGGAGATCGTGATTGGCTAGATTATTCTGAAAGGAGTCCCAGTCAGTTTTTTTATATACTCCTGTATTAAGGGTTGGAATATTGACATTAAAATCAAGAAAAACAGGGTTGTGGTCGGAGCTGATAGTTCCGCCACTGAGGTGATTTTATAATGGTAGGGCATGTCTCTGATAAGTGCCAAGTCGATTGTTGAATAAGACCTTTCGTCAAATCTGGTGGGAGTTTCAGGGGCCGCGATTTCAAAGAGATTATTGTCTGCAAAATTTGTGACCATTTTTCCAGCGAGATTATCACAATGGTTCCAACGATGAGATTTTGCATTAAGATCGCCAAATAAGATAATAGAGTTATTGATTTTCTGAAGTATGTTCAGTTCTTTGTGGAGAGCGTTGGACGGGCTGTTACGAATGTAAATGGAAGCGACTGTGAATTTAGGAAAACCCTTTGGATTAACTGTGACGATGGTTGACTCGATATTATCCAGGGTTGGAGATGGGACCCTGTAGACATTAATATTAGATTTAACAAATATGGCGGTGCCTATTTTATGAATAGGTACCGTGGGAGTTGCGTCAATTTTATCATCCCTAGCACAAAAATAATTTGGGATGCTAATTTTGTTGGTAGGATAAAGTTTAGTTTCTTGGAGCAAAATTATATCAGGGTGTTTTCTGGAGACTAGTTCTCTTAGTTCCCCAATTTTATTCGAGATTCCATTCGAATTCCACGAAAGGATAGAGAAGTTTGGTGGTGGTGTACACATTAAAGTTTGATTTGCTGGCTTAGATTTGTCACACTCTCAGTGAGAGAAGCGACTTGGGCAGCAAGCGCCATCATCTGGTTCATTAAGGACGTGAACATTTCGTTGGTTACCTCCAAAGGGGGGGGGGGGGGTAACTGCGTTTACATTTGAATTTATATTAATATTTACATTGGAGTCGTCAGGGACGATATTTTGGCCGCTAGATGCATATGAAAAATTAGGTCGGACCGAGTTGGAGTTGGGAACTTGAGTTGGACGGAAGGTGCGTTGAGATTGGTTGGTGGGTCTGAATGAGCTCGGGTTCTGATTGACCCTCGGTCGAGGGGCACCTTGATAGCGCTTTTTGGATAACTTGGGGAACTCCTTACAGCCTCTGTAAGAAGCGGGATGGTTTTCCCCGCAGTTGCAGCACGTAGCTGGCAAATCTCTGGGTTTCAAACATTCTTTTGAAGAATGTTCGTTAGATGCGCACTTAACACATCGGGCTTGAATATTGCAATTATCACTTCCGTGGTTAAAACCCTGACATTTGTAACACTGGTTTACTCGCCATGGGCGGAGAAACCTGGTGACTTCAACGGTCAGATATAGGAATTCAGTAATTTTGTAGATTTCATTCTGCATGCCGTTGTTGTGCAGCTGAATTTGAAATATGGGGAGAGGCCTACGATCTCTGTTGCTCGTTAATCGAGCAACTTTTTCAACAGAGAAACCCATTTCTGTTAGTTTATCTGATATTTTGGTGGGGCTTGTGTAATGGGGAATGCCCTTCATAACCACTTTGAGTGGGTGCTTCGATCGGGGGGTTATGATGAAGAAGTCAATATGCGCATTTTTGAGCGCTGTTGTCAGGGCTCTATGATCATTCTCTGAGTGCACAAACACCTTTACATATTCACCGCCTAGTTTGAAGTTAGGTCTATCTGAACCTGGTAAAAAAGCAATAATTTGCTCACAGGTTTTATCGAAATTGGCCGTCAGTTTTACGTGTATTGGCGGGATTTTAGGTTTGGCCTGTGCAATAGGTATAGATTGGGCATCATCCAAGGGGAGTGCCGCAAATGGATTGTCATTAAAAACTGGCGTTGGGCCAGGATTTAGTATGAGCTTAGCGCTCGCTATGATTTGTCGTTTATTTGGTTGCGACCACCCGTCCATCTCATTTTGTTTGACCGGGCTTGTAACGGAATCATGGTTCCTTTTACTGCCCTTTGTTGCTGTAGGTGCAACATAATCGGGACATCCTTCAATAAGGCATGGTCCCATCTCATTTAGATCATATATTTTATTTTGCAAGTCTTCTCGCATATATCTGTGTTTGGCTTCTGCCATGTGCCGGTTTACAATACCCAGATCAACGTCTCTTCTGAGATCGCTTATGGTGTTGTTCATGATTACTTGAGATTCATGAATTCCCATTTGTTTGACTTTGATGTCAAAACATCTTTTGTATTTTTCTTGTGAAAAATCAATTTGGTCGGTAACCGGGGTTACCTCCATTTCTACTGCTTCTGTAGTGTTTACACTTACAGCCGACAGAACGGCGTTCTTCTCCATATCGGAGGTAATATTGGCTTTCGGTTCGGACATTTCCTACCAAAGTCTAACCAAGGGTGAAAGAATCAGATTTGGAAGTTTGAGTGACTGCTAACAGTTTCTACTCCCAAGGAGTTTGGCTGTTAATCAGAAACTGACAACAGTTTGTCCTAGGTAGTGCAGAACACACCTTAGAGACGCACTGTTATCGGAAAATCTGATGAAAACTGACAATTTGTAAATCAATGAAAAAATGGAAATTCGATGTAACACGTGTGACCAGGGGTCAGCGCGCGCAACAAAGCAAAGTATGAAAAATATGCAAAATAAATGGAAAAAATTTGGTTCAGTAATGAGCCATCTTGATCGGGATCATGTTGGTAAAGTTGAAAATTAAAAATATAAATAATTTAAGTAAAATTGCAAATCACCTCGGAGCTCATCAACAGGTCACCACCTAACATCACGGCGTCCAGGCTCCGAATGATATGTCCCCTGTTGGGTGGTCCATATGACCAGTAGAGTGGATGGAGGGAGGGGGGGGGGGGGGGGAGGGCTAAGCACAAGACGCCACCCAAAACAACTGCTAGAAAGAAAACAATGGGTACGAGGTGAAGGGGTCTTTGTAGTCTCGTATACAGAGCCGCCCTTTGCAAAGGAAGCCACGGGGTCCCTTGAACCAGATTTTAAGGATTTTTTTTTTTTATAGAAGCCCAGTTATATGAAGTGACAGTTCTTACATGAACTTAGCGCATAAGTAGATGGAAAAAGCGCATTGTATAAATTATCTATACCAATGGGATGACTTTTTTTTTTGCTTTAAAATTTTTTTTTTTTTTTTAATTGTTATCTAATATATATTTTTAGTTAAAAATACAAAGCATTCTAATTTAAATAAAATTAAATTATACGTATAAAAAAAGGAAAAAGAAATAAGTCGGTGCAAGAATATCAGATTGTATTGATAAAGATTGTTCGCCAACAGAAGGAAGATAAACAAGCTGTTTCGTCTTTCACCGCGTACCCCCCCCCCCCCCCCCACACGCCCCGTATGTGCTTTGCTTTATATCATGATTTTATACGCATGAGCGCCTAATTTCCTATTAAACGAAGTCAAATCTTTGTAAATTGTGCTCATTACTTGTCGAAATTGACACTATCTGATGATATTTCTATCCTGATTTCCCATGTAAATGATTTAAAGACGTTTCACGTTAAAAACCGATTTTCTTATTTAATTTTTTTTTTTTTTGAAGAAATTGTCAACGCGGATCCCACATTAAGCGCGGGGCTCTGTGCGGCGACATCTGTGGCGCACTCCTAAGAGCGACCCTGCTCGTATAAATGAGTTTGTTGAAAATGGAGATGCACCCAGGAATAGATTATTGTAGTTTCTAAAGTTGCTGGTTTGGTACATATTGAATAATAATAATAATAATAATAATAATAAAAATAAAATTTAGATAAAAATAGAGATCAGTTTTTCGACTTAATGTAAATAAGAAATTCGAAACTATTGCGGGGGGAACGGGGGGGGGGGGGGGGGTTCGCAACAATAAAAGTTTACGCGGAGACCTATGACCTAAAGGGGGGTCCGTCCCCTGGACCCCTCCATGGCTAAGTCCCTGCTATTGGGAGATCCAACAAACAAAAAAAAGTTTGGGCCGTTATCAAAGCGATTAGGGGAAGGGGGTTCATAAAAGCCCGCGCTTTTAGTAACTGAACTTCGGCGTCTTTCAACGACAAAGGGTTTGAAAATCAGTCTCTCAATTATTATAGGCAGACGGGATAATGTACATGTTTCGGCCATTTCCTGTCTTTTCCCAACCCGAATACCTTCGGACGATTTTCAAGAGGTAAGTGGAAGCCACCAACGGTCCTATTCTAAGAAATTTTTCTTTCTTTCACCCGATAAACACTTGTCAAAAGAATTAAGTTGGGGGGGGGGGGGGGGGCGGTCCAGGCGGCCTCCTATACTTTCTCATATCTCGACTTTTTTGGAACCGGCTTCGTGTCACCTCAGCGGCCGCAGCCCCATAAATCACAGCTGGAACGGATTTTCAAAGGAGGCAATAATTTCACTTTTCTTAGAGATATCATGGCCCCCTGTTTTCAAATTTGATACGTTATTGAAAAAAACTGCGTTGAACTTTAATAAATTATTTTTAAAATAATTTTTTTTCTCAAGAAATCACCCGGCCATTTTTAAAAAATATTAACCGGCCACCCGGGAAAATTCCAGGTCAAACCTATGGCCAGTCCGCCACTGAGGATGTCTATGCTCATAACTATGTTTTTTTTAAAAATAATATAGGAAGAAAATTACAATAACTTATTTAAGTAAAGATCTAAAAAATATTTTTTTTAATAATTTTTAAAGAAACCCTCAATTTAGAAAAAAAAACATGACAGTTCTTAAAACTGCTTGGAATTTAGTGAGTTTTATAATATATAGGCATGTATAATATACATTAAACGTCGTTTAAGAATAGAGATATTTTGTAATTTTTATTTTAGCACAATTTGTTACTGATAGTCTCGGTAGATGGCGCCATTGGTATATGCACAGAAAAAACGGAGATTAGAAGAAAACCTTATTTTTAAAATCGCATTGCAACTTTATGAATTTTTCTTTGTTGAATTAGCTTTTGAAATAAACTTTTCATTAAAATGAAAAAAAAAATCAAATTTCATTTATGATCATATTCAAGGTCCAATCGGCCACTTGGGGTTCCGGTCTAAAGGACGGCGTCGAATTATCATTGATATTGAAAAAATGAAATATAAAAACTTTTGGTGGATATATTGTGATCAACGTATGACCTTTTTCTAGATTTTTATTTTTAATTAATTTTTTTCTAGTTATAATAATTAAGTTATATAAAATAAATATTTTTTTTTTTAAGTTTAATGTAGTGTATTTTTTTTTTTTATTTTCTTGAAAATACATATGGCTGCAGAAATGAAAATATTATGGCCCTTGGTTGCAATATACGCTTCCGACCACATGACTAACCGCGGAATCAACCTATGATGAAAATTACATTCCACCGTATAGAGGAAAGTGAGGCGCGGCAAACAAGCCGATTATTAACCCATTAACTCCTCTGACCTTTGTTTTCCCGTGAAGGGTAGTCCCGAAATTGGCTGCTTCTGCCCTGTAACTCCAGGGGGAATCAGCTTTTGGGAATAAATGACCTACCATCCTGTAGAGGAAGGTGAGCCGCGTCAACCAGGTTAGTCATTTATCCTCTCTGACCTTTGTACCGCGTGGAGCCTAAAAGTATTTATGAACTAAATCTTGCGATACAGTGCGGCTTGCACCTAACCGATATTTTTTAACTGTTTCGAACCCCCCAAAAAAAGGTGAATTAACATGCCGTTGTCACGAAATCTATAGCTAGTTATCGATATTGACGACAGACGTATGATATATAACTGTGTGAAATGAAGATGACTAGAACCCATTATAGCTTATATAAGATTTTTGTTGTTGTTAATGCTTTGCAAGAAGGAGGTCCTAAAATATTACGTCATTCTTGTTCCGTTGTCAAATGGAGTGAACTCGAATAATTTTAGTGTAGGTAGTCAAAGCGTTAAAATGAATTTATAAAGCATTTTGTTTGCTAATCAGAAATACAATAAGGTTTAATAAAGAAATAAATGTGTTTACCTAGATATTATTTTTTTAAATTTAATTTGTGAATAAGTTTACGTTAGTTAAATTATTCTGATTGGAAAGTAAATTAATGCGCTCAATTCTCTTGCATGGTTCTTCATATTTCAAAGAAGTTTGCTAATTGAAATTTCCCTTTTTTTTATAGTAACATACAGGTTTCAAAGTTGATAATACGAATCCCACATGAAGTGATTTCTGAGGTACATATATTACTTTAATAAAATCATATAGGGGGGATGGGGGGGGGGGGGATTCTCAGAAACTTGGCGTAGGGCCGCACAGATATCTTAAATCCGACTCTGCATCTTTTTTTAATAATTATTTCCAATTTTTGTTTTTTTTTCAAAATTCATAGCATTCATTTCGTACCTTAAAGTTTTGTTTGAATGGATTAACTAACCAATCCAGCGTCTTGGAGGAAAAACGCAATTACTACAGAAGAAAAACGCGATGACTCCGTACCTTGACACATTCTTGAATCTTTCAAATTTAGGGATGTTCGTCAAATTACAATTGTTGTTAAATATATATAAATTGAAAATAACTAATGACTATTCGAAATACAAATATAAAAGGCCAAAATATACCTCCCTAGATATCACAGACAAGATTCGCAAAAAATGTTGGTATGGAGCAACTGAAGTTATAGTGGTTGTGCACAGACAGTGCCACCCTTAGGGGTGTGCAACGTGTGCCACCGCACAGGGACCCGCACTTATCAGGAATAAATGTGCAAAATTAAAATTTAAAAAATATTTTTTATGTTATTTCTTTTGAAGTAAAATGTCTTTAAAACAGCTACATGGGGTATTAATACAGAAACACCGCGTTTTTAGGCTGTTTTATTCAGACATATAATTCCGTGGTAAATAGCTCTATTGATATAAATCTTGTCACGTTCGATTTCAAATACAACTTACTTTTAATTTTCAACACAAATAACAATATAATGCCGATTTCTTTTTTCGAAGTCGTTGAATAAATATTATAGGCAAATGAAATGTAGCTGCATCAAAGATTCGCAGTTGATTGTCAACTACATTTGTAGTGGATAAAAAATACCAATTGGATTTAAAAATCTAAAACTTATTCTTATATTTTATATTATTCATAAATTTCATTTAAAACAAAATCTTTTTTCTATACACGATGGTTAGTCACTTATATCCACAGGCTAAATCCCCCTGGATTTATGGAGCTTTAAAAAATAAATCAACACTTTATGTTGCCAAAGTTTCTGCCATTGACAGCAGCTCTACCTGCATCAATTTTAAAGACGTATGCACGTCTAAAGTTTTTGCTGATATCAGCTGAAGCTGATCTCTGAAAAATAAACATTAGTCTTCGACTCAAAGAGAAAGACTGGACTTTGCTCGATATCAATTTCCTGAATAATAATCCCATTTCCATCACTTTTGAAGAGTTTAAAATAATCTCGATATGACGCCATTCAAAGTTAAAAATACTTCAACACTCATCTGATAAGCGAAGACAAGACGCAACTGGATAATAAGCCAGGATTAGCCTAAAATGCGAATCCACGATTTGAGAGAAAGTATAGGATGCAAATTTCGGAGAATTTAATAATCAATTTAGATCAAGGTTCTTTTCAAAACGGGTGGTGAGTTCACGAAAGATCGATTTTGTTTTGTTGAATTGTTGAGTGCTTTTCCGGTAAAAAAAAAAAATCTGCTGATAGAACCAGTTATAATATTTCAGTTGTATTGACTGAATGCGGAATATTACTTTAGCTACTTTCTGGAGGTAAGCAGGCGCTTGAAAACGGATCGAAAAATATTTTAATACCTATACCCCTTAGATTTTTTGTTGTTGCATTTTTTCAGTGGCGGCCCGTGGTCGAAAATGTTAGTGCAGCCGAAATCATGTGAATCCCCCCTATTTTCCAAAAACCATACATGAACGGAATGATAACATGCGAAAAAAATAGAAAACACTTACTTATTTTTAGAAAATTAAAGCAATCCTGCTTTCTTTTAAACATGCGAATCGGTCAATTTTAATATTAACTTAAATAACGAGAGAACAGCAGGACCATGTCCTGAAACAACAGCACACAGTAAATGTATCACGGAAACCATTTCCGTTTGGAGATATTCTCGTAAGTTCTCGTTTCATCCACGAGCCAATCAGAATATCGAACCTCAAGTGAAGCTAAAACAAGAAAATCCATTTCGGCTGTACCTTCTCACAAATGCAGTGCATTAGCAGGGGTGGGGGGGGGGGGGGAATCTCGATACTACGTAGGGGTTGTCATGGCAACGGTGCAGCCGATTTCGAATTTCGCTTTTTTGGCTGCAGTTTTGATTGAATGGAGTTTTTTCCCCTCCTGAATTATGCATTACGGTAACATACTTGGTATTTATCGGAGATTTTGCTTACTACCGTAGAAATTTAATTTTCAATTCTAATCATTATTTAAGAAAATTAGTAAAATATCTTATTTTAGTTTTAAAATACACTAATGAATTTAGGTGCAGTCCGGCTGTATTTGCTGTAGTGGGCGAGCCACCACTGCTTTTTTTTTTACTGTTTTTATTTTTATTTTTATTATTATTATAGGTAGATTAGCATGCCCATGTGATAATTATAGCATGGAACCCCCCCCCCCCCCCCCACACACACTTACATACCCATTGGTTGTACAAGGGTGAAAGATATTAACAAATCTTTTATGACCAAAAAAAATTTTTAAAAAAGTTCAACGGTCTATTGATAGATGGAAACATTATCAACGGCTTGTTTAAAAAAAACATCAAATGAATTATTTTAGATGCATTAAAAAAAAATGTTGATATTTATGAGAGACTGTTAAGTACTACTGCAATAGTACCGGCGCTGGATAATTATAATGGACTGTATAGCTTTTTGGTAACAAACGATTTTATTATAAAGAGATTATGCAAGCAACCGGTCATTCTGAGCCGGGAAACGGAGAGACGGTAAGTTTGGTCATCCTAGACCCATGCTAAAACGTCCTAATCGTAGGAACGCAGTCTTCCGAATGAGGGTTTGCCAAAGTGTTTTCAGGAGAAAGAGCGCCAAGCGCGCCAACGAGTGGGAGAAAAGATGCCAATGCTCAATCGCCCTCCGCCTCCGGCGCTCGCATGGTACATAACAGAGACTAAAGTACAATTCCTCACTGGTATATGAAATTCTCCTTCTTTTGAGACCTCACGTGTTCAAATTCGTTGTGTCTAAGGGGCACAAAAGGGATCTTTACTACGGAAATAATATATGTGATATCGTAAAATCGGATGGAATAGAAGCAGGCGGATGAATAGCAGCAGTTTTTCAGAAAGAATTGTTGTGGCTGTTGGAAGCAGGCCTCTGGCCGAGCGTCAGCTGGGAATACGAAGGTTCCTGGTTCGATCCTAGCGATGGACTTGACAAAGAAAAGTATAAAAGTAGTGATCTTGTGATCAGAGGGTTGCCAGCTTTGCTACAAAATACTAGAAAAGTCGTCCAAAACATCCGCAAAAATTAAAGGCGCGTACGGGACTGGTGCACGATAAATCTGATCGGGGTCCAATGTCCTGACGCCTATTGAGGTTGCGTCGGGTGCCAGCTCAGGTGTTGTCTTTGTCATCTGACCATGGTTCTAAAATAACGAGGTGCATGTATGAATGTGTATGTGTTCCCGGGTCTTTCCTTCGAGATAGACCCCGAACCGTCGCCAGTAGCCCACTGTGTAGCTCTAGTGCGACGATATTTAAACAAACCAAACCAACAAAATTGTTGAAAGCAAATAAATATATTTAAAAAAAATACTATATAATCTCAGACAAATACGTTCAGCATTGGACTAAAAATGGCCCAAACTGTGACGACAGAGGTAGTTTATGTGCACAGCTGATAGTGCCTTCCCAGAATCACTGATTAGAGGACCCCATTTACAACATGTGTTTGCAATATACGTTTCTGAATTATTGGCACGACCTCACCTATACTCATACCTTTTAGAATCTGTACGTATAAAATTTTTATCATTTCACCTTAACTTATTATGATTTTTTTAGTGGAAATCTTAAAAAAAGTCGTATAAAGAATAAATAATCCCCTTCGAAATCACCTAGCGAGATTTCAAAATTAAACAAAAGGTGACTGCTGTTATTCATCAGCACTTGCGGGTGAATAGGAGCAGTGTATAAATTTAAGTTCTTTTGCTCTCACACATACACAAAGTCAAAAATGATTTTTGTTTACCATGAGAGCTTATAGTAAAGGTCGCTACCGAACTTTTAAGGCAGGCACGTAGGTATAGATTTTTCATGGGGGGTGGTTCAGTGACTGAGTAACTTATCCCCCCCTCCCCCCCCCCCTCCGAATACGTTGGCATATAAGTATCAAAACAGCTATATTTATCATTTATATTTCATGAAATCGTTACAAATGTCAGTTATTAACTATTTTTAAAATTAGTAAATATCACTCCCTAACTATGAAATAAATTTAGAGAGCAAATTTAAATTTTTAGATTCCTTGTTTAAAATAATGTATGGATCCCGTTTTAAAATATTTTCTCTATGTTATATAATCAAACACGATGACGTCATGTTACGCTTATTTAATATAACGCTAATTTAAATAACCTCAAAACATGTTTTTGAAGCCCCTTGAAAACTATTTTCCGGGATAAGACCCCCCGGAAAATACTAGATTTTTCCTCATGCAACTCAACAAGAAGTATTATACTAGAAATTGAATTTTTTTTAGTTTTTAAAAGTATTTTTATGAATTTTACAGTAATTTGATTTTTTTTTTTTCTCTTGACTTTCAATGGGAGGGGTTTGAACCCCCTCAACCACCCCCTTACCTACGTGCCTGTTTTAAGGTATTACTCATAATTTTAAATGTTCAAGAAGAAGTCGTAATATGGCTGTGAAGTTCAAAACTGCGTCTCTGCACCCAATTCTGCGATACTTGTTATTTAATGTATTAATAGCTAAAAAAATATGTCCTGTTAAATACTTGAAATTGTGTTGAAAAATTTTTCTTCTGAAAAAAAAATCGCTTGAACATGCCATGATGACCATTTTGGCACCATTAATTTTAAAATTGAACAGAATTTTCAAAAATATTATAAATAATAGTTATATTTATATAAAAATTATTTTGTTCTACAAATAGTTCCCTCTGATAATTTTTAAAAAAAGTTTAAACCAGCCAATGAACACTTTGATTGTCTTAAAAAATCTTCTGGCTGGGATAACTAATGATGCCCGGCGTCGTTCAAACTTCAAATTGTGTAACCTCCAGATAAACTACGAGACAGTCCAGTTTGCGTACAGGTCTGTGGCCCCAAGTGACCGCTTGTGTCACTGGGGCCGCGTATTACGGACAAAACCGTTGGAAATACATATTCCACAAAATAAAAGCATGAAATTGGCTGTAAAAAATCGATTTTCTTTCTAAATCTATTCAATACCTGTCTTAAATTTTTCTTCTAAAAATAGATTGATTGAAGGGCGTATGGGCATTGTTATCGAAGATAAAAGCTATTTCGATGCCGTTTCTCGTGTTCTTGGGATCGAATAGAGTAGCCTATTCACGTATTTACGGGACAATTCAGTTTTGTTCTTGGATGGAACAATCATTCTTGTGGAACAGTTCGAAGTGATTTAATAGGGATTGTCTCTGTCGCTATGCAATTTATTGAGTTCACAAAAGATTTGGGAAGTTCTTTATGTACCTTACTAACGGCTCCGAAAATTTTGAGATGCTTAACTAACCAGTTATGATTCTTAGATATCTCTTAAAAGATTTATATTATTATTGTAAGCATCAATTGCATCTCGAAGCAAACAAGTAACATTTTCAGTTCTTGGTTACAGTTTCGGCAGTTTTCTAATATGTTTCTATTTCTTAATGTAATTTAAATTACTCCGTAACCTGGCCGGAAAAATACCGAGTACGCTATCGGTAGGTTGTTGGTTCAGTCCTCGGAAATAGCGAGCCCAGGGGCGGACTGGTCGTAGGGCGTTCCGGTGCAGTCACCGAGCTGGGTCCAGCTAAAGATATTATAGTGCCTCTACGATGTTGTGTGAAAACGAAAAAATATGCAAGAATTGTCCCAAATGTTGTTACCAAGTGTTAAAAAAGTACAATTTGCATAACAATTGTTATTCAAATCTAACAATTTCACACCAATATTTGGCAGTAGAGAAAGCCATTTTAAGAAAATACTTTCTGATGAAATTATTAACAAAATTTGTACAAAAAAATGTATACAGAAATCTTTTTTAATAATGTGTGTAGTATATTCAATGTAAAATGTGTATGTTAATTAAACATATTTTTAGACAGATAAACATAAGAAATTGCGTTCCCTTTCCCTTTGAAGGTATTGATGTTACCTGTTATATTCAACTATTTACGTAGATCTATTGACATAAACTTTTATTTTTTTCTCAGAATAATATGTCAGCTTCATAATTGACAAATAAAATTCATTCCTCTTTGAAAGAGTCCCAATTTTCGAGATCTTTATTATCTGATCAATCTTTGGTGAATTTTAATATCTTATTAGTTTAAAATTCCTAAAAGCAAGAAGTGTCTATCCTTTGCCAACGTTCTACTTTCTTTAACTATGCAGTAAAATGTATTTTTACTCGAGCAAAATACAGTTTTTGATGCAGAGGTAAAACTTTGATAGCATTTTCAAAAATACTTTTATCTGATTCAACAGCAAGATTTGTTTACCTTCTTTTATGGGTAATCATCATTCCATTCCATTCCATTTTTTTTTCAAGTTATTCGGAAAACGCGTTCTGTGATATAACGATAAGATTTTTCATTAGAACTAAATGCCACTAACTATTGCCTATAAATATAATCGAACTTGG
Organism: Troglohyphantes excavatus; assembly: GCA_963932185.1. Lineage (NCBI taxonomy): Eukaryota > Metazoa > Arthropoda > Arachnida > Araneae > Linyphiidae > Troglohyphantes > Troglohyphantes excavatus. Next base: position 62,767,719 of record OZ010667.1, read on the forward strand.
TTAAGGTAGAATTTTGTTATTAACGAATTTTGTTTATTATCGTTAGAACTGATAAATAGAACAAAATATACACTTTTAACCTTCACAACAATACGTTGTTTTTAAACATCCTTAACATTCAGTTGTTGTTTTTTGGGGGGGAGAGGGGGTTGCTAGGGCTCGCAGGTCTCAGAAGCCTAGAGTGTTACTCTCTAGATTCAGCAGTGCTAGTGTTTCCTTATTCGATGGTATTCAGACCACAATTTTAACTTATGGCAGTACATATAGAAAAACTGTGGAACTTAACACTTAAGCGCACGACGGGCTTTCGTGGCAGTTCTATCCTGAATGAAAGACCCGGGTACACTGCCTCGTAAACTTGAGCCATGGTCAAAGGACAAGGACAACACCTGTTCTGGCACTTCACGCAACCTGAATAGAAGTGAGAACGTTTAGACAGCGATAAATTTAACGTGCACCAGGCTCTTACGTACAGCGGAGGATTTTGCGAGCGACGACGAACAAACCGGCGATCACGAGCTCGCTGCACTCTCAAAGTCGAGATTCCAACCCACAACCCTCTGTTTATGAGCTCGTTACCTCGTTACTCTAACCGTTCGGTCTTCACGTACCCAACAAAGATGGAGAAAAAGCCAGAAAATAAATCGTCTATCTACAGGTATGTAGCATGTAAATGCACGGGAGAAGGTCGTTAAAAGCAGAGCCGTGAAATTCTACGAAAGTGTTCTTATACGAAACAGCAACAAAAAATGTCACCCATGCTTGCTTTACTTGCACTGATTCAATTCTACACTTGGGTTGCGGAGGTTAAAATGCAGCTTATGGATGACAACGTTGATGAGCTTGTGTTGAAACAGAGAAAATGACGATTTTAAATGAAGGTTAATCGTTTCTTAGAGGTTTATCACGACATCCATCGGTTTGAAGGTGATGAAGTCAACCTTAAAAGAGACACACGTATATCACAGAATTCTTTGGAATGGAACTTCATTAACGTTATTCGTTACACTCTTAAAATCTAGTTCCTACACACAGGGTCGGTCTTAGGGGTGTGCGACGCGTGCTACTGCACAAGGCCCCGCACAATTGAAGGGGTCCAGCGCCCAGTTAAAAAAAAGTTATAAGAAGTATTTAGAGGGACATGAAATTCCTATTTTTAAAACTATTTGGAATTTTTTTTTATTTGTGTTTACTCTTATATCGAAGACAAGCAAGTTTACTGATAATGCATATGACGTCATCAATCTGATAAACGAAATTATGGTGTTGCGGTGTTTAAAAACATTGTTTGCTATTTTTATATAAATTGTAATTGTGTAAGAATTTATTATCCTATTCCACTTAATATTAACACCAGGTCGTATAAAATGTCTATCGCAGAAAAAAAATTATCTTTTGAAAATAAATAATAATTAGATCAAAAAGCTTAACTTATTGTAACACACATAACTTATTGTAAACCCTATAATTTTTTTATTTAATTATTATTTTATTTAAAAGAAAAACACTTCTTTTGCGATATAACAAAACTTTGTTTAATTTCGTTTTTCATAAGAAAATAATGATTAAATCGAATCTACAGTTGTACATAAATTGTGCATAAATAAATATGTAAAAACGACTATAAATTCTTTTTTTTTTAGTAATTATTTTTACAATACGATACAATTTTTTGCCGTTTAATTCCCCTGCCTAATTTTCTGCATTATGTGGTCTATATAAAACACCTGAAATATTTCTTGATATTTATGTATCTTGGCATCAAAAGAAAATAACTTAAAGAATTCATAAATGATATTGATCAATAGATGTTCACCCTTTTTTCAACAAATCACTAAAAGTATACCTTTCACATCAAAATACGTAACTTCCCTCTACAGCAGTATATTTCTTTTGATGGGTACACGTTAAACTCAAATTGTGGGTAATTTTAGATTAAGATATAAAAACTAACGATTATGATTCTGTTTGCACGAGGAGTACTTATGGATCGGTTTCAAAATAAAGCTTTAAATAAGTACTAAAAATAACCGTTTATATTTTAAAAGGATATGATATTATTTTTATGGACGATTAGTTTTGGCATTGAAATTGGCCCCGTAAATTTTAACGCGAAAACAGGAAAAGAATGTAAACAAAAAAAAAACAGAACCGACCTTCAAAAAGGGTTAATGATTATCTTAAAGGAATTTTATGTATTTTGTTTTGTGAGCAATACTTTTTTTTTCATTTGTTTTAAAATATGCTATTTTATAAATACGTTGAATGTCTCCTAAATTTTTTTATTGTACTAGCTGTAGATCTATGGTCCAGAAAATTTGCAGCGTTTGGCGGTTAACCGTGTGTAAAAATAAAATTATGATTATGACTCAACATGCGCTGCCTAGAGGAGAACCAAAAATAGGTTTCATCCATAATAATAAAAGAAAGTGTTTGCCTGTGGATTATAAAACACCTAATTCCCCTGCGTTTTTGGAAACATGTTTTATTCTTGTAAATAAGCAAACATAAATAAAACTGAGAATTCATATGAATTTATACAAATAATTGAAAATGGTAATAATAAAATAGAAGACGAAGAATAAACCAAAAATGAAATTAAAAATAATAGGTAACGTATAGCTAAAATCTTAAAAACCAGGGGGAAATATTCGAAAAAGTTTATTTAACTAGTAAAAACATTTATTTGATAAAAATTCGAAAATTTAACCCTTAAATTATGTAGATATATGAGTAAAACCTTGGTCCAAAAATGTGACGAGTCTGAGCCCTCTGTTCACTTGCTATGCACTAGCCAACTGATCGTAATGTTTTTTTCGGGCTTTGAGTTTTGGATAGGTCATGCATGAACTGTAATCAATAAAATATGCGTGCAGCCATAGTGTTAAGTTAATCCTAATAAAATCAGTTACAAAGTTATAACTTGTTATGGAATACAGGTTGGTAACTATTCTAAAGGTCCACATATGCAAGGGAAATTTTAAGGAAGTCAGAACCCCTTCCATTGGTCTGAAGATGTTAATTTTTTAATATAAAAAATACTACTGAAAGGGGGTTGTAGGATAATGGGAAGAGCTATTCGACTCTACTTTTATATTGATACCAATATCCAATATCTCATTTGGGCCAAACAATTGTCATATAATTATTGTGCTTTTAGCCAATGATATATTCAATTTAAACGATGTCATAGCGTGGGTTATTTAATTAAGAATAGTGGGAACAGAAACTGCTTTCAGATTAGTCTTCGGAAAACCCTAATAATTAAAGCGAACGATTTAACTGCGCATGCGCGGTGGTCATAATTCAACTATAAAAACGTTTCAAACAGTCACTTCAATTACACCCATTGAAAAAAGTATCCAAGGAACACTTCCTTTAAAATAGACTTCGAAAATTTGGGAAAATCCCTGATAATACAAGCGAGCGATCTAACTGCGCATCCGCAGTGGCCATATTGTAACTATAAAACGGTCTCGGTCACTTCAATTCCATCCATTGAAAAGAGCAGGATTACAGTGGCGTATGCAAGGGGAGAGGGGTGAGGGGGATCAGAACCCCTCCATTGGTCTGTAGAGAAAATTTATTACTATGTATATGTAATGATACGATTCTAATAAGAAAATTATGCTAAAGATTTCTGTGATAAAATTCTGGATCCGTATTAGTTTTAATATTAGTTTATTCTGCTTCTGTTGGGGATAGCGGCTATCTTACACATCTTACATAAATGGAGGTCAGTTTAGGAATATTATAAATTCACAGAACTTCAAAAGAGAGGTTAACATTATGAGAGAAAGTTTCGGTTCTCATGGATTTTAGTGACCATATATGGATGTGAACCCAGGGTTTTGAAGACATTACTTAAAAGAACAGATTGTACAAATGCGCGGAATTGATACGCTGTTGAAACCTGAATTGTAATTAATAACACCGTTATTTGAAAAGAAAAGTGATTTGGGGACGAATCAGGAAATAAGAGTCGAAAGAACCGTGGGTACATTACATATATTTGATAACTTTTTTTCAATTTATACTAATAAAGGTGAGCGGGACGTGTAATGTCTCTCCTCCCCTATAACCTATCCCATACACATTTTCTGCGAGCAGGAAGAGACACTTCCTTCAGATTAGTCTTTCTTCGAATAGTTCGAAAACCCCTAATAATACCGTTTCAGTAATACCATTTTCGTGACGCAATGACATGCATGTTCCAACGATTAATCTTCGGTCCTTTCTTGATCCCCTTGTGCCTCGTCACTTCCGGCACGAAGTCTGGAACTGAACATAATGGCGTCCGACCAAACCACTTGCAAGCCGAAGATAAGAGTCGGCTTTTCACGTATCATTAATGTCAACCTCCCATTTTTATGTACCACGACTCCAACATTGAAGTGTCATGGCGGTGGTTTATAGGTCGTCGGAAACTCTTGTGCGTGTCTGGTGTGTAGCCAAGCGCGTCTTCTTTAAATCGTGATCCGTTCGAGTGAAACTGTTCTGAACGGGTCTGAAAGACGAATGGCATATTTTAATGGCTCGAAATTGTTCTGAGGGTCGCGAAACGCATCAAAGGGGAAGCGATTTATTTTGTATGAGAAAATGTCTTTGACGGCATATGGGAAGATTTGGTTAAAATGTACTGATTTCTTATTTATCGAAATAAATGTCAAAAGTTAGTAATAATATAGATAAAAAATGAATTTTGAGAAAAAAGTGGCTAGAAACTTATTTCATGTTTTGTTAAAAAGTTCTTGTCCTTGTCCGTCGTTTATTTAGTCGTTTGTCTTTATGTCCATCTATTTAACTAAGTTGTTTCAACATGTGGTCTACAAGAGAATTCGAAGATATCCATCTAACTATTGGCCAATACCTAAGATGATACTAATTTGCTTTTTCGATGAAAAAAAAAGCGTTGTCTGAAATGTATTCATCTTATAAAAAAATACAAAATGAAAACTTATTTGCTTTCAAACTTTTTTTCACGAATTAAAAAACAAATTTTCGACTTTCTTATGTTCCTAAGCAAGTACATCGGATAATAGTTATGATACAGCTTTTGTTGTAATCTGAAAATAATCATTAACTAAACTGCAGAAAACGAGGAAATTTTGCGGAGAAATGGATTAAACTTGCGAAAAAAAGATTACTCTTCAATGCCAGATGCTTTCGTAACTAAGTTTCCGCAACAAGGACTTGGAAAACGAAGATGTTAGGCATTAGCATATGTTTAATTTGCATCACTTGCCACATTGGCCTACGCATTTAGGGGAGATTTCGCTGAAAAATAATGTGCTGAAGAAGGACTTTTTACTTACAGCGAATACTGCAAGGTCAATAATTCTATCTTCATCCGGAACGAGAAACGCACAACTTCAATTTCTGAAATTATTTAGATATTTACAAAATAGTTTACATAGTTTTTTAATAGCAACCAAAACAATTAACGCTTCCATATGCATAAAAGAGAAATCGATGGTTATATCTCTGATTTTTTTTAAAGCATGTAAGGTCGTGGAATAAAATCTAAGAGTCTTTTTGTTAATGTATATGTAAAATAAACAATGATAGTTATTTTTATTACGTAACTTTTGCTGTCGTATCACAATGCTCACGACGGAAAGGATTAGTCTAACTTATATACTAAAGTTGAAATCCTCTTCCAATTTTAAGATAATATACTTATACACATGTACAATTTTTTTGCACTCTCTCTAGAGGTTTTAAGGGTCTCTAAGTGCATAACAAGTGTGATTTGTATTTTTTGTGAGCAAATTATGTTTTAATTGAAATAAGGTTTGATGATTAAATCATTTGATAGATATTTATCGTTTTCCAAACGTCCTCGCGCCTATTTATCTCAGGTGTTGTCCTTGTCAGATGACCACGGTTCTAAAATAGGAAGGCAGCGTTCTCGATTGTTTCCTTCAGGATAGATCCCGAACCGTCGCCAATAGTCCCTCTCTCTAGTGCGACCTTATTCCAGCCAACCGGTACGCAAGACAGTGCGGCTGCTTATATTATATGCAGAAAATATTACACTGTATTTGGACATGTGAGATGGTATAGTTCGGCCTTAACTAAATAGCCTTTGTGGCGTCCCTTTGTTTACATGGTTAGGGTAAGCCGATTGGTCATCTCGATGAAACTCGTTTCTTGATTAGCTAAAACCAATATGGATGGGCGTTACCCAACCGTCAATTAACCGGAACCTCGCGCTTATTCATCTCAGGTGTTGTCCTCGTCAGATGACCATGGTTCAAAATAGCAAGGCAGCGTTCTCGATTGTTTCCTTCAGGATAGATCCCGATGGTTAGGGTAAGCCGATTGGTCATCTCGATGAAACTCGTTTCTTGATTAGCTAAAAACCAATATGGATGGGCGTTACCCAACCGTCAATTAACCGGAACCAGACTAATTCACCATTTTTGGTAATCTCAAAAACGACTCTAATATTGTTGATAGAACTACCTGACAAATTAGAGGTAGAACCTCTTCTCTTTCGTTTTGTATTGTATATGGAAATCCGCTATCATTCATTTATGAGCCTTTGTTATAACACAAAGTATTAAATTAAAACGTTTTGTTCCGAGGATTAACTTGTACGATTATTTAAATTTTCTTTTATTTCGGTAATAGTAAAAGGAACAGACAGGCCATATCGTGTGCTCCATGCAACCGTAAAAATCATCATCGGAATAAAAACAATGCAATTTCAGAAGTCTTTTGTCGAGAATTATATTTACACGAACGAAATGTCATTCATATTATTTATTCATTTTGTATCAGGATGTGGTTGTTAGACTACGCTGCCTCCCGTGCCAGAAACCAGCATACAAATCATTTTTAGAAATGCTGATTTGAGTAAGAATATTTGTAATAAATGGTAAACGTTAATAAGCATTTTTCATATACGCAGGATATCGCTTTTTATGACTATATGCTGAACTATCAACTTCATATGCAAAAACAATGTATTCATAGCACTTTAGATACGGTTTAGCTCAAAAGTGACCGTATTTCTCCATTTTCTGGGGCCAGTCAGGGCCGCCCTAAGGGGTGGGCCACAGGTGCCTTCTCGCAGGGAACCGCGCTTTGGTCAGGGGTCCTGCTCTAAAATATATATATATATATATATTTTTTAAATCTAAAATCTTTTTTTTCATGCATTATTTTAATTTAGACTTCTTTGCTACTTTTTTTAAATTAAAAAAAATCATCAATGATTAGGATAAAAATGAACTGTAACGCAAAATGAAATGTTTGCCCTTGCTAAATATTGATATATATACTTAAATATACCCCCCCCCCCCAAAAAAAAAAGTGTTTCCGTCGAATATCTCCATATTTGAATATGACTCTAGCTATTCCTTAATGAAGGGTTTATGCATTCACATGATTACTTTTAAGAATTTGTACTTCCATTAATTTTATGAAATATAAAGTAATAAAAGTATTGTGTCCTCATCAAAACTGAAATGTTGGGTTATTCGTGTTTTTACCCATTTTAAAACAAAATGTATAAAAAAGTGCTGTTTAATACACAAAATGTATTTTGAAATTGTAAATTTATTTTCACCTCATGGAAATGGAAATAATTTTTTAAGTATATGCTTTTTTGTAATTTAAAAAAAATCTTACTATTTTTAGAGACAGCAGTTTATATATTATATTTCTAATAAAAAATTCGAAATTTTTTTATGATGGAGAATTTTTTTTAATTAAAAAAATTGGGTGCCTTGCTGGAAAAATTGGAGATTCTGAGAAGTGATAATATGTCTACGAGAGTTAGTAGGTTAAAATTTGGTGTCTGTACAAAGTTTGTGTTTTTCAATGAATGCTATATCCCAGGAACGAATTACGTATTTTATGTTCTCTTTCGATATGAATGAATAAAATCCGTTTAAAAACTGCATAAATTTTTTTTAAATTTTTTTATGTATTCCAATAGATGTTCTATTTTTTAAATTCGCTATCTATTTCACACATTACAGACAATGCAAATACCATTCAAGTTCCATTTTTAAGACAAATCGAAACAATAGTTTCAGAGAAAGTCGATCCAAGAGGAAGTAGACGATTGTTACAATGTCATGAAAATCGAGTGACTATTTTCGCAATACTTGGTGGATATGTAGTAATATGTAGTACTCGCTTATGTTCTATTTTGAACACCTTTCTTTTATGAGTTTTATATCTTTACTTTATCTCATGTCTTATATTCTTCTTTGTCTCCAATAAAACTACTTCTACTTGCTATTGCAAACGAATGTCTGGGAACCTTACTAAAAATTCGAAATTTGTACTTTTTGAAATCATGGTGGGAAAATCCGTTTCCTGCGACATTTTCCCTCCAATTGTTATACGAATCAAAATTTGAAACTTGATAACTTTTTACTTTATAAAAATTCAAAAATTACTTAAATTAAATAAAACTACATCGAAATATCCAAGTCCCCAACAATAAAATTCATCTCAAACGAAAACCATTACCACATCCAGGATTTCCAGATGTAGGTCGTCCCTTCTTTTTTACGCATCGGCGTTCGATTCAACTCTTTTTTCAAAGTGTCGCAGCCGTGTCCTTGTACAAAGATAATTCATTGTTTGAATGAATAGAAAACGGACATCACTCATCTTTTTGAAGTTTATGAAGGAATACCGCGTACCGGTTTCTTTACAGACGAAAAGCGCTCTGTCCGATTTGTTCGAAAAACGGTTACGAAATCATTATCTTTTCAATGAAATTACTCATTCGATTTCGGTTAAAAAATTCGGTTGTTTGCGGTTAAACTACCTATTAACCCATTTTTTGCTGGTAGACTAGTAGTTGCATATTATTGTGGGTTTTTTTAATATTCGCTGATCTAAATATTTTAGTCATTTTCCCATGTGGAATAGCAATTTAATGCTTTCTAAAATATCAATTTAAATTTTTATGAGTAGTAATATTAATGCAACTTTGAGATATTTAGAATATGAACTTTGTTGTTTAAAACAAAAAGCACTTATTTTAACGCTCTAAGCCAGTGGTTCCCAAACTTTTCATAGCCACAGACCACCGAATTAAAAATTAGATAAAGCGCGGACCACCATTGTTTAACAACGCTAAATAAAAATTAGGTTACAGTATTTTGTTATTAAACATAAGTTTTTAACCATTGTATTTTTCCTCAAATAAATATACTAATAACACAAAATCAATACTATTTGAGCTATTATAATTATTTCAGATAGTATTTTAAATATTATGATATTGGATGATGGCTTTCAAGTAATAAACGGATATTCGAGGTTGCACCTGCATCAGTTTCTCTAACTTGGATATGTTTTAGTAAATGTATAACAACAGCATGTGTATAAAATAGGGTAGAAATATAATTGACATTTCAATTTCAAACCTGTATGTAAAAGGATTTCATTTTTTTTACAAAATATGTACGGTCTACTTTGAACTATCTCATGGATCACGGATTGGGAACCACTGCTGACTGCTTTATGCATAGAGTAATGATATAAATAGAGGAATAAAAATGCTGATTTCCGTGTGTCCAACATTGAAACCACGTGATAGGTGGAAATGCCAATTCATTCATGTGCTTTATATATTACTTGGCAGGCCTTGGCGACTTTAAGAACTAAACGAGATCAAAGTATTGTAATAAGGTTTTGTGTTTAATTTTGTATTTAAATATCGTTTTTTTGAACGAGTGTCACAATTTAAGGGAGTTTAACAGATATATTAAGGACTAGCAATATGGCCCGGCGTTGCTCGTGGTCACTTTGAGCAGTAAGAGCTGCGCGATTTTGTCTTGTCAGCGTAGCCATGGCATATCACTCTCTGTGCACTGTGAAAAATAAACTTTATCCAAATCCAGATTTATTAAATTACTTTGAGTATTTTTTGATATACTATAATCTATTTTTATGTTCACGACTTTACATGCTATTGCGACTACCTACAATTTAATCTGGTGTTTTTGTAAAATGTTTCTTTTTGTGAAATAAAAATTCCTAACATTTTTTTTAAATTGCGTATTTTTTGTATAAAAATTAACTATTTAGTGACAATAAACCCATGTAGTAAACTTCGCATACATTAGTTTTAATATTAGCGACGCAATAATATATCAAAGAAACAATATTGCATTCTTCCAAATCAAAATAATTTATCGTATTTGGTAAAGTTTTTTTTGTTGTGCCAATTGGCGACCGGAGTCTATATATCCCTCTTTCAACATAATTTCATATGGGTCAATATTTACAGAAAATATTTCTTATAAAAATTAATTATCAAATATTTATTTTTGTATTCCAATAATTTGTTTTTGAGGCGAAAATTTAAAAATAAGCTACCTGGAGGTATAAATATATAAAACTTTAAGTTAAACTTTTAGGGTGGCCCATTTCAACTCCATAGTAATATTCCACTCCGTAACAAATAGCACTTTTGTCATAAAGTTAAGTTGTTCGGAACATGAATACACATGGCGTCAGTCGAAAGAGCTGGTTTAATTCCCTCCTTCGGTTGGCGAGGTTTTTGTTAACGACGTTATATTTGTACACTAATTTCTCCATTGTGATGATATTTTTAAATATAGGACCTCTATTTTAGCTCATTTGGCAACATTTTTATTCAATTGGAGAATTTTTTTTATTAATTTGGCGACATTTCGAATTTATTTGGCGACATTTTTAATTCATCTTCAATACTTGGCGACTTTTCTAATTCATTTGGCGATATTTTTAATTCATTTTTCCATATTTGGCGACTTTTATTATTCATTTGGCGACATTTTTAATTCATTTTTCTATATTTGGCGACTTTTATTATTTATTTGGCGACATTTTAAATTCATTTGGCAACATTTTTAATGCGATCTCCAATATTTGGCGACTTTTCTTAATCATTTGGCGACATTTTTAATTCATTTGGCGACATTTACTCATCAGCCAATCAAAATAAATCGTTTATCCCAGTATTGTCGAAAAATATTTTTGGTCGCCAAGGTGATTTTTAACAATATGTTATGAGGGGAAGATCGAGATGTAAATTTCCCATAGGCGTAATGTTAGAGAAAATGGAAAAAGTTCTATAACTTTTGAATGGTTGCAGATATCCACATGAAACAAAGTGCATATTTTAAACTAAGAAAAGTTTGTTCACATGGTGCAAGTTTCATAAAAATCCGTGCAGTAGTTTTTGAGTTAAATCCGGACAAACAGACAGACAGACAGACAAAAAAATTTTAAATGTGATTTTCGGAATCAGTGTATCCTAATTCGTGGAGAAAACTCAAAATGAGGGGTTTTATTCGATTCCACTGACAGACACTCCATTCTTATATATAAGTATTGATATTTTTCTTATTTTGTAGTTTTGAAATAATTGCGTTACGTTTTTATGTAAACAATTTACCATAAGCGAAGTTCTTTCAATAGTTATTTTGTAAACTTCAATAAGAAAATATGAACAATAAAACCTGAGAAATATAAAGAGTTTCGCTTCTTCGAGTATTGAACACAAATAAAATATTTTCGTTTCGTTAATGAAGAGGAAATATTTAGCGCATATTGTTTGAAAATAAGTAAATACGTACATTAGGGATGTGAAAAAAAAGAACACCCTGTTCTTTTTCACCTGTTCTTTAAAAAGAACAGGAACAGCATGTTCTTAAATTTTAAGAAACCCTGTTCTTTTTCTGATCTGTTCTTTTGTGATATATTTTTTCTTAACTTATGATGTCCCTCTAACAGACAATGCTTTCGGTGTTTTAAATAATATTAAGAGGTCACGCTCATTTTTTAACGATAATCTAGTTTTAACATTTAATAAAACTCATGTTTATTGCTCGGTCTCAATAATTATTATCGATTGAACACTTCTATTGCAATATCTGAAATTATTTTAAAACTTAGTTTATTTAATACTTATACAGGACGATTGGGTTGCTTAATAGTTGCGTTTGTGTAATAAAAGTTGTATAAAATGCATCAAAGAATATTTTAATGCGACAACCGAAAAAAATCAGCATTAAAAAAAAGCTTAAATAATTTATTGCCAAAATTATTTAGTTGCAGTATTATATGTATATTTTGGTGTGAAAAGCCAGAGTTGCTATGTTTTGGATATTGCATAGATAATTTTTATTTACATATCATGGTAGGAAATTCAATGTAAAACTTATGTTTCTGAAATATTAATTATGAAAGAAAATTTTCTATTTACGGGGATTTTTAATGTCATGAAAAACAAACTATTAAACCAAATGTTCATTATATTAAAAAAAATTATAATACATATTCTTTGTACGAAATAGTACAAAGAATTTTCCTAAGCTATCCTAATATATTTTTTTTTATTAAAGAAAAAAATTATATAAATAAAAAAGCCTAAAATCTATTATAATTTAAAAATTATTTTTTTATTTTTAGCACAAAATAAGGAGATATTACGTTTTGAATATATTTTAAATTGTATAAAATGACATTTCTTTGACAAAAAAATATTATTAGAGTAAATATAGCTTTTAATCATTTGTAATGAAACAAATAAAAAATGTAATTAAAATTTGAAAATTTTAGTTTTTATGAATATGCGTGTCACTCCTACAAAATTAATGATAAACAAATATTCATATAAGCCAATTTTCTTTATTATAATTTGTTCAAGTTATAAAATTTCGTTATTAAAATGTGTCAAGCCACTTTCCACTCCCATAACACATCCTTGGCATTCCCGAGTCCGAATGCGAACTTCACCGCGGGGACCCTTTAAAGTATAAACATAATATATTTACATAATAACTTTCAACAGAAATTTAAATTTTGATGAATAATAAATTTGCAGAAGGAAATCATAATGAATTAATTTATTTATTATGTCCTTTCTCTTAGGGTTAAAAAAATAATAATTCTCTGGACGCCAGATAACTTATAATCAGCGAGAGAATATTTTCTCTAAATAAATAAAAACAAATAAAAAACAACAATGTAATTGCAGTTAAGGAATTCATTTAATTCCATAATATTTAATTTTATAACTTTTTTCCTAGTCGCGAGGCCTCAATAAAAAGAGTGGCGAAATGTGCGGTAGCACACGTCGCACACCCCTTGAGGCCGCCGTTCCCAGAGCTTTCGTACAGTTCTGCAAGAATATTTTACTCTGATATGCTTTCTACTCAGAATGCAACTAAAAGAACCCCCCTGTTCTGTAAATGAACAGGGTGTTCTTTAAGTGAACAGGGTGTTCTTTAAGTGAACAGGGTGTTCTTTAAGTGAACAGGGTGTTCTTTAAATGAACAGGGTGTTCAGTAAGTGAACAGGGTGTTCTTTAAATGAACAGGGTGTTCAGTAAGTGAACAGGGTGTTCTTTAAATGAACAGGGTGTTCAGTAAGTGAACAGGGTGTTCTTTAAATGAACAGGGTGTTCAGTAAGTGAACAGGGTGTTCTTTAAATGAACAGGGTGTTCATTAAATGAACAGGGTGTTCTTTTTTTGGAACAGGCATTCTTTTTCGGAATAAAGGTGTTTCTTTTTTGGGACAGCATTTTTCTTTAATTGTTTAATATGTTATTACAAGACATACTTATCTGCTCTATGTTAATTGGCTACTAAACTGCTTGTGTCAGTTACTTTGTGTTGATTTCTTATGACTTTTTGGGAATTTTGTCAAATAATCTAAAATTGTTTTACATTTTATATAATTTCATTTCAAAGATCAATTTCCTTATATTAATTGTTAATCGTATATCTAGATAAAAAATATTATATAATGGAAAAAATTGGAATGGACGATTCAATATTAGATATAGGATATTTTGTATAAGAAATTATACATTCTTTGAGTTGTTTTAGAATTATTTTATAAATTTGAATATTTCTTGTAGTGTTTGTTAATTGTCTGTGTTCTAAAAAAAATATGCAAATGATTTTGATCCACAATTTTTTTATATACCTTTAACCAAGTTTAGTAAAAAAATATAAATTAAAAAAAAAATATCTACGCGTAAGAAATGCTCTATTTATACCTTTATATTTTAATTTGTATTTTTAACATGCACTAAATTAAAGAATTAAAGTAAAGGATTTGCAAATTTATAGTACAATCTATATATATAAATGCGAAATCCCCACTCATCACTCATCACTAATTCTCCAACTTCCCGTATACCTATGAAGATGAAATTTGGCAAATTTGTTCCTTATACCTTAAATAGGAAAAGTAAGCTATTTTTGTTCCGATCGAACGGATTTAAGGGGTTGTAAAACCCCTTTTTCGAAACTTCTCCATAGGATTAACATGGAGAACATGTAACAATGCAAAATATAAAATTTAAACATTGGAAATTTTTAATATTATGTAACGTACGAGGAGCATTCTGATTGGCTGATGACTAAATATCGCCAAAATGTCGCCAAATAACTAAAAACTGTCGCCAAATTAATAAACTTCGCCAAATAAATTAAAATTTCACCGAATGAATAAAACATTTCGCCAAATTAATAAAATATCGCCAAATGAACTAAAATATGATCATATATGTAAAAATAATATAAAAACCGGCCCGTCGCACCGGGGGGGATTTAACTGTGAAAAAGAAAACAAAACGAAAAATGCTACGACCAAAAGTGCAAGCCATACGAAAAATATATTATCAAACTGAAGAGAAGTATACAGTATGAATAATATAAAGGTTCAAGACAGGAAGCCCATCGCTAAATAAAAGTTTGTAATTTAGCCTCCGTGCACTCAGTTAGTTTTGTGTTATCCATTATTTATTAGTTTACCTGCCGAGAGGCCAGTTATGTTACCACTCTACCTGTGAGTGAAGTTCTGTAATCTATATATATAAATGCGAAATCCCCACTCATTCACTCATCACTAATTCTCCAACTTACCGTATACCTATGAAGATGAAATTTGACAAATTTGTTACTTATACCTTAAATAGGAAAAGTAAGCTATTTTTGTTCAAATCGAACGTATTTAAGGGGTTGTAAAACCCCTTTTTCGATGTTTGTAGCGACGTTAGTTTGGGTATCTACAGATCTAAAAGACCTAGAGTGCTGAAATTTGGAGCACAGATTTACCTTGGGCCGTAGAGATGCACTACGAAAGGATTTTTAAAAATTCGAACTCGAAATGCCAAAATAACGATTTTTTAGAAACCTTCCCATAGGATTAACATGGAGAACATGTAACAATGTAAAATATAAAATTGAAACAATGGAAAATTTTAATATTATGTAATCAGGAGCATTCTGATTGGCTGATGACTAAATATCGCCAAATAAATAAAACCTACGCCAAGTTAATATAAACATCGCCAAATAAATTAAAATTTCACCGAATGAATATAAATTTTCGCCAAATGAATCAAATATTGCCAAATGAACTAAAATATGATCATATTTGTAAAAATAACATACAAATGGCGAAATTAGTGTCAAAAAATTATAAAATATATGTCAAAATGGTGAAAATATGATTGGATAACGGGATATTCCGTACTACAACAACTATGAAAATTAAATTTGACATGGAGCATGGCATTTTAAACCAAAATTGCTCACTAAGAAAGGATGTTCATTTTCAAAAATTCAAACACTAACTGCCAAAAGTAAAAATCCTTGCCACTTATCCACTGACTCATCACTAATTTTCTAACTTTCTGTATACCTAGGAAGATGAATTTTGACAGAGTTGTTACACTTATATATCTTACATAGAAAAATAATCTATCTGGTAGGTAGAAGCCACTCTGTACCGTAATAATTGGTTCATGAATACTTTGGACCCCACGTGATAGAAGGTCAGAAGGAGAGTGTATAAATGGTCAATCTGATTGACGCGGCCCACCTTCCTCTACTCCATGTTATGTAATTTTTCCACGAAGGCTGATTTCCCATAGAATTATTGGAGTGGAAGTGTATACTGCCTGTCACCAAAGGTGACATTTTCCTTCATGCGGTATAAAGATCAGAGGGTAAAATGGGTTAACAAACGACCTGATCGACGCGACTCACTTTCCTATACCATGGTAGGTCATTTATAATAGCCCATAACACGATTCCCCTGGGAGTAATGTGAACGGAATAGCCTGCAGTTAAGGGCGACATTCCCTTCACGGTCAGCGACGGAATGGGTTAATAATCGGCTTGATCGATGCGGCCTACCTTTCTTTATATGAAGGTATGCCTATACCAGTAGTTATGTGGCGGAATCGAAAACTGTTGTTATAGACTCTGCCCCCACGTGGTACAAGTGTCAGAGGGGGATTGGGTTTGCGTAAATCTTCTGTAGTAGTGGGTAGGGGGTTGATTTAAAGTTCAATGAAGTAAAAAATATGATTTATTTTTTATTTAAAAAGTTAAATATTTAAAAAGTGCGGGGACAAATCTAAAAAAAGTGCTGGGGAACCATCCCTCCTCGCATATTGATAAGGTTTACCGTACAAAAGAAAAAATATGAAAATCTTGAATTTGGCAAATGAACCTTTTAAATATTCTTTTTCGTTTTTTTTTCTTCTTATATTTTCACCAATTTGTGAAACTCAACGACAAATGTTGACATAGGTGTCTAATAAAACTTTTTCAGATAATTTTTATTAACATTTATAAGAGTTTTTCCCGTTTAAATCTTTGGGATGTTACTAAAGGTTAAAATATGTATGGTGATCAACGGGAGTAATGCTTATATATGCACTTTATTGTGTAGACAACTTCATATTAGCAATCTTTCCAGTTCTTGCAGGACCTTGCCAATAAAATTTCGTTTCAAATTAGTACTTTTAATACTGTGGTTTCCCCTCATGGGTGACAAATTAAGAATATTGTTTATTTCGCTATAAATATTGTATCTGTATCAATTTTGTAATTTATTTCCTTCTCGTGCGTAGAACGGGTATTTCAGCTAGTTAAGAATATATTAATAACTATTATACTAGATTATTAATCATGCAGTTATAAATATGCCGTGTTTCAAAACTTTATAACTCAATATAATCCTTTAATTTTATTAATTTTTTTAATTAACTTTTCACGTGGACATTTTCAATCTTTTGGAGGTATTTTTTGTTAATTTTTACGTATAGTTACAAAGACTTTGGGATGTATAGCAGTTGCGCTGGAACCGGTATGGCAGGTATGGTTGCTGCATACACATTTTCATCCGAAAAATGTGTTGTAAAAATATTCTTCAAAAAATGTTTTCAATTATCAAATAGTAAAAACGTAATTTTTGTCCCCTGTCATATTTGCCACTTCGTGATAAGTTTTTGCCACTGGATTCCGTATTAGGGATTTGGATACCAAGATGATTTTTTTTCCGTTAAGGAACCTCAAAACACTTTTCACTGACATCTTCGCGTAAAGATTCCGGAATATATGAGAACGGGAAGGGGAGACGGTGATTAATATTACTAAAAGGGAAGTGGAGATGAGAGGTGTTGATGCGATTGTGTAAATAACACTCTTGTCGGAGTTTTTTGAGAGGGTTTCGGTCTCGGTACTTTGTCTCACTGATGTGGGTGAAGTTAGAAAAGGAATGCAATCTGTTGGGATTTAGAGAGTCGGTGGCAATTAATTTTCAGCTGACCTGCAGATAAGACACATTTTCTCTGTTCCTTACTTGCTGATCTGTAGACTGTGCGATATGAACATTCAAAAGTAGTTACTTTGTTTTAAAATTAAATAGGAATACCATGTTAATTTTAAACTATGATTTCAATATAATCTTGAACATAGATAAAAGGTCTTCACCTGTATGAAACTATTTTAACGTAACCGATTCCATTAAATCTATAGCAGTATGTACTATAAGTATAATCGTTCTTGTAAAAAACTTATATATTAATGGTTCGGATATTTGGGTGAAACAGCTAAGTATTTTCTGTTGTTTTGTATATTTGTACTTCAATGGTGTATAGAAATATTAGTGTATTACGTTATTTACCGTTCTTGAAAGCGATGAATGTAAATTTTTATTACTATAACTTTTATCATATCGTAAACATTGGAGATACTCAGAAGTTTCTTGAAATGAGTTTTCCTTTCGGATTTCATTTTTGAAATCTTAACAAATGAATGGCTATTAAAATATTATTTTAATTTGACCTTCATTTCCTTTCCATCTACAAACTAGCAAGCAAATTATTACAAACTAGGAGGCTCCGCCAACCCCCGGAGGATTGCTACGCAATCCAAATAGGTTTGCTTCGCAAACCACTTCTCGCTTCGCTCGCTAAAAGGTAGGACACAATAACAATGTGTCCTAGTAACAATACATTTTTAATTATATTACTAAAAACTTTAAAAGTTGAAATTGTAAATTTAAATTAATATTCATCTTGGCATCACTACATTTTTACGCCATGTAAGTCAATATAAAATCAATTAAACTAATTTATTTTTAACTACAAATGAAAACAATGGTACCACTGGCAAGCCTACCATTATTTATTTATTTTCCACGTTATTTCCACGCCTTTCCCGCGTTTCAGTTAAATTTCTAACATTATTGGTAATTTGTTTTGGCCATAAATGACGTTAAGCTTACCATAAATCTTGCCTATCAGAGGTGTGTAATTTACTGAGTTTTTACGTCATAAAAATGAAGCTCATAGAAATCTAGTTTTGAAAATTGCCAACAGATGGCGCCACCCTTATTTTTCCTTCATTGAAAGTTGGGAAAAGCGTTTTTCAAAACTTCTATTTTTTAATTTATAAGGCTTATATTCTTCCTAATTTAAGCTGACATCATCAAAATAATTATTTACCAATGAATTGAAGAGGTTAATCGTCAAAATGGCTTACATAATGGCAAAATAAAAATGCGGGCGCAACAGAATTTCGTAAACAAACAAACTGTTGCCACTCAGCATACAGAAAAACAGCGTTTTTCAATCACCGCGTAAGAGAAATATATATAAAGATTTGCAATGCTTATTTATTTAGGAATAAAATGTATTATATTAATATGTAAATATATGAAAAATGCTTGCATCCTAGAGATCCCTTCAAGGAACTTATACTTTTCTTTACGATTTATACATATTTACTGCTCTAAATTATTAGAATTGATCGTTATTAAAACTAAGAATTTGCTATATTAAAACTTTTATCACCATTACATCTGATTTTGAAAGATAGCTTTAAAAATTTTCTGTTTTTCCTGTCATATTCTGTTTTTTTCTGTAAAATTTTTGTAAGGAATCATTTTCTGAAATGTCGATATAAATTTATAATAGTTTTAATTATTAATAGTTTTCTTACTTTGAAAATTATAGATCCTTTGTTTATTTTTAATTATTTACAATATAAAATAAAATTTATCAGTATTTGTTAATTTTTATGGTTTTAAGTTTAAAAATACCACACAAAAAAAATTCTAAAAAAATAACAGTTTTCTGAAAAGAACAGGTTAAAGAACAGTTCTTTAAAAAAGAACAGGAACAGGGAACAGCTGTTCTTTAAAAAGAACATACATTTCACATCCCTAACGTACATATATGTTAAAAAGTTGAATACGGGCAGAACTCCTTATCATCAAAAAAGAAGAAAGTGCGCCAAATTTGAAACTCCTGCTGCGCTGAAAGTGCGCTGAAAGATGTCTGACCGCCAAATGTGGCTGCGCTATAACCACGTGATTAGGTTTTTCTTTTCAATGTTGACACCGCGGCCTTACGGGAGTCTGTCATTGAAGGCGCTCTCTATTTAATATTACAACTCTCTGGCTTTATGCAGTTTGGACGTCTGCAGTCATCAAGGGGTCTACAGTTTTTCCCGCAATACACAAATATTTGAATTTAATAAAAAAAATACTCTATTTTAAAGCATTTTTCAAAATTAAATATCTGGGGTAATTTTGAAAGCTATATATATATCTATTAGAATAATTAATATTAAAATATATTATAAAAAATATTATTTATAAGTAATATAAAATAAACCTGCTTACAGTGAAAACAACTTTTCAATTTTGGTACTTTCCTCTCCGCTTAAATGATTAAATCTTAAACATTAATTTTGATATTATATTAATCAGGGAATAAACTAACTAAAATTTAAATACTTTTACGAACAAAAACTGAACGAATTCGAAAGTTTGAAATTACGCCTTCAAACAATAAAGAAATTTGAAGCAAAAAGACACTCATAAAAAAAACTGTAATATTATGTTTTATAATACAAAGTAACGCAGTTTTGTGTCCTAGTTTTCGGCTATAGTCATGGTTTGACTGTATCGCATTAGCTTTAGCAGTAACAAAGTAGTTAAAGTATAGTACAAAGAATGATTAATTTCTATAGTTAAACAGCCAAAGAATGACAATCGCTTAGTAATTTGTGACCAACCTGTACAATAAAAATTGTAATAAGATTAGTTCTAAGTTTATCTTTCAAGTTCTATTTGTTTAGTGGAAATATGGATTTTATGCAAGATAAATAGAAAAGCCCCAAAATTCTTTAAGGAAAAAATTAGTGACATTATTTGAATAAAAACAGATTTAAAATAAAACTAAAGATCAATGAACATATCGGCCATACATTACACTAAATAAACTTTTATTTGCAGAATTTTTTCTATTATAATATGCACTTAACCCAGGAGCACACGGGCTACTCAGGCGAACACGGGAACTCGCAAGTGGGTGTTGCGCACCCCAGTATTTAATTTCGGTTTATAAGAACAAATACCAATTTTACAATTAAAATATGCCTACTTCTTACCCTAAACATATAATTTAGCTGGAATTGAAGCAAATTACGAACAAATGGAAGTTTATTTTAAACCCTTTGAACACGAGCGCTTCTCAGACGTACACGGGAGCTCGCAAAGGGGTGTTGCCCCCCCCAGTATCTGAATTATGGTCAGTAGTATATAAAACATCACCGCTGTCCTTATCGGAATAACTTATGGATTCTTCATATTCGGAAACTTCTTTGAGAAGTGTTTTCTAATAGTTTCATATCATCCTTGTATGTCAGATAATGCGACATACTCAAGAAGAGATGAAAGGAAATTACTAAATGAGCGTTTCCGTCATTAGAAGGTGACCTTGAAAGCAGCTATACCAGGTTTGACCCATTTTGAAACAAGAGAAGTTAAGAAAATTTTGCTATCACTTGGAAAGGGGTGTAAAACAATCCCTTGCGAGTAATCCCGGGTTAAAATCCGAATTAATCTGAAATAAATATGAGAAAAAAGGTTTGACGAAATATATATTTTTTAATTGATTTCATTATTTGTTGTCTCATGCTTACGTCAAAAGCAAACAAGTGTTGTTTTCCCCGAAACAGTTTTAAAATTTTCGTCTTATAAATACTTACACATAAGAATGGAGTGTCTGTCTGTGGAATAACAAAACCCCTCATTTTGAGTTTTCTTCACGAATTAGAATACACTGATTCAAAAAATCACATTAAATTTTTTTTTGTCTGTCTGGCTGTCTGTTTGTCCGGATTTAACTCAAAATCTACTGCACGGATTTTTTATAAAACTTGTACCATTTGAACAATAGTTTCTCAGTTTAAAATCTGCACTTTATTTCATGTGGGTATCTGCAACCGTTCAAAAGTTATAGAACTTTTTCCATTCCAAAACTCCGATCGCCAATTGGCACCCAAAACACTTTGCCGAATACGATAAATTATTTCTAATTGGGAGAATGGATTTTTTTTTACTCTGATTGATGTGTTATTGCATTGTTAGTATTGAAAATAATGAATGTGAAGTTTAATAAGTGCATTTTTTTTTTGTTACTGAGGTTAATTTCTATAAAAAAAAATATACAACTTTTTAAATAATATAAGCTTTTAACTCCATTTGGCATTCAAACAACATTGCCAAGTGATTTATTTTCATATTCTATAAAATTCATTATTTTTATCGACGTCATATTACAGGCTAATATTACGAAAAGCGTTTTAATTATTAATTTTTAGGGATTTTAATATTGCAAAATATATGTATTTAAAAAAAACATCAGTTTATACGCGATAGCATGTTAAGTCGTGAATATAAAAATTAAAAAATAATACGTCAAATATATCCATAACTACTCAAGGTAATTGAATAAATTTACACAGGGTATAGAGAGCGATATTCGACTGAAAAAGTCGCATAGTACTTTACAAATTGACCACGAGCAACGCCGGGCCATATTGCTAGTTTTAAATAAGAACATAATTAAAACACACATTTTTACCCATTGTTTGGACATTGAAAATTTTCATTGAGGATTGACGCTAAATTTCATATTTCTGGACAACGAATGTGATTTCTTGAATTTTCGTGTGTAATTCATATCTATTTTAAAAAATATATTTAAATGCATTGCATAATTATTTGAAACCATTTTACGAACGACACTTGCCAATTACTTTTCACCCGTACATCGAAAACACCTCAACTTGTGGAAATGCACAGGTTATTATTGCAACTCTCCCATTTCAAGGTCACGAGACTCCATTTCTTGAAGACGAAAAAGAAACGATCATTAACTTCCTAATTTTTATTGAGAAAAAGGCTCGTATTCTCTCCGCCTGAGTTCTTCGAAGTTGCTGCGCGATGTTGTAACGTTGGCCGCATGTGGAGTAAGAACGAGTTTGACACCATGAGGCGCGCCCGTAGCTCCAAATCCTGCACGTGTTCGATTGCGCGAAATTTTGCGTGACATAAGCAGGACGAAGTTGTGGGAATCGAATTATCGCTCAAGACAGCGTGAACCTTTTAACGTTGAGCTTCCGACTTCCTTATTCCCAATATATCGTTTCGATAATGATTTTGCGCCATTTTAGTATTCTTTTTTTTTTTCATTAAGTTTTCTAATAATTATTAGTGGCTAGCTAGAACGAAAAAAGTTAAGGGGACCAAATTATAAGAGAATTCAAGCATAACGGTATAATTTGGAAGTTAATATGAATAATATATAATTGACGTATAAAATGAATAATATATAATTGACGTATAAACTGAATAATATATAACTGACAATAAAGTTCATGCTGTTTCGCCGCGCAAAAAAGCTAGAACATAGAGGTAAGCTGGAATCCGATTTTCGAAATTTTGTTGTCGAAATTTGAATGTCGAATTTGAATGAATTGTCGAAATTTTGTTCCATAAATTATGTAATGCATACAAGATAACCTGGCTTCAAATACCAGCGTTTCCAATTTACTGCAACATAAATATGTAAAATAGACATTTTCTCACTTGATAGTTAATTTCTCATCGAGGGGGTGTAGCTCAGGGGTAGAGCGCTCGCTTCGCATGCGAGATGTCCTGGGTTCAAATCCCGGCTCCTCCAATTTCTTGCAACAGAAATATGCAAAACAAGACATTTTCTCATTCGGTAGTTAGCTACACGTCGAGGGGGTGTAGCTCAGGGGTAGAGCGCTCGCTTCGCATCCGAGATGTCTAGGGTTCAAATCCCAGCTCCTCCAATTTCTTGCAACAGAAATATACAAAAAAGACATTTTCTCATTCGATAGTTAATTACCCGTCGAGGGGGTGTAGCTCAGGGGTAGAACGCTCTCTTCGCATGCGAAATGTCCGGGGTTCAAATACCAGCTTTTCCAATTTCTTGCAACAGAAATATGCAAAAAAGACATTTTCTCAATCGATAGTTACTTACACGTCGAGGGGGTGTAGCTCAGGGGTAGAGCGCTCGCTTCGCATGCGAGATGTCCTGGGTTCAAATCCCAGTTCATCTAATTTCTTGCAACAGAAATATGCAAAAAAGACACTTTCTCATTCGATAGTTAATTACACGTCGAGGGGGTGTAGCTCAGGGGTAGAGCGCTCGCTTCGCATGCGAGATGTCCTGGGTTCAAATCCCAGTTCATCTAATTTCTTGCAACAGAAATATGCAAAAAAGACACTTTCTCATTCGATAGTTAATTACACGTCGAGGGGGTTGTAGCTCAGGGGTGGAGCACTCGCTTCGCATGCGAGATGCCCTGGGTTCAAATCCCAATTCCTCCAATTTCTTGCAACAAAAATATGCAGAAAAGACATTTTCTCATTCGATAGTTAATTACAGGTCGAGGGGGTGTAGCTCAGGGGTAGAGCGCTCGCTTCGCATGCGAGATGTCCTGGGTTCAAATCCCAGCTCCTCCGATTTCTTGCAACAGAAATATGCAGGAAAGACAATTTCTCATTCGATAGTTAATTACACGTCGAGGGGGTGTAGCTCAGGGGTAGAACGCTCTCTTCGCATGCAAGATGTCCTGGGTTCAAATCCCAGTTCCTCCAATTTCTTGCAACAGAAATATGCAGAAAAGACATTTTCTCATTCGATAGTTGTTTATACGTGGAAGGGGTGTAGCTCAGGGGTAGAGCGCTCGCTTCGCATGCGAGATGTCCTGGGTTCAAATACCAGCTCCTCCAATTTCTTGCAACAGAAATATGCAAAAAAGACATTTTCTCATTCGATAGTTATTTATACGTCAAGGGGGTGTAACTCAGGGGTAGAGCGCTCGCTGCGCATGCGAGATGTCCTGGGTTCAAATCCCAGCTCCTCCAATTTCTTGCAACAGAAATATGCAAAAAAGACACTTTCTCATTCGATAGTTAATTACACGTCGAGGAGGTGTAGCTCAGGGGTAGAGCGCTCGCTTCGCATGCGAGATGTCCTGGGTTCAAATCCCAGTTCCTCCAATTTCTTGCAACAGAAATATGCAGAAAAGACATTTTCTCATTCGATAGTTAATTACACGTCGAGGGGGTGTAGCTCAGGGGTAGAGCGCTCGCTTCGCATGCGAGATGTCCTGTGTTCAAATCCCAGCTCCTCCAATTTCTTGCAACATTTATATATGCAAAAAAGACTGTTTCTCATTCGATAGTTATTTATACGTCAAGGGGGTGTAGCTCAGGCGTAGAGCGCTCGCTTCGCATGCGAGATGTCCTGGGTTCAAATCCCAATTCCTCCAATTTCTTGCAACAGAAATATGCAGAAAAGACATTTTCTCATTCGATAGTTAATTACACGTCGAGGGATGTAGCTCAGGGGTAGAGCGCTCGATTCGCATGCGAGATGTCCTGGGTTCAAATCCCAATTCCTCCAATTTCTTGCAACAGAAATATGCAGAAAAGACATTTTCTCATTCGATAGTTAATTACACGTCGAGGGGGTGTAGCTCAGGGGTAGAGCGCTCGCTTCGCATGCGAGATGTCCTGGGTTCAAATCCCAGCTCCCCCAATTTCTTGCAACATTTATATATGCAAAAAAGACTGTTTCTCATTCGATAGTTATTTATACGTCAAGAAGGTGTAGCTCAGGGGTAGAGCGCTCGCTTCGCATGCGAGATGTCCTGGCTTCAAATCCCAGCTCCTCCGATTTCTTGCAACAGAAATATGCAGGAAAGACATTTTCTCATAAGATAGTTAATTTCTCATCGAGGGGGTGTAGCTCAGTGGTAGAGCGCTCGATTCGCATGCGAGATGTCCTGGGTTAAAATCCCAATTCCTTCAATTTCTTGCAACAGAAATATGCAGAAAAGACATTTTCTCATTCGATAGTTAATTACACGTCGAGGGATGTAGCTCAGTGGTAGAGCGCTCGCTTCGCATGCGAGATGTCCTGGGTTCAAATCCCAGTTCCTCCAATTTCTTGCAACAGAAATATTCAGAAAAGACATTTTCTCATTCGATAGTTAATTACACGTCCAGGGGGTGTAACTCAGGGGTAGAGCGCTCGCTTCGCATGCGAGATGTCCTGGGTTCAAATCCCAGTTCCTCCAATTTCTTGCAACAGAAA
The DNA here is from genome assembly GCA_963932185.1 of Troglohyphantes excavatus. Taxonomy (NCBI): domain Eukaryota; kingdom Metazoa; phylum Arthropoda; class Arachnida; order Araneae; family Linyphiidae; genus Troglohyphantes; species Troglohyphantes excavatus. The sequence continues at coordinate 62,793,476 of OZ010667.1, forward strand.
TATGCAGAAAAGACATTTTCTCATTCGATAGTTACTTACACGTCGAGGGGGTGTAGCTCAGGGGTAGAGCGCTCGCTTCGCATGCAAGATGTCCTGGGTTCAAATCCCAATTCCTCCAATTTCTTGCAACAGAAATATGCAGAAAAGACATTTTCTCATTCGATAGTTGTTTATACGTGGAGGGGGTGTAGCTCACGGGTAGAGCGCTCGCTACGCATGCGAGATGTCCTGGGTTCAAATACCAGCTCCTCCAATTTCTTGCAACAGAAATATGCAAAAAAGACACTTTCTCATTCGATAATTAATTTCACGTCCAGGGGGTGTAGCTCAGGGGTAGAGCACTAGCTTCGCATGCGAGATGTCCTGGGTTCAAATCCCAGTTCCTCCAATTTCTTGCAACATTTATATATGCAAAAAAGACTGTTTCTCATTCGATAGTTATTTATACGTCAAGGGGTGTAGCTCAGGGGTAGAGCGCTCGCTTCGCATGCGAGATGTCCTGGGTTCAAATTCCAGCTCCTCCAATTTCTTGCAACATTTATATATGCAAAAAAGACTGTTTCTCATTCGATAGTTAATTACACGTCGAGGAGGTGTAGCTCAAGGGTAGAGCGCTCGCTTCGCATTCGAGATGTCCTGGGTTCAAATCCCAGCTCCTCCAATTTCTTGCAACATTTATATATGCAAAAATAACATTTTCTCATTCGATAGTTATTTATACGTCGAGGGATGTAGCGCAGTGGTAGAGCGCTCGCTTAGCATGCGAGATGTCCTGGGTTCAAATCCCAGTTCCTCCAATTTCTTGCAACAGAAATATTCAGAAAAGACATTTTCTCATTCGATAGTTAATTACACGTCCAGGGGACGTAGCTCAGGGGTAGAGCGCTCGCTTCGCATGCGAGATGTCCTGAGTTCAAATCCCAGCTACTCTAATTTCTTGCAACAGAAATATGCAAAAAAGACACTTTCTCAATCGATAGTTATTTAAACTTAAAAGGGGTGTAGCTCAGGGGTAGAGCGCTCGCTTCACATGCAAGATGTCCTGGGTTCAAATCCCAATTCCTCCAATTTCTTGCAACAGAAATATGCAGAAAAGACATTTTCTCATTCGATAGTTAATTACACGTCGAGGGGGTGTAGCTCAGGGGTAGAGCGCTCGCTTCGCATGCGGGATGTCCTGGGTTCAAATCCCAGCTCCTCCAATTTCTTGCAACATTTATATATGCAAAAAAGACTGTTTCTCATTCGATAGCTATTTATACGTCAAGAAGGTGTAGCTCAAGGGTAGAGCGCTCGCTTCGCATGCGAGATGTCCTGGCTTCAAATCCCAGCTCCTCCGATTTCTTGCAACAAAAATATGCAGGAAAGACATTTTCTCATAAGATAGTTAATTTCTCATCGAGGGGGTGTAGCTCAGTGGTAGAGCGCTCGATTCGCATGCGAGATGTCCTGGGTTAAAATCCCAATTCCTCCAATTTCTTGCAACAGAAATATGCAGAAAAGACATTTTCTCATTCGATAGTTAATTAATTACACGTCCAGGAAGTATAACTCAGGGGTAGAGCGCTCGCTTCGCATGCGAGATGTCCTGGGTTCAAATCCCAGTTCCTCCAATTTCTTGCAACAGAAATATGCAGAAAAGACATTTTCTCAATCGATAGTTACTTACACGTCGAGGGGGTGTAGCTCAGGGGTAGAGCGCTCGCTTCGCATGCGAGATGTCCTGGGTTCAAATCCCAGTTCATCTAATTTCTTGCAACAGAAATATGCAAAAAAGACACTTTCTCATTCGATAGTTAATTACACGTCGAGGGGGTGTAGCTCAGGGGTAGAGCGCTCGCTTCGCATGCGAGATGTCCTGGGTTCAAATCCCAGTTCATCTAATTTCTTGCAACAGAAATATGCAAAAAAGACACTTTCTCATTCGATAGTTAATTACACGTCGAGGGGGTGTAGCTCAGGGGTGGAGCACTCGCTTCGCTTGCGAGATGCCCTGGGTTCAAATCCCAATTCCTCCAATTTCTTGCAACAGAAATATGCAAAAAAAGACATTTTCTCATTCGGTAGTTAGCTACACGTCGAGGGGGTGTAGCTCAGGGGTAGAGCGCTCGCTTCGCATCCGAGATGTCTAGGGTTCAAATCCCAGCTCCTCCAATTTCTTGCAACAGAAATATACAAAAAAGACATTTTCTCATTCGATAGTTAATTACCCGTCGAGGGGGTGTAGCTCAGGGGTAGAACGCTCTCTTCGCATGCGAAATGTCCGGGGTTCAAATACCAGCTTTTCCAATTTCTTGCAACAGAAATATGCAAAAAAGACATTTTCTCAATCGATAGTTACTTACACGTCGAGGGGGTGTAGCTCAGGGGTAGAGCGCTCGCTTCGCATGCGAGATGTCCTGGGTTCAAATCCCAGTTCATCTAATTTCTTGCAACAGAAATATGCAAAAAAGACACTTTCTCATTCGATAGTTAATTACACGTCGAGGGGGTGTAGCTCAGGGGTAGAGCGCTCGCTTCGCATGCGAGATGTCCTGGGTTCAAATCCCAGTTCATCTAATTTCTTGCAACAGAAATATGCAAAAAAGACACTTTCTCATTCGATAGTTAATTACACGTCGAGGGGGTGTAGCTCAGGGGTGGAGCACTCGCTTCGCATGCGAGATGCCCTGGGTTCAAATCCCAATTCCTCCAATTTCTTGCAACATTTATATATGCAAAAAAGACTGTTTCTCATTCGATAGTTAATTACACGTCGAGGAGGTGTAGCTCAAGGGTAGAGCGCTCGCTTCGCATTCGAGATGTCCTGGGTTCAAATCCCAGCTCCTCCAATTTCTTGCAACATTTATATATGCAAAAATAACATTTTCTCATTCGATAGTTATTTATACGTCGAGGGATGTAGCGCAGTGGTAGAGCGCTCGCTTAGCATGCGAGATGTCCTGGGTTCAAATCCCAGTTCCTCCAATTTCTTGCAACAGAAATATTCAGAAAAGACATTTTCTCATTCGATAGTTAATTACACGTCCAGGGGACGTAGCTCAGGGGTAGAGCGCTCGCTTCGCATGCGAGATGTCCTGAGTTCAAATCCCAGCTACTCTAATTTCTTGCAACAGAAATATGCAGAAAAGAAATTTTCTCATTCGATAGTTAATTACACGTCGAGGGGGTGTAGCTCAGGGGTAGAGCGCTCGCTTCGCATGCGGGATGTCCTGGGTTCAAATCCCAGCTCCTCCAATTTCTTGCAACATTTATATATGCAAAAAAGACTGTTTCTCATTCGATAGCTATTTATACGTCAAGAAGGTGTAGCTCAAGGGTAGAGCGCTCGCTTCGCATGCGAGATGTCCTGGCTTCAAATCCCAGCTTCTCCGATTTCTTGCAACAAAAATATGCAGGAAAGACATTTTCTCATAAGATAGTTAATTTCTCATCGAGGGGGTGTAGCTCAGTGGTAGAGCGCTCGATTCGCATGCGAGATGTCCTGGGTTAAAATCCCAATTCCTCCAATTTCTTGCAACAGAAATATGCAGAAAAGACATTTTCTCATTCGATAGTTAATTAATTACACGTCCAGGAAGTATAACTCAGGGGTAGAGCGCTCGCTTCGCATGCGAGATGTCCTGGGTTCAAATCCCAGTTCCTCCAATTTCTTGCAACAGAAATATGCAGAAAAGACATTTTCTCAATCGATAGTTACTTACACGTCGAGGGGGTGTAGCTCAGGGGTAGAGCGCTCGCTTCGCATGCGAGATGTCCTGGGTTCAAATCCCAGTTCATCTAATTTCTTGCAACAGAAATATGCAAAAAAGACACTTTCTCATTCGATAGTTAATTACACGTCGAGGGGGTGTAGCTCAGGGGTAGAGCGCTCGCTTCGCATGCGAGATGTCCTGGGTTCAAATCCCAGTTCATCTAATTTCTTGCAACAGAAATATGCAAAAAAGACACTTTCTCATTCGATAGTTAATTACACGTCGAGGGGGTGTAGCTCAGGGGTAGAGCGCTCGCTTCGCATGCGAGATGTCCTGGCTTCAAATCCCAGCTCCTCCGATTTCTTGCAACAAAAATATGCAGGAAAGACATTTTCTCATAAGATAGTTAATTTCTCATCGAGGGGGTGTAGCTCAGTGGTAGAGCGCTCGATTCGCATGCGAGATGTCCTGGGTTAAAATCCCAATTCCTCCAATTTCTTGCAACAGAAATATGCAGAAAAGACATTTTCTCATTCGATAGTTAATTAATTACACGTCCAGGAAGTATAACTCAGGGGTAGAGCGCTCGCTTCGCATGCGAGATGTCCTGGGTTCAAATCCCAGTTCCTCCAATTTCTTGCAACTGAAATATGCAGAAAAGACATTTTCTCAATCGATAGTTACTTACACGTCGAGGGGGTGTAGCTCAGGGGTAGAGCGCTCGCTTCGCATGCGAGATGTCCTGGGTTCAAATCCCAGTTCATCTAATTTCTTGCAACAGAAATATGCAAAAAAGACACTTTCTCATTCGATAGTTAATTACACGTCGAGGGGGTGTAGCTCAGGGGTAGAGCGCTCGCTTCGCATGCGAGATGTCCTGGGTTCAAATCCCAGTTCATCTAATTTCTTGCAACAGAAATATGCAAAAAAGACACTTTCTCATTCGATAGTTAATTACACGTCGAGGGGGTGTAGCTCAGGGGTGGAGCACTCGCTTCGCTTGCGAGATGCCCTGGGTTCAAATCCCAATTCCTCCAATTTCTTGCAACAGAAATATGCAAAAAAAGACATTTTCTCATTCGGTAGTTAGCTACACGTCGAGGGGGTGTAGCTCAGGGGTAGAGCGCTCGCTTCGCATCCGAGATGTCTAGGGTTCAAATCCCAGCTCCTCCAATTTCTTGCAACAGAAATATACAAAAAAGACATTTTCTCATTCGATAGTTAATTACCCGTCGAGGGGGTGTAGCTCAGGGGTAGAACGCTCTCTTCGCATGCGAAATGTCCGGGGTTCAAATACCAGCTTTTCCAATTTCTTGCAACAGAAATATGCAAAAAAGACATTTTCTCAATCGATAGTTACTTACACGTCGAGGGGGTGTAGCTCAGGGGTAGAGCGCTCGCTTCGCATGCGAGATGTCCTGGGTTCAAATCCCAGTTCATCTAATTTCTTGCAACAGAAATATGCAAAAAAGACACTTTCTCATTCGATAGTTAATTACACGTCGAGGGGGTGTAGCTCAGGGGTAGAGCGCTCGCTTCGCATGCGAGATGTCCTGGGTTCAAATCCCAGTTCATCTAATTTCTTGCAACAGAAATATGCAAAAAAGACACTTTCTCATTCGATAGTTAATTACACGTCGAGGGGGTGTAGCTCAGGGGTGGAGCACTCGCTTCGCATGCGAGATGCCCTGGGTTCAAATCCCAATTCCTCCAATTTCTTGCAACAAAAATATGCAGAAAAGACATTTTCTCATTCGATAGTTAATTACAGGTCGAGGGGGTGTAGCTCAGGGGTAGAGCGCTCGCTTCGCATGCGAGATGTCCTGGGTTCAAATCCCAGCTCCTCCGATTTCTTGCAACAGAAATATGCAGGAAAGACAATTTCTCATTCGATAGTTAATTACACGTCGAGGGGGTGTAGCTCAGGGGTAGAACGCTCTCTTCGCATGCAAGATGTCCTGGGTTCAAATCCCAGTTCCTCCAATTTCTTGCAACAGAAATATGCAGAAAAGACATTTTCTCATTCGATAGTTGTTTATACGTGGAAGGGGTGTAGCTCAGGGGTAGAGCGCTCGCTTCGCATGCGAGATGTCCTGGGTTCAAATACCAGCTCCTCCAATTTCTTGCAACAGAAATATGCAAAAAAGACATTTTCTCATACGATAGTTATTTATACGTCAAGGGGGTGTAGCTCAGGGGTAGAGCGTTCGCTTCGCATGCGAGATGTCCTGGCTTCAAATCCCAGCTCCTCCGATTTCTTGCAACAGAAATATGCAGGAAAGACATTTTCTCATAAGATAGTTAATTTCTCATCGAGGGGGTGTAGCTTAGTGGTAGAGCGCTCGATTCGCATGCGAGATGTCCTGGGTTCAAATCCCAATTCCTCCAATTTCTTGCAACAGAAATATGCAGAAAAGACATTTTCTCATTCGATAGTTAATTACACGTCGAGGGATGTAGCTCAGTGGTAGAGCGCTCGCTTCGCATGCGAGATGTCCTGGGTTCAAATCCCAGTTCCTCCAGTTTCTTGCAACAGAAATATTCAGAAAAGACATTTTCTCATTCGATAGTTAATTACACGTCCAGGGGGTGTAACTCAGGGGTAGAGCGCTCGCTGCGCATGCGAGATGTCCTGGGTTCAAATCCCAGCTCCTCCAATTTCTTGCAACAGAAATATGCAAAAAAGACACTTTCTCATTCGATAGTTAATTACACGTCGAGGGGGTGTAGCTCAGGGGTAGAGCGCTCGCTTCGCATGCGAGATGTCCTGGGTTCAAATCCCAGTTCCTCCAATTTCTTGCAACAGAAATATGCAGAAAAGACATTTTCTCATTCGATAGTTAATTACACGTCGAGGGGGTGTAGCTCAGGGGTAGAGCGCTCGCTTCGCATGCGAGATGTCCTGTGTTCAAATCCCAGCTCCTCCAATTTCTTGCAACATTTATATATGCAAAAAAGACTGTTTCTCATTCGATAGTTATTTATACGTCAAGGGAGTGTAGCTCAGGCGTAGAGCGCTCGCTTCGCATGCGAGATGTCCTGGGTTCAAATCCCAATTCCTCCAATTTCTTGCAACAGAAATATGCAGAAAAGACATTTTCTCATTCGATAGTTAATTACACGTCGAGGGATGTAGCTCAGGGGTAGAGCGCTCGATTCGCATGCGAGATGTCCTGGGTTCAAATCCCAATTCCTCCAATTTCTTGCAACAGAAATATGCAGAAAAGACATTTTCTCATTCGATAGTTAATTACACGTCGAGGGGGTGTAGCTCAGGGGTAGAGCGCTCGCTTCGCATGCGAGATGTCCTGGGTTCAAATCCCAGCTCCCCCAATTTCTTGCAACATTTATATATGCAAAAAAGACTGTTTCTCATTCGATAGTTATTTATACGTCAAGAAGGTGTAGCTCAGGGGTAGAGCGCTCGCTTCGCATGCGAGATGTCCTGGCTTCAAATCCCAGCTCCTCCGATTTCTTGCAACAGAAATATGCAGGAAAGACATTTTCTCATAAGATAGTTAATTTCTCATCGAGGGGGTGTAGCTCAGTGGTAGAGCGCTCGATTCGCATACGAGATGTCCTGGGTTAAAATCCCAATTCCTTCAATTTCTTGCAACAGAAATATGCAGAAAAGACATTTTCTCATTCGATAGTTAATTACACGTCGAGGGATGTAGCTCAGTGGTAGAGCGCTCGCTTCGCATGCGAGATGTCCTGGGTTCAAATCCCAGTTCCTCCAATTTCTTGCAACAGAAATATTCAGAAAAGACATTTTCTCATTCGATAGTTAATTATACGTCCAGGGGGTGTAACTCAGGGGTAGAGCGCTCGCTTCGCATGCGAGATGTCCTGGGTTCAAATCCCAGTTCCTCCAATTTCTTGCAACAGAAATATGCAGAAAAGACATTTTCTCATTCGATAGTTACTTACACGTCGAGGGGGTGTAGCTCAGGGGTAGAGCGCTCGCAACGCATGCAAGATGTCCTGGGTTCAAATCCCAATTCCTCCAATTTCTTGCAACAGAAATATGCAGAAAAGACATTTTCTCATTCGATAGTTGTTTATACGTGGAGGGGGTGTAGCTCACGGGTAGAGCGCTCGCTTCGCATGCGAGATGTCCTGGGTTCAAATACCAGCTCCTCCAATTTCTTGCAACAGAAATATGCAAAAAAGACACTTTCTCATTCGATAATTAATTTCACGTCCAGGGGGTGTAGCTCAGGGGTAGAGCACTAGCTTCGCATGCGAGATGTCCTGGGTTCAAATCCCAGTTCCTCCAATTTCTTGCAACATTTATATATGCAAAAAAGACTGTTTCTCATTCGATAGTTATTTATACGTCAAGGGGTGTAGCTCAGGGGTAGAGCGCTCGCTTCGCATGCGAGATGTCCTGGGTTCAAATCCCAGCTCCTCCAATTTCTTGCAACATTTATATTTGCAAAAAAGACTGTTTCTCATTCGATAGTTAATTACACGTCGAGGAGGTGTAGCTCAAGGGTAGAGCGCTCGCTTCGCATTCGAGATGTCCTGGGTTCAAATCCCAGCTCCTCCAATTTCTTGCAACATTTATATATGCAAAAATAACATTTTCTCATTCGATAGTTATTTATACGTCGAGGGATGTAGCTCAGTGGTAGAGCGCTCGCTTAGCATGCGAGATGTCCTGGGTTCCAATCCCAGTTCCTCCAATTTCTTGCAACAGAAATATTCAGAAAAGACATTTTCTCATTCGATAGTTAATTACACGTCCAGGGGACGTAGCTCAGGGGTAGAGCGCTCGCTTCGCATGCGAGATGTCCTGAGTTCAAATCCCAGCTACTCTAATTTCTTGCAACAGAAATATGCAAAAAAGACACTTTCTCAATCGATAGTTATTTAAACTTAAAAGGGGTGTAGCTCAGGGGTAGAGCGCTCGCTTCACATGCAAGATGTCCTGGGTTCAAATCCCAATTCCTCCAATTTCTTGCAACAGAAATATGCAGAAAAGACATTTTCTCATTCGATAGTTAATTACACGTCGAGGGGGTGTAGCTCAGGGGTAGAGCGCTCGCTTCGCATGCGGGATGTCCTGGGTTCAAATCCCAGCTCCTCCAATTTCTTGCAACATTTATATATGCAAAAAAGACTGTTTCTCATTCGATAGCTATTTATACGTCAAGAAGGTGTAGCTCAAGGGTAGAGCGCTCGCTTCGCATGCGAGATGTCCTGGCTTCAAATCCCAGCTCCTCCGATTTCTTGCAACAAAAATATGCAGGAAAGACATTTTCTCATAAGATAGTTAATTTCTCATCGAGGGGGTGTAGCTCAGTGGTAGAGCGCTCGATTCGCATGCGAGATGTCCTGGGTTAAAATCCTAATTCCTCCAATTTCTTGCAACAGAAATATGCTGAAAAGACATTTTCTCATTCGATAGTTAATTAATTACACGTCCAGGAAGTATAACTCAGGGGTAGAGCGCTCGCTTCGCATGCGAGATGTCCTGGGTTCAAATCCCAGTTCCTCCAATTTCTTGCAACAGAAATATGCAGAAAAGACATTTTCTCAATCGATAGTTACTTACACGTCGTGGGGGTGTAGCTCAGGGGTAGAGCGCTCGCTTCGCATGCGAGATGTCCTGGGTTCAAATCCCAGTTCATCTAATTTCTTGCAACAGAAATATGCAAAAAAGACACTTTCTCATTCGATAGTTAATTACACGTCGAGGGGGTGTAGCTCAGGGGTAGAGCGCTCGCTTCGCATGCGAGATGTCCTGGGTTCAAATCCCAGTTCATCTAATTTCTTGCAACAGAAATATGCAAAAAAGACACTTTCTCATTCGATAGTTATATTACACGTCGAGGGGGTGTAGCTCAGGGGTGGAGCACTCGCTTCGCTTGCGAGATGCCCTGGGTTCAAATCCCAATTCCTCCAATTTCTTGCAACAGAAATATGCAGAAAAGACATTTTCTCAATCGATAGTTAATTACAGGTCGAGGGGGTGTAGCTCAGGGGTAGAGCGCTCGCTTCGCATGCGAGATGTCCTGGGTTCAAATACCAGCTCCTCCAATTTCTTGCAACAGAAATATGCAAAAAAGACATTTTCTCATTCGATAGTTATTTATACGTCAAGGGGGTGTAGCTCAGGGGTAGAGCGCTCGCTTCGCATGCGAGATGTCCTGGCTTCAAATCCCAGCTCCTCCGATTTCTTGCAACAGAAATATGCAGGAAAGACATTTTCTCATAAGATAGTTAATTTCTCATCGAGGGGGTGTAGCTTAGTGGTAGAGCGCTCGATTCGCATGCGAGATGTCCTGGGTTCAAATCCCAATTCCTCCAATTTCTTGCAACAGAAATATTCAGAAAAGACATTTTCTCATTCGATAGTTAATTACACGTCCAGGGGGCGTAGCTCAGGGGTAGAGCGCTCGCTTCGCATGCGAGATGTCCTGAGTTCAAATCCCAGCTACTCTAATTTCTTGCAACAGAAATATTCAAAAAAGACACTTTCTCAATCGATAGTTATTTAAACTTAAAAGGGGTGTAGCTCAGGGGTAGAGCGCTCGCTTCGCATGCGAGATGTCCTGGGTTCAAATCCCAATTCCTCCAATTTCTTGCAACAGAAATATGCAGAAAAGACATTTTCTCATTCGATAGTTAATTACACGTCGAGGGATGTAGCTCAGGGGTAGAGCGCTCGATTCGCATGCGAGATGTCCTGGGTTCAAATCCCAATTCCTCCAATTTCTTGCAACAGAAATATGCAGAAAAGACATTTTCTCATTCGATAGTTAATTACACGTCGAGGGGGTGTAGCTCAGGGGTAGAGCGCTCGCTTCGCATGCGAGATGTCCTGGGTTCAAATCCCAGCTCCTCCAATTTCTTGCAACATTTATATATGCAAAAAAGACTGTTTCTCATTCGATAGTTATTTATACGTCAAGAAGGTGTAGCTCAGGGGTAGAGCGCTCGCTTCACATGCGAGATGTCCTGGCTTCAAATCCCAGCTCCTCCGATTTCTTGCAACAGAAATATGCAGGAAAGACATTTTCTCATAAGATAGTTAATTTCTCATCGAGGGGGTGTAGCTCAGTGGTAGAGCGCTCGATTCGCATGCGAGATGTCCTGGGTTAAAATCCCAATTCCTTCAATTTCTTGCAACAGAAATATGCAGAAAAGACATTTTCTCATTCGATAGTTAATTACACGTCGAGGGATGTAGCTCAGTGGTAGAGCGCTCGCTTCGCATGCGAGATGTCCTGGGTTCAAATCCCAGTTCCTCCAATTTCTTGCAACAGAAATATTCAGAAAAGACATTTTCTCATTCGATAGTTAATTACACGTCCACGGGGTGTAACTCAGGGGTAGAGCGCTCGCTTCGCATGCGAGATGTCCTGGGTTCAAATCCCAGTTCCTCCAATTTCTTGCAACAGAAATATGCAGAAAAGACATTTTCTCATTCGATAGTTACTTACACGTCGAGGGGGTGTAGCTCAGGGGTAGAGCGCTCGCTTCGCATGCAAGATGTCCTGGGTTCAAATCCCAATTCCTCCAATTTCTTGCAACAGAAATATGCAGAAAAGACATTTTCTCATTCGATAGTTGTTTATACGTGGAGGGGGTGTAGCTCACGGGTAGAGCGCTCGCTTCGCATGCGAGATGTCCTGGGTTCAAATACCAGCTCCTCCAATTTCTTGCAACAGAAATATGCAAAAAAGACACTTTCTCATTCGATAATTAATTACACGTCCAGGGGGTGTAGCTCAGGGGTAGAGCACTAGCTTCGCATGCGAGATGTCCTGGGTTCAAATCCCAGCTCCTCCAATTTCTTGCAACAGAAATATGCAAAAAAGACACTTTCTCATTCGATAATTAATTACACGTCCAGGGGGTGTAGCTCAGGGGTAGAGCGCTCGCTTCGCATGCGAGATGTCCTGAGTTCAAATCCCAGCTACTCTAATTTCTTGCAACAGAAATATTCAAAAAAGACACTTTCTCAATCGATAGTTATTTAAACTTAAAAGGGGTGTAGCTCAGGGGTAGAGCGCTCGCTTCGCATGCGAGATGTCCTGGGTTCAAATCCCAATTCCTCCAATTTCTTGCAACAGAAATATGCAGAAAAGACATTTTCTCATTCGATAGTTAATTACACGTCGAGGGATGTAGCTCAGGGGTAGAGCGCTCGATTCGCATGCGAGATGTCCTGGGTTCAAATCCCAATTCCTCCAATTTCTTGCAACAGAAATATGCAGAAAAGACATTTTCTCATTCGATAGTTAATTACACGTCCAGGGAGTGTAGCTCAGGGGTAGAGCGCTCGCTTCGCATGCGAGATGTCCTGGGTTCAAATCCCAGCTCCTCCAATTTCTTGCAACAGAAATATGCAAAAAAGACACTTTCTCATTCGATAGTTAAATATACGTCAAGGGGGTGTATCTCAGGGGTAGAGCGCTCGCTTCGCATGCGAGATGTCCTAGGTTCAAATCCCAGCTCCTCCAATTTCTTGCAACAGAAATATGCAGAAAAGACATTTTCTCAATCGATAGTTAATTACAGGTCGAGGGGGTGTAGCTCAGGGGTAGAGCGCTCGCTTCGCATGCGAGATGTCCTGGGTTCAAATCCCAGCTCCTCCGATTTCTTGCAACAGAAATATGCAGGAAAGACAATTTCTCATTCTATAGTTAATTACACGTCGAGGGGGTGTAGCTCAGGGGTAGAACGCTCTCTTCGCATGCAAGATGTCCTGGGTTCAAATCCCAGTTCCTCCAATTTCTTGCAACAGAAATATGCAGAAAAGACATTTTCTCATTCGATAGTTGTTTATACGTGTAAGGGGTGTAGCGCAGGGGTAGAGCGCTCGCTTCGCATGCGAGATGTCCTGGGTTCAAATACCAGCTCCTCCAATTTCTTGCAACAGAAATATGCAAAAAAGACATTTTCTCATTCGATAGTTATTTATACGTCAAGGGGGTGTAGCTCAGGGGTAGAGCGCTCGCTTCGCATGCGAGATGTCCTGGCTTCAAATCCCAGCTCCTCCGATTTCTTGCAACAGAAATATGCAGGAAAGACATTTTCTCATAAGATAGTTAATTTCTCATCGAGGGGGTGTAGCTTAGTGGTAGAGCGCTCGATTCGCATGCGAGATGTCCTGGGTTCAAATCCCAATTCCTCCAATTTCTTGCAACAGAAATATGCAGAAAAGACATTTTCTCATTCGATAGTTAATTACACGTCCAAGGGGTGTAACTCAGGGGTAGAGCGCTCGCTGCGCATGCGAGATGTCCTGGGTTCAAATCCCAGCTCCTCCAATTTCTTGCAACAGAATTATGCAAAAAAGACACTTTCTCATTCGATAGTTAATTACACGTCGAGGGGGTGTAGCTCAGGGGTAGAGCGCTCGCTTCGCATGCGAGATGTCCTGGGTTCAAATCCCAGTTTCTCCAATTTCTTGCAACAGAAATATTCAGAAAAGACATTTTCTCATTCGATAGTTAATTACACGTCCAGGGGGCGTAGCTCAGGGGTAGAGCGCTCGCTTCGCATGCGAGATGTCCTGAGTTCAAATCCCAGCTACTCTAATTTCTTGCAACAGAAATATTCAAAAAAGACACTTTCTCAATCGATAGTTATTTAAACTTAAAAGGGGTGTAGCTCAGGGGTAGAGCGCTCGCTTCGCATGCGAGATGTCCTGGGTTCAAATCCCAATTCCTCCAATTTCTTGCAACAGAAATATGCAGAAAAGACATTTTCTCATTCGATAGTTAATTACACGTCGAGGGATGTAGCTCAGGGGTAGAGCGCTCGATTCGCATGCGAGATGTCCTGGGTTCAAATCCCAATTCCTCCAATTTCTTGCAACAGAAATATGCAGAAAAGACATTTTCTCATTCGATAGTTAATTACACGTCGAGGGGGTGTAGCTCAGGGGTAGAGCGCTCGCTTCGCATGCGAGATGTCCTGGGTTCAAATCCCAGCTCCTCCAATTTCTTGCAACATTTATATATGCAAAAAAGACTGTTTCTCATTCGATAGTTATTTATACGTCAAGAAGGTGTAGCTCAGGGGTAGAGCGCTCGCTTCACATGCGAGATGTCCTGGCTTCAAATCCCAGCTCCTCCGATTTCTTGCAACAGAAATATGCAGGAAAGACATTTTCTCATAAGATAGTTAATTTCTCATCGAGGGGGTGTAGCTCAGTGGTAGAGCGCTCGATTCGCATGCGAGATGTCCTGGGTTAAAATCCCAATTCCTTCAATTTCTTGCAACAGAAATATGCAGAAAAGACATTTTCTCATTCGATAGTTAATTACACGTCGAGGGATGTAGCTCAGTGGTAGAGCGCTCGCTTCGCATGCGAGATGTCCTGGGTTCAAATCCCAGTTCCTCCAATTTCTTGCAACAGAAATATTCAGAAAAGACATTTTCTCATTCGATAGTTAATTACACGTCCACGGGGTGTAACTCAGGGGTAGAGCGCTCGCTTCGCATGCGAGATGTCCTGGGTTCAAATCCCAGTTCCTCCAATTTCTTGCAACAGAAATATGCAGAAAAGACATTTTCTCATTCGATAGTTACTTACACGTCGAGGGGGTGTAGCTCAGGGGTAGAGCGCTCGCTTCGCATGCAAGATGTCCTGGGTTCAAATCCCAATTCCTCCAATTTCTTGCAACAGAAATATGCAGAAAAGACATTTTCTCATTCGATAGTTGTTTATACGTGGAGGGGGTGTAGCTCACGGGTAGAGCGCTCGCTTCGCATGCGAGATGTCCTGGGTTCAAATACCAGCTCCTCCAATTTCTTGCAACAGAAATATGCAAAAAAGACACTTTCTCATTCGATAATTAATTACACGTCCAGGGGGTGTAGCTCAGGGGTAGAGCACTAGCTTCGCATGCGAGATGTCCTGGGTTCAAATCCCAGCTCCTCCAATTTCTTGCAACAGAAATATGCAAAAAAGACACTTTCTCATTCGATAATTAATTACACGTCCAGGGGGTGTAGCTCAGGGGTAGAGCGCTCGCTTCGCATGCGAGATGTCCTGAGTTCAAATCCCAGCTACTCTAATTTCTTGCAACAGAAATATTCAAAAAAGACACTTTCTCAATCGATAGTTATTTAAACTTAAAAGGGGTGTAGCTCAGGGGTAGAGCGCTCGCTTCGCATGCGAGATGTCCTGGGTTCAAATCCCAATTCCTCCAATTTCTTGCAACAGAAATATGCAGAAAAGACATTTTCTCATTCGATAGTTAATTACACGTCGAGGGATGTAGCTCAGGGGTAGAGCGCTCGATTCGCATGCGAGATGTCCTGGGTTCAAATCCCAATTCCTCCAATTTCTTGCAACAGAAATATGCAGGAAAGACATTTTCTCATTCGATAGTTAATTACACGTCGAGGGGGTGTAGCTCAGGGGTAGAGCGCTCGCTTCGCATGCGAGATGTCCTGGGTTCAAATCCCAGCTCCTCCAATTTCTTGCAACATTTATATATGCAAAAAAGACTGTTTCTCATTCGATAGTTATTTATACGTCAAGAAGGTGTAGCTCAGGGGTAGAGCGCTCGCTTCGCATGCGAGATGTCCTGGCTTCAAATCCCAGCTCCTCCGATTTCTTGCAACAGAAATATGCAGGAAAGACATTTTCTCATAAGATAGTTAATTTCTCATCGAGGGGGTGTAGCTCAGTGGTAGAGCGCTCGATTCGCATGCGAGATGTCCTGGGTTAAAATCCCAATTCCTTCAATTTCTTGCAACAGAAATATGCAGAAAAGACATTTTCTCATTCGATAGTTAATTACACGTCGAGGGATGTAGCTCAGTGGTAGAGCGCTCGCTTCGCATGCGAGATGTCCTGGGTTCAAATCCCAGTTCCTCCAATTTCTTGCAACAGAAATATTCAGAAAAGACATTTTCTCATTCGATAGTTAATTACACGTCCAGGGGGTGTAACTCAGGGGTAGAGCGCTCGCTTCGCATGCGAGATGTCCTGGGTTCAAATCCCAGTTCCTCCAATTTCTTGCAACAGAAATATGCAGAAAAGACATTTTCTCATTCGATAGTTACTTACACGTCGAGGGGGTGTAGCTCAGGGGTAGAGCGCTCGCTTCGCATGCAAGATGTCCTGGGTTCAAATCCCAATTCCTCCAATTTCTTGCAACAGAAATATGCAGAAAAGACATTTTCTCATTCGATAGTTGTTTATACGTGGAGGGGGTGTAGCTCACGGGTAGAGCGCTCGCTTCGCATGCGAGATGTCCTGGGTTCAAATACCAGCTCCTCCAATTTCTTGCAACAGAAATATGCAAAAAAGACACTTTCTCATTCGATAATTAATTACACGTCCAGGGGGTGTAGCTCAGGGGTAGAGCACTAGCTTCGCATGCGAGATGTCCTGGGTTCAAATCCCAGTTCCTCCAATTTCTTGCAACATTTATATATGCAAAAAAGACTGTTTCTCATTCGATAGTTATTTATACGTCAAGGGGTGTAGCTCAGGGGTAGAGCGCTCGCTTCGCGTGCGAGATGTCCTGGGTTCAAATCCCAGCTCCTCCGATTTCTTGCAACAGAAATATGCAGGAAAGACATTTTCTCATAAGATAGTTAATTTCTCATCGAGGGGGTGTAGCTCAGTGGTAGAGCGCTCGATTCGCATGCGAGATGTCCTGGGTTAAAATCCCAATTCCTTCAATTTCTTGCAACAGAAATATGCAGAAAAGACATTTTCTCATTCGATAGTTAATTACACGTCGAGGGATGTAGCTCAGTGGTAGAGCGCTCGCTTCGCATGCGAGATGTCCTGGGTTCAAATCCCAGTTCCTCCAATTTCTTGCAACAGAAATATTCAGAAAAGACATTTTCTCATTCGATAGTTAATTACACGTCCAGGGGGTGTAACTCAGGGGTAGAGCGCTCGCTTCGCATGCGAGATGTCCTGGGTTCAAATCCCAGTTCCTCCAATTTCTTGCAACAGAAATATGCAGAAAAGACATTTTCTCATTCGATAGTTACTTACACGTCGAGGGGGTGTAGCTCAGGGGTAGAGCGCTCGCTTCGCATGCAAGATGTCCTGGGTTCAAATCCCAATTCCTCCAATTTCTTGCAACAGAAATATGCAGAAAAGACATTTTCTCATTCGATAGTTGTTTATACGTGGAGGGGGTGTAGCTCACGGGTAGAGCGCTCGCTTCGCATGCGAGATGTCCTGGGTTCAAATACCAGCTCCTCCAATTTCTTGCAACAGAAATATGCAAAAAAGACACTTTCTCATTCGATAATTAATTACACGTCCAGGGGGTGTAGCTCAGGGGTAGAGCACTAGCTTCGCATGCGAGATGTCCTGGGTTCAAATCCCAGTTCCTCCAATTTCTTGCAACATTTATATATGCAAAAAAGACTGTTTCTCATTCGATAGTTATTTATACGTCAAGGGGTGTAGCTCAGGGGTAGAGCGCTCGCTTCGCATGCGAGATGTCCTGGGTTCAAATCCCAGCTCCTCCAATTTCTTGCAACATTTATATATGCAAAAAAGTCTGTTTCTCATTCGATAGTTAATTTCACGTCGAGGAGGTGTAGCTCAAGGGTAGAGCGCTCGCTTCGCATTCGAGATGTCCTGGGTTCAAATCCCAGCTCCTCCAATTTCTTGCAACATTTATATATGCAAAAATAACATTTTCCCATTCGATAGTTATTTATACGTCGAGGGATGTAGCTCAGTGGTAGAGCGCTCGCTTAGCATGCGAGATGTCCTGGGTTCAAATCCCAGTTCCTCCAATTTCTTGCAACAGAAATATGCAAAAAAGACACTTTCTCAATCGATAGTTATTTAAACTTAAAAGGGGTGTCGCTCAGGGGTAGAGCGCTCGCTTCACATGCAAGATGTCCTGGGTTCAAATCCCAATTCCTCCAATTTCTTGCAACAGAAATATGCAGAAAAGACATTTTCTCATTCGATAGTTAATTACACGTCGAGGGGGTGTAGCTCAGGGGTAGAGCGCTCGCTTCGCATGCGAGATGTCCTGGGTTCAAATCCCAGCTCCTCCAATTTCTTGCAACATTTATATATGCAAAAAAGACTGTTTCTCATTCGATAGCTATTTATACGTCAAGAAGGTGTAGCTCAAGGGTAGAGCGCTCGCTTCGCATGCGAGATGTCCTGGCTTCAAATCCCAGCTCCTCCGATTTCTTGCAACAAAAATATGCAGGAAAGACATTTTCTCATAAGATAGTTAATTTCTCATCGAGGGGGTGTAGCTCAGTGGTAGAGCGCTCGATTCGCATGCGAGATGTCCTGGGTTAAAATCCCAATTCCTCCAATTTCTTGCAACAGAAATATGCAGAAAAGACATTTTCTCATTCGATAGTTAATTAATTACACGTCCAGGAAGTATAACTCAGGGGTAGAGCGCTCGCTTCGCATGCGAGATGTCCTGGGTTCAAATCCCAGTTCCTCCAATTTCTTGCAACAGAAATATGCAGAAAAGACATTTTCTCATTCGATAGTTAATTACACGTCGCGGGGGTGTAGCTCAGGGGTAGAGCGCTCGCTTCGCATGCAAGATGTCTTGGGTTAAAATCCCAATTCCTCCAGTTTCTTGCAACATTTATATATGCAAAAAAGACTGTTTCTCATTCGATAGTTATTTATACGTCAAGGGGTGTAGCTCAGGGGTAGAGCGCTCGCTTCGCATGCGAGATGTCCTGGGTTCAAATACCAGCTCCTCCAATTTCTTGCAACAGAAATATGCAAAAAAGACACTTTCTCATTCGATAATTAATTACACGTCCAGGGGGTGTAGCTCAGGGGTAGAGCACTAGCTTCGCATGCGAGATGTCCTGGGTTTAAATCCAAGTTAATCCAATTTCTTGCAACAGAAATATGCAGAAAAGACATTTTCTCATTCGATAGTTAATTACACGTCGAGGGGGTGTAGCTCAGGGGTTGAGCGCTCGCTTCGCATGCGAGATGTCCTGGGTTCAAATCCCAGTTCCTCCAATTTCTTGCAACAGAAATATGCAGAAAAGACATTTTCTCATTCGATAGTTAATTACACGTCGAGGGGGTGTAGCTCAGGGGTAGAGCGCTCGATTCGCATGCGAGATGTCCTGGGTTCAAATCCCAATTCCTCCAATTTCTTGCAACAGAAATATGCAGAAAAGACATTTTCTCATTCGATAGTTAATTACACGTCGAGGGGGTGTAGCTCAGGGGTAGAGCGCTCGCTTCGCATGCGAGATGTCCTGGGTTCAAATCCCAGCTCCTCCAATTTCTTGCAACATTTATATATGCAAAAAAGACTGTTTCTCATTCGATAGTTATTTATACGTCAAGAAGGTGTAGCTCAGGGGTAGAGCGCTCGCTTCGCATGCGAGATGTCCTGGCTTCAAATCCCAGCTCCTCCGATTTCTTGCAACAGAAATATGCAGGAAAGACATTTTCTCATAAGATAGTTAATTTCTCATCGAGGGGGTGTAGCTCAGTGGTAGAGCGCTCGATTCGCATGCGAGATGTCCTGGGTTAAAATCCCAATTCCTTCAATTTCTTGCAACAGAAATATGCAGAAAAGACATTTTCTCATTCGATAGTTAATTACACGTCGAGGGATGTAGCTCAGTGGTAGAGCGCTCGCTTCGCATGCGAGATGTCCTGGGTTCAAATCCCAGTTCCTCCAATTTCTTGCAACAGAAATATTCAGAAAAGACATTTTCTCATTCGATAGTTAATTACACGTCCAGGGGGTGTAACTCAGGGGTAGAGCGCTCGCTTCGCATGCGAGATGTCCTGGGTTCAAATCCCAGTTCCTCCAATTTCTTGCAACAGAAATATGCAGAAAAGACATTTTCTCATTCGATAGTTACTTACACGTCGAGGGGGTGTAGCTCAGGGGTAGAGCGCTCGCTTCGCATGCAAGATGTCCTGGGTTCAAATCCCAATTCCTCCAATTTCTTGCAACAGAAATATGCAGAAAAGACATTTTCTCATTCGATAGTTGTTTATACGTGGAGGGGGTGTAGCTCACGGGTAGAGCGCTCGCTTCGCATGCGAGATGTCCTGGGTTCAAATACCAGCTCCTCCAATTTCTTGCAACAGAAATATGCAAAAAAGACACTTTCTCATTCGATAATTAATTACACGTCCAGGGGGTGTAGCTCAGGGGTAGAGCACTAGCTTCGCATGCGAGATGTCCTGGGTTCAAATCCCAGTTCCTCCAATTTCTTGCAACATTTATATATGCAAAAAAGACTGTTTCTCATTCGATAGTTATTTATACGTCAAGGGGTGTAGCTCAGGGGTAGAGCGCTCGCTTCGCGTGCGAGATGTCCTGGGTTCAAATCCCAGCTCCTCCGATTTCTTGCAACAGAAATATGCAGGAAAGACATTTTCTCATAAGATAGTTAATTTCTCATCGAGGGGGTGTAGCTCAGTGGTAGAGCGCTCGATTCGCATGCGAGATGTCCTGGGTTAAAATCCCAATTCCTTCAATTTCTTGCAACAGAAATATGCAGAAAAGACATTTTCTCATTCGATAGTTAATTACACGTCGAGGGATGTAGCTCAGTGGTAGAGCGCTCGCTTCGCATGCGAGATGTCCTGGGTTCAAATCCCAGTTCCTCCAATTTCTTGCAACAGAAATATTCAGAAAAGACATTTTCTCATTCGATAGTTAATTACACGTCCAGGGGGTGTAACTCAGGGGTAGAGCGCTCGCTTCGCATGCGAGATGTCCTGGGTTCAAATCCCAGTTCCTCCAATTTCTTGCAACAGAAATATGCAGAAAAGACATTTTCTCATTCGATAGTTACTTACACGTCGAGGGGGTGTAGCTCAGGGGTAGAGCGCTCGCTTCGCATGCGAGATGTCCTGGGTTCAAATCCCAATTCCTCCAATTTCTTGCAACAGAAATATGCAGAAAAGACATTTTCTCATTCGATAGTTGTTTATACGTGGAGGGGGTGTAGCTCACGGGTAGAGCGCTCGCTTCGCATGCGAGATGTCCTGGGTTCAAATACCAGCTCCTCCAATTTCTTGCAACAGAAATATGCAAAAAAGACACTTTCTCATTCGATAATTAATTACACGTCCAGGGGGTGTAGCTCAGGGGTAGAGCACTAGCTTCGCATGCGAGATGTCCTGGGTTCAAATCCCAGTTCCTCCAATTTCTTGCAACATTTATATATGCAAAAAAGACTGTTTCTCATTCGATAGTTATTTATACGTCAAGGGGTGTAGCTCAGGGGTAGAGCGCTCGCTTCGCATGCGAGATGTCCTGGGTTCAAATCCCAGCTCCTCCAATTTCTTGCAACATTTATATATGCAAAAAAGTCTGTTTCTCATTCGATAGTTAATTTCACGTCGAGGAGGTGTAGCTCAAGGGTAGAGCGCTCGCTTCGCATTCGAGATGTCCTGGGTTCAAATCCCAGCTCCTCCAATTTCTTGCAACATTTATATATGCAAAAATAACATTTTCCCATTCGATAGTTATTTATACGTCGAGGGATGTAGCTCAGTGGTAGAGCGCTCGCTTAGCATGCGAGATGTCCTGGATTCAAATCCCAGTTCCTCCAATTTCTTGCAACAGAAATATGCAAAAAAGACACTTTCTCAATCGATAGTTATTTAAACTTAAAAGGGGTGTAGCTCAGGGGTAGAGCGCTCGCTTCACATGCAAGATGTCCTGGGTTCAAATCCCAATTCCTCCAATTTCTTGCAACAGAAATATGCAGAAAAGACATTTTCTCATTCGATAGTTAATTACACGTCGAGGGGGTGTAGCTCAGGTTTAGAGCGCTCGCTTCGCATGCGAGATGTCCTGGGTTCAAATCCCAGCTCCTCCAATTTCTTGCAACATTTATATATGCAAAAAAGACTGTTTCTCATTCGATAGCTATTTATACGTCAAGAAGGTGTAGCTCAAGGGTAGAGCGCTCGCTTCGCATGCGAGATGTCCTGGCTTCAAATCCCAGCTCCTCCGATTTCTTGCAACAAAAATATGCAGGAAAGACATTTTCTCATAAGATAGTTAATTTCTCATCGAGGGGGTGTAGCTCAGTGGTAGAGCGCTCGATTCGCATGCGAGATGTCCTGGGTTAAAATCCCAATTCCTCCAATTTCTTGCAACAGAAATATGCAGAAAAGACATTTTCTCATTCGATAGTTAATTAATTACACGTCCAGGAAGTATAACTCAGGGGTAGAGCGCTCGCTTCGCATGCGAGATGTCCTGGGTTCAAATCCCAGTTCCTCCAATTTCTTGCAACAGAAATATGCAGAAAAGACATTTTCTCATTCGATAGTTAATTACACGTCGCGGGGGTGTAGCTCAGGGGTAGAGCGCTCGCTTCGCATGCAAGATGTCTTGGGTTAAAATCCCAATTCCTCCAGTTTCTTGCAACAGAAATATGCAGAAAAGACATTTTCTCATTCGATAGTTGTTTATACGTGGACGGGGTGTAGCTCAGGGGTAGAGCGCTCGCTTCGCATGCGAGATGTCCTGGGTTCAAATACCAGCTCCTCCAATTTCTTGCAACAGAAATATGCAAAAAAGACACTTTCTCATTCGATAATTAATTACACGTCCAGGGGGTGTAGCTCAGGGGTAGAGCACTAGCTTCGCATGCGAGATGTCCTGGGTTTAAATCCAAGTTAATCCAATTTCTTGCAACAGAAATATGCAGAAAAGACATTTTCTCATTCGATAGTTAATTACACGTCGAGGGGGTGTAGCTCAGGGGTTGAGCGCTCGCTTCGCATGCGAGATGTCCTGGGTTCAAATCCCAGTTCCTACAATTTCTTGCAACAGAAATATGCAGAAAAGACATTTTCTCATTCGATAGTTAATTACACGTCGAGGGGGTGTAGCTCAGGGGTAGAGCGCTCGATTCGCATGCGAGATGTCCTGGGTTCAAATCCCAATTCCTCCAATTTCTTGCAACAGAAATATGCAGAAAAGACATTTTCTCATTCGATAGTTAATTACACGTCGAGGGATGTAGCTCAGTGGTAGAGCGCTCGCTTCGCATGCGAGATGTCCTGGGTTCAAATCCCAGTTCCTCCAATTTCTTGCAACAGAAATATGCAAAAAAGACACTTTCTCATTCGATAGTTAATTACACGTCGAGGGGGTGTAGCTCAGGGGTAGAGCGCTCGCTTCGCATGCGAGATGTCCTGGGTTCAAATCCCAGCTCCTCCAATTTCTTGCAACATTTATATATGCAAAAAAGACATTTTCTCATTCGATAGTTATTTATACGTCAAGAAGGTGTAGCTCAGGGGTAGAGCGCTCGCTTCGCATGCGAGATGTCCTGGCTTCAAATCCCAGCTCCTCCGATTTCTTGCAACAGAAATATGCAGGAAAGACATTTTCTCATAAGATAGTTAATTTTTCATCGAGGGGGTGTAGCTCAGTGGTAGAGCGCTCGATTCGCATGCGAGATGTCCTGGGTTAAAATCCCAATTCCTTCAATTTCTTGCAACAGAAATACGCAGAAAAGACATTTTCTCATTCGATAGTTAATTACACGTCGAGGGATGTAGCTCAGTGGTAGAGCGCTCGCTTCGCATGCGAGATGTCCTGGGTTCAAATCCCAGTTCCTCCAATTTCTAGCAACAGAAATATTCAGAAAAGACATTTTCTCATTCGATAGTTAATTACACGTCCAGGGGGTGTAACTCAGGGGTAGAGCGCTCGCTTCGCATGCGAGATGTCCTGGGTTCAAATCCCAGTTCCTCCAATTTCTTGCAACAGAAATATGCAGAAAAGACATTTTCTCATTCGATAGTTAATTACACGTCGAGGGGGTGTAGCTCAGGGGTAGAGCGCTCGCTTCGCATGCAAGATGTCCTGGGTTCAAATCCCAATTCCTCCAATTTCTTGCAACAGAAATATGCAGAAAAGACATTTTCTCATTCGATAGTTGTTTATACGTGGAGGGGGTGTAGCTCAGGGGTAGAGCGCTCGCTTCGCATGCGAGATGTCCTGGGTTCAAATACCAGCTCCTCCAATTTCTTGCAACAGAAATATGCAAAAAAGACACTTTCTCATTCGATAATTAATTACACGTCCAGGGGGTGTAGCTCAGGGGTAGAGCACTAGTTTCGCATGCGAGATGTCCTGGGTTCAAATCCCAGTTCCTCCAATTTCTTGCAACATTTATATATGCAAAAATAACATTTTCTCATTCGATAGTTATTTATACGTCGAGGGATGTAGCTCAGTGGTAGAGCGCTCGCTTAGCATGCGAGATGTCCTGGGTTCAAATCCCAGTTCCTCCAATTTCTTGCAACAGAAATATGCAGAAAAGACATTTTCTCATTCGATAGTTAATTACACGTCGAGGGGGTGTAGCTCAGGGGTAGAGCGCTCGCTTCGCATGCGAGATGTCCTGGGTTCAAATCCCAGTTCCTCCAATTTCTTGCAACAGAAATATGCAGGAAAGACATTTTCTCATAAGATAGTTAATTTCTCATCGAGGGGGTGTAGCTCAGTGGTAGAGCGCTCGATTCGCATGCGAGATGTCCTGGGTTCAAATCCCAATTCCTCCAATTTCTTGCAACAGAAATATGCAGAAAAGACATTTTCTCATTCGATAGTTAATTACACGTCGAGGGATGTAGCTCAGGGGTAGAGCGCTCGATTCGCATGCGAGATGTCCTGGGTTCAAATCCCAATTCCTCCAATTTCTTGCAACAGAAATATGCAGAAAAGACATTTTCTCATTCGATAGTTAATTACACGTCGAGGGCGTGTAGCTCAGGGGTAGAGCGCTCGCTTCGCATGCGAGATGTCCTGGGTTCAAATCCCAGCTCTTCCGATTTCTTGCAACAGAAATATGCAGGAAAGACATTTTCTCATAAGATAGTTAATTTCTCATCGAGGGGGTGTAGCTCAGTGGTAGAGCGCTCGATTCGCATGCGAGATGTCCTGGGTTAAAATCCCAATTCCTTCAATTTCTTGCAACAGAAATATGCAGAAAAGACATTTTCTCATTCGATAGTTAATTACACGTCGAGGGATGTAGCTCAGTGGTAGAGCGCTCGCTTCGCATGCGAGATGTCCTGGGTTCAAATCCCAGTTCCTCCAATTTCTTGCAACAGAAATATTCAGAAAAGACATTTTCTCATTCGATAGTTAATTACACGTCCAGGGGGTGTAACTCAGGGGTAGAGCGCTCGCTTCGCATGCGAGATGTCCTGGGTTCAAATCCCAGTTCCTCCAATTTCTTGCAACAGAAATATGCAGAAAAGACATTTTCTCATTCGATAGTTAATTACACGTCGAGGGGGTGTAGCTCAGGGGTAGAGCGCTCGCTTCGCATGCAAGATGTCCTGGGTTCAAATCCCAATTCCTCCAATTTCTCTGCAACAGAAATATGCAGAAAAGACATTTTCTCATTCGATAGTTGTTTATACGTGGAGGGGGTGTATCTCAGGGGTAGAGCGCTCGCTTCGCATGCGAGATGTCCTGGGTTCAAATCCCAGTTCCTCCAATTTCTTGCAACATTTATATATGCAAAAAAGACTTTTTCTCATTCGATAGTTAATTACACGTCGAGGAGGTGTAGCTCAAGGGTAGAGCGCTCGCTTCGCATTCGAGATGTCCTGGGTTCAAATCCCAGCTCCTCCAATTTCTTGCAACATTTATATATGCAAAAATAACATTTTCTCATTCGATAGTTATTTATACGTCGAGGGATGTAGCTCAGTGGTAGAGCGCTCGCTTAGCATGCGAGATGTCCTGGGTTCAAATCCCAGTTCCTCCAATTTCTTGCAACAGAAATATTCAGAAAAGACATTTTCTCATTCGATAGTTAATTACACGTCCATGGGGCGTAGCTCAGGGGTAGAGCGCTCGCTTCGCATGCGAGATGTCCTGGGTTCAAATCCCAGCTCCTCCAATTTCTTGCAACATTTATATATGCAAAAAAGACATTTTCTCATTCGATAGTTATTTATACGTCAAGAAGGTGTAGCTCAGGGGTAGAGCGCTCGCTTCGCATGCGAGATGTCCTGGCTTCAAATCCCAGCTCCTCCGATTTCTTGCAACAGAAATATGCAGGAAAGACATTTTCTCATAAGATAGTTAATTTTTCATCGAGGGGGTGTAGCTCAGTGGTAGAGCGCTCGATTCGCATGCGAGATGTCCTGGGTTAAAATCCCAATTCCTTCAATTTCTTGCAACAGAAATACGCAGAAAAGACATTTTCTCATTCGATAGTTAATTACACGTCGAGGGATGTAGCTCAGTGGTAGAGCGCTCGCTTCGCATGCGAGATGTCCTGGGTTCAAATCCCAGTTCCTCCAATTTCTAGCAACAGAAATATTCAGAAAAGACATTTTCTCATTCGATAGTTAATTACACGTCCAGGGGGTGTAACTCAGGGGTAGAGCGCTCGCTTCGCATGCGAGATGTCCTGGGTTCAAATCCCAGTTCCTCCAATTTCTTGCAACAGAAATATGCAGAAAAGACATTTTCTCATTCGATAGTTAATTACACGTCGAGGGGGTGTAGCTCAGGGGTAGAGCGCTCGCTTCGCATGCAAGATGTCCTGGGTTCAAATCCCAATTCCTCCAATTTCTTGCAACAGAAATATGCAGAAAAGACATTTTCTCATTCGATAGTTGTTTATACGTGGAGGGGGTGTAGCTCAGGGGTAGAGCGCTCGCTTCGCATGCGAGATGTCCTGGGTTCAAATACCAGCTCCTCCAATTTCTTGCAACAGAAATATGCAAAAAAGACACTTTCTCATTCGATAATTAATTACACGTCCAGGGGGTGTAGCTCAGGGGTAGAGCACTAGTTTCGCATGCGAGATGTCCTGGGTTCAAATCCCAGTTCCTCCAATTTCTTGCAACATTTATATATGCAAAAATAACATTTTCTCATTCGATAGTTATTTATACGTCGAGGGATGTAGCTCAGTGGTAGAGCGCTCGCTTAGCATGCGAGATGTCCTGGGTTCAAATCCCAGTTCCTCCAATTTCTTGCAACAGAAATATGCAGAAAAGACATTTTCTCATTCGATAGTTAATTACACGTCGAGGGGGTGTAGCTCAGGGGTAGAGCGCTCGCTTCGCATGCGAGATGTCCTGGGTTCAAATCCCAGTTCCTCCAATTTCTTGCAACAGAAATATGCAGGAAAGACATTTTCTCATAAGATAGTTAATTTCTCATCGAGGGGGTGTAGCTCAGTGGTAGAGCGCTCGATTCGCATGCGAGATGTCCTGGGTTCAAATCCCAATTCCTCCAATTTCTTGCAACAGAAATATGCAGAAAAGACATTTTCTCATTCGATAGTTAATTACACGTCGAGGGATGTAGCTCAGGGGTAGAGCGCTCGATTCGCATGCGAGATGTCCTGGGTTCAAATCCCAATTCCTCCAATTTCTTGCAACAGAAATATGCAGAAAAGACATTTTCTCATTCGATAGTTAATTACACGTCGAGGGCGTGTAGCTCAGGGGTAGAGCGCTCGCTTCGCATGCGAGATGTCCTGGGTTCAAATCCCAGCTCCTCCGATTTCTTGCAACAGAAATATGCAGGAAAGACATTTTCTCATAAGATAGTTAATTTCTCATCGAGGGGGTGTAGCTCAGTGGTAGAGCGCTCGATTCGCATGCGAGATGTCCTGGGTTAAAATCCCAATTCCTTCAATTTCTTGCAACAGAAATATGCAGAAAAGACATTTTCTCATTCGATAGTTAATTACACGTCGAGGGATGTAGCTCAGTGGTAGAGCGCTCGCTTCGCATGCGAGATGTCCTGGGTTCAAATCCCAGTTCCTCCAATTTCTTGCAACAGAAATATTCAGAAAAGACATTTTCTCATTCGATAGTTAATTACACGTCCAGGGGGTGTAACTCAGGGGTAGAGCGCTCGCTTCGCATGCGAGATGTCCTGGGTTCAAATCCCAGTTCCTCCAATTTCTTGCAACAGAAATATGCAGAAAAGACATTTTCTCATTCGATAGTTAATTACACGTCGAGGGGGTGTAGCTCAGGGGTAGAGCGCTCGCTTCGCATGCAAGATGTCCTGGGTTCAAATCCCAATTCCTCCAATTTCTCTGCAACAGAAATATGCAGAAAAGACATTTTCTCATTCGATAGTTGTTTATACGTGGAGGGGGTGTAGCTCAGGGGTAGAGCGCTCGCTTCGCATGCGAGATGTCCTGGGTTCAAATCCCAGTTCCTCCAATTTCTTGCAACATTTATATATGCAAAAAAGACTGTTTCTCATTCGATAGTTAATTACACGTCGAGGAGGTGTAGCTCAAGGGTAGAGCGCTCGCTTCGCATTCGAGATGTCCTGGGTTCAAATCCCAGCTCCTCCAATTTCTTGCAACATTTATATATGCAAAAATAACATTTTCTCATTCGATAGTTATTTATACGTCGAGGGATGTAGCTCAGTGGTAGAGCGCTCGCTTAGCATGCGAGATGTCCTGGGTTCAAATCCCAGTTCCTCCAATTTCTTGCAACAGAAATATTCAGAAAAGACATTTTCTCATTCGATAGTTAATTACACGTCCAGGGGGCGTAGCTCAGGGGTAGAGAGCTCGCTTCGCATGCGAGATGTCCTGGGTTCAAATCCCAGCTCCTCCAATTTCTTGCAACATTTATATATGCAAAAAAGACTGTTTCTCATTCGATAGTTATTTATACGTCAAGAAGGTGTAGCTCAAGGGTAGAGCGCTCGCTTCGCATGCGAGATGTCCTGGCTTCAAATCCCAGCTCCTCCGATTTCTTGCAACAGAAATATGCAGGAAAGACATTTTCTCATAAGATAGTTAATTTCTCATCGAGGGGGTGTAGCTCAGTGGTAGAGCGCTCGATTCGCATGCGAGATGTCCTGGGTTAAAATCCCAATTCCTCCAATTTCTTGCAACAGAAATATGCAGAAAAGACATTTTCTCATTCGATAGTTAATTACACGTCGAGGGGGTGTAGCTCAGGGGTAGAGCGCTCGCTTCGCATGCAAGATGTCCTGGGTTCAAATACCAGCTCCTCCAATTTCTTGCAACAGAAATATGCAAAAAAGACACTTTCTCATTCGATAATTAATTACACGTCCAGGGGGTGTAGCTCAGGGGTAGAGCACTAGCTTCGCATGCGAGATGTCCTGGGTTTAAATCCAAGTTAATCCAATTTCTTGCAACAGAAATATGCAGAAAAGACATTTTCTCATTCGATAGTTAATTACACGTCGAGGGGGTGTAGCTCAGGGGTAGAGCGCTCGCTTCGCATGCGAGATGTCCTGGGTTCAAATCCCAGTTCCTCCAATTTCTTGCAACAGAAATATGCAAAAAAGACATTTTCTCATTCGATAGTTAATTACACGTCGAGGGGGTGTAGCTCAGGGGTAGAGCGCTCGCTTCGCATGCGAGATGTCCTGGGTTCAAATCCCAGTTCCTCCAATTTCTTGCAACAGAAATATGCAGAAAAGACATTTTCTCATTCGATAGTTAATTACACGTCGAGGGGGTGTAGCTCAGGGGTAGAGCGCTCGCTTCGCATGCGAGATGTCCTGGCTTCAAATCCCAGCTCCTCCGATTTCTTGCAACAGAAATATGCAGGAAAGACATTTTCTCATAAGATAGTTAATTTCTCATCGAGGTGGTGTAGCTCAGTGGTAGAGCGCTCGATTCGCATGCGAGATGCCCTGGGTTTAAATCCCAATTCCTCCAATTTCTTGCAACAGAAATATGCAGAAAAGACATTTTCTCATTCGATAGTTAATTAAACGTCGAGGGATGTAGCTCAGTGGTAGAGCGCTCGCTTCGCATGCGAGAAGTCCTGGGTTCAAATCCCAGTTCCTCCAATTTTTTGCAACAGAAATATTCAGAAAAGACATTTTCTCATTCGATAGTTAATTACACGTCGAGGAGGTGTAGCTCAAGGGTAGAGCGCTCGCTTCGCATTCGAGATGTCCTGGGTTCAAATCCCAGCTCCTCCAATTTCTTGCAACATTTATATATGCAAAAATAACATTTTCTCATTCGATAGTTAATTACACGTCGAGGGGGTGTAGCTCAGGGGTAGAGCGCTCGCTTCGCATGCAAGATGTCCTGGGTTCAAATACCAGCTCCTCCAATTTCTTGCAACAGAAATATGCAAAAAAGACACTTTCTCATTCGATAATTAATTACACGTCCAGGGGGTGTAGCTCAGGGGTAGAGCACTAGCTTCGCATGCGAGATGTCCTGGGTTCAAATCCCAGTTCCTCCAATTTCTTGCAACATTTATATATGCAAAAAAGACTGTTTCTCATTCGATAGTTAATTACACGTCGAGGAGGTGTAGCTCAAGGGTAGAGCGCTCGCTTCGCATTCGAGATGTCCTGGGTTCAAATCCCAGCTCCTCCAATTTCTTGCAACATTTATATATGCAAAAATAACATTTTCTCATTCGATATATATTTATACGTCGAGGGATGTAGCTCAGTGGTAGAGCGCTCGCTTAGCATGCGAGATGTCCTGGGTTCAAATCCCAGTTCCTCCAATTTCTTGCAACAGAAATATTCAGAAAAGACATTTTCTCATTCGATAGTTAATTACACGTCCAGGGGGCGTAGCTCAGGGGTAGAGCGCTCGCTTCGCATGCGAGATGTCCTGAGTTCAAATCCCAGCTACTCTAATTTCTTGCAACAGAAATATGCAAAAAAGACACTTTCTCAATCGATATTTATTTAAACTTAAAAGGGGTGTAGCTCAGGGGTAGAGCGCTCGCTTCACATGCAAGATGTCCTGGGTTCAAATCCCAATTCCTCCAATTTCTTGCAACAGAAATATGCAGAAAAGACATTTTCTCATTCGATAGTTATTTACACGTCGAGGGGGTGTAGCTCAGGGGTAGAGCGCTCGCTTCGCATGCGAGATGTCCTGGGTTCAAATCCCAGCTCCTCCAATTTCTTGCAACATTTATATATGCAAAAAAGACTGTTTCTCATTCGATAGTTATTTATACGTCAAGAAGGTGTAGCTCAAGGGTAGAGCGCTCGCTTCGCATGCGAGATGTCCTGGCTTCAAATCCCAGCTCCTCCGATTTCTTGCAACAGAAATATGCAGGAAAGACATTTTCTCATAAGATAGTTAATTTCTCATCGAGGGGGTGTAGCTCAGTGGTAGAGCGCTCGATTCGCATGCGAGATGTCCTGGGTTAAAATCCCAATTCCTCCAATTTCTTGCAACAGAAATATGCAGAAAAGACATTTTCTCATTCGATAGTTAATTACACGTCCAGGGGGTATAACTCAGGGGTAGAGCGCTCGCTTCGCATGCGAGATGTCCTGGGTTCAAATCCCAGTTCCTCAAATTTCTTGCAACAGAAATATGCAGAAAAGACATTTTCTCATTCGATAGTTAATTACACGTCGAGAGGTTGTAGCTCAGGGGTAGAGCGCTCGCTTCGCATGCAAGATGTCCTGGGTTAAAATCCCAATTCCTCCAATTTCTTGCAACAGAAATATGCAAAAAAGACACTTTCTCATTCGATAATTAATTACACGTCCAGGGGGTGTAGCTCAGTGGTAGAGCGCTCGATTCGCATGCGAGATGTCCTGGGTTTAAATCCAAGTTAATCCAATTTCTTGCAACAGAAATATGCAGAAAAGACATTTTCTCATTCGATAGTTAATTACACGTCGAGGGGGTGTAGCTCAGGGGTAGAGCGCTCGCTTCGCATGCGAGATGTCCTGGGTTCAAATCCCAGTTCCTCCAATTTCTTGCAACAGAAATATGCAAAAAAGACATTTTCTCATTCGATAGTTAATTACACGTCGAGGGGGTGTAGCTCAGGGGTAGAGCGCTCGCTTCGCATGCGAGATGTCCTGGGTTCAAATCCCAGTTCCTCCAATTTCTTGCAACAGAAATATGCAGAAAAGACATTTTCTCATTCGTTAGTTAATTACACGTCGAGGGGGTGTAGCTCAGGGGTAGAGCGCTCGCTTCGCATGCGAGATGTCCTGGCTTCAAATCCCAGCTCCTCCGATTTCTTGCAACAGAAATATGCAGGAAAGACATTTTCTCATAAGATAGTTAATTTCTCATCGAGGGGGTGTAGCTCAGGGGTAGAGCGCTCGCTTCGCATGCGAGATGTCTTGGGTTCAAATCCCAGCTCCTCCAATTTCTTGCAACATTTATATATGCAAAAATAACATTTTCTCATTCGATAGTTATTTGTACGTCGAGGGATGTAGCTCAGTGGTAGAGCGCTCGCTTAGCATGCGAGATGTCCTGGGTTCAAATCCCAGTTCCTCCAATTTCTTGCAACAGAAATATGCAAAAAAGACATTTTCTCATTCGATAGTTAATTACACGTCGAGGGGGTGTAGCTCAGGGGTAGAGCGCTCGCTTCGCATGCGAGATGTCCTGGGTTCAAATCCCAGTTCCTCCAATTTCTTGCAACAGAAATATGCAGAAAAGACATTTTCTCATTCGATAGTTAATTACACGTCGAGGGGGTGTAGCTCAGGGGTAGAGCGCTCGCTTCGCATGCGAGATGTCCTGGCTTCAAATCCCAGCTCCTCCGATTTCTTGCAACAGAAATATGCAGGAAAGACATTTTCTCATAAGATAGTTAATTTCTCATCGAGGCTGTGTAGCTCAGTGGTAGAGCGCTCGATTCGCATGCGAGATGCCCTGGGTTCAAATCCCAATTCCTCCAATTTCTTGCAACAGAAATATGCAGAAAAGACATTTTCTCATTCGATAGTTAATTAAACGTCGAGGGATGTAGCTCAGTGGTAGAGCGCTCGCTTCGCATGCGAGATGTCCTGGGTTCAAATCCCAGTTCCTCCAATTTTTTGCAACAGAAATATTCAGAAAAGACATTTTCTCATTCGATAGTTAATTACACGTCGAGGAGGTGTAGCTCAAGGGTAGAGCGCTCGCTTCGCATTCGAGATGTCCTGGGTTCAAATCCCAGCTCCTCCAATTTCTTGCAACATTTATATATGCAAAAATAACATTTTCTCATTCGATAGTTATTTATACGTCGAGGGATGTAGCTCAGTGGTAGAGCGCTCGCTTAGCATGCGAGATGTCCTGGGTTCAAATCCCAGTTCCTCCAATTTCTTGCAACAGAAATATTCAGAAAAGACATTTTCTCATTCGATAGTTAATTACACGTCCAGGGGGCGTAGCTCAGGGGTAGAGCGCTCGCTTCGCATGCGAGATGTCCTGAGTTCAAATCCCAGCTACTCTAATTTCTTGCAACAGAAATATGCAAAAAAGACACTTTCTCAATCGATAGTTATTTAAACTTAAAAGGGGTGTAGCTCAGGGGTAGAGCGCTCGCTTCACATGCAAGATGTCCTGGGTTCAAATCCCAATTCCTCCAATTTCTTGCAACAGAAATATGCAGAAAAGACATTTTCTCATTCGATAGTTATTTACACGTCGAGGGGGTGTAGCTCAGGGGTAGAGCGCTCGCTTCGCATGCGAGATGTCCTGGGTTCAAATCCCAGCTCCTCCAATTTCTTGCAACATTTATATATGCAAAAAAGACTGTTTCTCATTCGATAGTTATTTATACGTCAAGAAGGTGTAGCTCAAGGGTAGAGCGCTCGCTTCGCATGCGAGATGTCCTGGCTTCAAATCCCAGCTCCTCCGATTTCTTGCAACAGAAATATGCAGGAAAGACATTTTCTCATAAGATAGTTAATTTCTCATCGAGGGGGTGTAGCTCAGTGGTAGAGCGCTCGATTCGCATGCGAGATGTCCTGGGTTAAAATCCCAATTCCTCCAATTTCTTGCAACAGAAATATGCAGAAAAGACATTTTCTCATTCGATAGTTAATTACACGTCCAGGGGGTATAACTCAGGGGTAGAGCGCTCGCTTCGCATGCGAGATGTCCTGGGTTCAAATCCCAGTTCCTCAAATTTCTTGCAACAGAAATATGCAGAAAAGACATTTTCTCATTCGATAGTTAATTACACGTCGAGAGGTTGTAGCTCAGGGGTAGAGCGCTCGCTTCGCATGCAAGATGTCCTGGGTTAAAATCCCAATTCCTCCAATTTCTTGCAACAGAAATATGCAAAAAAGACACTTTCTCATTCGATAATTAATTACACGTCCAGGGGGTGTAGCTCAGTGGTAGAGCGCTCGATTCGCATGCGAGATGTCCTGGGTTTAAATCCAAGTTAATCCAATTTCTTGCAACAGAAATATGCAGAAAAGACATTTTCTCATTCGATAGTTAATTACACGTCGAGGGGGTGTAGCTCAGGGGTAGAGCGCTCGCTTCGCATGCGAGATGTCCTGGGTTCAAATCCCAGTTCCTCCAATTTCTTGCAACAGAAATATGCAAAAAAGACATTTTCTCATTCGATAGTTAATTACACGTCGAGGGGGTGTAGCTCAGGGGTAGAGCGCTCGCTTCGCATGCGAGATGTCCTGGGTTCAAATCCCAGTTCCTCCAATTTCTTGCAACAGAAATATGCAGAAAAGACATTTTCTCATTCGTTAGTTAATTACACGTCGAGGGGGTGTAGCTCAGGGGTAGAGCGCTCGCTTCGCATGCGAGATGTCCTGGCTTCAAATCCCAGCTCCTCCGATTTCTTGCAACAGAAATATGCAGGAAAGACATTTTCTCATAAGATAGTTAATTTCTCATCGAGGGGGTGTAGCTCAGGGGTAGAGCGCTCGCTTCGCATGCGAGATGTCTTGGGTTCAAATCCCAGCTCCTCTAATTTCTTGCAACATTTATATATGCAAAAAAGACATTTTCTCATTCGATAGTTATTTATACGTCGAAGGATGTAGCTCAGGGGTAGAGCGCTCGATTCGCATGCGAGATGTCCTGGATTCAAATCCCA
Organism: Troglohyphantes excavatus; assembly: GCA_963932185.1. Taxonomy (NCBI): domain Eukaryota; kingdom Metazoa; phylum Arthropoda; class Arachnida; order Araneae; family Linyphiidae; genus Troglohyphantes; species Troglohyphantes excavatus. The sequence continues at coordinate 62,827,952 of OZ010667.1, forward strand.
ATTCCTCCAATTTCTTGCAACAGAAATATGCAGAAAAGACATTTTCTCATTCGATAGTTAATTACACGTCGAGGGGGTGTAGCTCAGGGGTAGAGCGCTCGCTTCGCATGCGAGATGTCCTGGGTTCAAATGCCAGCTCCTCCGATTTCTTGCAACAGAAATATGCAGGAAAGACATTTTCTCATAAGATAGTTAATTTCTCATCGAGGGGGTGTAGCTCAGTGGTAGAGCGCTCGATTCGCATGCGAGATGTCCTGGGTTCAAATCCCAATTCCTCCAATTTCTTGCAACAGAAATATGCAGAAAAGACACTTTCTCATTCGATAGTTAATTACACGTCGAGGGATGTAGCTCAGGGGTAGAGCGCTCGATTCGCATGCGAGATGTCCTGGGTTCAAATCCCAATTCCTCCAATTTCTTGCAACAGAAATATGCAGAAAAGACATTTTCTCATTCGATAGTTAATTACACGTCGAGGGGGTGTAACTCAGGGGTAGAGCGCTCGCTGCGCATGCGAGATGTCCTGGGTTCAAATCCCAGCTCCTCCAATTTCTTGCAACAGAAATATGCAAAAAAGACACTTTCTCATTCGATAGTTAATTACACGTCGAGGGGGTGTAGCTCAGGGGTAGAGCGCTCGCTTCGCATGCGAGATGTCCTGGGTTCAAATCCCAGCTCCTCCAATTTCTTGCAACATTTATATATGCAAAAAAGACATTTTCTCATTCGATAGTTATTTATACGTCAAGAAGGTGTAGCTCAAGGGTAGAGCGCTCGCTTCGCATGCGAGATGTCCTGGCTTCAAATCCCAGCTCCTCCGATTTCTTGCAACAGAAATATGCAGGAAAGACATTTTCTCATAAGATAGTTAATTTCTCATCGAGGGGGTGTAGCTCAGTGGTAGAGCGCTCGATTCGCATGCGAGATGTCCTGGGTTAAAATCCCAATTCCTCCAATTTCTTGCAACAGAAATATGCAGAAAAGACATTTTCTCATTCGATAGTTAATTACACGTCGAGGGATGTAGCTCAGTGGTAGAGCGCTCGCTTCGCATGCGAGATGTCCTGGGTTCAAATCCCAGTTCCTCCAATTTCTTGCAACAGAAATATTCAGAAAAGACATTTTCTCATTCGATAGTTAATTACACGTCCAGGGGGTGTAACTCAGGGGTAGAGCGCTCGCTGCGCATGCGAGATGTCCTGGGTTCAAATCCCAGCTCCTCCAATTTCTTGCAACAGAAATATGCAAAAAAGACACTTTCTCATTCGATAGTTAATTACACGTCGAGGGGGTGTAGCTCAGAGGTAGAGCGCTCGCTTCGCATGCGAGATGTCCTGGGTTCAAATCCCAGTTCCTCCAATTTCTTGCAACAGAAATATGCAGAAAAGACATTTTCTCATTCGATAGTTAATTACACGTCGAGGGGGTGTAGCTCAGGGGTAGAGCGCTCGCTTCGCATGCGAGATGTCTTGGGTTCAAATCCCAGCTCCTCTAATTTCTTGCAACATTTATATATGCAAAAAAGACATTTTCTCATTCGATAGTTATTTATACGTCGAAGGATGTAGCTCAGGGGTAGAGCGCTCGATTCGCATGCGAGATGTCCTGGATTCAAATCCCAATTCCTCCAATTTCTTGCAACAGAAATATGCAGAAAAGACATTTTCTCATTCGATAGTTAATTACACGTCGAGGGGGTGTAGCTCAGGGGTAGAGCGCTCGCTTCGCATGCGAGATGTCCTGGGTTCAAATGCCAGCTCCTCCGATTTCTTGCAACAGAAATATGCAGGAAAGACATTTTCTCATAAGATAGTTAATTTCTCATCGAGGGGGTGTAGCTCAGTGGTAGAGCGCTCGATTCGCATGCGAGATGTCCTGGGTTCAAATCCCAATTCCTCCAATTTCTTGCAACAGAAATATGCAGAAAAGACATTTTCTCATTCGATAGTTAATTACACGTCGAGGGATGTAGCTCAGGGGTAGAGCGCTCGATTCGCATGCGAGATGTCCTGGGTTCAAATCCCAATTCCTCCAATTTCTTGCAACAGAAATATGCAGAAAAGACATTTTCTCATTCGATAGTTAATTACACGTCGAGGGGGTGTAACTCAGGGGTAGAGCGCTCGCTGCGCATGCGAGATGTCCTGGGTTCAAATCCCAGCTCCTCCAATTTCTTGCAACAGAAATATGCAAAAAAGACACTTTCTCATTCGATAGTTAATTACACGTCGAGGGGGTGTAGCTCAGGGGTAGAGCGCTCGCTTCGCATGCGAGATGTCCTGGGTTCAAATCCCAGCTCCTCCAATTTCTTGCAACATTTATATATGCAAAAAAGACATTTTCTCATTCGATAGTTATTTATACGTCAAGAAGGTGTAGCTCAAGGGTAGAGCGCTCGCTTCGCATGCGAGATGTCCTGGCTTCAAATCCCAGCTCCTCCGATTTCTTGCAACAGAAATATGCAGGAAAGACATTTTCTCATAAGATAGTTAATTTCTCATCGAGGGGGTGTAGCTCAGTGGTAGAGCGCTCGATTCGCATGCGAGATGTCCTGGGTTAAAATCCCAATTCCTCCAATTTCTTGCAACAGAAATATGCAGAAAAGACATTTTCTCATTCGATAGTTAATTACACGTCGAGGGATGTAGCTCAGTGGTAGAGCGCTCGCTTCGCATGCGAGATGTCCTGGGTTCAAATCCCAGTTCCTCCAATTTCTTGCAACAGAAATATTCAGAAAAGACATTTTCTCATTCGATAGTTAATTACACGTCCAGGGGGTGTAGCTCAGGGGTAGAGCGCTCGCTTCGCATGCCAGATGTCCTGGGTTCAAATCCCAATTCCTCCAATTTCTTGCAACAGAAATATGCAGAAAAGACATTTTCTCATTCGATAGTTGTTTATACGTGGAGGGGGTGTAGCTCAGGGGTAGAGCGCTCGCTTCGCATGCGAGATGTCCTGGGTTCAAATACCAGCTCCTCCAATTTCTTGCAACAGAAATATGCAAAAAAGACACTTTCTCATTCGATAATTAATTACACGTCCAGGGGGTGTAGCTCAGGGGTAGAGCACTAGCTTCGCATGCGAGATGTCCTGGGTTCAAATCCCAGTTCCTCCAATTTCTTGCAACATTTATATATGCAAAAAAGACTGTTTCTCATTCGATAGTTATTTATACGTCAAGGGGTGTAGCTCAGGGGTAGAGCGCTCGCTTCGCATGCGAGATGTCCTGGGTTCAAATCCCAGCTCCTCCGATTTCTTGCAACATTTATATATGCAAAAAAGACTGTTTCTCATTCGATAGTTATTTATACGTCGAGGGATGTAGCTCAGGGGTAGAGCGCTCGATTCGCATGCGAGATGTCCTGGATTCAAATCCCAATTCCTCCAATTTCTTGCAACAGAAATATGCAGAAAAGACATTTTCTCATTCGATAGTTAATTACACGTCGAGGGGGTGTAGCTCAGGGGTAGAGCGCTCGCTTCGCATGCGAGATGTCCTGGGTTCAAATGCCAGCTCCTCCGATTTCTTGCAACAGAAATATGCAGGAAAGACATTTTCTCATAAGATAGTTAATTTCTCATCGAGGGGGTGTAGCTCAGTGGTAGAGCGCTCGATTCGCATGCGAGATGTCCTGGGTTCAAATCCCAATTCCTCCAATTTCTTGCAACAGAAATATGCAGAAAAGACATTTTCTCATTCGATAGTTAATTACACGTCGAGGGATGTAGCTCAGGGGTAGAGCGCTCGATTCGCATGCGAGATGTCCTGGGTTCAAATCCCAATTCCTCCAATTTCTTGCAACAGAAATATGCAGAAAAGACATTTTCTCATTCGATAGTTAATTACACGTCGAGGGGGTGTAACTCAGGGGTAGAGCGCTCGCTGCGCATGCGAGATGTCCTGGGTTCAAATCCCAGCTCCTCCAATTTCTTGCAACAGAAATATGCAAAAAAGACACTTTCTCATTCGATAGTTAATTACACGTCGAGGGGGTGTAGCTCAGGGGTAGAGCGCTCGCTTCGCATGCGAGATGTCCTGGGTTCAAATCCCAGCTCCTCCAATTTCTTGCAACATTTATATATGCAAAAAAGACATTTTCTCATTCGATAGTTATTTATACGTCAAGAAGGTGTAGCTCAAGGGTAGAGCGCTCGCTTCGCATGCGAGATGTCCTGGCTTCAAATCCCAGCTCCTCCGATTTCTTGCAACAGAAATATGCAGGAAAGACATTTTCTCATAAGATAGTTAATTTCTCATCGAGGGGGTGTAGCTCAGTGGTAGAGCGCTCGATTCGCATGCGAGATGTCCTGGGTTAAAATCCCAATTCCTCCAATTTCTTGCAACAGAAATATGCAGAAAAGACATTTTCTCATTCGATAGTTAATTACACGTCGAGGGATGTAGCTCAGTGGTAGAGCGCTCGCTTCGCATGCGAGATGTCCTGGGTTCAAATCCCAGTTCCTCCAATTTCTTGCAACAGAAATATTCAGAAAAGACATTTTCTCATTCGATAGTTAATTACACGTCCAGGGGGTGTAGCTCAGGGGTAGAGCGCTCGCTTCGCATGCCAGATGTCCTGGGTTCAAATCCCAATTCCTCCAATTTCTTGCAACAGAAATATGCAGAAAAGACATTTTCTCATTCGATAGTTGTTTATACGTGGAGGGGGTGTAGCTCAGGGGTAGAGCGCTCGCTTCGCATGCGAGATGTCCTGGGTTCAAATACCAGCTCCTCCAATTTCTTGCAACAGAAATATGCAAAAAAGACACTTTCTCATTCGATAATTAATTACACGTCCAGGGGGTGTAGCTCAGGGGTAGAGCACTAGCTTCGCATGCGAGATGTCCTGGGTTCAAATCCCAGTTCCTCCAATTTCTTGCAACATTTATATATGCAAAAAAGACTGTTTCTCATTCGATAGTTATTTATACGTCAAGGGATGTAGCTCAGTGGTAGAGCGCTCGATTCGCATGCGAGATGTCCTGGGTTCAAATCCCAATTCCTCCAATTTCTTGCAACAGAAATATGCAGAAAAGACACTTTCTCATTCGATAGTTAATTACACGTCGAGGGATGTAGCTCAGGGGTAGAGCGCTCGATTCGCATGCGAGATGTCCTGGGTTCAAATCCCAATTCCTCCAATTTCTTGCAACAGAAATATGCAGAAAAGACATTTTCTCATTCGATAGTTAATTACACGTCGAGGGGGTGTAACTCAGGGGTAGAGCGCTCGCTGCGCATGCGAGATGTCCTGGGTTCAAATCCCAGCTCCTCCAATTTCTTGCAACAGAAATATGCAAAAAAGACACTTTCTCATTCGATAGTTAATTACACGTCGAGGGGGTGTAGCTCAGGGGTAGAGCGCTCGCTTCGCATGCGAGATGTCCTGGGTTCAAATCCCAGCTCCTCCAATTTCTTGCAACATTTATATATGCAAAAAAGACATTTTCTCATTCGATAGTTATTTATACGTCAAGAAGGTGTAGCTCAAGGGTAGAGCGCTCGCTTCGCATGCGAGATGTCCTGGCTTCAAATCCCAGCTCCTCCGATTTCTTGCAACAGAAATATGCAGGAAAGACATTTTCTCATAAGATAGTTAATTTCTCATCGAGGGGGTGTAGCTCAGTGGTAGAGCGCTCGATTCGCATGCGAGATGTCCTGGGTTAAAATCCCAATTCCTCCAATTTCTTGCAACAGAAATATGCAGAAAAGACATTTTCTCATTCGATAGTTAATTACACGTCGAGGGATGTAGCTCAGTGGTAGAGCGCTCGCTTCGCATGCGAGATGTCCTGGGTTCAAATCCCAGTTCCTCCAATTTCTTGCAACAGAAATATTCAGAAAAGACATTTTCTCATTCGATAGTTAATTACACGTCCAGGGGGTGTAACTCAGGGGTAGAGCGCTCGCTGCGCATGCGAGATGTCCTGGGTTCAAATCCCAGCTCCTCCAATTTCTTGCAACAGAAATATGCAAAAAAGACACTTTCTCATTCGATAGTTAATTACACGTCGAGGGGGTGTAGCTCAGAGGTAGAGCGCTCGCTTCGCATGCGAGATGTCCTGGGTTCAAATCCCAGTTCCTCCAATTTCTTGCAACAGAAATATGCAGAAAAGACATTTTCTCATTCGATAGTTAATTACACGTCGAGGGGGTGTAGCTCAGGGGTAGAGCGCTCGCTTCGCATGCGAGATGTCTTGGGTTCAAATCCCAGCTCCTCTAATTTCTTGCAACATTTATATATGCAAAAAAGACATTTTCTCATTCGATAGTTATTTATACGTCGAAGGATGTAGCTCAGGGGTAGAGCGCTCGATTCGCATGCGAGATGTCCTGGATTCAAATCCCAATTCCTCCAATTTCTTGCAACAGAAATATGCAGAAAAGACATTTTCTCATTCGATAGTTAATTACACGTCGAGGGGGTGTAGCTCAGGGGTAGAGCGCTCGCTTCGCATGCGAGATGTCCTGGGTTCAAATGCCAGCTCCTCCGATTTCTTGCAACAGAAATATGCAGGAAAGACATTTTCTCATAAGATAGTTAATTTCTCATCGAGGGGGTGTAGCTCAGTGGTAGAGCGCTCGATTCGCATGCGAGATGTCCTGGGTTCAAATCCCAATTCCTCCAATTTCTTGCAACAGAAATATGCAGAAAAGACATTTTCTCATTCGATAGTTAATTACACGTCGAGGGATGTAGCTCAGGGGTAGAGCGCTCGATTCGCATGCGAGATGTCCTGGGTTCAAATCCCAATTCCTCCAATTTCTTGCAACAGAAATATGCAGAAAAGACATTTTCTCATTCGATAGTTAATTACACGTCGAGGGGGTGTAACTCAGGGGTAGAGCGCTCGCTGCGCATGCGAGATGTCCTGGGTTCAAATCCCAGCTCCTCCAATTTCTTGCAACAGAAATATGCAAAAAAGACACTTTCTCATTCGATAGTTAATTACACGTCGAGGGGGTGTAGCTCAGGGGTAGAGCGCTCGCTTCGCATGCGAGATGTCCTGGGTTCAAATCCCAGCTCCTCCAATTTCTTGCAACATTTATATATGCAAAAAAGACATTTTCTCATTCGATAGTTATTTATACGTCAAGAAGGTGTAGCTCAAGGGTAGAGCGCTCGCTTCGCATGCGAGATGTCCTGGCTTCAAATCCCAGCTCCTCCGATTTCTTGCAACAGAAATATGCAGGAAAGACATTTTCTCATAAGATAGTTAATTTCTCATCGAGGGGGTGTAGCTCAGTGGTAGAGCGCTCGATTCGCATGCGAGATGTCCTGGGTTAAAATCCCAATTCCTCCAATTTCTTGCAACAGAAATATGCAGAAAAGACATTTTCTCATTCGATAGTTAATTACACGTCGAGGGATGTAGCTCAGTGGTAGAGCGCTCGCTTCGCATGCGAGATGTCCTGGGTTCAAATCCCAGTTCCTCCAATTTCTTGCAACAGAAATATTCAGAAAAGACATTTTCTCATTCGATAGTTAATTACACGTCCAGGGGGTGTAGCTCAGGGGTAGAGCGCTCGCTTCGCATGCCAGATGTCCTGGGTTCAAATCCCAATTCCTCCAATTTCTTGCAACAGAAATATGCAGAAAAGACATTTTCTCATTCGATAGTTGTTTATACGTGGAGGGGGTGTAGCTCAGGGGTAGAGCGCTCGCTTCGCATGCGAGATGTCCTGGGTTCAAATACCAGCTCCTCCAATTTCTTGCAACAGAAATATGCAAAAAAGACACTTTCTCATTCGATAATTAATTACACGTCCAGGGGGTGTAGCTCAGGGGTAGAGCACTAGCTTCGCATGCGAGATGTCCTGGGTTCAAATCCCAGTTCCTCCAATTTCTTGCAACATTTATATATGCAAAAAAGACTGTTTCTCATTCGATAGTTATTTATACGTCAAGGGGTGTAGCTCAGGGGTAGAGCGCTCGCTTCGCATGCGAGATGTCCTGGGTTCAAATCCCAGCTCCTCCGATTTCTTGCAACATTTATATATGCAAAAAAGACTGTTTCTCATTCGATAGTTATTTATACGTCGAGGGATGTAGCTCAGGGGTAGAGCGCTCGATTCGCATGCGAGATGTCCTGGATTCAAATCCCAATTCCTCCAATTTCTTGCAACAGAAATATGCAGAAAAGACATTTTCTCATTCGATAGTTAATTACACGTCGAGGGGGTGTAGCTCAGGGGTAGAGCGCTCGCTTCGCATGCGAGATGTCCTGGGTTCAAATGCCAGCTCCTCCGATTTCTTGCAACAGAAATATGCAGGAAAGACATTTTCTCATAAGATAGTTAATTTCTCATCGAGGGGGTGTAGCTCAGTGGTAGAGCGCTCGATTCGCATGCGAGATGTCCTGGGTTCAAATCCCAATTCCTCCAATTTCTTGCAACAGAAATATGCAGAAAAGACATTTTCTCATTCGATAGTTAATTACACGTCGAGGGATGTAGCTCAGGGGTAGAGCGCTCGATTCGCATGCGAGATGTCCTGGGTTCAAATCCCAATTCCTCCAATTTCTTGCAACAGAAATATGCAAAAAAGACATTTTCTCATTCGATAGTTAATTACACGTCGAGGGGGTGTAACTCAGGGGTAGAGCGCTCGCTGCGCATGCGAGATGTCCTGGGTTCAAATCCCAGCTCCTCCAATTTCTTGCAACAGAAATATGCAAAAAAGACACTTTCTCATTCGATAGTTAATTACACGTCGAGGGGGTGTAGCTCAGGGGTAGAGCGCTCGCTTCGCATGCGAGATGTCCTGGGTTCAAATCCCAGCTCCTCCAATTTCTTGCAACATTTATATATGCAAAAAAGACATTTTCTCATTCGATAGTTATTTATACGTCAAGAAGGTGTAGCTCAAGGGTAGAGCGCTCGCTTCGCATGCGAGATGTCCTGGCTTCAAATCCCAGCTCCTCCGATTTCTTGCAACAGAAATATGCAGGAAAGACATTTTCTCATAAGATAGTTAATTTCTCATCGAGGGGGTGTAGCTCAGTGGTAGAGCGCTCGATTCGCATGCGAGATGTCCTGGGTTAAAATCCCAATTCCTCCAATTTCTTGCAACAGAAATATGCAGAAAAGACATTTTCTCATTCGATAGTTAATTACACGTCGAGGGATGTAGCTCAGTGGTAGAGCGCTCGCTTCGCATGCGAGATGTCCTGGGTTCAAATCCCAGTTCCTCCAATTTCTTGCAACAGAAATATTCAGAAAAGACATTTTCTCATTCGATAGTTAATTACACGTCCAGGGGGTGTAGCTCAGGGGTAGAGCGCTCGCTTCGCATGCCAGATGTCCTGGGTTCAAATCCCAATTCCTCCAATTTCTTGCAACAGAAATATGCAGAAAAGACATTTTCTCATTCGATAGTTGTTTATACGTGGAGGGGGTGTAGCTCAGGGGTAGAGCGCTCGCTTCGCATGCGAGATGTCCTGGGTTCAAATACCAGCTCCTCCAATTTCTTGCAACAGAAATATGCAAAAAAGACACTTTCTCATTCGATAATTAATTACACGTCCAGGGGGTGTAGCTCAGGGGTAGAGCACTAGCTTCGCATGCGAGATGTCCTGGGTTCAAATCCCAGTTCCTCCAATTTCTTGCAACATTTATATATGCAAAAAAGACTGTTTCTCATTCGATAGTTATTTATACGTCAAGGGATGTAGCTCAGGGGTAGAGCGCTCGCTTCGCATGCGAGATGTCCTGGGTTCAAATCCCAGCTCCTCCGATTTCTTGCAACATTTATATATGCAAAAAAGACTGTTTCTCATTCGATAGTTATTTATACGTCGAGGGATGTAGCTCAGAGGTAGAGCGCTCGCTTCGCATGCGAGATGTCCTGGGTTCAAATCCCAGTTCCTCCAATTTCTTGCAACAGAAATATTCAGAAAAGACATTTTCTCATTCGATAGTTAATTACACGTCCAGGGGGCGTAGCTCAGGGGTAGAGCGCTCGCTTCGCATGCCAGATGTCCTGGGTTCAAATCCCAATTCCTCCAATTTCTTGCAACAGAAATATGCAGAAAAGACATTTTCTCATTCGATAGTTGTTTATACGTGGAGGGGGTGTAGCTCAGGGGTAGAGCGCTCGCTTCGCATGCGAGATGTCCTGGGTTCAAATACCAGCTCCTCCAATTTCTTGCAACAGAAATATGCAAAAAAGACACTTTCTCATTCGATAATTAATTACACGTCCAGGGGGTGTAGCTCAGGGGTAGAGCACGAGCTTCGCATGCGAGATGTCCTGGGTTCAAATCCCAGTTCCTCCAATTTCTTGCAACATTTATATATGCAAAAAAGACTGTTTCTCATTCGATAGTTATTTATACGTCAAGGGGTGTAGCTCAGGGGTAGAGCGCTCGCTTCGCATGCGAGATGTCCTGGGTTCAAATCCCAGCTCCTCCGATTTCTTGCAACATTTATATATGCAAAAAAGACTGTTTCTCATTCGATAGTTATTTATACGTCGAGGGATGTAGCTCAGTGGTAGAGCGCTCGCTTCGCATGCGAGATGTCCTGGGTTCAAATCCCAGTTCCTCCAATTTCTTGCAACAGAAATATTCAGAAAAGACATTTTCTCATTCGATAGTTAATTACACGTCCAGGGGGCGTAGCTCAGGGGTAGAGCGCTCGCTTCGCATGCGAGATGTCCTGAGTTCAAATCCCAGCTACTCTAATTTCTTGCAACAGAAATATGCAAAAAAGACACTTTCTCAATCGATAGTTATTTAAACTTAAAAGGGGTGTAGCTCAGGGGTAGAGCGCTCGCTTCACATGCAAGATGTCCTGGGTTCAAATCCCAATTCCTCCAATTTCTTGCAACAGAAATATGCAGAAAAGACATTTTCTCATTCGATAGTTAATTACACGTCGAGGGGGTGTAGCTCAGGGGTAGAGCGCTCGCTTCGCATGCGAGATGTCCTGGCTTCAAATCCCAGCTCCTCCGATTTCTTGCAACAGAAATATGCAGGAAAGACATTTTCTCATAAGATAGTTAATTTCTCATCGAGGGGGTGTAGCTCAGTGGTAGAGCGCTCGATTCGCATGCGAGATGTCCTGTGTTCAAATCCCAGCTCCTCCAATTTCTTGCAACAGAAATATGCAAAAAAGACATTTTCTCATTCGATAGTTGTTTATACGTGGAGGGGGTGTAGCTCAGGGGTAGAGCGCTCGCTTCGCATGCGAGATGTCCTGGGTTCAAATACCAGCTCCTCCAATTTCTTGCAACAGAAATATGCAAAAAAGACACTTTCTCATTCGATAATTAATTACACGTCGAGGGGGTGTAGCTCAGGGGTAGAGCGCTCGCTTCGCATGCGAGATGTCCTGGGTTCAAATCCCAGTTCCTCCAATTTCTTGCAACAGAAATATGCAGAAAAGACATTTTCTCATTCGATAGTTAATTACACGTCGAGGGGGTGTAGCTCAGGGGTAGAGCGCTCGCTTCGCATGCGAGATGTCCTGTGTTCAAATCCCAGCTCCTCCAATTTCTTGCAACATTTATATATGCAAAAAAGACTGTTTCTCATTCGATAGTTATTTATACGTCAAGGGGGTGTAGCTCAGGGGTAGAGCGCTCGCTTCGCATGCGAGATGTCCTGGCTTCAAATCCCAGCTCCTCCGATTTCTTGCAACAGAAATATGCAGGAAAGACATTTTCTCATAAGATAGTTAATTTCTCATCGAGGGGGTGTAGCTCAGTGGTAGAGCGCTCGATTCGCATGCGAGATGTCCTGGGTTCAAATCCCAATTCCTCCAATTTCTTGCAACAGAAATATGCAGAAAAGACATTTTCTCATTCGATAGTTAATTACACGTCGAGGGGGTGTAACTCAGGGGTAGAGCGCTCGCTGCGCATGCGAGATGTCCTGGGTTCAAATCCCAGCTCCTCCAATTTGTTGCAACAGAAATATGCAAAAAAGACACTTTCTCATTCGATAGTTAATTACACGTCGAGTGGGTGTAGCTCAGAGGTAGAGCGCTCGCTTCGCATGCGAGATGTCCTGGGTTCAAATCCCAGCTCCTCCGATTTCTTGCAACAGAAATATGCAGAAAAGACATTTTCTCATTCGATAGTTAATTTCTCATCGATGGGGTGTAGCTCAGGGGTAGAGCGCTCGATTCGCGTGCGAGATGTCCTGGGTTAAAATCCCAATTCCTCCAATTTCTTGCAACAGAAATATGCAGAAAAGACATTTTCTCATTCGATAGTTAATTACAGGTCGAGGGATGTAGCTCAGTGGTAGAGCGCTCGCTTCGCATGCGAGATGTCCTGGGTTCAAATCCCAGTTCCTCCAATTTCTTGCAACAGAAATATTCAGAAAAGACATTTTCTCATTCGATAGTTAATTACACGTCCAGGGGGTGTAGCTCAGGGGTAGAGCGCTCGCTTCGCATGCCAGATGTCCTAGGTTCAAATCCCAATTCCTCCAATTTCTTGCAACAGAAATATGCAGAAAAGACATTTTCTCATTCGATAGTTGTTTATACGTGGAGGGGGTGTAGCTCAGGGGTAGAGCGCTCGCTTCGCATGCGAGATGTCCTGGGTTCAAATACCAGCTCCTCCAATTTCTTGCAACAGAAATATGCAAAAAAGACACTTTCTCATTCGATAATTAATTACACGTCCAGGGGGTGTAGCTCAGGGGTAGAGCACTAGCTTCGCATGCGAGATGTCCTGGGTTCAAATCCCAGTTCCTCCAATTTCTTGCAACATTTATATATGCAAAAAAGACTGTTTCTCATTCGATAGTTAATTACACGTCGAGGGATGTAGCTCAGGGGTAGAGCGCTCGATTCGCATGCGAGATGTCCTGGGTTCAAATCCCAATTCCTCCAAGTTCTTGCAACAGAAATATGCAGAAAAGACATTTTCTCATTCGATAGTTAATTACACGTCGAGGGGGTGTAACTCAGGGGTAGAGCGCTCGCTGCGCATGCGAGATGTCCTGGCTTCAAATCCCAGCTCCTCCGATTTCTTGCAACAGAAATATGCAGGAAAGACATTTTCTCATAAGATAGTTAATTTCTCATCGAGGGGGTGTAGCTCAGTGGTAGAGCGCTCGATTCGCATGCGAGATGTCCTGGGTTAAAATCCCAATTCCTCCAATTTCTTGCAACAGAAATATGCAGAAAAGACATTTTCTCATTCGATAGTTAATTACACGTCGAGGGATGTAGCTCAGTGGTAGAGCGCTCGCTTCGCATGCGAGATGTCCTGGGTTCAAATCCCAGTTCCTCCAATTTCTTGCAACAGAAATATTCAGAAAAGACATTTTCTCATTCGATAGTTAAATACACGTCCAGGGGGTGTAGCTCAGGGGTAGAGCGCTCGCTTCGCATGCCAGATGTCCTGGGTTCAAATCCCAATTCCTCCAATTTCTTGCAACAGAAATATGCAGAAAAGACATTTTCTCATTCGATAGTTGTTTATACGTGGAGGGGGTGTAGCTCAGGGGTAGAGCGCTCGCTTCGCATGCGAGATGTCCTGGGTTCAAATACCAGCTCCTCCAATTTCTTGCAACAGAAATATGCAAAAAAGACACTTTCTCATTCGATAATTAATTACACGTGTAGGGGGTGTAGCTCAGGGGTAGAGCACTAGCTTCGCATGCGAGATGTCCTGGGTTCAAATCCCAGTTCCTCCAATTTCTTGCAACATTTATATATGCAAAAAAGACTGTTTCTCATTCGATAGTTATTTATACGTCAAGGGGTGTAGCTCAGGGGTAGAGCGCTCGCTTCGCATGCGAGATGTCCTGGGTTCAAATCCCAGCTCCTCCGATTTCTTGCAACATTTATATATGCAAAAAAGACTGTTTCTCATTCGATAGTTATTTATACGTCGAGGGATGTAGCTCAGTGGTAGAGCGCTCGCTTCGCATGCGAGATGTCCTGGGTTCAAATCCCAGTTCCTCCAATTTCTTGCAACAGAAATATTCAGAAAAGACATTTTCTCATTCGATAGTTAATTACACGTCCAGGGGGCGTAGCTCAGGGGTAGAGCACTCGCTTCGCATGCGAGGTGTCCTGAGTTCAAATCCCAGCTACTCTAATTTCTTGCAACAGAAATATGCAAAAAAGACACTTTCTCAATCGATAGTTATTTAAACTTAAAAGGGGTGTAGCTCAGGGGTAGAGCGCTCGCTTCACATGCAAGATGTCCTGGGTTCAAATCCCAATTCCTCCAATTTCTTGCAACAGAAATATGCAGAAAAGACATTTTCTCATTCGATAGTTAATTACACGTCGAGGGGGTGTAGCTCAGGGGTAGAGCGCTCGCTTCGCATGCGAGATGTCCTGGCTTCAAATCCCAGCTCCTCCGATTTCTTGCAACAGAAATATGCAGGAAAGACATTTTCTCATAAGATAGTTAATTTCTCATCGAGGGGGTGTAGCTCAGTGGTAGAGCGCTCGATTCGCATGCGAGATGTCCTGTGTTCAAATCCCAGCTCCTCCAATTTCTTGCAACAGAAATATGCAAAAAAGACATTTTCTCATTCGATAGTTGTTTATACGTGGAGGGGGTGTAGCTCAGGGGTAGAGCGCTCGCTTCGCATGCGAGATGTCCTGTGTTCAAATCCCAGCTCCTCCAATTTCTTGCAACATTTATATATGCAAAAAAGACTGTTTCTCATTCGATAGTTATTTATACGTCAAGGGGGTGTAGCTCAGGGGTAGAGCGCTCGCTTCGCATGCGAGATGTCCTGGCTTCAAATCCCAGCTCCTCCGATTTCTTGCAACAGAAATATGCAGGAAAGACATTTTCTCATAAGATAGTTAATTTCTCATCGAGGGGGTGTAGCTCAGTGGTAGAGCGCTCGATTCGCATGCGAGATGTCCTGGGTTCAAATCCCAATTCCTCCAATTTCTTGCAACAGAAATATGCAGAAAAGACATTTTCTCATTCGATAGTTAATTACACGTCGAGGGATGTAGCTCAGTGGTAGAGCGCTCGCTTCGCATGCGAGATGTCCTGGGTTCAAATCCCAGTTCCTCCAATTTCTTGCAACAGAAATATTCAGAAAAGACATTTTCTCATTCGATAGTTAATTACACGTCGAGGGGGTGTAGCTCAGGGGTAGAGCGCTCGCTTCGCATGCGAGATGTCCTGGGTTCAAATGCCAGCTCCTCCGATTTCTTGCAACAGAAATATGCAGGAAAGACATTTTCTCATAAGATAGTTAATTTCTCATCGAGGGGGTGTAGCTCAGTGGTAGAGCGCTCGATTCGCATGCGAGATGTCCTGGGTTCAAATCCCAATTCCTCCAATTTCTTGCAACAGAAATATGCAGAAAAGACATTTTCTCATTCGATAGTTGTTTATACGTGGAGGGGGTGTAGCTCAGGGGTAGAGCGCTCGCTTCGCATGCGAGATGTCCTGGGTTCAAATACCAGCTCCTCCAATTTCTTGCAACAGAAATATGCAAAAAAGACACTTTCTCATTCGATAATTAATTACACGTGTAGGGGGTGTAGCTCAGGGGTAGAGCACTAGCTTCGCATGCGAGATGTCCTGGGTTCAAATCCCAGTTCCTCCAATTTCTTGCAACATTTATATATGCAAAAAAGACTGTTTCTCATTCGATAGTTATTTATACGTCAAGGGGTGTAGCTCAGGGGTAGAGCGCTCGCTTCGCATGCGAGATGTCCTGGGTTCAAATCCCAGCTCCTCCGATTTCTTGCAACATTTATATATGCAAAAAAGACTGTTTCTCATTCGATAGTTATTTATACGTCGAGGGATGTAGCTCAGTGGTAGAGCGCTCGCTTCGCATGCGAGATGTCCTGGGTTCAAATCCCAGTTCCTCCAATTTCTTGCAACAGAAATATTCAGAAAAGACATTTTCTCATTCGATAGTTAATTACACGTCCAGGGGGCGTAGCTCAGGGGTAGAGCGCTCGCTTCGCATGCGAGATGTCCTGAGTTCAAATCCCAGCTACTCTAATTTCTTGCAACAGAAATATGCAAAAAAGACACTTTCTCAATCGATAGTTATTTAAACTTAAAAGGGGTGTAGCTCAGGGGTAGAGCGCTCGCTTCACATGCAAGATGTCCTGGGTTCAAATCCCAATTCCTCCAATTTCTTGCAACAGAAATATGCAGAAAAGACATTTTCTCATTCGATAGTTAATTACACGTCGAGGGGGTGTAGCTCAGGGGTAGTTCGCTCGCTTCGCATGCGAGATGTCCTGGCTTCAAATCCCAGCTCCTCCGATTTCTTGCAACAGAAATATGCAGGAAAGACATTTTCTCATAAGATAGTTAATTTCTCATCGAGGGGGTGTAGCTCAGTGGTAGAGCGCTCGATTCGCATGCGAGATGTCCTGTGTTCAAATCCCAGCTCCTCCAATTTCTTGCAACAGAAATATGCAAAAAAGACATTTTCTCATTCGATAGTTGTTTATACGTGGAGGGGGTGTAGCTCAGGGGTAGAGCGCTCGCTTCGCATGCGAGATGTCCTGGGTTCAAATACCAGCTCCTCCAATTTCTTGCAACAGAAATATGCAAAAAAGACACTTTCTCATTCGATAATTAAATACACGTCGAGGGGGTGTAGCTCAGGGGTAGAGCGCTCGCTTCGCATGCGAGATGTCCTGGGTTCAAATCCCAGTTCCTCCAATTTCTTGCAACAGAAATATGCAGAAAAGACATTTTCTCATTCGATAGTTAATTACACGTCGAGGGGGTGTAGCTCAGGGGTAGAGCGCTCGCTTCGCATGCGAGATGTCCTGTGTTCAAATCCCAGCTCCTCCAATTTCTTGCAACATTTATATATGCAAAAAAGACTGTTTCTCATTCGATAGTTATTTATACGTCAAGGGGGTGTAGCTCAGGGGTAGAGCGCTCGCTTCGCATGCGAGATGTCCTGGCTTCAAATCCCAGCTCCTCCGATTTCTTGCAACAGAAATATGCAGGAAAGACATTTTCTCATAAGATAGTTAATTTCTCATCGAGGGGGTGTAGCTCAGTGGTAGAGCGCTCGATTCGCATGCGAGATGTCCTGGGTTCAAATCCCAATTCCTCCAATTTCTTGCAACAGAAATATGCAGAAAAGACATTTTCTCATTCGATAGTTAATTACACGTCGAGGGATGTAGCTCAGTGGTAGAGCGCTCGCTTCGCATGCGAGATGTCCTGGGTTCAAATCCCAGTTCCTCCAATTTCTTGCAACAGAAATATGCAGAAAAGACATTTTCTCATTCGATAGTTAATTACACGTCGAGGGGGTGTAGCTCAGGGGTAGAGCGCTCGCTTCGCATGCGAGATGTCCTGGGTTCAAATGCCAGCTCCTCCGATTTCTTGCAACAGAAATATGCAGGAAAGACATTTTCTCATAAGATAGTTAATTTCTCATCGAGGGGGTGTAGCTCAGTGGTAGAGCGCTCGATTCGCATGCGAGATGTCCTGGGTTCAAATCCCAATTCCTCCAATTTCTTGCAACAGAAATATGCAGAAAAGACATTTTCTCATTCGATAGTTAATTACACGTCGAGGGATGTAGCTCAGGGGTAGAGAGCTCGATTCGCATGCGAGATGTCCTGGGTTCAAATCCCAATTCCTCCAATTTCTTGCAACAGAAATATGCTGAAAAGACATTTTCTCATTCGATAGTTAATTACACGTCGAGGGGGTGTAGCTCAGGGGTAGAGCGCTCGCTTCGCATGCGAGATGTCCTGGGTTCAAATCCCAGCTCCTCCAATTTCTTGCAACATTTATATATGCAAAAAAGACTGTTTCTCATTCGATAGTTATTTATACGTCAAGAAGGTGTAGCTCAAGGGTAGAGCGCTCGCTTCGCATGCGAGATGTCCTGGCTTCAAATCCCAGCTCCTCCGATTTCTTGCAACAGAAATATTCAGAAAAGACATTTTCTCATTCGATAGTTAATTACACGTCCAGGGGGTGTAACTCAGGGGTAGAGCCCTCGCTTCGCATGCGAGATGTCCTGGGTTCAAATCCCAGTTCCTCCAATTTCTTGCAACAGAAATATGCAGAAAAGACATTTTCTCATTCGATAGTTAATTACACGTCGAGGGGGTGTAGCTCAGGGGTAGAGCGCTCGCTTCGCATGCAAGATGTCTTGGGTTCAAATCCCAATTCCTCCAATTTCTTGCAACAGAAATATGCAGAAAAGACATTTTCTCATTCGATAGTTGTTTATACGTGGAGGGGGTGTAGCTCAGGGGTAGAGCGCTCGCTTCGCATGCGAGATGTCCTGGAATCAAATACCAGCTCCTCCAATTTCTTGCAACAGAAATATGCAAAAAAGACACTTTCTCATTCGATAATTAATTACACGTCCAGGGGGTGTAGCTCAGGGGTAGAGCACTAGCTTCGCATGCGAGATGTCCTGGGTTCAAATCCCAGTTCCTCCAATTTCTTGCAACAGAAATATGCAGAAAAGACATTTTCTCATTCGATAGTTAATTACACGTCGAGGGGGTGTAGCTCAGGGGTAGAGCGCTCGCTTCGCATGCGAGATGTCCTGGCTTCAAATCCCAGCTCCTCCGATTTCTTGCAACAGAAATATGCAGGAAAGACATTTTCTCATAAGATAGTTAATTTCTCATCGAGGGGGTGTAGCTCAGTGGTAGAGCGCTCGATTCGCATGCGAGATGTCCTGGGTTAAAATCCCAATTCCTCCAATTTCTTGCAACAGAAATATGCAGAAAAGACATTTTCTCATTCGATAGTTAGTTACACGTCCAGGGGGTATAACTCAGGGGTAGAGCGCTCGCTTCGCATGCGAGATGTCCTGGGTTCAAATCCCAGTTCCTCCAATTTCTTGCAACAGAAATATGCAGAAAAGACATTTTCTCATTCGATAGTTAATTACACGTCGAGGGGATGTAGCTCAGGGGAAGAGCGCTCGCTTCGCATGCAAGATGTCCTGGGTTAAAATCCCAATTCCTCCAATTTCTTGCAACAGAAATATGCAGAAAAGACATTTTCTCATTCGATAGTTGTTTATACGTGGAGGGGGTGTAGCTCAGGGGTAGAGCGCTCGCTTCGCATGCGAGATGTCCTGGGTTCAAATACCAGCTCCTCCAATTTCTTGCAACAGAAATATGCAAAAAAGACACTTTCTCATTCGATAATTAATTACACGTCCAGGGGGTGTAGCTCAGGGGAAGAGCACTAGCTTCGCATGCGAGATGTCCTGGGTTTAAATCCAAGTTAATCCAATTTCTTGCAACAGAAATATGCAGAAAAGACATTTTCTCATTCGATAGTTAATTACACGTCGAGGGGGTGTAGCTCAGGGGTAGAGCGCTCGCTTCGCATGCGAGATGTCCTGGGTTCAAATCCCAGTTCCTCCAATTTCTTGCAACAGAAATATGCAGAAAAGACATTTTCTCATTCGATAGTTAATTACACGTCGAGGGGGTGTAGCTCAGGGGTAGAGCGCTCGCTTCGCATGCGAGATGTCCTGTGTTCAAATCCCAGCTCCTCCAATTTCTTGCAACATTTATATATGCAAAAAAGACTGTTTCTCATTCGATAGTTATTTATACGTCAAGGGGGTGTAGCTCAGGGGTAGAGCGCTCGCTTCGCATGCGAGATGTCCTGGCTTCAAATCCCAGCTCCTCCGATTTCTTGCAACAGAAATATGCAGGAAAGACATTTTCTCATAAGATAGTTCATTTCTCATCGAGGGGGTGTAGCTCAGTGGTAGAGCGCTCGATTCGCATGCGAGATGTCCTGGGTTCAAATCCCAATTCCTCCAGTTTCTTGCAACAGAAATATGCAGAAAAGACATTTTCTCATTCGATAGTTAATTACACGTCGAGGGGTGTAGCTCAGTGGTAGAGCGCTCGATTCGCATGCGAGATGTCCTGGGTTCAAATCCCAGTTCCTCCAATTTCTTGCAACAGAAATATTCAGAAAAGACATTTTCTCATTCGATAGTTAATTACACGTCCAGGGGGTGTAACTCAGGGGTAGAGCGCTCGCTGCGCATGCGAGATGCCCTGGGTTCAAATCCCAGCTCCTCCAATTTCTTGCAACATTTATATATGCAAAAAAGACATTTTCTCATTCGATAGTTATTTATACGTCGAGGGATGTAGCTCAGGGGTAGAGCGCTCGATTCGCATGCGAGATGTCCTGGGTTCAAATCGCAATTCCTCCAATTTCTTGCAACAGAAATATGCAGAAAAGACATTTTCTAATTGGATAGTTAATTACACGTCGAGGGGGTGTAGCTCAGTGGTAGAGCGCTCGATTCGCTTGCGAGATGTCCTGGGTTCAAATCCCAATTCCTCCAATTTCTTGCAACAGAAATATGCAGAAAAGACATTTTCTCATTCGATAGTTAATTACACGTCGAGGGATGTAGCTCAGTGGTAGAGTGCTCGTTTCGCATGCGAGATGTCCTGGGTTCAAATCCCAGTTCCTCCAATTTCTTGCAACAGAAATATGCAGAAAAGACATTTTCTCATTCGATAGTTAATTACACGTCGAGGGGGTGTAGCTCAGGGGAAGAGCGCTCGCTGCGCATGCGAGATGTCCTGGGTTCAAATCCCAGCTCCTCCAATTTCTTGCAACAGAAATATTCAGAAAAGACATTTTCTCATTCGATAGTTAATTACACGTCGAGGGGGTGTAACTCAGGGGTAGAGCGCTCGCTGCGCATGCGAGATGCCCTGGGTTCAAATCCCAGCTCCTCCAATTTCTTGCAACATTTATATATGCAAAAAAGACATTTTCTCATTCGATAGTTATTTATACGTCGAGGGATGTAGCTCAGGGGTAGAGCGCTCGATTCGCATGCGAGATGTCCTGGGTTCAAATCGCAATTCCTCCAATTTCTTGCAACAGAAATATGCAGAAAAGACATTTTCTAATTGGATAGTTAATTACACGTCGAGGGGGTGTAGCTCAGTGGTAGAGCGCTCGATTCGCTTGCGAGATGTCCTGGGTTCAAATCCCAATTCCTCCAATTTCTTGCAACAGAAATATGCAGAAAAGACATTTTCTCATTCGATAGTTAATTACACGTCGAGGGATGTAGCTCAGTGGTAGAGTGCTCGTTTCGCATGCGAGATGTCCTGGGTTCAAATCCCAGTTCCTCCAATTTCTTGCAACAGAAATATGCAGAAAAGACATTTTCTCATTCGATAGTTAATTACACGTCGAGGGGGTGTAGCTCAGGGGAAGAGCGCTCGCTGCGCATGCGAGATGTCCTGGGTTCAAATCCCAGCTCCTCCAATTTCTTGCCACAGAAATATGCAAAAAAGACACTTTCTCATTCGATAGTTAATTACACGTCGAGGGGGTGTAGCTCAGGGGTAGAGCGCTCGCTTCGCATGCGAGATGTCCTGGGTTCAAATCCCAGTTCCTCCAATTTCTTGCAACAGAAATATGCAGAAAAGACATTTTCTCATTCGATAGTTAATTACACGTCGAGGGGTGTAGCTCAGTGGTAGAGCGCTCGATTCGCATGCGAGATGTCCTGGGTTCAAATCCCAGTTCCTCCAATTTCTTGCAACAGAAATATTCAGAAAAGACATTTTCTCATTCGATAGTTAATTACACGTCCAGGGGGTGTAACTCAGGGGTAGAGCGCTCGCTGCGCATGCGAGATGCCCTGGGTTCAAATCCCAGCTCCTCCAATTTCTTGCAACATTTATATATGCAAAAAAGACATTTTCTCATTCGATAGTTATTTATACGTCGAGGGATGTAGCTCAGGGGTAGAGCGCTCGATTCGCATGCGAGATGTCCTGGGTTCAAATCCCAGTTCCTCCAATTTCTTGCAACAGAAATATTCAGAAAAGACATTTTCTCATTCGATAGTTAATTACACGTCCAGGGGGTGTAACTCAGGGGTAGAGCGCTCGCTGCGCATGCGAGATGCCCTGGGTTCAAATCCCAGCTCCTCCAATTTCTTGCAACATTTATATATGCAAAAAAGACATTTTCTCATTCGATAGTTATTTATACGTCGAGGGATGTAGCTCAGGGGTAGAGCGCTCGATTCGCATGCGAGATGTCCTGGGTTCAAATCGCAATTCCTCCAATTTCTTGCAACAGAAATATGCAGAAAAGACATTTTCTAATTGGATAGTTAATTACACGTCGAGGGGGTGTAGCTCAGTGGTAGAGCGCTCGATTCGCTTGCGAGATGTCCTGGGTTCAAATCCCAATTCCTCCAATTTCTTGCAACAGAAATATGCAGAAAAGACATTTTCTCATTCGATAGTTAATTACACGTCGAGGGATGTAGCTCAGTGGTAGAGTGCTCGTTTCGCATGCGAGATGTCCTGGGTTCAAATCCCAGTTCCTCCAATTTCTTGCAACAGAAATATGCAGAAAAGACATTTTCTCATTCGATAGTTAATTACACGTCGAGGGGGTGTAGCTCAGGGGAAGAGCGCTCGCTGCGCATGCGAGATGACCTGGGTTCAAATCCCAGCTCCTCCAATTTCTTGCCACAGAAATATGCAAAAAAGACACTTTCTCATTCGATAGTTAATTACACGTCGAGGGGGTGTAGCTCAGGGGTAGAGCGCTCGCTTCGCATGCGAGATGTCCTGGGTTCAAATCCCAGTTCCTCCAATTTCTTGCAACAGAAATATGCAGAAAAGACATTTTCTCATTCGATAGTTAATTACACGTTGAGGGGGTGTAGCTCAGGGGTAGAGCGCTCGCTTCGCATGCGAGATGTCCTGGGTTCAAATCCCAGCTCCTCCAATTTCTTGCAACATTTATATATGCAAAAAAGACATTTTCTCATTCGATAGTTATTTATACGTCGAGGGATGTAGCTCAGGGGTAGAGCGCTCGATTCGCATGCGAGATGTCCTGGGTTCAAATCACAATTCCTCCAATTTCTTGCAACAGAAATATGCAGAAAAGACATTTTCTCATTCGATAGTTAATTACACGTCGAGGGGGTGTAGCTCAGGGGTAGAGCGCTCGCTTCGCATGCGAGATGTCCTGGGTTCAAATCCCAGCTACTAAAATTTCTTGCAACATTTATATATGCAAAAAAGACTGTTTCTCATTCGATAGTTAATTACACGTCGAGGGATGTAGCTCAGTGGTAGAGCGCTCGCTTCTCATGCAAAATATCCGGGTTTCAAATCCCAGCTTTTCCAATTTCTTGCAACAGAAATATGCAAAAAAGACATTTTATCAATCGATAGTTACTAACACGTCGAGGGGGTGTAGCTCAGGGGTAGAGCGCTCGCTTCGCATGCGAGATGTCCTGGGTTCAAATAACAGCTCCTCCAATTTCTTGCAACAGAAATATGCAAAAAAGACACTTTCTCATTCGATAGTTAATTACCCGTCGAGGGGTTGTAGCTCAGGGGTAGAACGCTCTCTTCGCATGCAAAATATCCGGGTTTCAAATCCCAGCTTTTCCAATTTCTTGCAACAGAAATATGCAAAAAAGACATTTTATCAATCGATAGTTACTAACACGTCGAGGGGGTGTAGCTCAGGGGTAGTGCGCTCGCTTCGCATGCGAGGTGTCTTGGGTTCAAATCCCAGCTCCTCCAATTTCTTGCAACAGAAATATACAAAAAAGACATTTTCTCATTCGATAGTTAATTACCCGTCGAGGGGTTGTAGCTCAGGGGTAGAACGCTCTCTTCGCATGCAAATCCCAGCTTTTCCAATTTCTTGCAACAGAAATATGCAAAAAAGACATTTTATCAATCGATAGTTACTTACACGTCGAGGGGGTGTAGCTCAGGGGTAGAGCGCTCGCTTCGCATGCGAGATGTCCTGGTTTCAAATCCCAGTTCCTCCAATTTCTTGCAACAGAAATATTCAGAAAAGACATTTTCTCTTTCGATAGTTAATTATACGTCAAGGGGTGTATCTCAGGGGTAGAGCGCTCGCTTCGCATGCGAGATGTCCTGGGTTCAAATCCCAGTTCCTCCAATTTCTTGCAACAGAAATATGCAAAAAAGACATTTTCTCATTCGATAGTTAGTTACAAATCGAGGGGGTGTAGCTCAGGGGTAGAGCGCTCGCTTCGCATGCGAGATGTCCCGGGTTCAAATCCCAGCTCCTCCAATTTCTTGCAACAGAAATATGCCGAAAAGACACTTTCTCATTCGATAGTTAGTTACACGTCGAGGGTGTGTAGCTCAGGGGTAGAACGCTCTCTTCGCATGCAAAATATCCGGGTTTCAAATCCCAGCTTTTCCAATTTCTTGCAACAGAAATATGCAAAAAAGACATTTTATCAATCGATAGTTACTTACACGTCGAGGGGGTGTAGCTCAGGGGTAGAGCGCTCGCTTCGCATGCGAGATGTCCTGGGTTCAAATCCCAGTTCCTCCAATTTCTTGCAACAGAAATATGCAAAAAAGACACTTTCTCATTCGATAGTTAATTACACGTCGAGGGGTTGTAGCTCAGGGGTAGAGCACTCGCTTCGCATGCGAAATGTCCTGGGTTCAAATCCCAGTTCCTCCAATTTCTTGCAACAGAAATATGCAGAAAAGACATTTTCTCATTCGATAGTTAATTACACGTCGAGGGGGTGTAGCTCAGGGGTAGAGCGCTCGCTTCGCATGCGAGATGTCCTGGGTTCAAATCCCAGCTCCTCCAATTTCTTGCAACATTTATATATGCAAAAAAGACATTTTCTCATTCGATAGTTATTTATACGTCGAGGGATGTAGCTCAGTGGTAGAGCGCTCGCTTCGCATGCGAGATGTCCTGGGTTCAAATCCCAGTTCCTCCAATTTCTTGCAACAGAAATATGCAAAAAAGACATTTTCTCATTCGATAGTTAGTTACAAATCGAGGGGGTGTAGCTCAGGGGTAGAGCGCTCGCTTCGCATGCGAGATGTCCCGGGTTCAAATCTAAGCTCCTCCAATTTCTTGCAACAGAAATATGCCGAAAAGACACTTTCTCATTCGATAGTTAGTTACACGTCGAGGGTGTGTAGCTCAGGGGTAGAGCGCTCGCTTCGCATGCGAGATGTCCTGGGTTCAAATCCCAGCTCCCCCAATTTCTTGCAACAGAAATATACAAAAAAGACATTTTCTCATTCGATAGTTAATTACCCGTCGAGGGGTTGTAGCTCAGGGGTAGAACGCTCTCTTCGCATGCAAAATATCCGGGTTTCAAATCCCAGCTTTTCCAATTTCTTGCAACAGAAATATGCAAAAAAGACATTTTATCAATCGATAGTTACTTACACGTCGAGGGGGTGTAGCTCAGGGGTAGAGCGCTCGCTTCGCATGCGAGATGTCCTGGGTTCAAATCCCAGCTCCTCCAATTTCTTGCAACATTTATATATGCAAAAAAGACATTTTCTCATTCGATAGTTATTTATACGTCGAGGGATGTAGCTCAGTGGTAGAGCGCTCGCTTCGCATGCGAGATGTCCTGGGTTCAAATCCCAGTTCCTCCAATTTCTTGCAACAGAAATATTCAGAAAAGACATTTTCTCATTCGATAGTTAATTACACGTCCAGGGGGCGTAGCTCAGGGGTAGAGCGCTCGCTTCGCATGCGAGATGTCCTGAGTTCAAATCCCAGCTACTCTAATTTCTTGCAACAGAAATATGCAAAAAAGACACTTTCTCAATCGATAGTTATTTAAACTTAAAAGGGGTGTAGCTCAGGGGTAGAGCGCTCGCTTCGCATGCGAGATGTCCTGGGTTCAAATCCCAATTCCTCCAATTTCTTGCAACAGAAATATGCAGAAAAGACATTTTCTCATTCGATAGTTAATTACACGTCGAGGGGGTGTAGCTCAGGGGTAGAGCGCTCGCTTCGCATGCGAGATGTCCTGGGTTCAAATCCCAGCTCCTCCGATTTCTTGCAACAGAAATATGCAGGAAAGACAATTTCTCATAAGATAGTTAATTTCTCATCGAGGGGGTGAAGCTCAGTGGTAGAGCGCTCGATTCGCATGCGAGATGTCCTGGGTTCAAATCCCAATTTCTTGCAACAGAAATATGCAGAAAAGACATTTTCTCATTCGATAGTTAGTTACACGTCGAGGGATGTAGCTCAGGGGTAGAGCGCTCGATTCGCATGCGAGATGTCCTGGGTTCAAATCCCAATTCCTCCAATTTCTTGCAACAGAAATATGCAGAAAAGACATTTTCTCATTCGATAGTTAATTACACGTCGAGGGGGTGTAGCTCAGGGGTAGAGCGCTCGCTTCGCATGCGAGATGTCCTGGGTTCAAATCCCAGCTCCTCCAATTTCTTGCAACATTTATATATGCAAAAAAGACTGTTTCTCATTCGATAGTTAATTTCACGTCGAGGGATGTAGCTCAGTGGTAGAGCGCTCGCTTCGCATGCAAAATATCCGGGTTTCAAATCCCAGCTTTTCCAATTTCTAGCAACAGAAATATGCAAAAAAGACATTTTATCAATCGATAGTTAGTAACACGTCGAGGGGGTGTAGCTCAGGGGTAGAGCGCTCGCTTCGCATGCGAGATGTCCTGGGTTCAAATCCCAGCTCCTCCAATTTCTTGCAACAGAAATATGCAAAAAAGACACTTTCTCATTCGATAGTTATTTAAACTTAAAAGGGGTGTAGCTCAGGGGTAGAGCGCTCGCTTCGCATGCGAGGTGTCTTGGGTTGAAATCCCAGTTCCTCCAATTTCTTGCAACAGAAATATACAAAAAAGACATTTTCTCATTCGATAGTTAATTACCCGTCGAGGGGTTGTAGCTCAGGGGTAGAACGCTCTCTTCGCATGCAAAATATCCGGGTTTCAAATCCCAGCTTTTCCAATTTCTTGCAACAGAAATATGCAAAAAAGACATTTTATCAATCGATAGTTACTAACACGTCGAGGGGGTGTAGCTCAGGGGTAGAGCGCTCGCTTCGCATGCGAGGTGCCTTGGGTTCATATCCCAGCTCCTCAAATTTCTTGCAACAGAAATATGCAAAAAAGACACTTTCTCATTCGATAGTTAATTACACGTCGAGGGGTTGTAGCTCAGGGGTAGAGCACTCGCTTTGCATGCGAAATGTCCTGGGTTCAAATCCCAGTTCCTCCAATTTCCTGCAACAGAAATATGCAGAAAAGACACTTTTTCATTCGATAGTTAATTACACGTCGAGGGGGTGTAGCTCAGGGGTAGAGCGTTCGCTTCGCATGCGATATGTCCTGGGTTCAAATCCCAGTTCCTCCAATTTCTTGCAACAGAAATATGCAGAAAAGACACTTTCCTAATCGATAGTTAGTTACAAATCGAGGGGTGTAGCTCAGGGGTAGAGCGCTCGCTTCGCATGCGAGATGTCCTGGGTTCAAATCCCAGTTCCTAAAATTTCTTGCAACAGAAATATGCAAAAAAGACATTTTCTCATTCGATAGTTAGTTACAAATCGAAGGGGTGTAGCTCAGGGGTAGAGCGCTCGCTTCGCATGCGAGATGTCCCGGGTTCAAATCCCAGCTCCTCCAATTTCTTGCAAAAGAAACATACAGAAAAGACTTTTTCTCAGTCGATAGTTAGTTACACGTCGAGGGGGTGAAGCTCAGGGGTAGAGCGCTCGCTTCGCATGCGGGATGTCCTGGGTTCAAATCCCAGTTCCTCCAATTTCTTGCAACAGAAATATGCAGAAAAGACATTTTCTCATAAGATAGTTAATTACTTATCGAGGGGGTGTAGCTCAGGGGTAGAGCGGCCGCTTTGCATGCGAGATGTCCTGGGTTCAAATCCCAGCTCCTCCAATTTCTTGCAACAAAAATATGCAAAAAAGACACTTTCTCATTCGATAGTTAGTTACACGTCGAGGGGTGTAGCTCAGGGGTAGAGCGCTCGCTTCGCATGCGAGATGTCCTGGGTTCAAATCCCAGTTCCTCCAATTTCTTGCAACAGAAATATGCAAAAAAAGACATTTTCTCTTTCGATAGTTAGTTACAAATCGAGGGGGTGTAGCTCAGGGGTAGAGCGCTCGCTTCGCATGCGAGATGTCCCGGTTTCAAATCCCAGCTCCTCCAATTTCTTGCAACAGAAATATGCACAAAAGACACTTTCTCATTCGATAGTTAGTTACACGTCGAGGGGTGTAGCTCAGGGGTAGAGCGGCCGCTTTGCATGCGAGATGTCCTGGGTTCAAATCCCAGCTCCTCCAATTTCTTGCAACAGAAATATGCAAAAAAGACACTTTCTCATTCGATAGTTAGTTACACGTCGAGGGGTCTAGCTCATTGGTAGAGCGCTCGCTTCGCATGCGAGATATCCTGGGTTCAAATCCCAGTTCCTCCAATTTCTTGCAACAGAAATACGCAAAAAAGACATTTTCTCTTTCGATAGTTAGTTACAAATCGAGGGGGTGTAGCTCAGGGGTAGAGCGCTCCCTTCGCATGCGAGATGTCCTGGGTTCAAATCCCAGTTCCTCCATTTTCTTGCAACAGAAAAATGCAGAAAAGACACTTTCTCATTCGATAGTTAGTTACACGTCGAGGGGTGTAGCTCATTGGTAGAGCGCTCGCTTCGCATGCGAGATGTCCTGGGTTCAAATCCCAGCTCCTCCAATTTCTTGCAACAGAAATATGCAAAAAAGACACTTTCTCATTCGATAGTTAGTTACACGTCGAGGGGTGTAGCTCATTGGTAGAGCGCTCGCTTCGCATGCGAGATGTCCTGGGTTCAAATCCCAGTTCCTCCAATTTCTTGCAACAGAAATATGCAAAAAAGACATTTTCTCTTTCGATAGTTCGTTACAAATCGAGGGGTGTAGCTCAGGGGTAGAGCGCTCGCTTCGCATGCGAGATGTCCAGGGTTCAAATCCCAGCTCCTCCAATTTCTTGCAACAGAAATATGCAAAAAAGAAACTTTCTCATTCGATAGTTAGCTACACGTCGAGGGGTGTAGCTCATTGGTAGAGCGCTCGCTTCGCATGCGAGATGTCCTGGGTTCAAATCCCAGTTCCTCCAATTTCTTGCAACAGAAATATGCAAAAAAGACATTTTCTCTTTCGATAATTAGTTACAAATCGAGGGGGTGTAGCTCAGGGGTAGAGCGCTCGCTTCGCATGCGAGATGTCCTGGGTTCAAATCCCAGCTCCTCTAATTTCTTGCAACAAAAATATGCAAAAAAGACACTTTCTCATTCGATAGTTAGTTACACGTCGAGGGGTGTAGCTCATTGGTAGAGCGCTCGCTTCGCATGCGAGATGTCCTGGGTTCAAATCCCAGTTCCTCCAATTTATTGCAACAGAAATATGCAAAAAAGACACTTTCTCATTCGATAGTTAGTTACACGTGGAGGGGTGTAGCTCATTGGTAGAGCGCTCGCTTCGCATGCGAGATGTCCTGGGTTCAAATCCCAGTTCCTCCAATTTCTTGCAACAGAAATATGCAAAAAAGACATTTTCTCTTTCGATAGTTAGTTACAAATCGAGGGGGTGTAGCTCTGGGGTAGAGCGCTCGCTTCGCATGCGAGATGTCCTGGGTTCAAATCTCAGCTCCTCCAATTTCTTGCAACAGAAATATGCAAAAAAAGACACTTTCTCATTCGATAGTTAGTTACACGTCGAGTTGGTGTAGCTCAGGGGTAGAGCGCTCGCTTCGCATGCGAGATGTCCTGAGTTCAAATCCCAGTTCCTCCAATTTCTTGCAACAGAAATATGCAGAAAAGACACTTTCTCATTCGATAGTTAATTACCCGTCGAGGGGGTGTAGCTCAGGGGTAGAACGCTCTCTTCGCATGCAAATCCCAGCTTTTCCAATTTCTTGCAACAGAAATATGCAGAAAAGACATTTTCTCATTCGATAGTTAATTACATGTCCAGGGGGTGTAGCTCAGGGGTAGAGCGCTCGCTCTGCATGCGAGATGTCCTGGGTTCAAATCCCAGCTCCTCCAATTTCTTGCAACAGAAATATGCAAAAAAGACACTTTCTCATTCGATAGTTAGTTACACGTCGAGGGGTGTAGCTCAGGGGTAGAGCGCTCGCTTCGCATGCGAGATGTCCTGGGTTCAAATCCCAGCTCCTCCAATTTCTTGCAACATTTATATATGCAAAAAAGACTGTTTCTCCTTCGATAGTTATTCATACGTCAAGGGGGTGTAGCTCAGGGGTAGAGCGCTCGCATCGCATGCGAGATGTCCTGGGTTCAAATCCCAGTTCCTCCAATTTCTTGCAACAGAAATATGCAAAAAAGACATTTTCTCTTTCGATAGTTAGTTACAAATCGAGGGGGTGTAGCTCAGGGGTAGAGCGCTCGCTTCGCATGCGAGATGTCCCGGGTTCAAATCCCAGCTCCTCCAATTTCTTGCAACAGAAATATGCAGAAAAGACATTTTCTCATTCGATAGTTAATTACACGTCCAGGGAGTGTAGCTCAGGGGTAGAGCGCTCGCTTCGCATGCGAGATGTCCTGGGTTCAAATCCCAGTTCCTCCAATTTCTTGCAACAGAAATATGCAAAAAAGACATTTTCTCATTCGATAGTTAGTTACACGCCGAGGGGGTGGAGCTCAGGGGTAGAGCGCTCGCATCGCATGCGAGATGTCCTGGGTTCAAATCCCAGTTCCTCCAATTTCTTGCAACAGAAATATGCAAAAAAAGACATTTTCTCATTCGGTAGTTAATTACACGCCGAGGGGTGTAGGTCAGGGGTAGAGCGCTCGCTTCGCATGCGAGATGTCCTGGGTTCAAATCCCAGTTCCTCCAATTTCTTGCAACAGAAATATGCTGAAAAGACATTTTTTCATTCGATAGTTAATTACACGTCGAGGAGGTGTAGCTCAGGGGTAGAGCGTTCGCTTCGCATGCGAGATGTCCCGGGTTCAAATCCCAGTTCCTCCAATTTCTTGCAACAGAAATATGCAGAAAAGACACTTTCTCATTCGATAGTTAGTTACAAATCGAGGGGGTGTAGCTCAGGGGTAGAGCGCTCGCGTCGCATGCGAGATGTCCTGGGTTCAAATCCCAGTTCCTCCAATTTCTTGCAACAGAAATATGCAAAAAAGACATTTTCTCATTCGATAGTTAGTTACAGATCGAGGGGGTGTAGCTCAGGGGTAGAGCGCTCGCTTCGCATGCGAGATGTCCCGGGTTCAAATCCCAGCTCCTCCAATTTCTTGCAAAAGAAACATACAGAAAAGACACTTTCTCAGTCGATAGTTAGTTACACGTCGAGGGGGTGTAACTCAGGGGTAGAGCGCTCGCTTCGCATGCGAGATGTCTGGGTTCAAATCCCAGTTCCTCCAATTTCTTGCAACAGAAATATGCAGAAAAGACATTTTCTCATAAGATAGTTAATTACACGTCGAGGGGGTGTAGCTCAGGGTTAGAGCGCTCGCTTCGCATGCGAGATGTCCTGGGTTCAAATCCCAATTCCTCCAATTTCTTGCAACAGAAATATGCAAAAAAGACACTTTCTCATTCGATAGTTAGTTACACGTCGAGGGGTGTAGCTCATTGGTAGAGCGCTCGCTTCGCATGCGAGATGTCCTGGGTTCAAATCCCAGTTCCTCCAATTTCTTGCAACAGAAATATGCAGAAAAGACACTTTCTCATTCGATAGTTAGTTACACGTCGAGGGGTGTAGCTCATTGGTAGAGCGCTCGCTTCGCATGCGAGTTGTCCTGGGTTCAAATCCCAGTTCCTCCAATTTCTTGCAACAGAAATATGCAAAAAAGACATTTTCTCTTTCGATATTTAGTTACAAATCGAGGGGGTGTAGCTCAGGGGTAGAGCGCTCGCTTCGCATGCGAGATGTCCTGGGTTCAAATCCCAGCTCCTCCAATTTCTTGCAACAGAAATATGCAAAAAAGACACTTTCTCATTCGATAGTTAGTTACACGTCGAGGGAGTGTAGCTCATTGGTAGAGCGCTCGCTTCGCATGCGAGATGTCCTGGGTTAAAATCCCAGTTCCTCCAATTTCTTGCAACAGAAATATGCAGAAAAGACACTTTCTCATTCGATAGTTAGTTACACGTCGAGGGGTGTAGCTCATTGGTAGAGCGCTCGCTTCGCATGCGAGATGTCCTGGGTTCAAATCCCAGTTCCTCCAATTTCTTGCAACAGAAATATGCAAAAAAGACATTTTTTCTTTCGATAGTTAGTTACACGTCGAGGGGTGTAGCTCATTGGTAAAGCGCTCGCTTCGCGTGCGAGATGTCCTGGGTTCAAATCCCAGTTCCTCCAATGTCTTGCAACAGAAATATGCAGAAAAGACATTTTCTCATTCGATAGTTATTTACACGTCGAGGGGTGTAGCTCATTGGTAGAGCGCTCGCTTCGCGTGCGAGATGTCCTGGGTTCAAATCCCAGTTCCTCCAATGTCTTGCAACAGAAATATGCAGAAAAGACATTTTCTCATTCGATAGTTATTTACACGTCGAGGGGTGTAGGTCAGGGGTAGAGCGCTCGCTTCGCATGCGAGATGTCCTGGGTTCAAATCCCAGTTCCTCCAATTTCTTGCAACAGAAATATGCAAAAAAAGACATTTTCTCATTCGGTAGTTAATTACACGCCGAGGGGGTGTAGCTCAGGGGTAGAGCGCTCGCTTCGCATGCGACATGTCCTGGGTTCAAATCCCAGTTCCTCCAATTTCTTGCAACAGAAATATGCAGAAAAGACATTTTTTCATTCGATAGTTAATTACACGTCGAGGAGGTGTAGCTCAGGGGTAGAGCGTTCGCTTCGCATGCGAGATGTCCCGGGTTCAAATCCCAGTTCCTCCAATTTCTTGCAACAGAAATATGCAGAAAAGACACTTTCTCATTCGATAGTTAGTTACAAATCGAGGGGGTGTAGCTCAGGGGTAGAGCGCTCGCTTCGCATGCGAGATGTCCTGGGTTCAAATCCCAGTTCCTCCAATTTCTTGCAAAAGAAATATGCAGAAAAGACATTTTCTCATTCGATAGTTAATTACACGTCGAGGGGGTGTAGCTCAGGGGTAGAGCGCTCGCTTCGCATGCGACATGTCCTGGGTTCAAATCCCAGTTCCTCCAATTTCTTGCAACAGAAATATGCAGAAAAGACACTTTCTCATTCGATAGTTAGTTACACGTCGAGGGGTGTAGCTCAGGGGTAGAGCGGCCGCTTTGCATGCGAGATGTCCTGGGTTAAAATCCCAGTTCCTCCAATTTCTTGCAACAGAAATATGCAGAAAAGACACTTTCTCATTCGATAGTTAGTTACACGTCGAGGGGTGTAGCTCATTGGTAGAGCGCTCGCTTCGCATGCGAGATGTCCTGGGTTCAAATCCCAGTTCCTCCAATTTCTTGCAACAGAAATATGCAAAAAAGACATTTTTTCTTTCGATAGTTAGTTACACGTCGAGGGGTGTAGCTCATTGGTAAAGCGCTCGCTTCGCGTGCGAGATGTCCTGGGTTCAAATCCCAGTTCCTCCAATGTCTTGCAACAGAAATATGCAGAAAAGACATTTTCTCATTCGATAGTTATTTACACGTCGAGGGGTGTAGCTCATTGGTAGAGCGCTCGCTTCGCGTGCGAGATGTCCTGGGTTCAAATCCCAGTTCCTCCAATGTCTTGCAACAGAAATATGCAGAAAAGACATTTTCTCATTCGATAGTTATTTACACGTCGAGGGGTGTAGGTCAGGGGTAGAGCGCTCGCTTCGCATGCGAGATGTCCTGGGTTCAAATCCCAGTTCCTCCAATTTCTTGCAACAGAAATATGCAAAAAAAGACATTTTCTCATTCGGTAGTTAATTACACGCCGAGGGGGTGTAGCTCAGGGGTAGAGCGCTCGCTTCGCATGCGACATGTCCTGGGTTCAAATCCCAGTTCCTCCAATTTCTTGCAACAGAAATATGCAGAAAAGACATTTTTTCATTCGATAGTTAATTACACGTCGAGGAGGTGTAGCTCAGGGGTAGAGCGTTCGCTTCGCATGCGAGATGTCCCGGGTTCAAATCCCAGTTCCTCCAATTTCTTGCAACAGAAATATGCAGAAAAGACACTTTCTCATTCGATAGTTAGTTACAAATCGAGGGGGTGTAGCTCAGGGGTAGAGCGCTCGCTTCGCATGCGAGATGTCCTGGGTTCAAATCCCAGTTCCTCCAATTTCTTGCAAAAGAAATATGCAGAAAAGACATTTTCTCATTCGATAGTTAATTACACGTCGAGGGGGTGTAGCTCAGGGGTAGAGCGCTCGCTTCGCATGCGACATGTCCTGGGTTCAAATCCCAGTTCCTCCAATTTCTTGCAACAGAAATATGCAGAAAAGACACTTTCTCATTCGATAGTTAGTTACACGTCGAGGGGTGTAGCTCAGGGGTAGAGCGGCCGCTTTGCATGCGAGATGTCCTGGGTTCAAATCCCAGCTCCTCCAATTTCTTGCAACAGAAATATGCAAAAAAGACACTTTCTCATTCGATAGTTAGTTACACGTCGAGGGGTCTAGCTCATTGGTAGAGCGCTCGCTTCGCATGCGAGATATCCTGGGTTCAAATCCCAGTTCCTCCAATTTCTTGCAACAGAAATACGCAAAAAAGACATTTTCTCTTTCGATAGTTAGTTACAAATCGAGGGGGTGTAGCTCAGGGGTAGAGCGCTCGCTTCGCATGCGAGATGTCCTGGGTTCAAATCCCAGTTCCTCCATTTTCTTGCAACAGAAAAATGCAGAAAAGATACTTTCTCATTCGATAGTTAGTTACACGTCGAGGGGTGTAGCTCATTGGTAGAGCGCTCGCTTCGCATGCGAGATGTCCTGGGTTCAAATCCCAGTTCCTCCAATTTCTTGCAACAGAAATATGCAAAAAACACATTTTCTCTTTCGATAGTTAGTTACAAATCGAGGGGGTGTAGCTCAGGGGTAGAGCGCTCGCTTCGCATGCGAGATGTCCTGGGTTCAAATCCCAGCTCCTCCAATTTCTTGCAACAGAAATATGCAAAAAAGACACTTTCTCATTCGACAGTTAGTTACAATTCGAGGGGTGTAGCTCATTGGTAGAGCGCTCGCTTCGCATGCGAGATGTCCTGGGTTCAAATCCCAGTTCCTCCAATTTCTTGCAACAGAAATATGCAAAAAAGACATTTTCTCTTTCGATAGTTCGTTGCAAATCGAGGGGTGTAGCTCAGGGGTAGAGCGCTCGCTTCGCATGCGAGATGTCCTGGGTTCAAATCCCAGCTCCTCCAATTTCTTGCAACAGAAATATGCAAAAAAGAAACTTTCTCATTCGATAGTTAGCTACACGTCGAGGGGTGTAGCTCATTGGTAGAGCGCTCGCTTCGCATGCGAGATGTCCTGGGTTCAAATCCCAGTTCCTCCAATTTCTTGCAACAGAAATATGCAAAAAAGACATTTTCTCTTTCGATAATTAGTTACAAGTCGAGGGGGTGTAGCTCAGGGGTAGAGCGCTCGCTTCGCATGCGAGATGTCCTGGGTTCAAATCCCAGCTCCTCCAATTTCTTGCAACAAAAATATGCAAAAAAGACACTTTCTCATTCGATAGTTAGTTACACGTCGAGGGGTGTAGCTCATTGGTAGAGCGCTCGCTTCGCATGCGAGATGTCCTGGGTTCAAATCTCAGCTCCTCCAATTTCTTGCAACAGAAATATGCAAAAAAAGACACTTTCTCATTCGATAGTTAGTTACACGTCGAGTTGGTGTAGCTCAGGGGTAGAGCGCTCGCTTCGCATGCGAGATGTCCTGAGTTCAAATCCCAGTTCCTCCAATTTCTTGCAACAGAAATATGCAGAAAAGACACTTTCTCATTCGATAGTTAATTACCCGTCGAGGGGGTGTAGCTCAGGGGTAGAACGCTCTCTTCGCATGCAAATCCCAGCTTTTCCAATTTCTTGCAACAGAAATATGCAGAAAAGACATTTTCTCATTCGATAGTTAATTACACGTCGAGGGGGTGTAGCTCAGGGGTAGAGCGCTCGCTTCGCATGCGACATGTCCTGGGTTCAAATCCCAGTTCCTCCAATTTCTTGCAACAGAAATATGCAGAAAAGACACTTTCTCATTCGATAGTTAATTACAAGTCCAGGGGGTGTAGCTCAGGGGTAGAGCGCTCGCTTTGCATGCGAGATGTCCTGGGTTCAAATCCCAGCTCCTCCAATTTCTTGCAACAGAAATATGCAAAAAAGACACTTTCTCATTCGATAGTTAGTTACACGTCGAGGGGTGTAGCTCAGGGGTAGAGCGCTCGCTTCGCATGCGAGATGTCCTGGGTTCAAATCCCAGCTCCTCCAATTTCTTGCAACATTTATATATGCAAAAAAGACTGTTTCTCCTTCGATAGTTATTTATACGTCAAGGGGGTGTAGCTCAGGGGTAGAGCGCTCGCTTCGCATGCGAGATGTCCTGGGTTCAAATCCCAGTTCCTCCAATTTCTTGCAACAGAAATATGCAAAAAAGACATTTTCTCTTTCGATAGTTAGTTACAAATCGAGGGGGTGTAGCTCAGGGGTAGAGCGCTCGCTTCGCATGCGAGATGTCCCGGGTTCAAATCCCAGCTCCTCCAATTTCTTGCAACAGAAATATGCAGAAAAGACATTTTCTCATTCGATAGTTAATTACACGTCCAGGGAGTGTAGCTCAGGGGTAGAGCGCTCGCTTCGCATGCGAGATGTCCTGGGTTCAAATCCCAGTTCCTCCAATTTCTTGCAACAGAAATATGCAAAAAAGACGTTTTCTCATTCGATAGTTAGTTACACGCCGAGGGGGTGGAGCTCAGGGGTAGAGCGCTCGCATCGCATGCGAGATGTCCTGGGTTCAAATCCCAATTCCTCCAATTTCTTGCAACAGAAATATGCAAAAAAGACACTTTCTCATTCGATAGTTAGTTACACGTCGAGGGGTGTAGCTCATTGGTAGAGCGCTCGCTTCGCATGCGAGATGTCCTGGGTTCAAATCCCAGTTCCTCCAATTTCTTGCAACAGAAATATGCAGAAAAGACACTTTCTCATTCGATAGTTAGTTACACGTCGAGGGGTGTAGCTCATTGGTAGAGCGCTCGCTTCGCATGCGAGTTGTCCTGGGTTCAAATCCCAGTTCCTCCAATTTCTTGCAACAGAAATATGCAAAAAAGACATTTTCTCTTTCGATATTTAGTTACAAATCGAGGGGGTGTAGCTCAGGGGTAGAGCGCTCGCTTCGCATGCGAGATGTCCTGGGTTCAAATCCCAGCTCCTCCAATTTCTTGCAACAGAAATATGCAAAAAAGACACTTTCTCATTCGATAGTTAGTTACACGTCGAGGGAGTGTAGCTCATTGGTAGAGCGCTCGCTTCGCATGCGAGATGTCCTGGGTTCAAATCCCAGTTCCTCCAATTTCTTGCAACAGAAATATGCAGAAAAGACACTTTCTCATTCGATAGTTAGTTACACGTCGAGGGGTGTAGCTCATTGGTAGAGCGCTCGCTTCGCATGCGAGATGTCCTGGGTTCAAATCCCATTTCTTGCAACAGAAATATGCAAAAAAGACATTTTTTCTTTCGATAGTTAGTTACACGTCGAGGGGTGTAGCTCATTGGTAAAGCGCTCGCTTCGCATGCGAGATGTCCTGGGTTCAAATCCCAGTTCCTCCAATTTCTTGCAACAGAAATATTCAAAAAAGACACTTTCTCATTCGATAGTTAGTTACACGTCGAGGGGTGTAGCTCATTGGTAGAGCGCTCGCTTCGCGTGCGAGATGTCCTGGGTTCAAATCCCAGTTCCTCCAATGTCTTGCAACAGAAATATGGAGAAAAGACATTTTCTCATTCGATAGTTATTTACACGTAGAGGGGTGTAGGTCAAAGGTAGAGCGCTCGCTTCGCATGCGAGATGTCCTGGGTTCAAATCCCAGTTCCTCCAATTTCTTGCAACAGAAATATGCAAAAAAAGACATTTTCTCATTCGGTAGTTAATTACACGCCGAGGGGGTGTAGCTCAGGGGTAGAGCGCTCGCTTCGCATGCGACATGTCCTGGGTTCAAATCCCAGTTCCTCCAATTTCTTGCAACAGGAATATGCAGAAAAGACATTTTTTCATTCGATAGTTAATTACACGTGGAGGAGGTGTAGCTCAGGGGTAGAGCGTTCGCTTCGCATGCGAGATGTCCCGGGTTCAAATCCCAGTTCCTCCAATTTCTTGCAACAGAAATATGCAGAAAAGACACTTTCTCATTCGATAGTTAGTTACAAATCGAGGGGGTGTAGCTCAGGGGTAGAGCGCTCGCTTCGCATGCGAGATGTCCTGGGTTCAAATCCCAGTTCCTCCAAATTCTTGCAACAGAAATATGCAAAAAAGACATTTTCTCATTCGATAGTTAGTTACAGATCGAGGGGGTGTAGCTCAGGGGTAGAGCGCTCGCTTCGCATGCGAGATGTCCCGGGTTCAAATCCCAGCTCCTCCAATTTCTTGCAAAAGAAACATACAGAAAAGACACTTTCTCAGTCGATAGTTAGTTACACGTCGAGGGGGTGAAGCTCAGGGGTAGAGCGCTCGCTTCGTATGCGAGATGTCCTGGGTTCAAATCCCAGTTCCTCCAATTTCTTGCAACAGAAATATGCAGAAAAGACATTTTCTCATAAGATAGTTAATTACTCATCGAGGGGGTGTAGCTCAGTGGTAGAGCGCTCGACTCGCATGCGGGATGTCCTGGGTTCAAATCCCAATTCCTCCAATTTCTTGCAACAGAAATATGCAAAAAAGACACTTTCTCATTCGATAGTTAGTTACACGTCGAAGGGTGTAGCTCATTGGTAGAGCGCTCGCTTCGCATGCGAGTTGTCCTGGGTTCAAATCCCAGTTCCTCCAATTTCTTGCAACAGAAATATGCAAAAAAGACATTTTCTCTTTCGATATTTAGTTACAAATCGAGGGGGTGTAGCTCAGGGGTAGAGCGCTCGCTTCGCATGCGAGATGTCCTGGGTTCAAATCCCAGCTTCTCCAATTTCTTGCAACAGAAATATGCAAAAAAGACACTTTCTCATTCGATAGTTAGTTACACGTCGAGGGAGTGTAGCTCATTGGTAGAGCGCTCGCTTCGCATGCGAGATGTCCTGTGTTCAAATCCCAGTTCCTCCAATTTCTTGCAACAGAAATATGCAGAAAAGACACTTTCTCATTCGATAGTTAGTTACACGTCGAGGGGTGTAGCTCATTGGTAGAGCGCTCGCTTCGCATGCGAGATGTCCTGGGTTCAAATCCCAGTTCCTCCAATTTCTTGCAACAGAAATATGCAAAAAAGACACTTTCTCATTCGATAGTTAGTTACACGTCGAGGGGTGTAGCTCATTGGTAGAGCGCTCGCTTCGCGTGCGAGATGTCCTGGGTTCAAATCCCAGTTCCTCCAATTTCTTGCAACAGAAATATGCAAAAAAGACATTTTCTCTTTCGATAGTTAGTTACAAATCGAGGGGGTGTAGCTCAGGGGTAGAGCGCTCGCTTCGCATGCGAGATGTCCTGTGTTCAAATCCCAGCTCCTCCAATTTCTTGCAACAGAAATATGCAAAAAAGACACTTTCTCGTTCGATAGTTAGTTACACGTCGAGGGGTGTAGCTCATTGGTAGAGCGCTCGCTTCGCATGCGAGATGTCCTGGGTTCAAATCCCAGTTCCTCCAATTTCTTGCAACAGAAATATGCAAAAAAGACATTTTCTCTTTCGATAGTTAGTTACAAATCGAGGGGGTGTAGCTCAGGGGTAGAGCGCTCGCTTCGCATGCGAGATGTCCTGGGTACAAATCTCAGCTCCTCCAATTTCTTGCAACAGAAATATGCAAAAAAAGACACTTTCTCATTCGATAGATAGTTACACGTCGAGTTGGTGTAGCTCAAGGGTAGAGCGCTCGCTTCGCATGCGAGATGTCCTGGGTTCAAATCCCAGTTCCTCCAATTTCTTGCAACAGAATTATTCAGAAAAGACACTTTCTCATTCGATAGTTAGTTAAAACTCGAGGGGGTGTAGCTCAGGGGTAGAGCGCTCGCTTCGCATGCGAGATGTCCTGGGTTCAAATCCCAGTTCCTCCAATTTCTTGCAACAGAAATATGCAGAAAAGACATTTTCTCATTCGATAGTTAATTACACGTCGAGGGGGTGTAGCTCAGGGGTAGAGCGTTCGCTTCGCATGCGAGATGTCCTGAGTTCAAATCCCAGTTCCTCCAATTTCTTGCAACAGAAATATGTAGAAAAGACACTTTCTCATTCGATAGTTAATTACGCGTCGAGGGGGTAGAGCACTAGCTTCGCATGCGAGATGTCCCGGGTTCAAATCCCAGCTCCTCCAATTTCTTGCAACAAAAATATGCAGAAAAGACACTTTCTCATTCGATAGTTAGTTACAAATCGAGGGGGTGTAGCTCAGGGGTAGAGCGCTTGCTTCGCATGCGAGATGTCCTGGGTTCAAATCCCAGTTCCTCCAATGTCTTGCAACAGAAATATGCAGAAAAGACATTTTCTCATTCGATAGTTATTTACACGTCGAGGGGTGTAGGTCAGGGGTAGAGCGCTCGCTTCGCAT
Source organism: Troglohyphantes excavatus (assembly GCA_963932185.1). Classification (NCBI taxonomy): domain Eukaryota; kingdom Metazoa; phylum Arthropoda; class Arachnida; order Araneae; family Linyphiidae; genus Troglohyphantes; species Troglohyphantes excavatus. Next base: position 62,868,338 of record OZ010667.1, read on the forward strand.
GCGAGATGTCCTGGGTTCAAATCCCAGCTCCTCCAATTTCTTGCAACAGAAATATACAAAAAAGACATTTTCTCATTCGATAGTTAATTACCCGTCGAGGGGGTGTAGCTCAGGGGTAGAACGCTCTCTTCGCATGCAAATCCCAGCTTTTCCAATTTCTTGCAACAGAAATATGCAGAAAAGACATTTTCTCATTCGATAGTTAATTACACGCCGAGAGGGTGTAGCTCAGGGGTAGAGCGCTCGCTTCGCATGCGACATGTCCTGGGTTCAAATCCCAGTTCCTCCAATTTCTTGCAACAGAAATATGCAGAAAAGACACTTTCTCATTCGATAGTTAATTACGCGTCGAGGGGGTAGAGCACTAGCTTCGCATGCGAGATGTCCCGGGTTCAAATCCCAGCTCCTCCAATTTCTTGCAACATTTATATATGCAAAAAAGACTGTTTCTCATTCGATAGTTATTTATACGTCAAGGGGGTGTAGCTCAGGGGTAGAGCGCTCGCTTCGCATGCGAGATGTCCTGGGTTCAAATCCCAGTTCCTCCAATTTCTTGCAACAGAAATATGCAAAAAAGACATTTTCTCTTTCGATAGTTAGTTACAAATCGAGGGGGTGTAGCTCAGGGGTAGAGCGCTCGCTTCGCGTGCGAGATGTCCCGGGTTCAAATCCCAGCTCCTCCAATTTCTTGCAACAGAAATATGCAGAAAAGACATTTTCTCATTCGATAGTTAATTACACGTCCAGGGAGTGTAGCTCAGGGGTAGAGCGCTCGCTTCGCATGCGGGATGTCCTGGGTTCAAATCCCAGTTCCTCCAATTTCTTGCAACAGAAATATGCAAAAAAGACATTTTGTCATTCGATAGTTAGTTACACGCCGAGGGGGTGTAGCTCAGGGGTAGAGCGCTCGCTTCGCATGCGAGATGTCCTGGGTTCAAATCCCAGTTCCTTCAATTTCTTGCAACAGAAATATGCAAAAAAAGACATTTTCTCATTCGATAGTTAATTACACGCCGAGGGGGTGTAGCTCAGGGGTAGAGCGCTCGCTTCGCATGCGACATGTCCTGGGTTCAAATCCCAGTTCCTCCAATTTCTTGCAACAGAAATATGTAGAAAAGACATTTTCTCATTCGATAGTTAATTACACGTCGAGGGGGTGTAGCTCAGGGGTAGAGCGTTCGCTTCGCATGCGAGATGTCCTGAGTTCAAATCCCAGTTCCTCCATTTTCTTGCAACAGAAATATGCAAAAAAGACATTTTCTCTTTCGATAGTTAATTACACGCCGAGGGGGTGTAGCTCAGGGGTAGAGCGCTCGCTTCGCGTGCGAGATGTCCCGGGTTCAAATCCCAGCTCCTCCAATTTCTTGCAACAGAAATATGCAAAAAAGACATTTTCTCTTTCGATAGTTAATTACACGCCGAGGGGGTGTAGCTCAGGGGTACAGCGCTCGCTTCGCATGCGAGATGTACTGGGTTCAAATCCCAGTTCCTCCAATTTCTTGTAACAGAAATATGCAAAAAAGACATTTTCTCATTCGATAGTTAGTTACAAATCGAGGGGGTGTAGCTCAGGGGTAGAGCGCTCGCTTCGCATGCGAGATGTCCTGGGTTCAAATCTTAGTTGCTCCAATTTCTTGCAACCGAAATATGCAGAAAAGACATTTTCTCATAAGGTAGTTAATTACACGTGCAGGGAGTGTAGCTCAGGGGTAGAGCGCTCGCTTCGCATGCGAGATGTCCTGGGTTCAAATCCCAGCTCCTCCAATTTCTTGCAACAGAAATATGCAAAAAAGACACTTTCTCATTCGATAGTTAAATATACGTCAAGGGGGTGTATCTCAGGGGTAGAGCGCTCGCTTCGCATGCGAGATGTCCTAGGTTCAAATCCCAGCTCCTCCAATTTCTTGCAACAGAAATATGCAAAAAAGACACTTTCTCATTCGATAGTTAAATATACGTCAAGGGGGTGTATCTCAGGGGTAGAGCGCTCGCTTCGCATGCGAGATGTCCTGGGTTCAAATCCCAGTTCCTCCAATTTCTTGCAACAGAAATATGCAAAAAAGACATTTTCTCATTCGATAGTTAGTTACAAATCGAGGGGGTGTAGCTCAGGGGTAGAGCGCTCGCTTCGCATGCGAGATGTCCCGGGTTCAAATCCCAGCTCCTCCAATTTCTTGCAACAGAAATATGCAGAAAAGACACTTTCTCATTCGATAGTTAGTTACACGTCGAGGGGGTGTAGCTCAGGGGTAGAGCGCTCGCTTCGCATGCGAGATGTCCCGGGTTCACATCCCACCTCCTCCAATTTCTTGCAACAGAAATATGCAGAAAAGACATTTTCTCATTCGATAGTTAATTACACGTCCAGGGAGTGTAGCTCAGGGGAAGAGCGCTCGCTTCGCATGCGGGATGTCCTGGGTTCAAATCCCAGCTCCTCCAATTTCTTGCAACAGAAATATGCAGAAAAGACACTTTCTCATTCGATAGTTAGTTACACGTCGAGGGGGTGTATCTCAGGGGTAGAGCGCTCGCTTCGCATGCGAGATGTCCTGGGTTCAAATCCCAGTTCCTCCAATTTCTTGCAACAGAAATATGCAAAAAAGACATTTTCTCATTCGATAGTTAGTTACAAATCGAGGGGGTGTAGCTCAGGGGTAGAGCGTTCGCTTCGCATGCGAGATGTCCTGAGTTCAAATCCCAGTTCCTCCAATTTCTTGCAACAGAAATATGTAGAAAAGACACTTTCTCATTCGATAGTTAATTACGCGTCGAGGGGGTAGAGCACTAGCTTCCCATGCGAGATGTCCCGGGTTCAAATCCCAGCTCCTCCAATTTCTTGCAACAGAAATATGCAGAAAAGACACTTTCTCATTCGATAGTTAGTTACAAATCGAGGGGGTGTAGCTCAGGGGTAGAGCGCTTGCTTCGCATGCGAGATGTCCTGGGTTCAAATCCCAGTTCCTCCAATGTCTTGCAACAGAAATATGCAGAAAAGACATTTTCTCATTCGATAGTTATTTACACGTCGAGGGGTGTAGGTCAGGGGTAGAGCGCTCGCTTCGCATGCGAGATGTCCTGGGTTCAAATCCCAGCTCCTCCAATTTCTTGCAACAGAAATATACAAAAAAGACATTTTCTCATTCGATAGTTAATTACCCGTCGAGGGGGTGTAGCTCAGGGGTAGAACGCTCTCTTCGCATGCAAATCCCAGCTTTTCCAATTTCTTGCAACAGAAATATGCAGAAAAGACATTTTCTCATTCGATAGTTAATTACACGCCGCGGGGGTGTAGCTCAGGGGTAGAGCGCTCGCTTCGCATGCGACATGTCCTGGGTTCAAATCCCAGTTCCTCCAATTTCTTGCAACAGAAATATGCAGAAAAGACACTTTCTCATTCGATAGTTAATTACACGTCCAGGGGGTGTAGCTCAGGGGTAGAGCGCTCGCTTTGCATGCGAGATGTCCTGGGTTCAAATCCCAGCTCCTCCAATTTCTTGCAACAGAAATATGCAAAAAAGACACTTTCTCATTCGATAGTTATTTATACGTCAAGGGGGTGTAGCTCAGGGGTAGAGCGCTCGCTTCGCATGCGAGATGTCCTGGGTTCAAATCCCAGTTCCTCCAATTTCTTGCAACAGAAATATGCAAAAAAGACATTTTCTCTTTCGATAATTAGTTACAAATCGAGGGGGTGTAGCTCAGGGGTAGAGCGCTCGCTTCGCGTGCGAGATGTCCCGGGTTCAAATCCCAGCTCCTCCAATTTCTTGCAACAGAAATATGCAGAAAAGACATTTTCTCATTCGATAGTTAATTACACGTCCAGGGAGTGTAGCTCAGGGGTAGAGCGCTCGCTTCGCATGCGGGATGTCCTGGGTTCAAATCCCAGTTCCTCCAATTTCTTGCAACAGAAATATGCAAAAAAGACATTTTCTCATTCGATAGTTAGTTACACGCCGAGGGGGTGTAGCTCAGGGGTAGAGCGCTCGCTTCACATGCGAGATGTCCTGGGTTCAAATCCCAGTTCCTTCAATTTCTTGCAACAGAAATATGCAAAAAAGACATTTTCTCATTCGATAGTTAATTACACGCCGAGGGGGTGTAGCTCAGGGGTAGAGCGCTCGCTTCGCATGCGACATGTCCTGGGTTCAAATCCCAGTTCCTCCAATTTCTTGCAACAGAAATATGTAGAAAAGACATTTTCTCATTCGATAGTTAATTACACGTCGAGGGGGTGTAGCTCAGGGGTAGAGCGTTCGCTTCGCATGCGAGATGTCCTGAGTTCAAATCCCAGTTCCTCCATTTTCTTGCAACAGAAATATGCAAAAAAGACATTTTCTCATTCGATAGTTAATTACACGCCGAGGGGGTGTAGCTCATGGGTAGAGCGCTCGCTTCGCATGCGAGATGTACTGGGTTCAAATCCCAGTTCCTCCAATTTCTTGCAACAGAAATATGCAAAAAAGACATTTTCTCATTCGATAGTTAGTTACAAATCGAGGGGGTGTAGCTCAGGGGTAGAGCGCTCGCTTCGCATGCGAGATGTCCTGGGTTCAAATCTTAGTTGCTCCAATTTCTTGCAACCGAAATATGCAGAATAGACATTTTCTCATAAGGTAGTTAATTACACGTCCAGGGAGTGTAGCTCAGGGGTAGAGCGCTCGCTTCGCATGCGAGATGTCCTGGGTTCAAATCCCAGCTCCTCCAATTTCTTGCAACAGAAATATGCAAAAAAGACACTTTCTCATTCGATAGTTAAATTTACGTCAAGGGGGTGTATCTCAGGGGTAGAGCGCTCGCTTCGCATGCGAGATGTCCTAGGTTCAAATCCCAGCTCCTCCAATTTCTTGCAACAGAAATATGCAAAAAAGACACTTTCTCATTCGATAGTTAAATATACGTCAAGGGGGTGTATCTCAGGGGTAGAGCGCTCGCTTCGCATGCGAGATGTCCTGGGTTCAAATCCCAGTTCCTCCAATTTCTTTCAACAGAAATATGCAAAAAAGACATTTTCTCATTCGATAGTTAGTTACAAATCGAGGGGGTGTAGCTCAGGGGTAGAGCGCTCGCTTCGCATGCGAGATGTCCCGGGTTCAAATCCCAGTTCCTCCAATTTCTTGCAACAGAAATATGCAAAAAAGACATTTTCTCATTCGATAGTTAGTTACAAATCGAGGGGGTGTAGCTCAGGGGTAGAGCGCTCGCTTCGCATGCGAGATGTCCCGGGTTCAAATCCCAGCTCCTCCAATTTCTTGCAACAGAAATATGCAGAAAAGACACTTTCTCATTCGATAGTTAGTTACACGTCGAGGGGGTGTAGCTCAGGGGTAGAGCACTCGCTTCGCATGCGAAATGTCCTGGGTTCAAATCCCAGTTCCTCCGATTTCTTGCAACAGAAATATGCAGAAAAGACACTTTCTCATTCGATAGTTAGTTACACGTCGAGGGGGTGTAGCTCAGGGGTAGAGCGCTCGCTTCGCATGCGAGATGTCCTGGGTTCAAATCCCAGTTCCTCCAATTTCTTGCAACAGAAATATGCAGAAAAGACACTTTCTCATTCGATAGTTAGTTACACGTCGAGGGGTGTAGCTCATTGGTAGAGCGCTCGCTTCGCATGCGAGATGTCCTGGGTTCAAATCCCAGTTCCTCCAATTTCTTGCAACAGAAATATGCAAAAAAGACACTTTCTCATTCGATAGTTAGTTACACGTCGAGGGGTGTAGCTCATTGGTAGAGCGCACGCTTCGCGTGCGAGATGTCCTGGGTTCAAATCCCAGTTCCTCCAATTTCTTGCAACAGAAATATGCAAAAAAGACATTTTCTCTTTCGATAGTTAGTTACAAATCGAGGGGGTGTAGCTCAGGGGTAGAGCGCTCGCTTCGCATGCGAGATGTCCTGTGTTCAAATCCCAGCTCCTCCAATTTCTTGCAACAGAAATATGCAAAAAAGACACTTTCTCGTTCGATAGTTAGTTACACGTCGAGGGGTGTAGCTCATTGGTAGAGCGCTCGCTTCGCATGCGAGATGTCCTGGGTTCAAATCCCAGTTCCTCCAATTTCTTGCAACAGAAATATGCAAAAAAACATTTTCTCTTTCGATAGTTAGTTACAAATCGAGGGGGTGTAGCTCAGGGGTAGAGCGCTCGCTTCGCATGCGAGATGTCCTGGGTACAAATCTCAGCTCCTCCAATTTCTTGCAACAGAAATATGCAAAAAAAGACACTTTCTCATTCGATAGATAGTTACACGTCGAGTTGGTGTAGCTCAAGGGTAGAGCGCTCGCTTCGCATGCGAGATGTCCTGGGTTCAAATCCCAGTTCCTCCAATTTCTTGCAACAGAATTATGCAGAAAAGACACTTTCTCATTCGATAGTTAGTTAAAAATCGAGGGGGTGTAGCTCAGGGGTAGAGCGCTCGCTTCGCATGCGAGATGTCCTGGGTTCAAATCCCAGTTCCTCCAATTTCTTGCAACAGAAATATGCAGAAAAGACATTTTCTCATTCGATATTTAATTACACGTCGAGGGGGTGTAGCTCAGGGGTAGAGCGTTCGCTTCGCATGCGAGATGTCCTGAGTTCAAATCCCAGTTCCTCCAATTTCTTGCAACAGAAATATGTAGAAAAGACACTTTCTCATTCGATAGTTAATTACGCGTCGAGGGGGTAGAGCACTAGCTTCGCATGCGAGATGTCCCGGGTTCAAATCCCAGCTCCTCCAATTTCTTGCAACAGAAATATGCAGAAAAGACACTTTCTCATTCGATAGTTAGTTACAAATCGAGGGGGTGTAGCTCAGGGGTAGAGCGCTTGCTTCGCATGCGAGATGTCCTGGGTTCAAATCCCAGTTCCTCCAATGTCTTGCAACAGAAATATGCAGAAAAGACATTTTCTCATTCGATAGTTATTTACACGTCGAGGGGTGTAGGTCAGGGGTAGAGCGCTCGCTTCGCATGCGAGATGTCCTGGGTTCAAATCCCAGCTCCTCCAATTTCTTGCAACAGAAATATACAAAAAAGACATTTTCTCATTCGATAGTTAATTACCCGTCGAGGGGGTGTAGCTCAGGGGTAGAACGCTCTCTTCGCATGCAAATCCCAGCTTTTCCAATTTCTTGCAACAGAAATATGCAGAAAAGACATTTTCTCATTCGATAGTTAATTACACGCCGAGAGGGTGTAGCTCAGGGGTAGAGCGCTCGCTTCGCATGCGACATGTCCTGGGTTCAAATCCCAGTTCCTCCAATTTCTTGCAACAGAAATATGCAGAAAAGACACTTTCTCATTCGATAGTTAATTACACGTCCAGGGGGTGTAGCTCAGGGGTAGAGCGCTCGCTTTGCATGCGAGATGTCCTGGGTTCAAATCCCAGCTCCTCCAATTTCTTGCAACAGAAATATGCAAAAAAGACACTTTCTCATTCGATAGTTATTTATACGTCAAGGGGGTGTAGCTCAGGGGTAGAGCGCTCGCTTCGCATGCGAGATGTCCTGGGTTCAAATCCCAGTTCCTCCAATTTCTTGCAACAGAAATATGCAAAAAAGACATTTTCTCTTTCGATAGTTAGTTACAAATCGAGGGGGTGTAGCTCAGGGGTAGAGCGCTCGCTTCGCGTGCGAGATGTCCCGGGTTCAAATCCCAGCTCCTCCAATTTCTTGCAACAGAAATATGCAGAAAAGACATTTTCTCATTCGATAGTTAATTACACGTCCAGGGAGTGTAGCTCAGGGGTAGAGCGCTCGCTTCGCATGCGGGATGTCCTGGGTTCAAATCCCAGTTCCTCCAATTTCTTGCAACAGAAATATGCAAAAAAGACATTTTCTCATTCGATAGTTAGTTACACGCCGAGGGGGTGTAGCTCAGGGGTAGAGCGCTCGCTTCGCATGCGAGATGTCCTGGGTTCAAATCCCAGTTCCTTCAATTTCTTGCAACAGAAATATGCAAAAAAAGACATTTTCTCATTCGATAGTTAATTACACGCCGAGGGGGTGTAGCTCAGGGGTAGAGCGCTCGCTTCGCATGCGACATGTCCTGGGTTCAAATCCCAGTTCCTCCAATTTCTTGCAACAGAAATATGTAGAAAAGACATTTTCTCATTCGATAGTTAATTACACGTCGAGGGGGTGTAGCTCAGGGGTAGAGCGTTCGCTTCGCATGCGAGATGTCCTGAGTTCAAATCCCAGTTCCTCCATTTTCTTGCAACAGAAATATGCAAAAAAGACATTTTCTCATTCGATAGTTAATTACACGCCGATGGGGTGTAGCTCAGGGGTACAGCGCTCGCTTCGCATGCGAGATGTACTGGGTTCAAATCCCAGTTCCTCCAATTTCTTGCAACAGAAATATGCAAAAAAGACATTTTCTCATTCGATAGTTAGTTACAAATCGAGGGGGTGTAGCTCAGGGGTAGAGCGCTCGCTTCGCATGCGAGATGTCCTGGGTTCAAATCTTAGTTGCTCCAATTTCTTGCAACCGAAATATGCAGAAAAGACATTTTCTCATAAGGTAGTTAATTACACGTCCAGGGAGTGTAGCTCAGGGGTAGAGCGCTCGCTTCGCATGCGAGATGTCCTGGGTTCAAATCCCAGCTCCTCCAATTTCTTGCAACAGAAATATGCAAAAAAGACACTTTCTCATTCGATAGTTAAATATACGTCAAGGGGGTGTATCTCAGGGGTAGAGCGCTCGCTTCGCATGCGAGATGTCCTAGGTTCAAATCCCAGCTCCTCCAATTTCTTGCAACAGAAATATGCAAAAAAGACACTTTCTCATTCGATAGTTAAATATACGTCAAGGGGGTGTATCTCAGGGGTAGAGCGCTCGCTTCGCATGCGAGATGTCCTGGGTTCAAATCCCAGTTCCTCCAATTTCTTGCAACAGAAATATGCAAAAAAGACATTTTCTCATTCGATAGTTAGTTACAAATCGAGGGGGTGTAGCTCAGGGGTAGAGCGCTCGCTTCGCATGCGAGATGTCCCGGGTTCAAATCCCAGCTCCTCCAATTTCTTGCAACAGAAATATGCAGAAAAGACACTTTCTCATTCGATAGTTAGTTACAAATCGAGGGGGTGTAGCTCAGGGGTAGAGCGCTCGCTTCGCATGCGAGATGTCCCGGGTTCAAATCCCAGCTCCTCCAATTTCTTGCAACAGAAATATGCAGAAAAGACATTTTCTCATTCGATAGTTAATTACACGTCCAGGGAGTGTAGCTCAGGGGTAGAGCGCTCGCTTCGCATGCGGGATGTCCTGGGTTCAAATCCCAGCTCCTCCAATTTTTTGCAACAGAAATATGCAGAAAAGACACTTTCTCATTCGATAGTTAGTTACACGTCGAGGGGGTGTATCTCAGGGGTAGAGCGCTCGCTTCGCATGCGAGATGTCCTGGGTTCAAATCCCAGTTCCTCCAATTTCTTGCAACAGAAATATGCAAAAAAGACATTTTCTCATTCGATAGTTAGTTACAAATCGAGGGGGTGTAGCTCAGGGGTAGAGCGTTCGCTTCGCATGCGAGATGTCCTGAGTTCAAATCCCAGTTCCTCCAATTTCTTGCAACAGAAATATGTAGAAAAGACACTTTCTCATTCGATAGTTAATTACGCGTCGAGGGGGTAGAGCACTAGCTTCGCATGCGAGATGTCCCGGGTTCAAATCCCAGCTCCTCCAATTTCTTGCAACAGAAATATGCAGAAAAGACACTTTCTCATTCGATAGTTAGTTACAAATCGAGGGGGTGTAGCTCAGGGGTAGAGCGCTTGCTTCGCATGCGAGATGTCCTGGGTTCAAATCCCAGTTCCTCCAATGTCTTGCAACAGAAATATGCAGAAAAGACATTTTCTCATTCGATAGTTATTTACACGTCGAGGGGTGTAGGTCAGGGGTAGAGCGCTCGCTTCGCATGCGAGATGTCCTGGGTTCAAATCCCAGCTCCTCCAATTTCTTGCAACAGAAATATACAAAAAAGACATTTTCTCATTCGATAGTTAATTACCCGTCGAGGGGGTGTAGCTCAGGGGTAGAACGCTCTCTTCGCATGCAAATCCCAGCTTTTCCAATTTCTTGCAACAGAAATATGCAGAAAAGACATTTTCTCATTCGATAGTTAATTACACGCCGGGGGGGGTGTAGCTCAGGGGTAGAGCGCTCGCTTTGCATGCGACATGTCCTGGGTTCAAATCCCAGTTCCTCCAATTTCTTGCAACAGAAATATGCAGAAAAGACACTTTCTCATTCGATAGTTAATTACACGTCCAGGGGGTGTAGCTCAGGGGTAGAGCGCTCGCTTTGCATGCGAGATGTCCTGGGTTCAAATCCCAGCTCCTCCAATTTCTTGCAACAGAAATATGCAAAAAAGACACTTTCTCATTCGATAGTTAGTTACACGTCGAGGGGTGTAGCTCAGGGGTAGAGCGCTCGCTTCGCATGCGAGATGTCCTGGGTTCAAATCCCAGCTCCTCCAATTTCTTGCAACATTTATATATGCAAAAAAGACTGTTTCTCATTCGATAGTTATATATACGTCAAGGGGGTGTAGCTCAGGGGTAGAGCGCTCGCTTCGCATGCGAGATGTCCTGGGTTCAAATCCCAGTTCCTCCAATTTCTTGCAACAGAAATATGCAAAAAAGACATTTTCTCTTTCGATAGTTAGTTACAAATCGAGGGGGTGTAGCTCAGGGGTAGAGCGCTCGCTTCGCGTGCGAGATGTCCCGGGTTCAAATCCCAGCTCCTCCAATTTCTTGCAACAGAAATATGCAGAAAAGACATTTTCTCATTCGATAGTTAATTACACGTCCAGGGAGTGTAGCTCAGGGGTAGAGCGCTCGCTTCGCATGCGGGATGTCCTGGGTTCAAATCCCAGTTCCTCCAATTTCTTGCAACAGAAATATGCAAAAAAGACATTTTCTCATTCGATAGTTAGTTACACGCCGAGGGGGTGTAGCTCAGGGGTAGAGCGCTCGCTTCGCATGCGAGATGTCCTGGGTTCAAATCCCAGTTCCTTCAATTTCTTGCAACAGAAATATGCAAAAAAAGACATTTTCTCATTCGATAGTTAATTACACGCCGAGGGGGTGTAGCTCAGGGGTAGAGCGCTCGCTTCGCATGCGACATGTCCTGGGTTCAAATCCCAGTTCCTCCAATTTCTTGCAACAGAAATATGTAGAAAAGACATTTTCTCATTCGATAGTTAATTACACGTCGAGGGGGTGTAGCTCAGGGGTAGAGCGTTCGCTTCGCATGCGAGATGTCCTGAGTTCAAATCCCAGTTCCTCCATTTTCTTGCAACAGAAATATGCAAAAAAGACATTTTCTCATTCGATAGTTAATTACACGCCGAGGGGGTGTAGCTCAGGGGTAGAGCGCTCGCTTCGCATGCGAGATGTACTGGGTTCAAATCCCAGTTCCTCCAATTTCTTGCAACAGAAATATGCAAAAAAGACATTTTCTCATTCGATAGTTAGTTACAAATCGAGGGGGTGTAGCTCAGGGGTAGAGCGCTCGCTTCGCATGCGAGATGTCCTGGGTTCAAATCTTAGTTGCTCCAATTTCTTGCAACCGAAATATGCAGAAAAGACATTTTCTCATAAGGTAGTTAATTACACGTCCAGGGAGTGTAGCTCAGGGGTAGAGCGCTCGCTTCGCATGCGAGATGTCCTGGGTTCAAATCCCAGCTCCTCCAATTTCTTGCAACAGAAATATGCAAAAAAGACACTTTCTCATTCGATAGTTAAATATACGTCAAGGGGGTGTATCTCAGGGGTAGAGCGCTCGCTTCGCATGCGAGATGTCCTAGGTTCAAATCCCAGCTCCTCCAATTTCTTGCAACAGAAATATGCAAAAAAGACACTTTCTCATTCGATAGTTAAATATACGTCAAGGGGGTGTATCTCAGGGGTAGAGCGCTCGCTTCGCATGCGAGATGTCCTGGGTTCAAATCCCAGTTCCTCAAATTTCTTGCAACAGAAATATGCAAAAAAGACATTTTCTCATTCGATAGTTAGTTACAAATCGAGGGGGTGTAGCTCAGGGGTAGAGCGCTCGCTTCGCATGCGAGATGTCCCGGGTTCAAATCCCAGCTCCTCCAATTTCTTGCAACAGAAATATGCAGAAAAGACACTTTCTCATTCGATAGTTAGTTACACGTCGAGGGGGTGTAGCTCAGGGGTAGAGCGCTCGCTTCGCATGCGAGATGTCCCGGGTTCAAATCCCAGCTCCTCCAATTTCTTGCAACAGAAATATGCAGAAAAGACATTTTCTCATTCGATAGTTAATTACACGTCCAGGGAGTGTAGCTCAGGGGTAGAGCGCTCGCTTCGCATGCGGGATGTCCTGGGTTCAAATCCCAGCTCCTCCAATTTCTTGCAACAGAAATATGCAGAAAAGACACTTTCTCATTCGATAGTTAGTTACACGTCGAGGGGGTGTATCTCAGGGGTAGAGCGCTCGCTTCGCATGCGAGATGTCCTGGGTTCAAATCCCAGTTCCTCCAATTTCTTGCAACAGAAATATGCAAAAAAGACATTTTCTCATTCGATAGTTAGTTACAAATCGAGGGGGTGTAGCTCAGGGGTAGAGCGCTCGCTTCGCATGCGAGATGTCCCGCGTTCAAATCCCAGCTCCTCCAATTTCTTGCAACAGAAATATGCAGAAAAGACACTTTCTCATTCGATAGTTAGTTACACGTCGAGGGGGTGTAGCTCAGGGGTAGAGCACTCGCTTCGCATGCGAAATGTCCTGGGTTCAAATCCCAGTTCCTCCGATTTCTTGCAACAGAAATATGCAGAAAAGACATTTTCTCATTCGATAGTTAGTTACACGTCGAGGGGTTGTAGCTCAGGGGTAGAGCGCTCGCTTCGCATGCGACATGTCCTGGGTTCAAATCCCAGTTCCTCCAATTTCTTGCAACAGAAATATGTAGAAAAGACATTTTCTCATTCGATAGTTAATTACACGTCGAGGGGGTGTAGCTCAGGGGTAGAGCGTTCGCTTCGCATGCGAGATGTCCTGAGTTCAAATCCCAGTTCCTCCAATTTCTTGCAACAGAAATATGCAGAAAAGACACTTTCTCATTCGATAGTTAGTTACAAATCGATTGGGTGTAGCTCAGGGGTAGAGCGCTCGCTTCGCATGCGAGATGTCCTGAATTCAAATCCCAGTTCCTCCAATTTCTTGCAACAGAAATATGCAAAAAAGACATTTTCTCATTCGATAGTTAAATACACGCCGAGGGGGTGTAGCTCAGGGGTATAGCGTTCGCTTCGCATGCGAGATGTCCTGAGTTCAAATCCCAGTTCCTCCAATTTCTTGCAACAGAAATATGCAAAAAAGACATTTTCTCATTCGATAGTTAATTACACGCCGAGGGGGTGTAGCTCAGGGGTAGAGCGCTCGCTTCGCATGCGAGATGTCCCTGGTTCAAATCCCAGCTACTCCAATTTCTTGCAACAGAAATATGCAGAAAAGACATTTTCTCATTCGATAGTTAGTTACACGCCGAGGGGGTGTAGCTCAGGGGTAGAGCGCTCGCTTCGCATGCGAGATGTCCTGGGTTCAAATCCCAGTTCCTTCAATTTCTTGCAACAGAAATATGCAAAAAAAGACATTTTCTCATTCGATAGTTAATTACACGCCGAGGGGGTGTAGCTCAGGGGTAGAGCGCTCGCTTCGCATGCGACCTGTCCTGGGTTCAAATCCCAGTTCCTCCAATTTCTTGCAACAGAAATATGTAGAAAAGACATTTTCTCATTCGATAGTTAATTACACGTCGAGTGGGTGTAGCGCAGGGGTAGAGCGTTCGCTTCGCATGCGAGATGTCCTGAGTTCAAATCCCAGTTCCTCCATTTTCTTGCAACAGAAATATGCAAAAAAGACATTTTATCATTCGATAGTTAATTACACGCCGAGGGGGTGTAGCTCAGGGGTAGAGCGCTCGCTTCGCATGCGAGATGTCCTGGGTTCAAATCCCAGTTCCTCCAATTTCTTGCAACAGAAATATGCAGAAAAGACATTTTCTCATTCGATAGTTAATTACACGTCGAGGGGGTGTAGCTCAGGGGTAGAGCGCTCGCTTCGCATGCGAGATGTCCTGGGTTCAAATCCCAGTTCCTCCAATTTCTTGCAACAGAAATATGCAGAAAAGACACTTTCTCATTCGATAGTTAGTTACACGTCGAGGGGGTGTAGCTCAGGGGTAGACCGATCGCTTCGCATGCGAGATGTCCTGGGTTCAAATACCAGCTCCTCCAATTTCTTGCAACAGAAATATGCAGAAAAGGAATTTTCTCATTCGATAGTTAATTACACGTCAAGGGGGTGTATCTCAGGGGTAGAGCGCTCGCTTCGCATGCGAGATGTCCTGGGTTCAAATCCCAGTTCCTCCAATTTCTTGCAACAGAAATATGCAAAAAAGACATTTTCTCATTCGATAGTTAGTTACAAATCGAGGGGGTGTAGCTCAGGGGTAGAGCGCTCGCTTTGCATGCGAGATGTCCCGGGTTCAAATCCCAGCTCCTCCAATTTCTTGCAACAGAAATATGCAAAAAAGACACTTTCTCATTCGATAGTTAGTTACACGTCGAGGGGGTGTAGCTCAGGGGTAGAGCGCTCGCTTCGCATGCGAGATGTCCTGGGTTCAAATCCCAGCTCCTCCAATTTCTTGCAACAGAAATATGCAGAAAAGACACTTTCTCATTCGATAGTTAGTTACACGTCGAGGGGGTGTAGCTCAGGGGTAGAGCGCTCGCTTCGCATGCGAGATGTCCTGGGTTCAAATACCAGCTCCTCCAATTTCTTGCAACAGAAATATACAAAAAAGACATTTTCTCATTCGATTGTTAATTACCCGTCGAGGGGTTGTAGCTCAGGGGTAGAACGCTCTCTTCGCATGCAAAATATCCGGGTTTCAAGTCCCAGCTTTTCCAATTTCTTGCAACAGAAATATGCAAAAAAGACATTTTATCAATCGATAGTTACTTACACGTCGAGGGGGTGTAGCTCAGGGGTAGAGCGCTCGCTTCGCATGCGAGATGTCCTGGGTTCAAATCCCAGTTCCTCCAATTTCTTGCAACAGAAATATGCAAAAAAGACATTTTCTCTTTCGATAGTTAGTTACAAATCGAGGGGGTGTAGCTCAGGGGTAGAGCGCTCGCTTTGCATGCGAGATGTCCCGGGTTCAAATCCCAGCTCCTCCAATTTCTTGCAACAGAAATATGCAGAAAAGACACTTTCTCATTCGATAGTTAGTTACACGTCGAGGGGGTGTAGCTCAGGGGTAGAGCGCTCGCTTCGCATGCGAGATGTCCCGGGTTCAAATCCCAGCTCCTCCAATTTCTTGCAACAGAAATATGCAGAAAAGACATTTTCTCATTCGATAGTTAATTACACGTCCAGGGAGTGTAGCTCAGGGGTAGAGCGCTCGCTTCGCATGCGGGATGTCCTGGGTTCAAATCCCAGCTCCTCCAATTTCTTGCAACAGAAATATGCAGAAAAGACACTTTCTCATTCGATAGTTAGTTACACGTCGAGGGGGTGTATCTCAGGGGTAGAGCGCTCGCTTCGCATGCGAGATGTCCTGGGTTCAAATCCCAGTTCCTCCAATTTCTTGCAACAGAAATATGCAAAAAAGACATTTTCTCATTCGATAGTTAGTTACAAATCGAGGGGGTGTAGCTCAGGGGTAGAGCGCTCGCTTCGCATGCGAGATGTCCCGCGTTCAAATCCCAGCTCCTCCAATTTCTTGCAACAGAAATATGCAGAAAAGACACTTTCTCATTCGATAGTTAGTTACACGTCGAGGGGGTGTAGCTCAGGGGTAGAGCACTCGCTTCGCATGCGAAATGTCCTGGGTTCAAATCCCAGTTCCTCCGATTTCTTGCAACAGAAATATGCAGAAAAGACATTTTCTCATTCGATAGTTAGTTACACGTCGAGGGGTTGTAGCTCAGGGGTAGAGCGCTCGCTTCGCATGCGACATGTCCTGGGTTCAAATCCCAGTTCCTCCAATTTCTTGCAACAGAAATATGTAGAAAAGACATTTTCTCATTCGATAGTTAATTACACGTCGAGGGGGTGTAGCTCAGGGGTAGAGCGTTCGCTTCGCATGCGAGATGTCCTGAGTTCAAATCCCAGTTCCTCCAATTTCTTGCAACAGAAATATGCAGAAAAGACACTTTCTCATTCGATAGTTAGTTACAAATCGATTGGGTGTAGCTCAGGGGTAGAGCGCTCGCTTCGCATGCGAGATGTCCTGAATTCAAATCCCAGTTCCTCCAATTTCTTGCAACAGAAATATGCAAAAAAGACATTTTCTCATTCGATAGTTAATTACACGCCGAGGGGGTGTAGCTCAGGGGTATAGCGTTCGCTTCGCATGCGAGATGTCCTGAGTTCAAATCCCAGTTCCTCCAATTTCTTGCAACAGAAATATGCAAAAAAGACATTTTCTCATTCGATAGTTAATTACACGCCGAGGGGGTGTAGCTCAGGGGTAGAGCGCTCGCTTCGCATGCGAGATGTCCCTGGTTCAAATCCCAGCTACTCCAATTTCTTGCAACAGAAATATGCAGAAAAGACATTTTCTCATTCGATAGTTAGTTACACGCCGAGGGGGTGTAGCTCAGGGGTAGAGCGCTCGCTTCGCATGCGAGATGTCCTGGGTTCAAATCCCAGTTCCTTCAATTTCTTGCAACAGAAATATGCAAAAAAAGACATTTTCTCATTCGATAGTTAATTACACGCCGAGGGGGTGTAGCTCAGGGGTAGAGCGCTCGCTTCGCATGCGACCTGTCCTGGGTTCAAATCCCAGTTCCTCCAATTTCTTGCAACAGAAATATGTAGAAAAGACATTTTCTCATTCGATAGTTAATTACACGTCGAGTGGGTGTAGCGCAGGGGTAGAGCGTTCGCTTCGCATGCGAGATGTCCTGAGTTCAAATCCCAGTTCCTCCATTTTCTTGCAACAGAAATATGCAAAAAAGACATTTTATCATTCGATAGTTAATTACACGCCGAGGGGGTGTAGCTCAGGGGTAGAGCGCTCGCTTCGCATGCGAGATGTCCTGGGTTCAAATCCCAGTTCCTCCAATTTCTTGCAACAGAAATATGCAGAAAAGACATTTTCTCATTCGATAGTTAATTACACGTCGAGGGGGTGTAGCTCAGGGGTAGAGCGCTCGCTTCGCATGCGAGATGTCCTGGGTTCAAATCCCAGTTCCTCCAATTTCTTGCAACAGAAATATGCAGAAAAGACACTTTCTCATTCGATAGTTAGTTACACGTCGAGGGGGTGTAGCTCAGGGGTAGACCGATCGCTTCGCATGCGAGATGTCCTGGGTTCAAATACCAGCTCCTCCAATTTCTTGCAACAGAAATATGCAGAAAAGGAATTTTCTCATTCGATAGTTAATTACACGTCAAGGGGGTGTATCTCAGGGGTAGAGCGCTCGCTTCGCATGCGAGATGTCCTGGGTTCAAATCCCAGTTCCTCCAATTTCTTGCAACAGAAATATGCAAAAAAGACATTTTCTCATTCGATAGTTAGTTACAAATCGAGGGGGTGTAGCTCAGGGGTAGAGCGCTCGCTTTGCATGCGAGATGTCCCGGGTTCAAATCCCAGCTCCTCCAATTTCTTGCAACAGAAATATGCAAAAAAGACACTTTCTCATTCGATAGTTAGTTACACGTCGAGGGGGTGTAGCTCAGGGGTAGAGCGCTCGCTTCGCATGCGAGATGTCCTGGGTTCAAATCCCAGCTCCTCCAATTTCTTGCAACAGAAATATGCAGAAAAGACACTTTCTCATTCGATAGTTAGTTACACGTCGAGGGGGTGTAGCTCAGGGGTAGAGCGCTCGCTTCGCATGCGAGATGTCCTGGGTTCAAATACCAGCTCCTCCAATTTCTTGCAACAGAAATATACAAAAAAGACATTTTCTCATTCGATTGTTAATTACCCGTCGAGGGGTTGTAGCTCAGGGGTAGAACGCTCTCTTCGCATGCAAAATATCCGGGTTTTAAGTCCAAGCTTTTCCAATTTCTTGCAACAGAAATATGCAAAAAAGACATTTTATCAATCGATAGTTACTTACACGTCGAGGGGGTGTAGCTCAGGGGTAGAGCGCTCGCTTCGCATGCGAGATGTCCTGGGTTCAAATCCCAGTTCCTCCAATTTCTTGCAACAGAAATATGCAAAAAAGACATTTTCTCTTTCGATAGTTAGTTACAAATCGAGGGGGTGTAGCTCAGGGGTAGAGCGCTCGCTTCGCGTGCGAGATGTCCCGGGTTCAAATCCCAGCTCCTCCAATTTCTTGCAACAGAAATATGCAGAAAAGACATTTTCTCATTCGATAGTTAATTACACGTCCAGGGAGTGTAGCTCAGGGGTAGAGCGCTCGCTTCGCATGCGGGATGTCCTGGGTTCAAATCCCAGTTCCTCCAATTTCTTGCAACAGAAATATGCAAAAAAGACATTTTCTCATTCGATAGTTAGTTACACGCCGAGGGGGTGTAGCTCAGGGGTAGAGCGCTCGCTTCGCATGCGAGATGTCCTGGGTTCAAATCCCAGTTCCTTCAATTTCTTGCAACAGAAATATGCAAAAAAAGACATTTTCTCATTCGATAGTTAATTACACGCCGAGGGGGTGTAGCTCAGGGGTAGAGCGCTCGCTTCGCATGCGACATGTCCTGGGTTCAAATCCCAGTTCCTCCAATTTCTTGCAACAGAAATATGTAGAAAAGACATTTTCTCATTCGATAGTTAATTACACGTCGAGGGGGTGTAGCTCAGGGGTAGAGCGTTCGCTTCGCATGCGAGATGTCCTGAGTTCAAATCCCAGTTCCTCCATTTTCTTGCAACAGAAATATGCAAAAAAGACATTTTCTAATTCGATAGTTAATTACACGCCGAGGGGGTGTAGCTCAGGGGTAGAGCGCTCGCTTCGCATGCGAGATGTACTGGGTTCAAATCCCAGTTCCTCCAATTTCTTGCAACAGAAATATGCAAAAAAGACATTTTCTCATTCGATAGTTAGTTACAAATCGAGGGGGTGTAGCTCAGGGGTAGAGCGCTCGCTTCGCATGCGAGATGTCCTGGGTTCAAATCTTAGTTGCTCCAATTTCTTGCAACCGAAATATGCAGAAAAGACATTTTCTCATAAGGTAGTTAATTACACGTCCAGGGAGTGTAGCTCAGGGGTAGAGCGCTCGCTTCGCATGCGAGATGTCCTGGGTTCAAATCCCAGCTCCTCCAATTTCTTGCAACAGAAATATGCAAAAAAGACACTTTCTCATTCGATAGTTAAATATACGTCAAGGGGGTGTATCTCAGGGGTAGAGCGCTCGCTTCGCATGCGAGATGTCCTAGGTTCAAATCCCAGCTCCTCCAATTTCTTGCAACAGAAATATGCAAAAAAGACACTTTCTCATTCGATAGTTAAATATACGTCAAGGGGGTGTATCTCAGGGGTAGAGCGCTCGCTTCGCATGCGAGATGTCCTGGGTTCAAATCCCAGTTCCTCAAATTTCTTGCAACAGAAATATGCAAAAAAGACATTTTCTCATTCGATAGTTAGTTACAAATCGAGGGGGTGTAGCTCAGGGGTAGAGCGCTCGCTTCGCATGCGAGATGTCCCGGGTTCAAATCCCAGCTCCTCCAATTTCTTGCAACAGAAATATGCAGAAAAGACACTTTCTCATTCGATAGTTAGTTACACGTCGAGGGGGTGTAGCTCAGGGGTAGAGCGCTCGCTTCGCATGCGAGATGTCCCGGGTTCAAATCCCAGCTCCTCCAATTTCTTGCAACAGAAATATGCAGAAAAGACATTTTCTCATTCGATAGTTAATTACACGTCCAGGGAGTGTAGCTCAGGGGTATTGCGCTCGCTTCGCATGCGGGATGTCCTGGGTTCAAATCCCAGCTCCTCCAATTTCTTGCAACAGAAATATGCAGAAAAGACACTTTCTCATTCGATAGTTAGTTACACGTCGAGGGGGTGTATCTCAGGGGTAGAGCGCTCGCTTCGCATGCGAGATGTCCTGGGTTCAAATCCCAGTTCCTCCAATTTCTTGCAACAGAAATATGCAAAAAAGACATTTTCTCATTCGATAGTTAGTTACAAATCGAGGGGGTGTAGCTCAGGGGTAGAGCGCTCGCTTCGCATGCGAGATGTCCCGGGTTCAAATCCCAGCTCCTCCAATTTCTTGCAACAGAAATATGCAGAAAAGACACTTTCTCATTCGATAGTTAGTTACACGTCGAGGGGGTGTAGCTCAGGGGTAGAGCACTCGCTTCGCATGCGAAATGTCCTGGGTTCAAATCCCAGTTCCTCCGATTTCTTGCAACAGAAATATGCAGAAAAGACATTTTCTCATTCGATAGTTAGTTACACGTCGAGGGGTTGTAGCTCAGGGGTAGAGCGCTCGCTTCGCATGCGACATGTCCTGGGTTCAAATCCCAGTTCCTCCATTTTCTTGCAACAGAAATATGCAAAAAAGACATTTTCTCATTCGATAGTTAATTACACGCCGAGGGGGTGTAGCTCAGGGGTAGAGCGCTCGCTTCGCATGCGAGATGTACTGGGTTCAAATCCCAGTTCCTCCAATTTCTTGCAACAGAAATATGCAAAAAAGACATTTTCTCATTCGATAGTTAGTTACAAATCGAGGGGGTGTAGCTCAGGGGTAGAGCGCTCGCTTCGCATGCGAGATGTCCTGGGTTCAAATCTTAGTTGCTCCAATTTCTTGCAACCGAAATATGCAGAAAAGACATTTTCTCATAAGGTAGTTAATTACACGTCCAGGGAGTGTAGCTCAGGGGTAGAGCGCTCGCTTCGCATGCGAGATGTCCTGGGTTCAAATCCCAGCTCCTCCAATTTCTTGCAACAGAAATATGCAAAAAAGACACTTTCTCATTCGATAGTTAAATATACGTCAAGGGGGTGTATCTCAGGGGTAGAGCGCTCGCTTCGCATGCGAGATGTCCTAGGTTCAAATCCCAGCTCCTCCAATTTCTTGCAACAGAAATATGCAAAAAAGACACTTTCTCATTCGATAGTTAAATATACGTCAAGGGGGTGTATCTCAGGGGTAGAGCGCTCGCTTCGCATGCGAGATGTCCTGGGTTCAAATCCCAGTTCCTCAAATTTCTTGCAACAGAAATATGCAAAAAAGACATTTTCTCATTCGATAGTTAGTTACAAATCGAGGGGGTGTAGCTCAGGGGTAGAGCGCTCGCTTCGCATGCGAGATGTCCCGGGTTCAAATCCCAGCTCCTCCAATTTCTTGCAACAGAAATATGCAGAAAAGACACTTTCTCATTCGATAGTTAGTTACACGTCGAGGGGGTGTAGCTCAGGGGTAGAGCGCTCGCTTCGCATGCGAGATGTCCCGGGTTCAAATCCCAGCTCCTCCAATTTCTTGCAACAGAAATATGCAGAAAAGACATTTTCTCATTCGATAGTTAATTACACGTCCAGGGAGTGTAGCTCAGGGGTATTGCGCTCGCTTCGCATGCGGGATGTCCTGGGTTCAAATCCCAGCTCCTCCAATTTCTTGCAACAGAAATATGCAGAAAAGACACTTTCTCATTCGATAGTTAGTTACACGTCGAGGGGGTGTATCTCAGGGGTAGAGCGCTCGCTTCGCATGCGAGATGTCCTGGGTTCAAATCCCAGTTCCTCCAATTTCTTGCAACAGAAATATGCAAAAAAGACATTTTCTCATTCGATAGTTAGTTACAAATCGAGGGGGTGTAGCTCAGGGGTAGAGCGCTCGC
This sequence comes from Troglohyphantes excavatus, assembly GCA_963932185.1. NCBI lineage: Eukaryota > Metazoa > Arthropoda > Arachnida > Araneae > Linyphiidae > Troglohyphantes > Troglohyphantes excavatus. The sequence continues at coordinate 62,890,089 of OZ010667.1, forward strand.
TTCGCATGCGAGATGTCCCGGGTTCAAATCCCAGCTCCTTAAATTTCTTGCAACAGAAATATGCAGAAAAGACACTTTCTCATTCGATAGTTAGTTACAAATCGAGGGGGTGTAGCTCAGGGGTAGAGCGCTCGCTTCGCGTGCGAGATGTCCCGGGTTCAAATCCCAGCTCCTCCAATTTCTTGCAACAGAAATATGCAGAAAAGACATTTTCTCATTCGATAGTTAATTACACGTCCAGGGAGTGTAGCTCAGGGGTAGAGCGCTCGCTTCGCATGCGGGATGTCCTGGGTTCAAATCCCAGTTCCTCCAATTTCTTGCAACAGAAATATGCAAAAAAGACATTTTCTCATTCGATAGTTAGTTACACGCCGAGGGGGTGTAGCTCAGGGGTAGAGCGCTCGCTTCGCATGCGAGATGTCCTGGGTTCAAATCCCAGTTCCTTCAATTTCTTGCAACAGAAATATGCAAAAAAAGACATTTTCTCATTCGATAGTTAATTACACGCCGAGGGGGTGTAGCTCAGGGGTAGAGCGCTCGCTTCGCATGCGACATGTCCTGGGTTCAAATCCCAGTTCCTCCAATTTCTTGCAACAGAAATATGTAGAAAAGACATTTTCTCATTCGATAGTTAATTACACGTCGAGGGGGTGTAGCTCAGGGGTAGAGCGTTCGCTTCGCATGCGAGATGTCCTGAGTTCAAATCCCAGTTCCTCCATTTTCTTGCAACAGAAATATGCAAAAAAGACATTTTCTAATTCGATAGTTAATTACACGCCGAGGGGGTGTAGCTCAGGGGTAGAGCGCTCGCTTCGCATGCGAGATGTACTGGGTTCAAATCCCAGTTCCTCCAATTTCTTGCAACAGAAATATGCAAAAAAGACATTTTCTCATTCGATAGTTAGTTACAAATCGAGGGGGTGTAGCTCAGGGGTAGAGCGCTCGCTTCGCATGCGAGATGTCCTGGGTTCAAATCTTAGTTGCTCCAATTTCTTGCAACCGAAATATGCAGAAAAGACATTTTCTCATAAGGTAGTTAATTACACGTCCAGGGAGTGTAGCTCAGGGGTAGAGCGCTCGCTTCGCATGCGAGATGTCCTGGGTTCAAATCCCAGCTCCTCCAATTTCTTGCAACAGAAATATGCAAAAAAGACACTTTCTCATTCGATAGTTAAATATACGTCAAGGGGGTGTATCTCAGGGGTAGAGCGCTCGCTTCGCATGCGAGATGTCCTAGGTTCAAATCCCAGCTCCTCCAATTTCTTGCAACAGAAATATGCAAAAAAGACACTTTCTCATTCGATAGTTAAATATACGTCAAGGGGGTGTATCTCAGGGGTAGAGCGCTCGCTTCGCATGCGAGATGTCCTGGGTTCAAATCCCAGTTCCTCAAATTTCTTGCAACAGAAATATGCAAAAAAGACATTTTCTCATTCGATAGTTAGTTACAAATCGAGGGGGTGTAGCTCAGGGGTAGAGCGCTCGCTTCGCATGCGAGATGTCCCGGGTTCAAATCCCAGCTCCTCCAATTTCTTGCAACAGAAATATGCAGAAAAGACACTTTCTCATTCGATAGTTAGTTACACGTCGAGGGGGTGTAGCTCAGGGGTAGAGCGCTCGCTTCGCATGCGAGATGTCCCGGGTTCAAATCCCAGCTCCTCCAATTTCTTGCAACAGAAATATGCAGAAAAGACATTTTCTCATTCGATAGTTAATTACACGTCCAGGGAGTGTAGCTCAGGGGTATTGCGCTCGCTTCGCATGCGGGATGTCCTGGGTTCAAATCCCAGCTCCTCCAATTTCTTGCAACAGAAATATGCAGAAAAGACACTTTCTCATTCGATAGTTAGTTACACGTCGAGGGGGTGTATCTCAGGGGTAGAGCGCTCGCTTCGCATGCGAGATGTCCTGGGTTCAAATCCCAGTTCCTCCAATTTCTTGCAACAGAAATATGCAAAAAAGACATTTTCTCATTCGATAGTTAGTTACAAATCGAGGGGGTGTAGCTCAGGGGTAGAGCGCTCGCTTCGCATGCGAGATGTCCCGGGTTCAAATCCCAGCTCCTCCAATTTCTTGCAACAGAAATATGCAGAAAAGACACTTTCTCATTCGATAGTTAGTTACACGTCGAGGGGGTGTAGCTCAGGGGTAGAGCACTCGCTTCGCATGCGAAATGTCCTGGGTTCAAATCCCAGTTCCTCCGATTTCTTGCAACAGAAATATGCAGAAAAGACATTTTCTCATTCGATAGTTAGTTACACGTCGAGGGGTTGTAGCTCAGGGGTAGAGCGCTCGCTTCGCATGCGACATGTCCTGGGTTCAAATCCCAGTTCCTCCATTTTCTTGCAACAGAAATATGCAAAAAAGACATTTTCTCATTCGATAGTTAATTACACGCCGAGGGGGTGTAGCTCAGGGGTAGAGCGCTCGCTTCGCATGCGAGATGTACTGGGTTCAAATCCCAGTTCCTCCAATTTCTTGCAACAGAAATATGCAAAAAAGACATTTTCTCATTCGATAGTTAGTTACAAATCGAGGGGGTGTAGCTCAGGGGTAGAGCGCTCGCTTCGCATGCGAGATGTCCTGGGTTCAAATCTTAGTTGCTCCAATTTCTTGCAACCGAAATATGCAGAAAAGACATTTTCTCATAAGGTAGTTAATTACACGTCCAGGGAGTGTAGCTCAGGGGTAGAGCGCTCGCTTCGCATGCGAGATGTCCTGGGTTCAAATCCCAGCTCCTCCAATTTCTTGCAACAGAAATATGCAAAAAATACACTTTCTCATTCGATAGTTAAATATACGTCAAGGGGGTGTATCTCAGGGGTAGAGCGCTCGCTTCGCATGCGAGATGTCCTAGGTTCAAATCCCAGCTCCTCCAATTTCTTGCAACAGAAATATGCAAAAAAGACACTTTCTCATTCGATAGTTAAATATACGTCAAGGGGGTGTATCTCAGGGGTAGAGCGCTCGCTTCGCATGCGAGATGTCCTGGGTTCAAATCCCAGTTCCTCAAATTTCTTGCAACAGAAATATGCAAAAAAGACATTTTCTCATTCGATAGTTAGTTACAAATCGAGGGGGTGTAGCTCAGGGGTAGAGCGCTCGCTTCGCATGCGAGATGTCCCGGGTTCAAATCCCAGCTCCTCCAATTTCTTGCAACAGAAATATGCAGAAAAGACACTTTCTCATTCGATAGTTAGTTACACGTCGAGGGGGTGTAGCTCAGGGGTAGAGCGCTCGCTTCGCATGCGAGATGTCCCGGGTTCAAATCCCAGCTCCTCCAATTTCTTGCAACAGAAATATGCAGAAAAGACATTTTCTCATTCGATAGTTAATTACACGTCCAGGGAGTGTAGCTCAGGGGTATTGCGCTCGCTTCGCATGCGGGATGTCCTGGGTTCAAATCCCAGCTCCTCCAATTTCTTGCAACAGAAATATGCAGAAAAGACACTTTCTCATTCGATAGTTAGTTACACGTCGAGGGGGTGTATCTCAGGGGTAGAGCGCTCGCTTCGCATGCGAGATGTCCTGGGTTCAAATCCCAGTTCCTCCAATTTCTTGCAACAGAAATATGCAAAAAAGACATTTTCTCATTCGATAGTTAGTTACAAATCGAGGGGGTGTAGCTCAGGGGTAGAGCGCTCGCTTCGCATGCGAGATGTCCCGGGTTCAAATCCCAGCTCCTTAAATTTCTTGCAACAGAAATATGCAGAAAAGACACTTTCTCATTCGATAGTTAGTTACACGTCGAGGGGGTGTAGCTCAGGGGTAGAGCACTCGCTTCGCATGCGAAATGTCCTGGGTTCAAATCCCAGTTCCTCCGATTTCTTGCAACAGAAATATGCAGAAAAGACATTTTCTCATTCGATAGTTAGTTACACGTCGAGGGGTTGTAGCTCAGGGGTAGAGCGCTCGCTTCGCATGCGACATGTCCTGGGTTCAAATCCCAGTTCCTCCAATTTCTTGCAACAGAAATATGTAGAAAAGACATTTTCTCATTCGATAGTTAATTACACGTCGAGGGGGTGTAGCTCAGGGGTAGAGCGTTCGCTTCGCATGCGAGATGTCCTGAGTTCAAATCCCAGTTCCTCCAATTTCTTGCAACAGAAATATGCAGAAAAGACACTTTCTCATTCGATAGTTAGTTACAAATCGATTGGGTGTAGCTCAATGGTAGAGCGCTCGCTTCGCATGCGAGATGTCCTGAATTCAAATCCCAGTTCCTCCAATTTCTTGCAACAGAAATATGCAAAAAAGACATTTTCTCATTCGATAGTTAATTACACGCCGAGGGGGTGTAGCTCAGGGGTAGAGCGTTCGCTTCGCATGCGAGATGTCCTGAGTTCAAATCCCAGTTCCTCCAATTTCTTGCAACAGAAATATGCAAAAAAGACATTTTCTCATTCGATAGTTAATTACACGCCGAGGGGGTGTAGCTCAGGGGTAGAGCGCTCGCTTCGCATGCGAGATGTCCCTGGTTCAAATCCCAGCTACTCCAATTTCTTGCAACAGAAATATGCAGAAAAGACATTTTCTCATTCGATAGTTAGTTACACGCCGAGGGGGTGTAGCTCAGGGGTAGAGCGCTCGCTTCGCATGCGAGATGTCCTGGGTTCAAATCCCAGTTCCTCCATTTTCTTGCAACAGAAATATGCAAAAAAGACATTTTCTAATTCGATAGTTAATTACACGCCGAGGGGGTGTAGCTCAGGGGTAGAGCGCTCGCTTCGCATGCGAGATGTACTGGGTTCAAATCCCAGTTCCTTCAATTTCTTGCAACAGAAATATGCAAAAAAAGACATTTTCTCATTCGATAGTTAATTACACGCCGAGGGGGTGTAGCTCAGGGGTAGAGCGCTCGCTTCGCATGCGACCTGTCCTGGGTTCAAATCCCAGTTCCTCCAATTTCTTGCAACAGAAATATGTAGAAAAGACATTTTCTCATTCGATAGTTAATTACACGTCGAGTGGGTGTAGCGCAGGGGTAGAGCGTTCGCTTCGCATGCGAGATGTCCTGAGTTCAAATCCCAGTTCCTCCATTTTCTTGCAACAGAAATATGCAAAAAAGACATTTTATCATTCGATAGTTAATTACACGCCGAGGGGGTGTAGCTCAGGGGTAGAGCGCTCGCTTCGCATGCGAGATGTCATGGGTTCAAATCCCAGTTCCTCCAATTTCTTGCAACAGAAATATGCAGAAAAGACATTTTCTCATTCGATAGTTAATTACACGTCGAGGGGGTGTAGCTCAGGGGTAGAGCGCTCGCTTCGCATGCGAGATGTCCTGGGTTCAAATCCCAGTTCCTCCAATTTCTTGCAACAGAAATATGCAAAAAAGACATTTTCTCATTCGATAGTTAGTTACAAATCGAGGGGGTGTAGCTCAGGGGTAGAGCGCTCGCTTCGCATGCGAGATGTCCCGGGTTCAAATCCCAGCTCCTCCAATTTCTTGCAACAGAAATATGCAGAAAAGACACTTTCTCATTCGATAGTTAGTTACACGTCGAGGGGGTGTAGCTCAGGGGTAGAGGGCTCGCTTCGCATGCGAGATGTCCTGGGTTCAAATCCCAGCTTCCTCCAATTTCTTGCAATAGAAATATGCAAAAAAGACATTTTCTCATTCGATAGTTAGTTACAAATCGAGGGGGTGTAGCTCAGGGGTAGAGCGCTCGCTTTGCATGCGAGATGTCCCGGGTTTAAATCCCAGCTCCTCCAATTTCTTGCAACAGAAATGTGCAAAAAAGACACTTTCTCATTCGATAGTTAGTTACACGTCGAGGGGGTGTAGCTCAGGGGTAGAGCGCTCGCTTCGCATGCGAGATGTCCTGGGTTCAAATCCCAGCTCCTCCAATTTCTTGCAACAGAAATATGCAGAAAAGACACTTTCTCATTCGATAGTTAGTTACACGTCGAGGGGGTGTAGCTCAGGGGTAGAGCGCTCGCTTCGCATGCGAGATGTCCTGGGTTCAAATACCAGCTCCTCCAATTTCTTGCAACAGAAATATACAAAAAAGACATTTTCTCATTCGATTGTTAATTACCCGTCGAGGGGTTGTAGCTCAGGGGTAGAACGCTCTCTTCGCATGCAAAATATCCGGGTTTCAAGTCCCAGCTTTTCCAATTTCTTGCAACAGAAATATGCAAAAAAGACATTTTATCAATCGATAGTTACTTACACGTCGAGGGGGTGTAGCTCAGGGGTAGAGCGCTCGCTTCGCATGCGAGATGTCCTGGGTTCAAATCCCAGTTCCTCCAATTTCTTGCAACAGAAAAATGCAAAAAAGACACTTTCTCATTCGATAGTTAATTACACGTCGAGGGGTTGTAGCTCAGGGGTAGAGCACTCGCTTCGCATGCGAAATGTCCTGGGTTCAAATCCCAGTTCCTACGATTTCTTGCAACAGAAATATGCAGAAAAGACATTTTCTCATTCGATAGTTAATTACACGTCGAGGGGTTGTAGCTCAGGGGTAGAGCGCTCGCTTCGCATGCGAGATGTCCTGAGTTCAAATCCCAGTTCCTCCAATTTCTTGCAACAGAAATATGCAGAAAAGACACTTTCTCATTCGATAGTTAATTACACGCCGAGGGGGTGTAGCTCAGGGGTAGAGCGTTCGCTTCGCATGCGAGATGTCCTGAGTTCAAATCCCAGTTCCTCCAATTTCTTGCAACAGAAATATGCAAAAAAGACATTTTCTCATTCGATAGTTAATTACACGCCGAGGGGGTGTAGCTCAGGGGTAGAGCGCTCGCTTCGCATGCGAGATGTCCCTGGTTCAAATCCCAGCTACTCCAATTTCTTGCAACAGAAATATGCAGAAAAGAAATTTTCTCATTCGATAGTTAATTACACGCCGAGGGGGTGTAGCTCAGGGGTAGAGCGTTCGCTTCGCATGCGAGATGTCCTGGGTTCAAATCCCAGCTCCTCCAATTTCTTGCAACAGAAATATGCAGAAAAGACATTTTCTCATTCGATAGTTACTTACACGCCGAGGGGGTGTAGCTCAGGGGTAGAGCGTTCGCTTCGCATGCGAGATGTCCTGGGTTCAAATACCAGCTCCTCAAATTTCTTGCAACAGAAATATGCAGAAAAGACATTTTCTCATTCGATAGTTAATTACACGTCGAGGGGGTGTAGCTCATTGGTAGAGCGTTCGCTTCGCATGCGAGATGTCCTGGGTTCAAATCCCAGCTCCTCCAATTTCTTGCAACATTTATATATGCAAAAAAGACTGTTTCTCATTCGATAGTTATTTATACGTCAAGGGGGTGTAGCTCAGGGGTAGAGCGCTCGCTTCGCATGCGAGATGTCCTGGGTTCAAATCCCAGTTCCTCCAATTTCTTGCAACAGAAATATGCAAAAAAGACATTTTCTCTTTCGATAGTTAGTTACAAATCGAGGGGGTGTAGCTCAGGGGTAGAGCGCTCGCTTCGCATGCGGGATGTCCTGGGTTCAAATCCCAGTTCCTCCAATTTCTTGCAACAGAAATATGCAAAAAAGACATTTTCTCATTCGATAGTTAGTTACACGCCGAGGGGGTGTAGCTCAGGGGTAGAGCGCTCGCTTCGCATGCGAGATGTCCTGGGTTCAAATCCCAGTTCCTTCGATTTCTTGCAACAGAAATATGCAAAAAAAGACATTTTCTCATTCGATAGTTAATTACACGCCGAGGGGGTGTAGCTCAGGTAGGAGCGCTCGCTTCGCATGCGACATGTCCTGGGTTCAAATCCCAGTTCCTCCAATTTCTTGCAACAGAAATATGTAGAAAAGCCATTTTCTCATTCGATAGTTAATTACACGTCGAGGGGGTGTAGCTCAGGGGTAGAGCGTTCGCTTCGCATGCGAGATGTCCTGAGTTCAAATCCCAGTTCCTCCATTTTCTTGCAACAGAAATATGCAAAAAAGACATTTTCTCATTCGATAGTTAATTACACGCCGGGAGGGTGTAGCTCAGGGGTAGAGCGCTCGCTTCGCATGCGAGATGTACTGGGTTCAAATCCCAGTTCCTCCAATTTCTTGCAACAGAAATATGCAAAAAAGACATTTTCTCATTCGATAGTTAGTTACAAATCGAGGGGGTGTAGCTCAGGGGTAGAGCGCTCGCTTCGCATGCGAGATGTCCTGGGATCAAATCCCAGTTCCTCCAATGTCTTGCAACAGAAATATGCAGAAAAGACATTTTCTCATTCGATAGTTAGTTACAAATCGAGGGGGTGTAGCTCAGGGGTAGAGCGCTCGCTTCGCATGCGAGATGTCCCGGGTTCAAATCCCAGCTCCTCCAATTTCTTGCAACAGAAATATGCAGAAAAGACACTTTCTCATTCGATAGTTAGTTACACGTCGAGGGGGTGTAGCTCAGGGGTAGAGGGCTCGCTTCGCATGCGAGATGTCCTGGGTTCAAATCCCAGCTTCCTCCAATTTCTTGCAATAGAAATATGCAAAAAAGACATTTTCTCATTCGATAGTTAGTTACAAATCGAGGGGGTGTAGCTCAGGGGTAGAGCGCTCGCTTTGCATGCGAGATGTCCCGGGTTTAAATCCCAGCTCCTCCAATTTCTTGCAACAGAAATGTGCAAAAAAGACACTTTCTCATTCGATAGTTAGTTACACGTCGAGGGGGTGTAGCTCAGGGGTAGAGCGCTCGCTTCGCATGCGAGATGTCCTGGGTTCAAATCCCAGCTCCTCCAATTTCTTGCAACAGAAATATGCAGAAAAGACACTTTCTCATTCGATAGTTAGTTACACGTCGAGGGGGTGTAGCTCAGGGGTAGAGCGCTCGCTTCGCATGCGAGATGTCCTGGGTTCAAATACCAGCTCCTCCAATTTCTTGCAACAGAAATATACAAAAAAGACATTTTCTCATTCGATTGTTAATTACCCGTCGAGGGGTTGTAGCTCAGGGGTAGAACGCTCTCTTCGCATGCAAAATATCCGGGTTTCAAGTCCCAGCTTTTCCAATTTCTTGCAACAGAAATATGCAAAAAAGACATTTTATCAATCGATAGTTACTTACACGTCGAGGGGGTGTAGCTCAGGGGTAGAGCGCTCGCTTCGCATGCGAGATGTCCTGGGTTCAAATCCCAGTTCCTCCAATTTCTTGCAACAGAAAAATGCAAAAAAGACACTTTCTCATTCGATAGTTAATTACACGTCGAGGGGTTGTAGCTCAGGGGTAGAGCACTCGCTTCGCATGCGAAATGTCCTGGGTTCAAATCCCAGTTCCTACGATTTCTTGCAACAGAAATATGCAGAAAAGACATTTTCTCATTCGATAGTTAATTACACGTCGAGGGGTTGTAGCTCAGGGGTAGAGCGCTCGCTTCGCATGCGAGATGTCCTGAGTTCAAATCCCAGTTCCTCCAATTTCTTGCAACAGAAATATGCAGAAAAGACACTTTCTCATTCGATAGTTAATTACACGCCGAGGGGGTGTAGCTCAGGGGTAGAGCGTTCGCTTCGCATGCGAGATGTCCTGAGTTCAAATCCCAGTTCCTCCAATTTCTTGCAACAGAAATATGCAAAAAAGACATTTTCTCATTCGATAGTTAATTACACGCCGAGGGGGTGTAGCTCAGGGGTAGAGCGCTCGCTTCGCATGCGAGATGTCCCTGGTTCAAATCCCAGCTACTCCAATTTCTTGCAACAGAAATATGCAGAAAAGAAATTTTCTCATTCGATAGTTAATTACACGCCGAGGGGGTGTAGCTCAGGGGTAGAGCGTTCGCTTCGCATGCGAGATGTCCTGGGTTCAAATCCCAGCTCCTCCAATTTCTTGCAACATTTATATATGCAAAAAAGACTGTTTCTCATTCGATAGTTATTTATACGTCAAGGGGGTGTAGCTCAGGGGTAGAGCGCTCGCTTCGCATGCGAGATGTCCTGGGTTCAAATCCCAGTTCCTCCAATTTCTTGCAACAGAAATATGCAAAAAAGACATTTTCTCTTTCGATAGTTAGTTACAAATCGAGGGGGTGTAGCTCAGGGGTAGAGCGCTCGCTTCGCATGCGGGATGTCCTGGGTTCAAATCCCAGTTCCTCCAATTTCTTGCAACAGAAATATGCAAAAAAGACATTTTCTCATTCGATAGTTAGTTACACGCCGAGGGGGTGTAGCTCAGGGGTAGAGCGCTCGCTTCGCATGCGAGATGTCCTGGGTTCAAATCCCAGTTCCTTCGATTTCTTGCAACAGAAATATGCAAAAAAAGACATTTTCTCATTCGATAGTTAATTACACGCCGAGGGGGTGTAGCTCAGGTAGGAGCGCTCGCTTCGCATGCGACATGTCCTGGGTTCAAATCCCAGTTCCTCCAATTTCTTGCAACAGAAATATGTAGAAAAGCCATTTTCTCATTCGATAGTTAATTACACGTCGAGGGGGTGTAGCTCAGGGGTAGAGCGTTCGCTTCGCATGCGAGATGTCCTGAGTTCAAATCCCAGTTCCTCCATTTTCTTGCAACAGAAATATGCAAAAAAGACATTTTCTCATTCGATAGTTAATTACACGCCGGGAGGGTGTAGCTCAGGGGTAGAGCGCTCGCTTCGCATGCGAGATGTACTGGGTTCAAATCCCAGTTCCTCCAATTTCTTGCAACAGAAATATGCAAAAAAGACATTTTCTCATTCGATAGTTAGTTACAAATCGAGGGGGTGTAGCTCAGGGGTAGAGCGCTCGCTTCGCATGCGAGATGTCCTGGGATCAAATCCCAGTTCCTCCAATGTCTTGCAACAGAAATATGCAGAAAAGACATTTTCTCATTCGATAGTTAGTTTCACGTCGAGGGGGTGTAGCTCAGGGGTAGAGCGATCGCTTCGCATGCGAGGTGTCCTGGGTTCAAATACCAGCTCCTCCAATTTCTTGCAACAGAAATATGCAGAAAAGACATTTTCTCATTCGATAGTTAATTACACGTCGAGGGGGTGTAGCTCAGGGGTAGAGCGTTCGCTTCGCATGCGAGATGTCCTGGGTTCAAATCTTAGTTGCTCCAATTTCTTGCAACCGAAATATGCAGAAAAGACATTTTCTCATAAGGTAGTTAATTACACGTCCAGGGAGTGCAGCTCAGGGGTAGAGCGCTCGCTTCGCATGCGAGATGTCCTGGGTTCAAATACCAGCTCCTCCAATTTCTTGCAACAGAAATATGCAGAAAAGACATTTTCTCATTCGATAGTTAATTACACGTCGAGGGGGTGTAGCTCAGGGGTAGAGCGTTCGCTTCGCATGCGAGATGTCCTGGGTTCAAATCTTAGTTGCTCCAATTTCTTGCAACCGAAATATGCAGAAAAGACATTTTCTCATAAGGTAGTTAATTACACGAACAGGGAGTGTAGCTCAGGGGTAGAGCGCTCGCTTCGCATGCGAGATGTCCTGGGTTCAAATCCCAGCTCCTCCAATTTCTTGCAACAGAAATATGCAAAAAAGACACTTTCTCATTCGATAGTTAAATATACGTCAAGGGGGTGTATCTCAGGGGTAGAGCGCTCGCTTCGCATGCGAGATGTCCTAGGTTCAAATCCCAGCTCCTCCAATTTCTTGCAACAGAAATATGCAAAAAAGACACTTTCTCATTCGATAGTTAAATATACGTCAAGGGGGTGTATCTCAGGGGTAGAGCGCTCGCTTCGCATGCGAGATGTCCTGGGTTCAAATCCCAGTTCCTCCAATTTCTTGCAACAGAAATATGCAAAAAAGACATTTTCTCATTCGATAGTTAGTTACAAATCGAGGGGGTGTAGCTCAGGGGTAGAGCGCTCGCTTCGCATGCGAGATGTCCCGGGTTCAAATCCCAGCTCCTCCAATTTCTTGCAACAGAAATATGCAGAAAAGACACTTTCTCATTCGATAGTTAGTTACACGTCGAGGGGGTGCAGCTCAGGGGTAGAGCGCTCGCTTCGCATGCGAGATGTCCCGGGTTCAAATCCCAGCTCCTCCAATTTCTTGCAACAGAAATATGCAGAAAAGACATTTTCTCATTCGATAGTTAATTACAAATCCAGGGAGTGTAGCTCAGGGGTAGAGCGCTCGCTTCGCATGCGGGATGTCCTGGGTTCAAATCCCAGTTCCTCCAATTTCTTGCAACAGAAATATGCAAAAAAGACATTTTCTCATTCGATAGTTAGTTACACGCCGAGGGGGTGTAGCTCAGGGGTAGAGCGCTCGCTTCGCATGCGAGATGTCCTGGGTTCAAATCCCAGTTCCTTCAATTTCTTGCAACAGAAATATGCAAAAAAAGACATTTTCTCATTCGATAGTTAGTTACACGCCGAGGGGGTGTAGCTCAGGGGTAGAGCGCTCGCTTCGCATGCGACCTGTCCTGGGTTCAAATCCCAGTTCCTCCAATTTCTTGCAACAGAAATATGTAGAAAAGACATTTTCTCATTCGATAGTTAATTACACGTCGAGTGGGTGTAGCGCAGGGGTAGAGCGTTCGCTTCGCATGCGAGATGTCCTGAGTTCAAATCCCAGTTCCTCCATTTTCTTGCAACAGAAATATGCAAAAAAGACATTTTATCATTCAATAGTTAATTACACGCCGAGGGGGTGTAGCTCAGGGGTAGAGCGCTCGCTTCGCATGCGAGATGTCCTGGGTTCAAATCCCAGTTCCTCCAATTTCTTGCAACAGAAATATGCAAAAAAGACATTTTCTCATTCGATAGTTAGTTACAAATCGAGGGGGTGTAGCTCAGGGTTAGAGCGCTCGCTTCGCATGCGAGATGTCCTGGGATCAAATCCCAGTTCCTCCAATGTCTTGCAACAGAAATATGCAGAAAAGACATTTTCTCATTCGATAGTTAATTACACGTCGAGGGGGTGTAGCTCAGGGGTAGAGCGCTCGCTTTGCGTGCGAGATGTCCTGGGTTCAAATCCCAGTTCCTCCAATTTCTTGCAACAGAAATATGCAGAAAAGACACTTTCTCATTCGATAGTTAGTTACACGTCGAGGGGGTGTAGCTCAGGGGTAGAGCGATCGCTTCGCATGCGAGATGTCCTGGGTTCAAATACCAGCTCCTCCAATTTCTTGCAACAGAAATATGCAGAAAAGACATTTTCTCATTCGATAGTTAATTACACGTCAAGGGGGTGTATCTCAGGGGTAGAGCGCTCGCTTCGCATGCGAGATGTCCTGGGTTCAAATCCCAGTTCCTCCAATTTCTTGCAACAGAAATATGCAAAAAAGACATTTTCTCATTCGATAGTTAGTTACAAATCGAGGGGGTGTAGCTCAGGGGTAGAGCGCTCGCTTCGCATGCGAGATGTCCCGGGTTCAAATCCCAGCTCCTCCAATTTCTTGCAACAGAAATATGCAGAAAAGACACTTTCTCATTCGATAGTTAGTTACACGTCGAGGGGGTGTAGCTCAGGGGTAGAGCGCTCGCTTCGCATGCGAGATGTCCTGGGTTCAAATCCCAGCTCCTCCAATTTCTTGCAACAGAAATATGCAAAAAAGACATTTTCTCATTCGATAGTTAGTTACAAATCGAGGGGGTGTAGCTCAGGGGTAGAGCGCTCGCTTTGCATGCGAGATGTCCCGGGTTCAAATCCCAGCTCCTCCAATTTCTTGCAACAGAAATATGCAGAAAAGACACTTTCTCATTCGATAGTTAGTTACACGTCGAGGGGGTGTAGCTCAGGGGTAGAGCGCTCGCTTCGCATGCGAGATGTCCTGGGTTCAAATCCCAGCTCCTCCAATTTCTTGCAACAGAAATATACAAAAAAGACATTTTCTCATTCGATTGTTAATTACCCGTCGAGGGGTTGTAGCTCAGGGGTAGAACGCTCTCTTCGCATGCAAAATATCCGGGTTTCAAATCCCAGCTTTTCCAATTTCTTGCAACAGAAATATGCAAAAAAGACATTTTATCAATCGATAGTTACTTACACGACGAGGGGGTGTAGCTCAGGGGTAGAGCGTTCGCTTCGCATGCGAGATGTCCTGGGTTCAAATCCCAGCTCCTCCAATTTCTTGCAACAGAAATATGCAGAAAAGACATTTTCTCATTCGATAGTTACTTACACGCCGAGGGGGTGTAGCTCAGGGGTAGAGCGTTCGCTTCGCATGCGAGATGTCCTGGGTTCAAATACCAGCTCCTCCAATTTCTTGCAACAGAAATATGCAGAAAAGGAATTTTCTCATTCGATAGTTAATTACACGTCAAGGGGGTGTATCTCAGGGGTAGAGCGCTCGCTTCGCATGCGAGATGTCCTGGGTTCAAATCCCAGTTCCTCCAATTTCTTGCAACAGAAATATGCAAAAAAGACATTTTCTCATTCGATAGTTAGTTACAAATCGAGGGGGTGTAGCTCAGGGGTAGAGCGCTCGCTTCGCATGCGAGATGTCCCGGGTTCAAATCCCAGCTCCTCCAATTTCTTGCAACAGAAATATGCAGGAAAGACACTTTCTCATTCGATAGTTAGTTACACGCCGAGGGGGTGTAGCTCAGGGGTAGAGCGCTCGCTTCGCATGCGAGATGTCCTGGGTTCAAATCCCAGCTTCCTCCAATTTCTTGCAATAGAAATATGCAAAAAAGACATTTTCTCATTCGATAGTTAGTTACAAATCGAGGGGGTGTAGCTCAGGGGTAGAGCGCTCGCTTTGCATGCGAGATGTCCCGGGTTCAAATCCCAGCTCCTCCAATTTCTTGCAACAGAAATATGCAAAAAAGACACTTTCTCATTCGATAGTTAGTTACACGTCGAGGGGGTGTAGCTCAGGGGTAGAGCGCTCGCTTCGCATGCGAGATGTCCTGGGTTCAAATCCCAGCTCCTCCAATTTCTTGCAACAGAAATATGCAGAAAAGACACTTTCTCATTCGATAGTTAGTTACACGTCGAGGGGGTGTAGCTCAGGGGTAGAGCGCTCGCTTCGCATGCGAGATGTCCTGGGTTCAAATACCAGCTCCTCCAATTTCTTGCAACAGAAATATACAAAAAAGACATTTTCTCATTCGATTGTTAATTACCCGTCGAGGGGGTGTAGCTCAGGGGTAGAGCGCTCGCTTCGCATGCGAGATGTCCTGGGTTCAAATCCCAGCTTCCTCCAATTTCTTGCAATAGAAATATGCAAAAAAGACATTTTCTCATTCGATAGTTAGTTACAAATCGAGGGGGTGTAGCTCAGGGGTAGAGCGCTCGCTTTGCATGCGAGATGTCCCGGGTTCAAATCCCAGCTCCTCCAATTTCTTGCAACAGAAATATGCAAAAAAGACACTTTCTCATTCGATAGTTAGTTACACGTCGAGGGGGTGTAGCTCAGGGGTAGAGCGCTCGCTTCGCATGCGAGATGTCCTGGGTTCAAATCCCAGCTCCTCCAATTTCTTGCAACAGAAATATGCAGAAAAGACACTTTCTCATTCGATAGTTAGTTACACGTCGAGGGGGTGTAGCTCAGGGGTAGAGCGCTCGCTTCGCATGCGAGATGTCCTGGGTTCAAATACCAGCTCCTCCAATTTCTTGCAACAGAAATATACAAAAAAGACATTTTCTCATTCGATTGTTAATTACCCGTCGAGGGGTTGTAGCTCAGGGGTAGAACGCTCTCTTCGCATGCAAAATATCCGGGTTTCAAGTCCCAGCTTTTCCAATTTCTTGCAACAGAAATATGCAAAAAAGACATTTTATCAATCGATAGTTACTTACACGTCGAGGGGGTGTAGCTCAGGGGTAGAGCGCTCGCTTCGCATGCGAGATGTCCTGGGTTCAAATCCCAGTTCCTCCAATTTCTTGCAACAGAAATATGCAAAAAAGACATTTTCTCTTTCGATAGTTAGTTACAAATCGAGGGGGTGTAGCTCAGGGGTAGAGCGCTCGCTTCGCGTGCGAGATGTCCCGGGTTCAAATCCCAGCTCCTCCAATTTCTTGCAACAGAAATATGCAGAAAAGACATTTTCTCATTCGATAGTTAATTACACGTCCAGGGAGTGTAGCTCAGGGGTAGAGCGCTCGCTTCGCATGCGGGATGTCCTGGGTTCAAATCCCAGTTCCTCCAATTTCTTGCAACAGAAATATGCAAAAAAGACATTTTCTCATTCGATAGTTAGTTACACGCCGAGGGGGTGTAGCTCAGGGGTAGAGCGCTCGCTTCGCATGCGAGATGTCCTGGGTTCAAATCCCAGTTCCTTCAATTTCTTGCAACAGAAATATGCAAAAAAAGACATTTTCTCATTCGATAGTTAATTGCACGCCGAGGGGGTGTAGCTCAGGGGTAGAGCGCTCGCTTCGCATGCGACATGTCCTGGGTTCAAATCCCAGTTCCTCCAATTTCTTGCAACAGAAATATGTAGAAAAGACATTTTCTCATTCGATAGTTAATTACACGTCGAGGGGGTGTAGCTCAGGGGTAGAGCGTTCGCTTCGCATGCGAGATGTCCTGAGTTCAAATCCCAGTTCCTCCATTTTCTTGCAACAGAAATATGCAAAAAAGACATTTTCTAATTCGATAGTTAATTACACGCCGAGGGGGTGTAGCTCAGGGGTAGAGCGCTCGCTTCGCATGCGAGATGTACTGGGTTCAAATCCCAGTTCCTCCAATTTCTTGCAACAGAAATATGCAAAAAAGACATTTTCTCATTCGATAGTTAGTTACAAATCGAGGGGGTGTAGCTCAGGGGTAGAGCGCTCGCTTCGCATGCGAGATGTCCTGGGTTCAAATCTTAGTTGCTCCAATTTCTTGCAACCGAAATATGCAGAAAAGACATTTTCTCATAAGGTAGTTAATTACACGTCCAGGGAGTGTAGCTCAGGGGTAGAGCGCTCGCTTCGCATGCGAGATGTCCTGGGTTCAAATCCCAGCTCCTCCAATTTCTTGCAACAGAAATATGCAAAAAAGACACTTTCTCATTCGATAGTTAAATATACGTCAAGGGGGTGTATCTCAGGGGTAGAGCGCTCGCTTCGCATGCGAGATGTCCTAGGTTCAAATCCCAGCTCCTCCAATTTCTTGCAACAGAAATATGCAAAAAAGACACTTTCTCATTCGATAGTTAAATATACGTCAAGGGGGTGTATCTCAGGGGTAGAGCGCTCGCTTCGCATGCGAGATGTCCTGGGTTCAAATCCCAGTTCCTCAAATTTCTTGCAACAGAAATATGCAAAAAAGACATTTTCTCATTCGATAGTTAGTTACAAATCGAGGGGGTGTAGCTCAGGGGTAGAGCGCTCGCTTCGCATGCGAGATGTCCCGGGTTCAAATCCCAGCTCCTCCAATTTCTTGCAACAGAAATATGCAGAAAAGACACTTTCTCATTCGATAGTTAGTTACACGTCGAGGGGGTGTAGCTCAGGGGTAGAGCGCTCGCTTCGCATGCGAGATGTCCCGGGTTCAAATCCCAGCTCCTCCAATTTCTTGCAACAGAAATATGCAGAAAAGACATTTTCTCATTCGATAGTTAATTACACGTCCAGGGAGTGTAGCTCAGGGGTATTGCGCTCGCTTCGCATGCGGGATGTCCTGGGTTCAAATCCCAGCTCCTCCAATTTCTTGCAACAGAAATATGCAGAAAAGACACTTTCTCATTCGATAGTTAGTTACACGTCGAGGGGGTGTATCTCAGGGGTAGAGCGCTCGCTTCGCATGCGAGATGTCCTGGGTTCAAATCCCAGTTCCTCCAATTTCTTGCAACAGAAATATGCAAAAAAGACATTTTCTCATTCGATAGTTAGTTACAAATCGAGGGGGTGTAGCTCAGGGGTAGAGCGCTCGCTTCGCATGCGAGATGTCCCGGGTTCAAATCCCAGCTCCTCCAATTTCTTGCAACAGAAATATGCAGAAAAGACACTTTCTCATTCGATAGTTAGTTACACGTCGAGGGGGTGTAGCTCAGGGGTAGAGCACTCGCTTCGCATGCGAAATGTCCTGGGTTCAAATCCCAGTTCCTCCGATTTCTTGCAACAGAAATATGCAGAAAAGACATTTTCTCATTCGATAGTTAGTTACACGTCGAGGGGTTGTAGCTCAGGGGTAGAGCGCTCGCTTCGCATGCGACATGTCCTGGGTTCAAATCCCAGTTCCTCCATTTTCTTGCAACAGAAATATGCAAAAAAGACATTTTCTCATTCGATAGTTAATTACACGCCGAGGGGGTGTAGCTCAGGGGTAGAGCGCTCGCTTCGCATGCGAGATGTACTGGGTTCAAATCCCAGTTCCTCCAATTTCTTGCAACAGAAATATGCAAAAAAGACATTTTCTCATTCGATAGTTAGTTACAAATCGAGGGGGTGTAGCTCAGGGGTAGAGCGCTCGCTTCGCATGCGAGATGTCCTGGGTTCAAATCTTAGTTGCTCCAATTTCTTGCAACCGAAATATGCAGAAAAGACATTTTCTCATAAGGTAGTTAATTACACGTCCAGGGAGTGTAGCTCAGGGGTAGAGCGCTCGCTTCGCATGCGAGATGTCCTGGGTTCAAATCCCAGCTCCTCCAATTTCTTGCAACAGAAATATGCAAAAAAGACACTTTCTCATTCGATAGTTAAATATACGTCAAGGGGGTGTATCTCAGGGGTAGAGCGCTCGCTTCGCATGCGAGATGTCCTAGGTTCAAATCCCAGCTCCTCCAATTTCTTGCAACAGAAATATGCAAAAAAGACACTTTCTCATTCGATAGTTAAATATACGTCAAGGGGGTGTATCTCAGGGGTAGAGCGCTCGCTTCGCATGCGAGATGTCCTGGGTTCAAATCCCAGTTCCTCAAATTTCTTGCAACAGAAATATGCAAAAAAACCATTTTCTCATTCGATAGTTAGTTACAAATCGAGGGGGTGTAGCTCAGGGGTAGAGCGCTCGCTTCGCATGCGAGATGTCCCGGGTTCAAATCCCAGCTCCTCCAATTTCTTGCAACAGAAATATGCAGAAAAGACACTTTCTCATTCGATAGTTAGTTACACGTCGAGAGGGTGTAGCTCAGGGGTAGAGCGCTCGCTTCGCATGCGAGATGTCCCGGGTTCAAATCCCAGCTCCTCCAATTTCTTGCAACAGAAATATGCAGAAAAGACATTTTCTCATTCGATAGTTAATTACACGTCCAGGGAGTGTAGCTCAGGGGTATTGCGCTCGCTTCGCATGCGGGATGTCCTGGGTTCAAATCCCAGCTCCTCCAATTTCTTGCAACAGAAATATGCAGAAAAGACACTTTCTCATTCGATAGTTAGTTACACGTCGAGGGGGTGTATCTCAGGGGTAGAGCGCTCTCTTCGCATGCGAGATGTCCTGGGTTCAAATCCCAGTTCCTCCAATTTCTTGCAACAGAAATATGCAAAAAAGACATTTTCTCATTCGATAGTTAGTTACAAATCGAGGGGGTGTAGCTCAGGGGTAGAGCGCTCGCTTCGCATGCGAGATGTCCCGGGTTCAAATCCCAGCTCCTCCAATTTCTTGCAACAGAAATATGCAGAAAAGACACTTTCTCATTCGATAGTTAGTTACACGTCGAGGGGGTGTAGCTCAGGGGTAGAGCACTCGCTTCGCATGCGAAATGTCCTGGGTTCAAATCCCAGTTCCTCCGATTTCTTGCAACAGAAATATGCAGAAAAGACATTTTCTCATTCGATAGTTAGTTACACGTCGAGGGGTTGTAGCTCAGGGGTAGAGCGCTCGCTTCGCATGCGACATGTCCTGGGTTCAAATCCCAGTTCCTCCAATTTCTTGCAACAGAAATATGTAGAAAAGACATTTTCTCATTCGATAGTTAATTACACGTCGAGGGGGTGTAGCTCAGGGGTAGAGCGTTCGCTTCGCATGCGAGATGTCCTGAGTTCAAATCCCAGTTCCTCCAATTTCTTGCAACAGAAATATGCAGAAAAGACACTTTCTCATTCGATAGTTAGTTACAAATCGATTGGGTGTAGCTCAATGGTAGAGCGCTCGCTTCGCATGCGAGATGTCCTGAATTCAAATCCCAGTTCCGCCAATTTCTTGCAACAGAAATATGCAAAAAAGACATTTTCTCATTCGATAGTTAATTACACGCCGAGGGGGTGTAGCTCAGGGGTAGAGCGTTCGCTTCGCATGCGAGATGTCCTGAGTTCAAATCCCAGTTCCTCCAATTTCTTGCAACAGAAATATGCAAAAAAGACATTTTCTCATTCGATAGTTAATTACACGCCGAGGGGGTGTAGCTCAGGGGTAGAGCGCTCGCTTCGCATGCGAGATGTCCCTGGTTCAAATCCCAGCTACTCCAATTTCTTGCAACAGAAATATGCAGAAAAGACATTTTCTCATTCGATAGTTAGTTACACGCCGAGGGGGTGTAGCTCAGGGGTAGAGCGCTCGCTTCGCATGCGAGATGTCCTGGGTTCAAATCCCAGTTCCTTCAATTTCTTGCAACAGAAATATGCAAAAAAAGACATTTTCTCATTCGATAGTTAATTACACGCCGAGGGGGTGTAGCTCAGGGGTAGAGCGCTCGCTTCGCATGCGACCTGTCCTGGGTTCAAATCCCAGTTCCTCCAATTTCTTGCAACAGAAATATGTAGAAAAGACATTTTCTCATTCGATAGTTAATTACACGTCGAGTGGGTGTAGCGCAGGGGTAGAGCGTTCGCTTCGCATGCGAGATGTCCTGAGTTCAAATCCCAGTTCCTCCATTTTCTTGCAACAGAAATATGCAAAAAAGACATTTTATCATTCGATAGTTAATTACACGCCGAGGGGGTGTAGCTCAGGGGTAGAGCGCTCGCTTCGCATGCGAGATGTCCTGGGTTCAAATCCCAGTTCCTCCAATTTCTTGCAACAGAAATATGCAGAAAAGACATTTTCTCATTCGATAGTTAATTACACGTCGAGGGGGTGTAGCTCAGGGGTAGAGCGCTCGCTTCGCATGCGAGATGTCCTGGGTTCAAATCCCAGTTCCTCCAATTTCTTGCAACAGAAATATGCAGAAAAGACACTTTCTCATTCGATAGTTAGTTACACGTCGAGGGGGTGTAGCTCAGGGGTAGACCGATCGCTTCGCATGCGAGATGTCCTGGGTTCAAATACCAGCTCCTCCAATTTCTTGCAACAGAAATATGCAGAAAAGGAATTTTCTCATTCGATAGTTAATTACACGTCAAGGGGGTGTATCTCAGGGGTAGAGCGCTCGCTTCGCATGCGAGATGTCCTGGGTTCAAATCCCAGTTCCTCCAATTTCTTGCAACAGAAATATGCAAAAAAGACATTTTCTCATTCGATAGTTAGTTACAAATCGAGGGGGTGTAGCTCAGGGGTAGAGCGCTCGCTTCGCATGCGAGATGTCCCGGGTTCAAATCCCAGCTCCTCCAATTTCTTGCAACAGAAATATGCAGAAAAGACACTTTCTCATTCGATAGTTAGTTACACGTCGAGGGGGTGTAGCTCAGGGGTAGAGGGCTCGCTTCGCATGCGAGATGTCCTGGGTTCAAATCCCAGCTTCCTCCAATTTCTTGCAATAGAAATATGCAAAAAAGACATTTTCTCATTCGATAGTTAGTTACAAATCGAGAGGGTGTAGCTCAGGGGTAGAGCGCTCGCTTTGCATGCGAGATGTCCCGGGTTCAAATCCCAGCTCCTCCAATTTCTTGCAACAGAAATATGCAAAAAAGACACTTTCTCATTCGATAGTTAGTTACACGTCGAGGGGGTGTAGCTCAGGGGTAGAGCGCTCGCTTCGCATGCGAGATGTCCTGGGTTCAAATCCCAGCTCCTCCAATTTCTTGCAACAGAAATATGCAGAAAAGACACTTTCTCATTCGATAGTTAGTTACACGTCGAGGGGGTGTAGCTCAGGGGTAGAGCGCTCGCTTCGCATGCAAGATGTCCTGGGTTCAAATACCAGCTCCTCCAATTTCTTGCAACAGAAATATACAAAAAAGACATTTTCTCATTCGATTGTTAATTACCCGTCGAGGGGTTGTAGCTCAGGGGTAGAACGCTCTCTTCGCATGCAAAATATCCGGGTTTCAAGTCCCAGCTTTTCCAATTTCTTGCAACAGAAATATGCAAAAAAGACATTTTATCAATCGATAGTTACTTACACGTCGAGGGGGTGTAGCTCAGGGGTAGAGCGCTCGCTTCGCATGCGAGATGTCC
Source organism: Troglohyphantes excavatus (assembly GCA_963932185.1). Taxonomy (NCBI): domain Eukaryota; kingdom Metazoa; phylum Arthropoda; class Arachnida; order Araneae; family Linyphiidae; genus Troglohyphantes; species Troglohyphantes excavatus. The sequence continues at coordinate 62,912,126 of OZ010667.1, forward strand.
TGGGTTCAAATCCCAGTTCCTCCAATTTCTTGCAACAGAAAAATGCAAAAAAGACACTTTCTCATTCGATAGTTAATTACACGTCGAGGGGTTGTAGCTCAGGGGTAGAGCACTCGCTTCGCATGCGAAATGTCCTGGGTTCAAATCCCAGTTCCTACGATTTCTTGCAACAGAAATATGCAGAAAAGACATTTTCTCATTCGATAGTTAATTACACGTCGAGGGGTTGTAGCTCAGGGGTAGAGCGCTCGCTTCGCATGCGAGATGTCCTGAGTTCAAATCCCAGTTCCTCCAAATTTCTTGCAACAGAAATATGCAGAAAAGACACTTTCTCATTCGATAGTTAATTACACGCCGAGGGGGTGTAGCTCAGGGGTAGAGCGTTCGCTTCGCATGCGAGATGTCCTGAGTTCAAATCCCAGTTCCTCCAATTTCTTGCAACAGAAATATGCAAAAAAGACATTTTCTCATTCGATAGTTAATTACACGCCGAGGGGGTGTAGCTCAGGGGTAGAGCGCTCGCTTCGCATGCGAGATGTCCCTGGTTCAAATCCCAGCTACTCCAATTTCTTGCAACAGAAATATGCAGAAAAGAAATTTTCTCATTCGATAGTTAATTACACGCCGAGGGGGTGTAGCTCAGGGGTAGAGCGTTCGCTTCGCATGCGAGATGTCCTGGGTTCAAATCCCAGCTCCTCCAATTTCTTGCAACAGAAATATGCAGAAAAGACATTTTCTCATTCGATAGTTACTTACACGCCGAGGGGGTGTAGCTCAGGGGTAGAGCGTTCGCTTCGCATGCGAGATGTCCTGGGTTCAAATACCAGCTCCTCAAATTTCTTGCAACAGAAATATGCAGAAAAGACATTTTCTCATTCGATAGTTAATTACACGTCGAGGGGGTGTAGCTCATTGGTAGAGCGTTCGCTTCGCATGCGAGATGTCCTGGGTTCAAATCCCAGCTCCTCCAATTTCTTGCAACATTTATATATGCAAAAAAGACTGTTTCTCATTCGATAGTTATTTATACGTCAAGGGGGTGTAGCTCAGGGGTAGAGCGCTCGCTTCGCATGCGAGATGTCCTGGGTTCAAATCCCAGTTCCTCCAATTTCTTGCAACAGAAATATGCAAAAAAGACATTTTCTCTTTCGATAGTTAGTTACAAATCGAGGGGGTGTAGCTCAGGGGTAGAGCGCTCGCTTCGCATGCGGGATGTCCTGGGTTCAAATCCCAGTTCCTCCAATTTCTTGCAACAGAAATATGCAAAAAAGACATTTTCTCATTCGATAGTTAGTTACACGCCGAGGGGGTGTAGCTCAGGGGTAGAGCGCTCGCTTCGCATGCGAGATGTCCTGGGTTCAAATCCCAGTTCCTTCGATTTCTTGCAACAGAAATATGCAAAAAAAGACATTTTCTCATTCGATAGTTAATTACACGCCGAGGGGGTGTAGCTCAGGGTTAGAGCGCTCGCTTCGCATGCGACATGTCCTGGGTTCAAATCCCAGTTCCTCCAATTTCTTGCAACAGAAATATGTAGAAAAGCCATTTTCTCATTCGATAGTTAATTACACGTCGAGGGGGTGTAGCTCAGGGGTAGAGCGTTCGCTTCGCATGCGAGATGTCCTGAGTTCAAATCCCAGTTCCTCCATTTTCTTGCAACAGAAATATGCAAAAAAGACATTTTCTCATTCGATAGTTAATTACACGCCGGGAGGGTGTAGCTCAGGGGTAGAGCGCTCGCTTCGCATGCGAGATGTACTGGGTTCAAATCCCAGTTCCTCCAATTTCTTGCAACAGAAATATGCAAAAAAGACATTTTCTCATTCGATAGTTAGTTACAAATCGAGGGGGTGTAGCTCAGGGGTAGAGCGCTCGCTTCGCATGCGAGATGTCCTGGGATCAAATCCCAGTTCCTCCAATGTCTTGCAACAGAAATATGCAGAAAAGACATTTTCTCATTCGATAGTTAGTTTCACGTCGAGGGGGTGTAGCTCAGGGGTAGAGCGATCGCTTCGCATGCGAGGTGTCCTGGGTTCAAATACCAGCTCCTCCAATTTCTTGCAACAGAAATATGCAGAAAAGACATTTTCTCATTCGATAGTTAATTACACGTCGAGGGGGTGTAGCTCAGGGGTAGAGCGTTCGCTTCGCATGCGAGATGTCCTGGGTTCAAATCTTAGTTGCTCCAATTTCTTGCAACCGAAATATGCAGAAAAGACATTTTCTCATAAGGTAGTTAATTACACGTCCAGGGAGTGCAGCTCAGGGGTAGAGCGCTCGCTTCGCATGCGAGATGTCCTGGGTTCAAATCCCAGCTCCTCCAATTTCTTGCAACAGAAATATGCAAAAAAGACACTTTCTCATTCGATAGTTAAATATACGTCAAGGGGGTGTATCTCAGGGGTAGAGCGCTCGCTTCGCATGCGAGATGTCCTAGGTTCAAATCCCAGCTCCTCCAATTTCTTGCAACAGAAATATGCAAAAAAGACACTTTCTCATTCGATAGTTAAATATACTTCAAGGGGGTGTATCTCAGGGGTAGAGCGCTCGCTTCGCATGCGAGATGTCCTGGGTTCAAATCCCAGTTCCTCCAATTTCTTGCAACAGAAATATGCAAAAAAGACATTTTCTCATTCGATAGTTAGTTACAAATCGAGGGGGTGTAGCTCAGGGGTAGAGCGCTCGCTTCGCATGCGAGATGTCCCGGGTGCAAATCCCAGCTCCTCCAATTTCTTGCAACAGAAATATGCAGAAAAGACACTTTCTCATTCGATAATTAATTACACGCCGAGGGGGTGTAGCTCAGGGGTAGAGCGCTCGCTTCGCATGCGAGATGTACTGGGTTCAAATCCCAGTTCCTCCAATTTCTTGCAACAGAAATATGCAAAAAAGACATTTTCTCATTCGATAGTTAGTTACAAATCGAGGGGGTGTAGCTCAGGGGTAGAGCGCTCGCTTCGCATGCGAGATGTCCTGGGATCAAATCCCAGTTCCTCCAATGTCTTGCAACAGAAATATGCAGAAAAGACATTTTCTCATTCGATAGTTAGTTTCACGTCGAGGGGGTGTAGCTCAGGGGTAGAGCGATCGCTTCGCATGCGAGATGTCCTGGGTTCAAATACCAGCTCCTCCAATTTCTTGCAACAGAAATATGCAGAAAAGACATTTTCTCATTCGATAGTTAATTACACGTCGAGGGGGTGTAGCACAGGGGTAGAGCGTTCGCTTCGCATGCGAGATGTCCTGGGTTCAAATCTTAGTTGCTCCAATTTCTTGCAACCGAAATATGCAGAAAAGACATTTTCTCATAAGGTAGTTAATTACACGAACAGGGAGTGTAGCTCAGGGGTAGAGCGCTCGCTTCGCATGCGAGATGTCCTGGGTTCAAATCCCAGCTCCTCCAATTTCTTGCAACAGAAATATGCAAAAAAGACACTTTCTCATTCGATAGTTAAATATACGTCAAGGGGGTGTATCTCAGGGGTAGAGCGCTCGCTTCGCATGCGAGATGTCCTAGGTTCAAATCCCAGCTCCTCCAATTTCTTGCAACAGAAATATGCAAAAAAGACACTTTCTCATTCGATAGTTAAATATACGTCAAGGGGGTGTATCTCAGGGGTAGAGCGCTCGCTTCGCATGCGAGATGTCCTGGGTTCAAATCCCAGTTCCTCCAATTTCTTGCAACAGAAATATGCAAAAAAGACATTTTCTCATTCGATAGTTAGTTACAAATCGAGGGGGTGTAGCTCAGGGGTAGAGCGCTCGCTTCGCATGCGAGATGTCCCGGGTTCAAATCCCAGCTCCTCCAATTTCTTGCAACAGAAATATGCAGAAAAGACACTTTCTCATTCGATAGTTAGTTACACGTCGAGGGGGTGCAGCTCAGGGGTAGAGCGCTCGCTTCGCATGCGAGATGTCCCGGGTTCAAATCCCAGCTCCTCCAATTTCTTGCAACAGAAATATGCAGAAAAGACATTTTCTCATTCGATAGTTAATTACAAATCCAGGGAGTGTAGCTCAGGGGTAGAGCGCTCGCTTCGCATGCGGGATGTCCTGGGTTCAAATCCCAGTTCCTCCAATTTCTTGCAACAGAAATATGCAAAAAAGACATTTTCTCATTCGATAGTTAGTTACACGCCGAGGGGGTGTAGCTCAGGGGTAGAGCGCTCGCTTCGCATGCGAGATGTCCTGGGTTCAAATCCCAGTTCCTTCAATTTCTTGCAACAGAAATATGCAAAAAAAGACATTTTCTCATTCGATAGTTAGTTACACGCCGAGGGGGTGTAGCTCAGGGGTAGAGCGCTCGCTTCGCATGCGACCTGTCCTGGGTTCAAATCCCAGTTCCTCCAATTTCTTGCAACAGAAATATGTAGAAAAGACATTTTCTCATTCGATAGTTAATTACACGTCGAGTGGGTGTAGCGCAGGGGTAGAGCGTTCGCTTCGCATGCGAGATGTCCTGAGTTCAAATCCCAGTTCCTCCATTTTCTTGCAACAGAAATATGCAAAAAAGACATTTTATCATTCAATAGTTAATTACACGCCGAGGGGGTGTAGCTCAGGGGTAGAGCGCTCGCTTCGCATGCGAGATGTCCTGGGTTCAAATCCCAGTTCCTCCAATTTCTTGCAACAGAAATATGCAAAAAAGACATTTTCTCATTCGATAGTTAGTTACAAATCGAGGGGGTGTAGCTCAGGGGTAGAGCGCTCGCTTCGCATGCGAGATGTCCTGGGATCAAATCCCAGTTCCTCCAATGTCTTGCAACAGAAATATGCAGAAAAGACATTTTCTCATTCGATAGTTAATTACACGTCGAGGGGGTGTAGCTCAGGGGTAGAGCGCTCGCTTTGCGTGCGAGATGTCCTGGGTTCAAATCCCAGTTCCTCCAATTTCTTGCAACAGAAATATGCAGAAAAGACACTTTCTCATTCGATAGTTAGTTACACGTCGAGGGGGTGTAGCTCAGGGGTAGAGCGATCGCTTCGCATGCGAGATGTCCTGGGTTCAAATACCAGCTCCTCCAATTTCTTGCAACAGAAATATGCAGAAAAGACATTTTCTCATTCGATAGTTAATTACACGTCAAGGGGGTGTATCTCAGGGGTAGAGCGCTCGCTTCGCATGCGAGATGTCCTGGGTTCAAATCCCAGTTCCTCCAATTTCTTGCAACAGAAATATGCAAAAAAGACATTTTCTCATTCGATAGTTCGTTACAAATCGAGGGGGTGTAGCTCAGGGGTAGAGCGCTCGCTTCGCATGCGAGATGTCCCGGGTTCAAATCCCAGCTCCTCCAATTTCTTGCAACAGAAATATGCAGAAAAGACACTTTCTCATTCGATAGTTAGTTACACGTCGAGGGGGTGTAGCTCAGGGGTAGAGCGCTCGCTTCGCATGCGAGATGTCCTGGGTTCAAATCCCAGCTCCTCCAATTTCTTGCAACAGAAATATGCAAAAAAGACATTTTCTCATTCGATAGTTAGTTACAAATCGAGGGGGTGTAGCTCAGGGGTAGAGCGCTCGCTTTGCATGCGAGATGTCCCGGGTTCAAATCCCAGCTCCTCCAATTTCTTGCAACAGAAATATGCAGAAAAGACACTTTCTCATTCGATAGTTAGTTACACGTCGAGGGGGTGTAGCTCAGGGGTAGAGCGCTCGCTTCGCATGCGAGATGTCCTGGGTTCAAATCCCAGCTCCTCCAATTTCTTGCAACAGAAATATACAAAAAAGACATTTTCTCATTCGATTGTTAATTACCCGTCGAGGGGTTGTAGCTCAGGGGTAGAACGCTCTCTTCGCATGCAAAATATCCGGGTTTCAAATCCCAGCTTTTCCAATTTCTTGCAACAGAAATATGCAAAAAAGACATTTTATCAATCGATAGTTACTTACACGTCGAGGGGGTGTAGCTCAGGGGTAGAGCGTTCGCTTCGCATGCGAGATGTCCTGGGTTCAAATCCCAGCTCCTCCAATTTCTTGCAACAGAAATATGCAGAAAAGACATTTTCTCATTCGATAGTTACTTACACGCCGAGGGGGTGTAGCTCAGGGGTAGAGCGTTCGCTTCGCATGCGAGATGTCCTGGGTTCAAATACCAGCTCCTCAAATTTCTTGCAACAGAAATATGCAGAAAAGACATTTTCTCATTCGATAGTTAATTACACGTCGAGGGGGTGTAGCTCATTGGTAGAGCGTTCGCTTCGCATGCGAGATGTCCTGGGTTCAAATCCCAGCTCCTCCAATTTCTTGCAACATTTATATATGCAAAAAAGACTGTTTCTCATTCGATAGTTATTTATACGTCAAGGGGGTGTAGCTCAGGGGTAGAGCGCTCGCTTCGCATGCGAGATGTCCTGGGTTCAAATCCCAGTTCCTCCAATTTCTTGCAACAGAAATATGCAAAAAAGACATTTTCTCTTTCGATAGTTAGTTACAAATCGAGGGGGTGTAGCTCAGGGGTAGAGCGCTCGCTTCGCATGCGGGATGTCCTGGGTTCAAATCCCAGTTCCTCCAATTTCTTGCAACAGAAATATGCAAAAAAGACATTTTCTCATTCGATAGTTAGTTACACGCCGAGGGGGTGTAGCTCAGGGTTAGAGCGCTCGCTTCGCATGCGACATGTCCTGGGTTCAAATCCCAGTTCCTCCAATTTCTTGCAACAGAAATATGTAGAAAAGCCATTTTCTCATTCGATAGTTAATTACACGTCGAGGGGGTGTAGCTCAGGGGTAGAGCGTTCGCTTCGCATGCGAGATGTCCTGAGTTCAAATCCCAGTTCCTCCATTTTCTTGCAACAGAAATATGCAAAAAAGACATTTTCTCATTCGATAGTTAATTACACGCCGGGAGGGTGTAGCTCAGGGGTAGAGCGCTCGCTTCGCATGCGAGATGTACTGGGTTCAAATCCCAGTTCCTCCAATTTCTTGCAACAGAAATATGCAAAAAAGACATTTTCTCATTCGATAGTTAGTTACAAATCGAGGGGGTGTAGCTCAGGGGTAGAGCGCTCGCTTCGCATGCGAGATGTCCTGGGATCAAATCCCAGTTCCTCCAATGTCTTGCAACAGAAATATGCAGAAAAGACATTTTCTCATTCGATAGTTAGTTTCACGTCGAGGGGGTGTAGCTCAGGGGTAGAGCGATCGCTTCGCATGCGAGGTGTCCTGGGTTCAAATACCAGCTCCTCCAATTTCTTGCAACAGAAATATGCAGAAAAGACATTTTCTCATTCGATAGTTAATTACACGTCGAGGGGGTGTAGCTCAGGGGTAGAGCGTTCGCTTCGCATGCGAGATGTCCTGGGTTCAAATCTTAGTTGCTCCAATTTCTTGCAACCGAAATATGCAGAAAAGACATTTTCTCATAAGGTAGTTAATTACACGTCCAGGGAGTGCAGCTCAGGGGTAGAGCGCTCGCTTCGCATGCGAGATGTCCTGGGTTCAAATCCCAGCTCCTCCAATTTCTTGCAACAGAAATATGCAAAAAAGACACTTTCTCATTCGATAGTTAAATATACGTCAAGGGGGTGTATCTCAGGGGTAGAGCGCTCGCTTCGCATGCGAGATGTCCTAGGTTCAAATCCCAGCTCCTCCAATTTCTTGCAACAGAAATATGCAAAAAAGACACTTTCTCATTCGATAGTTAAATATACTTCAAGGGGGTGTATCTCAGGGGTAGAGCGCTCGCTTCGCATGCGAGATGTCCTGGGTTCAAATCCCAGTTCCTCCAATTTCTTGCAACAGAAATATGCAAAAAAGACATTTTCTCATTCGATAGTTAGTTACAAATCGAGGGGGTGTAGCTCAGGGGTAGAGCGCTCGCTTCGCATGCGAGATGTCCCGGGTTCAAATCCCAGCTCCTCCAATTTCTTGCAACAGAAATATGCAGAAAAGACACTTTCTCATTCGATAGTTAATTACACGCCGAGGGGGTGTAGCTCAGGGGTAGAGCGCTCGCTTCGCATGCGAGATGTACTGGGTTCAAATCCCAGTTCCTCCAATTTCTTGCAACAGAAATATGCAAAAAAGACATTTTCTCATTCGATAGTTAGTTACAAATCGAGGGGGTGTAGCTCAGGGGTAGAGCGCTCGCTTCGCATGCGAGATGTCCTGGGATCAAATCCCAGTTCCTCCAATGTCTTGCAACAGAAATATGCAGAAAAGACATTTTCTCATTCGATAGTTAGTTTCACGTCGAGGGGGTGTAGCTCAGGGGTAGAGCGATCGCTTCGCATGCGAGGTGTCCTGGGTTCAAATACCAGCTCCTCCAATTTCTTGCAACAGAAATATGCAGAAAAGACATTTTCTCATTCGATAGTTAATTACACGTCGAGGGGGTGTAGCTCAGGGGTAGAGCGTTCGCTTCGCATGCGAGATGTCCTGGGTTCAAATCTTAGTTGCTCCAATTTCTTGCAACCGAAATATGCAGAAAAGACATTTTCTCATAAGGTAGTTAATTACACGTCCAGGGAGTGCAGCTCAGGGGTAGAGCGCTCGCTTCGCATGCGAGATGTCCTGGGTTCAAATCCCAGCTCCTCCAATTTCTTGCAACAGAAATATGCAAAAAAGACACTTTCTCATTCGATAGTTAAATATACGTCAAGGGGGTGTATCTCAGGGGTAGAGCGCTCGCTTCGCATGCGAGATGTCCTAGGTTCAAATCCCAGCTCCTCCAATTTCTTGCAACAGAAATATGCAAAAAAGACACTTTCTCATTCGATAGTTAAATATACTTCAAGGGGGTGTATCTCAGGGGTAGAGCGCTCGCTTCGCATGCGAGATGTCCTGGGTTCAAATCCCAGTTCCTCCAATTTCTTGCAACAGAAATATGCAAAAAAGACATTTTCTCATTCGATAGTTAGTTACAAATCGAGGGGGTGTAGCTCAGGGGTAGAGCGCTCGCTTCGCATGCGAGATGTCCCGGGTTCAAATCCCAGCTCCTCCAATTTCTTGCAACAGAAATATGCAGAAAAGACACTTTCTCATTCGATAGTTATTTACACGCCGAGGGGGTGTAGCTCAGGGGTAGAGCGCTCGCTTCGCATGCGAGATGTACTGGGTTCAAATCCCAGTTCCTCCAATTTCTTGCAACAGAAATATGCAAAAAAGACATTTTCTCATTCGATAGTTAGTTACAAATCGAGGGGGTGTAGCTCAGGGGTAGAGCGCTCGCTTCGCATGCGAGATGTCCTGGGATCAAATCCCAGTTCCTCCAATGTCTTGCAACAGAAATATGCAGAAAAGACATTTTCTCATTCGATAGTTAGTTTCACGTCGAGGGGGTGTAGCTCAGGGGTAGAGCGATCGCTTCGCATGCGAGATGTCCTGGGTTCAAATACCAGCTCCTCCAATTTCTTGCAACAGAAATATGCAGAAAAGACATTTTCTCTTTCGATAGTTAATTACACGTCGAGGGGGTGTAGCTCAGGGGTAGAGCGTTCGCTTCGCATGCGAGATGTCCTGGGTTCAAATCTTAGTTGCTCCAATTTCTTGCAACCGAAATATGCAGAAAAGACATTTTCTCATAAGGTAGTTAATTACACGAACAGGGAGTGTAGCTCAGGGGTAGAGCGCTCGCTTCGCATGCGAGATGTCCTGGGTTCAAATCCCAGCTCCTCCAATTTCTTGCAACAGAAATATGCAAAAAAGACACTTTCTCATTCGATAGTTAAATATACGTCAAGGGGGTGTATCTCAGGGGTAGAGCGCTCGCTTCGCATGCGAGATGTCCCGGGTTCAAATCCCAGCTCCTCCAATTTCTTGCAACAGAAATATGCAGAAAAGACATTTTCTCATTCGATAGTTAATTACAAATCCAGGGAGTGTAGCTCAGGGGTAGAGCGCTCGCTTCGCATGCGGGATGTCCTGGGTTCAAATCCCAGTTCCTCCAATTTCTTGCAACAGAAATATGCAAAAAAGACATTTTCTCATTCGATAGTTAGTTACACGCCGAGGGGGTGTAGCTCAGGGGTAGAGCGCTCGCTTCGCATGCGAGATGTCCTGGGTTCAAATCCCAGTTCCTTCAATTTCTTGCAACAGAAATATGCAAAAAAAGACATTTTCTCATTCGATAGTTAGTTACACGCCGAGGGGGTGTAGCTCAGGGGTAGAGCGCTCGCTTCGCATGCGACCTGTCCTGGGTTCAAATCCCAGTTCCTCCAATTTCTTGCAACAGAAATATGTAGAAAAGACATTTTCTCATTCGATAGTTAATTACACGTCGAGTGGGTGTAGCGCAGGGGTAGAGCGTTCGCTTCGCATGCGAGATGTCCTGAGTTCAAATCCCAGTTCCTCCATTTTCTTGCAACAGAAATATGCAAAAAAGACATTTTATCATTCAATAGTTAATTACACGCCGAGGGGGTGTAGCTCAGGGGTAGAGCGCTCGCTTCGCATGCGAGATGTCCTGGGTTCAAATCCCAGTTCCTCCAATTTCTTGCAACAGAAATATGCAAAAAAGACATTTTCTCATTCGATAGTTAGTTACAAATCGAGGGGGTGTAGCTCAGGGGTAGAGCGCTCGCTTCGCATGCGAGATGTCCTGGGATCAAATCCCAGTTCCTCCAATGTCTTGCAACAGAAATATGCAGAAAAGACATTTTCTCATTCGATAGTTAATTACACGTCGAGGGGGTGTAGCTCAGGGGTAGAGCGCTCGCTTTGCGTGCGAGATGTCCTGGGTTCAAATCCCAGTTCCTCCAATTTCTTGCAACAGAAATATGCAGAAAAGACACTTTCTCATTCGATAGTTAGTTACACGTCGAGGGGGTGTAGCTCAGGGGTAGAGCGATCGCTTCGCATGCGAGATGTCCTGGGTTCAAATACCAGCTCCTCCAATTTCTTGCAACAGAAATATGCAGAAAAGACATTTTCTCATTCGATAGTTAATTACACGTCAAGGGGGTGTATCTCAGGGGTAGAGCGCTCGCTTCGCATGCGAGATGTCCTGGGTTCAAATCCCAGTTCCTCCAATTTCTTGCAACAGAAATATGCAAAAAAGACATTTTCTCATTCGATAGTTAGTTACAAATCGAGGGGGTGTAGCTCAGGGGTAGAGCGCTCGCTTCGCATGCGAGATGTCGCGGGTTCAAATCCCAGCTCCTCCAATTTCTTGCAACAGAAATATGCAGAAAAGACACTTTCTCATTCGATAGTTAGTTACACGTCGAGGGGGTGTAGCTCAGGGGTAGAGCGCTCGCTTCGCATGCGAGATGTCCTGGGTTCAAATCCCAGCTCCTCCAATTTCTTGCAACAGAAATATGCAAAAAAGACATTTTCTCATTCGATAGTTAGTTACAAATCGAGGGGGTGTAGCTCAGGGGTAGAGCGCTCGCTTTGCATGCGAGATGTCCCGGGTTCAAATCCCAGCTCCTCCAATTTCTTGCAACAGAAATATGCAGAAAAGACACTTTCTCATTCGATAGTTAGTTACACGTCGAGGGGGTGTAGCTCAGGGGTAGAGCGCTCGCTTCGCATGCGAGATGTCCTGGGTTCAAATCCCAGCTCCTCCAATTTCTTGCAACAGAAATATACAAAAAAGACATTTTCTCATTCGATTGTTAATTACCCGTCGAGGGGTTGTAGCTCAGGGGTAGAACGCTCTCTTCGCATGCAAAATATCCGGGTTTCAAATCCCAGCTTTTCCAATTTCTTGCAACAGAAATATGCAAAAAAGACATTTTATCAATCGATAGTTACTTACACGTCGAGGGGGTGTAGCTCAGGGGTAGAGCGCTCGCTTCGCGTGCGAGATGTCCTGGGTTCAAATCCCAGTTCCTCCAATTTCTTGCAACAGAAATATGTAGAATAGACATTTTCTCATTCGATAGTTAATTACACGTCGAGGGGGTGTAGCTCAGGGGTAGAGCGTTCGCTTCGCATGCGAGATGTCCTGAGTTCAAATCCCAGTTATTCCAATTTCTTGCAACAGAAATATGCAGAAAAGACACTTTCTCATTCGATAGTTAGTTACAAATCGATTGGGTGTAGCTCAGGGGTAGAGCGCTCGCTTCGCATGCGAGATGTCCTGAGTTCAAATCCCAGTTCCTCCAATTTCTTGCAACAGAAATATGCAAAAAAGACATTTTCTCATTCGATAGTTAATTACACGCCGAGGGGGTGTAGCTCAGGGGTAGAACGTTCGCTTCGCATGCGAGATGTCCTGAGTTCAAATCCCAGTTCCTCCAATTTCTTGCAACAGAAATATGCAAAAAAGACATTTTCTCATTCGATAGTTAATTACACGCCGAGGGGGTGTAGCTCAGGGGTAGAGCGCTCGCTTCGCATGCGAGATGTCCCTGGTTCAAATCCCAGCTACTCCAATTTCTTGCAACAGAAATATGCAGAAAAGACATTTTCTCATTCGATAGTTAGTTACACGCCGAGGGGGTGTAGCTCAGGGGTAGAGCGCTCGCTTCGCATGCGAGATGTCCTGGGTTCAAATCCCAGTTCCTTCAATTTCTTGCAACAGAAATATGCAAAAAAAGACATTTTCTCATTCGATAGTTAATTACACGCTGAGGGGGTGTAGCTCAGGGGTAGAGCGCTCGCTTCGCATGCGACCTGTCCTGGGTTCAAATCCCAGTTCCTCCAATTTCTTGCAACAGAAATATGTAGAAAAGACATTTTCTCATTCGATAGTTAATTACACGTCGAGTGGGTGTAGCGCAGGGGTAGAGCGTTCGCTTCGCATGCGAGATGTCCTGAGTTCAAATCCCAGTTCCTCCATTTTCTTGCAACAGAAATATGCAAAAAAGACATTTTATCATTCGATAGTTAATTACACGCCGAGGGGGTGTAGCTCAGGGGTAGAGCGCTCGCTTCGCATGCGAGATGTCCTGGGTTCAAATCCCAGTTCCTCCAATTTCTTGCAACAGAAATATGCAAAAAAGACATTTTCTCATTCGATAGTTAGTTACAAATCGAGGGGGTGTAGCTCAGGGGTAGAGCGCTCGCTTCGCATGCGAGATGTCCTGGGATCAAATCCCAGTTCCTCCAATGTCTTGCAACAGAAATATGCAGAAAAGACATTTTCTCATTCGATAGTTAATTACACGTCGAGGGGGTGTAGCTCAGGGGTAGAGCGCTCGCTTCGCATGCGAGATGTCCTGGGTTCAAATCCCAGTTCCTCCAATTTCTTGCAACAGAAATATGCAGAAAAGACACTTTCTCATTCGATAGTTAGTTACACGTCGAGGGGGTGTAGCTCAGGGGTAGAGTGATCGCTTCGCATGCGAGATGTCCTGGGTTCAAATACCAGCTCCTCCAATTTCTTGCAACAGAAATATGCAGAAAAGACATTTTCTCATTCGATAGTTAATTACACGTCAAGGGGGTGTATCTCAGGGGTAGAGCGCTCGCTTCGCATGCGAGATGTCCTGGGTTCAAATCCCAGTTCCTCCAATTTCTTGCAACAGAAATATGCAAAAAAGACATTTTCTCATTCGATAGTTAGTTACAAATCGAGGGGGTGTAGCTCAGGGGTAGAGCGCTCGCTTCGCATGCGAGATGTCCCGGGTTCAAATCCCAGCTCCTCCAATTTCTTGCAACAGAAATATGCAGAAAAGACACTTTCTCATTCGATAGTTAGTTACACGTCGAGGGGGTGTAGCTCAGGGGTAGAGCGCTCGCTTCGCATGCGAGATATCCTGGGTTCAAATCCCAGCTCCTCCAATTTCTTGCAACAGAAATATGCAAAAAAGACATTTTCTCATTCGATAGTTAGTTACAAATCGAGGGGGTGTAGTTCAGGGGTAGAGCGCTCGCTTTGCATGCGAGATGTCCCGGGTTCAAATCCCAGCTCCTCCAATTTCTTGCAACAGAAATATGCAGAAAAGACACTTTCTCATTCGATAGTTAGTTACACGTCGAGGGGGTGTAGCTCAGGGGTAGAGCGCTCGCTTCGCATGCGAGATGTCCTGGGTTCAAATCCCAGCTCCTCCAATTTCTTGCAAAAGAAATATGCAGAAAAGACACTTTCTCATTCGATAGTTAGTTACACGTCGAGGGGGTGTAGCTCAGGGGTAGAGCGCTCGCTTCGCATGCGAGATGTCCTGGGTTCAAATCCCAGTTCCTCCAATTTCTTGCAACAGAAATATGCAAAAAAGACACTTTCTCATTCGATAGTTAATTACACGTCGAGGGGTTGTAGCTCAGGGGTAGAGCACTCGCTTCGCATGCGAAATGTCCTGGGTTCAAATCCCAGTTCCTCCGATTTCTTGCAACAGAAATATGCAGAAAAGACATTTTCTCATTCGATAGTTAATTACACGTCGAGGGGTTGTAGCTCAGGGGTAGAGCGCTCGCTTCGCATGCGACATGTCCTGGGTTCAAATCCCAGTTCCTCCAATTTCTTGCAACAGAAATATGTAGAAAAGACATTTTCTCATTCGATAGTTAATTACACGTCGAGGGGGTGTAGCTCAGGGGTAGAGCGTTCGCTTCGCATGCGAGATGTCCTGAGTTCAAATCCCAGTTCCTCCAATTTCTTGCAACAGAAATATGCAGAAAAGACACTTTCTCATTCGATAGTTAGTTACAAATCGATTGGGTGTAGCTCAGGGGTAGAGCGCTCGCTTCGCATGCGAGATGTCCTGAGTTCAAATCCCAGTTCCTCCAATTTCTTGCAACAGAAATATGCAAAAAAGACATTTTCTCATTCGATAGTTAATTACACGCCGAGGGGGTGTAGCTCAGGGGTAGAGCGTTCGCTTCGCATGCGAGATGTCCTGAGTTCAAATCCCAGTTCCTCCAATTTCTTGCAACAGAAATATGCAAAAAAGACATTTTCTCATTCGATAGTTAATTACACGCCGAGGGGGTGTAGCTCAGGGGTAGAGCGCTCGCTTCGCATGCGAGATGTCCCTGGTTCAAATCCCAGCTACTCCAATTTCTTGCAACAGAAATATGCAGAAAAGACATTTTCTCATTCGATAGTTAATTACACGCCGAGGGGGTGTAGCTCAGGGGTAGAGCGTACGCTTCGCATGCGAGATGTCCTGGGTTCAAATCCCAGCTCCTCCAATTTCTTGCAACAGAAATATGCAGAAAAGACATTTTCTCATTCGATAGTTAATTACACGTCGAGGGGGTGTAGCTCAGGGGTAGAGCGCTCGCTTTGCGTGCGAGATGTCCTGGGTTCAAATCCCAGTTCCTCCAATTTCTTGCAACAGAAATATGCAGAAAAGACACTTTCTCATTCGATAGTTAGTTACACGTCGAGGGGGTGTAGCTCAGGGGTAGAGCGTTCGCTTCGCATGCAAAATATCCGGGTTTCAAATCCCAGCTTTTCCAATTTCTTGCAACAGAAATATGCAAAAAAGACATTTTATCAATCGATAGTTACTTACACGTCGAGGGGGTGTAGCTCAGGGGTAGAGCGCTCGCTTCGCGTGCGAGATGTCCTGGGTTCAAATCCCAGTTCCTCCAATTTCTTGCAACAGAAATATGTAGAAAAGACATTTTCTCATTCGATAGTTAATTACACGTCGAGGGGGTGTAGCTCAGGGGTAGAGCGTTCGCTTCGCATGCGAGATGTCCTGAGTTCAAATCCCAGTTCCTCCAATTTCTTGCAACAGAAATATGCAGAAAAGACACTTTCTCATTCGATAGTTAGTTACAAATCGATTGGGTGTAGCTCAGGGGTAGAGCGCTCGCTTCGCATGCGAGATGTCCTGAGTTCAAATCCCAGTTCCTCCAATTTCTTGCAACAGAAATATGCAAAAAAGACATTTTCTCATTCGATAGTTAATTACACGCCGAGGGGGTGTAGCTCAGGGGTAGAACGTTCGCTTCGCATGCGAGATGTCCTGAGTTCAAATCCCAGTTCCTCCAATTTCTTGCAACAGAAATATGCAAAAAAGACATTTTCTCATTCGATAGTTAATTACACGCCGAGGGGGTGTAGCTCAGGGGTAGAGCGCTCGCTTCGCATGCGAGATGTCCCTGGTTCAAATCCCAGCTACTCCAATTTCTTGCAACAGAAATATGCAGAAAAGACATTTTCTCATTCGATAGTTAGTGACACGCCGAGGGGGTGTAGCTCAGGGGTAGAGCGCTCGCTTCGCATGCGAGATGTCCTGGGTTCAAATCCCAGTTCCTTCAATTTCTTGCAACAGAAATATGCAAAAAAAGACATTTTCTCATTCGATAGTTAATTACACGCCGAGGGGGTGTAGCTCAGGGGTAGAGCGCTCGCTTCGCATGCGACCTGTCCTGGGTTCAAATCCCAGTTCCTCCAATTTCTTGCAACAGAAATATGTAGAAAAGACATTTTCTCATTCGATAGTTAATTACACGTCGAGTGGGTGTAGCGCAGGGGTAGAGCGTTCGCTTCGCATGCGAGATGTCCTGAGTTCAAATCCCAGTTCCTCCATTTTCTTGCAACAGAAATATGCAAAAAAGACATTTTATCATTCGATAGTTAATTACACGCCGAGGGGGTGTAGCTCAGGGGTAGAGCGCTCGCTTCGCATGCGAGATGTCCTGGGTTCAAATCCCAGTTCCTCCAATTTCTTGCAACAGAAATATGCAAAAAAGACATTTTCTCATTCGATAGTTAGTTACAAATCGAGGGGGTGTAGCTCAGGGGTAGAGCGCTCGCTTCGCATGCGAGATGTCCTGGGATCAAATCCCAGTTCCTCCAATGTCTTGCAACAGAAATATGCAGAAAAGACATTTTCTCATTCGATAGTTAATTACACGTCGAGGGGGTGTAGCTCAGGGGTAGAGCGCTCGCTTCGCATGCGAGATGTCCTGGGTTCAAATCCCAGTTCCTCCAATTTCTTGCAACAGAAATATGCAGAAAAGACACTTTCTCATTCGATAGTTAGTTACACGTCGAGGGGGTGTAGCTCAGGGGTAGAGTCATCGCTTCGCATGCGAGATGTCCTGGGTTCAAATACCAGCTCCTCCAATTTCTTGCAACAGAAATATGCAGAAAAGACATTTTCTCATTCGATAGTTAATTACACGTCAAGGGGGTGTATCTCAGGGGTAGAGCGCTCGCTTCGCATGCGAGATGTCCTGGGTTCAAATCCCAGTTCCTCCAATTTCTTGCAACAGAAATATGCAAAAAAGACATTTTCTCATTCGATAGTTAGTTACAAATCGAGGGGGTGTAGCTCAGGGGTAGAGCGCTCGCTTCGCATGCGAGATGTCCCGGGTTCAAATCCCAGCTCCTCCAATTTCTTGCAACAGAAATATGCAGAAAAGACACTTTCTCATTCGATAGTTAGTTACACGTCGAGGCTGTATAGCTCAGGGGTAGAGCGCTCGCTTCGCATGCGAGATATCCTGGGTTCAAATCCCAGCTCCTCCAATTTCTTGCAACAGAAATATGCAAAAAAGACATTTTCTCATTCGATAGTTAGTTACAAATCGAGGGGGTGTAGTTCAGGGGTAGAGCGCTCGCTTTGCATGCGAGATGTCCCGGGTTCAAATCCCAGCTCCTCCAATTTCTTGCAACAGAAATATGCAAAAAAGACATTTTCTCATTCGATAGTTAGTTACAAATCGAGGGGGTGTAGTTCAGGGGTAGAGCGCTCGCTTTGCATGCGAGATGTCCCGGGTTCAAATCCCAGCTCCTCCAATTTCTTGCAACAAAAATATGCAGAAAAGACACTTTCTCATTCGATAGTTAGTTACACGTCGAGGGGGTGTAGCTCAGGGGTAGAGCGCTCGCTTCGCATGCGAGATGTCCTGGGTTCAAATCCCAGCTCCTCCAATTTCTTGCAAAAGAAATATGCAGAAAAGACACTTTCTCATTCGATAGTTAGTTACGCGTCGAGGGGGTGTAGCTCAGGGGTAGAGCGCTCGCTTCGCATGCGAGATGTCCTGGGTTCAAATCCCAGTTCCTCCAATTTCTTGCAACAGAAATATGCAAAAAAGACACTTTCTCATTCGATAGTTAATTACACGTCGAGGGGTTGTAGCTCAGGGGTAGAGCACTCGCTTCGCATGCGAAATGTCCTGGGTTCAAATCCCAGTTCCTCCGATTTCTTGCAACAGAAATATGCAGAAAAGACATTTTCTCATTCGATAGTTAATTACACGTCGAGGGGTTGTAGCTCAGGGGTAGAGCGCTCGCTTCGCATGCGACATGTCCTGGGTTCAAATCCCAGTTCCTCCAATTTCTTGCAACAGAAATATGTAGAAAAGACATTTTCTCATTCGATATTTAATTACACGTCGAGGGGGTGTAGCTCAGGGGTAGAGCGTTCGCTTCGCATGCGAGATGTCCTGAGTTCAAATCCCAGTTCCTCCAATTTCTTGCAACAGAAATATGCAGAAAAGACACTTTCTCATTCGATAGTTAGTTACAAATCGATTGGGTGTAGCTCAGGGGTAGAGCGCTCGCTTCGCATGCGAGATGTCCTGAGTTCAAATCCCAGTTCCTCCAATTTCTTGCAACAGAAATATGCAAAAAAGACATTTTCTCATTCGATAGTTAATTACACGCCGAGGGGGTGTAGCTCAGGGGTAGAGCGTTCGCTTCGCATGCGAGATGTCCTGAGTTCAAATCCCAGTTCCTCCAATTTCTTGCAACAGAAATATGCAAAAAAGACATTTTCTCATTCGATAGTTAATTACACGCCGAGGGGGTGTAGCTCAGGGGTAGAGCGCTCGCTTCGCATGCGAGATGTCCCTGGTTCAAATCCCAGCTACTCCAATTTCTTGCAACAGAAATATGCAGAAAAGACATTTTCTCATTCGATAGTTAATTACACGCCGAGGGGGTGTAGCTCAGGGGTAGAGCGTACGCTTCGCATGCGAGATGTCCTGGGTTCAAATCCCAGCTCCTCCAATTTCTTGCAACAGAAATATGCAGAAAAGACATTTTCTCATTCGATAGTTAATTACACGCCGAGGGGGTGTAGCTCAGGGGTAGAGCGTTCGCTTCGCATGCGAGATGTCCTGGGTTCAAATACCAGCTCCTCCAATTTCTTGCAACAGAAATATGCAGAAAAGACATTTTCTCATTCGATAGTTAATTACACGTCGAGGGGGTGTAGCTCAGGGGTAGAGCGTTCGCTTCGCATGCGAGATGTCCTGGGTTCAAATCTTAGTTGCTCCAATTTCTTGCAATAGAAATATGCAGAAAAGACATTTTCTCATAAGGTAGTTAATTACTCATCGAGGGGGTGTAGCTCAGTGGTAGAGCGCTCGATTCGCATGCGAGATGTCCTGGGTTCAAATCCCAATTCCTCCAATTTCTTGCAACAGAAATATGCAGAAAAGACATTTTCTCATTCGATAGTTAATTACACGTCGAGGGGGTGTAGCTCAGGGTTAGAGCGCTCGCTTCGCATGCGAGATGTCCTGGGTTCAAATCCCAGTTCCTCCAATTTCTTGCAACAGAAATATGCAGAAAAGACACTTTCTCATTCGATAGTTAATTACACGCCGAGGGGGTGTAGCTCAGGGGTAGAGCGCTCGCTTCGCATGCGAGATGTCCCTGGTTCAAATCCCAGCTACTCCAATTTCTTGCAACAGAAATATGCAGAAAAGACATTTTCTCATTCGATAGTTAATTACACGCCGAGGGGGTGTAGCTCAGGGGTAGAGCGTTCGCTTCGCATGCGAGATGTCCTGGGTTCAAATCCCAGCTCCTCCAATTTCTTGCAACAGAAATATGCAGAAAAGACATTTTCTCATTCGATAGTTAATTACACGCCGAGGGGGTGTAGCTCAGGGGTAGAGCGTTCGCTTCGCATGCGAGATGTCCTGGGTTCAAATACCAGCTCCTCCAATTTCTTGCAACAGAAATATGCAGAAAAGACATTTTCTCATTCGATAGTTAATTACACGTCGAGGGGGTGTAGCTCAGGGGTAGAGCGTTCGCTTCGCATGCGAGATGTCCTGGGTTCAAATCTTAGTTGCTCCAATTTCTTGCAATAGAAATATGCAGAAAAGACATTTTCTCATAAGGTAGTTAATTACTCATCGAGTGGGTGTAGCTCAGTGGTAGAGCGCTCGATTCGCATGCGAGATGTCCTGGGTTCAAATCCCAATTCCTCCAATTTCTTGCAACAGAAATATGCAGAAAAGACATTTTCTCATTCGATAGTTAATTACACGTCGAGGGGGTGTAACTCAGGGTCAGAGCGCTCGCTTCGCATGCGAGATGTCCTGGGTTCAAATCCCAGTTCCTCCAATTTCTTGCAACAGAAATATGCAGAAAAGACACTTTCTCATTCGATAGTTAATTACACGTCCAGGGGGTGTAGCTCAGAGGTAGAGCGCTCGCTTTGCATGCGAGATGTCTTGGGTTCAAATCCCAGCTCCTCCAATTTCTTGCAACAGAAATATGCAAAAAAGACACTTTCTCATTCGATAGTTAGTTACACGTCGAGGGGTGTAGCTCAGGGGTAGAGCGCTCGCTTCGCATGCGAGATGTCCTGGGTTCAAATCTTAGTTCCTCCAATTTCTTGCAACAGAAATATGCAAAAAAGACATTTTCTCTTTCGATAGTTAGTTACAAATCGAGGGGGTGTTGCTCAGGGGTAGAGCGCTCGCTTCGCATGCGAGATGTCCCGGGTTCAAATCCCAGCTCCTCCAATTTCTTGCAACATTTATATATGCAAAAAAGACTGTTTCTCATTCGATAGTTATTTATACGTCAAGGGGGTGTAGCTCAGGGGTAGAGCGCTCGCTTCGCATGCGAGATGTCCTGGGTTCAAATCCCAGTTCCTCCAATTTCTTGCAACAGAAATATGCAGAAAAGACCCTTTCTCATTCGATAGTTAGTTACACGCCGAGGGGGTAGAGCGCTTGCTTCGCATGCGAGATGTCCTGGGTTCAAATCCCAGTTCCTCCAATGTCTTGCAACAGAAATATGCAGAAAAGACAAGTGAGATGTTGCTATTGCCACTCGCAGAGTGGCGCTGGTATAGAGCGGAAGTGACGGAAGGGTAGAGCGGAATGCGGAGAGAGAAGGTGTTTTGGGTTTGGCGGTTTTTTAAAAAAGGAAGAAAACGGAAGGACCGAAGGAGGGTATCGGGTGTTCGGATAGTCCGGTGATTTCAGGACTGGTGTCCGGTGATTTCAAGACTGGCGTCTGGTGATTTCAGGACTGGTGTCCGGTGATTTCAAGACTGGCGTCCGGTGATTTCAGGACTGGTGTCCGGTGATTTCAGGACTGGTGTCCGGTGTTATCAAGTGTCCGGTGTTTTCAAGTGTCCGTGTCCGGTGTTATCAAGTGTCCGGTGTTGTTCTGAATTGTCCGGGGGTTTCAAGAGTATCAACGAACCAAGACTTTGCGCTGGGACAAAGTTTACAGTGGCGCCGACGACAGCGGTTGTCTGGGATTGTCTGAGAAATACATACGGCATATTTCCAGAAAAGTAGGTCTTCAACGCTTTGAACCGGTGATATGATGTGCTGCAACAATAATCAACGGTAATAGATATGCCTTACTATTCTTAAAATACAGGGGGGGACAAACACATTTTTGTTTTGTTTTGTTTTATTATGGTTGATGTAGTTTCGGTTTGATATATGTAAAATATATGATTGATGTAGTTTCGGTTTGATATATGTAAAATATATGGTTGATGTAGTTTCGGTTTGATATATGTAAAATATATGGTTGAGGTGTATTTTGAGGAGAAAAATAGTGGAAAAAAAAATCCCTTAAGAAAAATTATGCTATTATTTTACCAGCATTAAGTAATTTAGTATGCTGTATAATGTTACTGGTTTGTTCATATATCTGACAATTGGCATATTATAATTCTTATTTTTATAAGTTAAAGGTATTTTGGATAAATTTTATTATATAACTGTATTTGCTGTGTAATTAAGATGGCATTCTTCGGGAAAGCAAAGAGAGAGGATTTAATTGTGCTAGCCACGGAATTAGGTGAGAAAATTCCTACAGGTAGTAGGATGGTAGATTTAAAAAAAATTATCACAGCTAGTGTTGAATTTGAGGAGGAATATGTAAAGAATATGTTGCGTAATATAATGGAAGATAGGATTAAGCAGGAGCAGCAGGGGAAGGAAGAAAAAGAGAAACAATTAGAGAGAGAACATGAACTTAAGCTTAAAGAATTAGAAATGCAGGGGCTCTCGGGTAAAGGCGGCTCTGCTTTCGGTTCAAGAGACATTTCAGAAAGAAACGGGTGTAATTTTATAGGATATTTAAATATAATGAAAGGTTCAATCTTGGACCTTCCCGAAAAACCAGAGGATTGGCCTTTTTATTTTCATCATATCGAAATTATGTTTAAATTGTATGAAGTTCCTGATCGCTTTCAGGACAAAATTGTACTGTACAGCTTAAAAGAATGGGTAAGGGGTATAAGTTCTATACTGGGGGAGGACGAATTGGATAATTATAGTCGTATCAAAGATACCATGTTAAAAAGGTTTAAAATCACCCCCCTACAACATAAAATTAATTTTGACAAATGTGGCAAACAATACGATGAATCTTATACTCAGTATGCAACAAAATTAGAGACTGCATTAGAACTATATTTAAAATCGAGGGATGTCACGACTTTCGAAAAATTAAAACAATTAATAATAGCGGATAAGATAAAAGATAGTCTACCTCAAAATGTGAAATCTCACGTTTACCTCAAAGAGACAGAATGTTGGTTAGCGGTTAGGGAATTAACACAAGAAATTGATAATTTTGTGATTGCAATGTCGAGGAACTATTGTAATCAAGGTTATAGAGGCAGAGGCAATTTTCTTGGGGAAGGTAGACAGAAGTATGAGACGCGGGAAGGTAAAAATGAAAACAGAAACTAGTCTAGTACACAGGTTGGAGGTGAAAACTACAAAGACGAATTTGATCCTGAGAAAAAACTCGTTCAATGTTACGCATGTAAGGAAGAGGGACATATAAAACGATTTTGCCCTAGGGTTAATAAGGCCCCGAAGCAGACAAGTGACATGGGAAATTCGGAATTGGGGGAAATGGGCATAAATAAGGTTTGTGTAGATTTCTCCGGTTTCGATCGGAATGGTTACTGCTTAGAGGATATACCTTTGGGGTTAACGGAGTCGGACCTTCCGAGGATGGATTTCGTGATCGATGGATCTTTGTTTCAAGGGGTTATAGATACGGGCGCACAGATAAGTGTGCTGAGAAAATTAGTGGTGCCAAGTAAATATTTAGAATCTGGGGGGAAATTATTCCTGCGTTCGGCATGTGGCACCCTGATTGAGGCTGCGATGATTTCCGTTCCTCTGAGCATTGGGACTGAGAAAGGTGGGGTTACACCTTACGTAAATGTTCAAGTAGCAGTTGTAGAGAGGTTAAGTGAGGATGCATTGATCACCCCCATAGTATTTAAACTACTAAGAGAGCAAATGAGAAAGTATTTGGGGGAGGATAGATCGGAGGATATGGAGGCTGCAATCTTGGGAATGCAGGTAGAAACTGAAAATGTCACTGGGAAAGAAGGGAGTGAAGAACAAAATGATATAGAGGATTTACCTGACGATGAGCAGGCTGGGAAAAGCATCCCTATATACATAGTGCAAAGCCAACAAGAACATGATAACATAGTGCAAAACCAACAAGATAGAGATAGTCATGAACGGGATATCGATCCACCGCTATCGCAAGCACAAAAATTTCGCAAAGACCAAGCAAATTGCGAATTATTAAAAAGGGCTTTTATGGAAGCAAGGAACAATAAGAATGGTTATTGGTTAGAATCGGGAATCCTTTACCACACTGGTAAGTTTAATGGGCAGAAATGCAGTCAATTGGTTATACCTCAGAGTAGAAGGGGACATTTTAAAATTGGCTCATGAAACTTTAACTGGAGGGCATATGGCGTCAAAGAAAACTGGAGAGCGCATTGGACTTTCTTTTTGGTGGGAGGGGTTGACAAAAGATGTCAAACTATTTTGCGAATCTTGCCATGATTGTCAACTTCGACGCCAAAAGAGGGTTCACGATAGGGCGCCAATTGAAGCAGTAGGGAGACCAGAACTTCCATTTCAGGTTATGAATGCTGATCTATTTGGACCAATTGAGCCCAAATCTTCACGGGGACATAAATATGTATTGTGTGCAATGGACCAACACAGTAGATGGCCAGAAGCAGTTCCAATTAAATCATTAACTGCGAAAGCTACTTGTGAAGCGTTTATGGAAATATTTATGAGGACAGGTATACCAAGAATGATATGGATGGATAATGGGACAAATTTTGCTGCAAAGCTGACAGAGGAGTTTTTAAAACGCTTAGGACCGTCTCCAAAATTTTCAACTCCGGGTTATCCTCAGGCCAATGGACTTTGCGAAAAATTCATTGGTACGATGAAAAGAATGTTGCATCATTGCGTGAAATCTCAAGGCAAAGGATGGGATAAGCAATTGCCATATTTGTTGTGGGCTTATCGAGAAGTTCCAAACGCTACAACTGGTGTCCCTCCATTTTTACTAGTATACGGCCGAATACCAGTGGGACCTTTAGCTATCTTGAAATCCAGCTGGGAAGATGATGCAGTTTTACCGCAAGGGGTGGGAGAATCTGTAAGTGAATATTTGAAGGCACTCCGCGATCGGTTGAAAGATGCTGAAATATTTGCTACTCAGCATGGAAACATCCAGCAGCAAAAATATGTCCATTACCACAATCTAAGGTCAAAGGAACAACAATTCAGTGTTGGTGACGAAGTCGTGGTGCTGATACCTGATTCTACTAACAAACTTTGTTCCAAATGGATGGGGCCGGGTGAAGTAGTGGAAATTAAATCCCCGCATTCTTATTTGGTAAAGTTGCCAGATCAAAGCGTTCGTCATCTACATAGTAACAAATTAAAGAAATACATACAACCAGTTAATACTATAGGAATTATATACGAGGCGGACAGAGACTTTGGTGAAATTCAACATGCACCGATTGAAAAATGTTCAGCAGTAGGAGTATGGCTGAGTAAGCTTACCAGTTCAAATGACTGGGACCATTTAGACGTTGTTCAACGGGAACAATTAACTAGAGTAATAAGGGATTATCATATGTTTTTTGATGGAGAAATTAAATGTGCCAAAGTTGGGTCACATAGAATAATTTTGAAACCGGACATTCAAAGAAAACAACCCTACATTTACAAAGTCCCTGAATTATTAAAATCGCAAGTGGAGAAACAAATTTCAGAATTATTGCAAAGAGGGTTGATAGAGCCTTCGGTGGCTGAAATAGCATACCCTATAGTGTGTGTAGCAAAAAAGGACGGTACCAAAAGACTTTGTGTGGACTACCGCGGCTTAAATGCGGAAAGTCAGATAATGTCGTTTCCAATGCAGAATGCAGAGGAATTACGCTATA
Organism: Troglohyphantes excavatus; assembly: GCA_963932185.1. Taxonomy (NCBI): domain Eukaryota; kingdom Metazoa; phylum Arthropoda; class Arachnida; order Araneae; family Linyphiidae; genus Troglohyphantes; species Troglohyphantes excavatus. The sequence goes on from OZ010667.1 coordinate 62,937,418, forward strand.
GAGCGGGAGCTGCCTATTTTTTGACCACACTAGACATTTTGAAAGGCTATTGGGAAAAATTCCAATGGAAGAGGGCAGTAAAATACTCACTAGCTTTGTTTCACCGAAAGGTCAATATCAATGGAAAGTGATGCCTTTTGGATTAGCTGGGGCTCCGGCAACTTTTCAGAGGGCAATGAACCAAGCTCTAAAATCGCATAGTGGTTATGCAGAAAGTTTTATTGACGACATAGTAATATATTCGGTAAACTGGGAGGATCACTTAAAACACATTACAGCCGTTCTTAAGACGCTTCAATCCTTAAATTTTACTGCAAACTTGGATAAGTGTTCCTTCGGCAAACCAGAGGTAAAATATTTGGGTCACATTGTAGGTTCGGGAAAGCATGGGCCCGATCCGGACAAAATTAAGACTTCCAAAAACTTAAAAGTACCTAAAACAAAAAAATCTTTGAGGTCAGCATTGGGACTATTTAACTACTACAGGGAATATGTACCAGGATATGCTAGAATAGCTAAACCATTAACTGATTTGACAAAGAAATCCATTCCTAACGATGTCCCCTGGACCGAAGAAGTAGAATGTGCATTTAATGAATTAAAAGATGCTTTATGTAGAGCGGTTTCGCTGTACACACCTGATTTAGCACGACCGTTTGAAATTCATACAGATGCCTCATTGACAGGAATAGGCGCATGTTTAATTCAGAGAGATTCTACGGGAAGAGCTAGGCCGATAACGTTTGCTAGTCAGAAACTGACAAATACGCAGACAAACTGGAGTACAATAGAACGTGAAGCTTTTGCTGTAATGTGGGCGCTAAACAAGTTTGAAGTTTGGACTTATGGGAAACCAATTTTACTTCATACTGATCATAATCCCTTAAAATTTCTTACTGAGGGAATCCCGAAGAATGCTCGATTACAGAGATGGGCATTAGCCCTTGCAAGATTTAATGTTCAAGTTGCCCATAGACCAGGTGCTGTTAACACGGACGCTGATGCTCTGTCTCGCATCGAGTATAAGGATTAATGTACATGTTTATGTAGTAAATGTAAATTTTGTAAAAGAAAATGTAAATGTACATGTTTTGGTGTTTTAGTAAATTAATATGTTTATTATTTTACTGATTTGTTTATATGCAATAATGGATATGTTGAATGTTTAATTGTAAGCTCATGCATGAGAAGCAATTATGGGACACAAACACCAACACACACTGAAGGTACTTTCTATAATTGGACATTGAAGTGTACGCGGACATAAAGCTGGAAATAGTTTCACTGCAGGACTATAGTCATTCAGTGGAAACTGGAGGGAAGGTGTGAGATGTTGCTCTTGCCACTCGCAGAGTGGCGCTGGTATAGAGCGGAAGTGACGGAAGGGTAGAGCGGAATGCGGAGAGAGAAGGTGTTTTGGTTTTGGCGGTTTTTTAAAAAAGGAAGAAAACGGAAGGACCGAAGGAGGGTGTCGGGTGTTCGGATAGTCCGGTGATTTCAGGACTGGTGTCCGGTGATTTCAAGACTGGCGTCCGGTGATTTCAGGACTGGTGTCCGGTGATTTCAAGACTGGCGTCCGGTGATTTCAGGACTGGTGTCCGGTGATTTCAAGACTGGCGTCCGGGGATTTCAGGACTGGTGTCCGGTGATTTCAGGACTGGTGTCCGGTGTTATCAAGTGTCCGGTGTTTTCAAGTGTCCGTGTCCGGTGTTATCAAGTGTCCGTGTCCGGTGTTATCAAGTGTCCGGTGTTGTTCTAAATTGTCCGGGGGTTTCAAGAGTATCAACGAACCAAGACTTTGCGCTGGGACAAAGTTTACAAGACATTTTGTCATTCGATAGTTAGTTACACGTCGAGGGGGTGTAGCTCAGGGGTAGAGCGCTCGCTTCGCATGCGAGATGTCCTGGGCTCAAATCCCAGTTCCTCCAATTTCTTGCAACAGAAATATGCAAAAAAGACATTTTCTCATTCGATAGTTAATTACACGTCGAGGGGGTGTAGCTCAGGGGTAGAGCGCTCACTTCGCATGCGAGATGTCCTGGGTTCAAATCCCAGCTCCTCCAATTTCTTGCAACAGAAATATGCAGAAAAGACACTTTCTCATTGGATAGTTAGTTACACGTCGAGGGGGTGTAGCCCAGGGGTAGAGCGCTCGCTTCGCATGCGAGATGTCCTGGGTTCAAATCCCAGCTCCTCCAATATCTTGTAACAGAAATATGCAAAAAAGACATTTTCTCATTGGATAGTTAGTTGTATATCGAGAGGATGTAGCTCAGTTGTAGAACTTTCGATTCTAATGCTAGTGTCATGGGGTCAATCAGCGGCTCCAATTTCTTTTGGATCAGAATTCTTTAAAAAAAAGCACTTTAACATTCGAAAGTTTTTTCGACAACTAGGAGGTGTATCTCAGTGGTAGTGCCCTAACTTCGCATGCGAGATGTCCTTAGTTCATATTCTTACATTTCTAATTTCTTTCATCAGAAATAATTAAAAAGGCACTCTCATGTTCACAGTTCTTTCTGCAACAAGTGAGTGTAGCAGCAGCTCAGTGGTAAAACGGTCGCTTTGCGTAAGAGATATAAGGTGGTCACTTCATATACCGGATACGCCCTTTTGGGATCGAGTAATTGCTTTAGCTCAATCGATATAATATCGGCATTGATTACAACGTCTCGGTTTCGATTCTGAGTAACAGCGAAAAGCAATGCGTTACCTTGTTGACCCGGTCTGAACACAGCTTCTACCTCCACATTATTTACAGCAATTTGCTTATCTTTACCGCTTCACTGACACAATACGCTTCACAGACGCTCTTCATTCGGTCTCCTGCTCCCCCTCACAGAAAGGATTATTGTGGTGATCACTTTCTAGTAATTGTTTAGCCCCATCGTTATAGTATAGCCGTAGCATGCGCAACGTTCCCAGTTCGATTCCGTAAGGCAGCCAAAAACAATGCGCTACTGATGTTATGGGTTCAAATCCTAACTTCTTTAATTTCTTGCAACAGAAATAAGTAAAAATGCAAAAAATATGTAAAAATATTATATATTTTTTGGCAACAACGGGGTGTTGCTCTGTGGTAGAGTATTCTCTTCCCATTCGCTTTGTCCTGGCCACAAATTACAGCTCTTCCATCCATCTTCTCTTAACAGAAATAAGTAAAAAATGCATTGTCACATTCGATAGTTGCTAGTGCTTCGAAAGGGTGTATCTCAGTGATAATGCGCTCGCTTCGCATGTTAAATGAACTGTGTTCAAATCTTAGCTCCACCTTTTTCTATTGCGGCAGAATACGTATTAAAAAAGACATTTTCGCAATAGGTAGTTCTTTCTGCAACGAGGTGTATAGCTTCATTTGGCAGAGCGCTCTTTTCGGGTGTGATATATCCATTTGGTTCAAATTCCATGCAGCAGAAATCAATATTGGTAAAAGAGGTTTCGAAAGTGGGATTGATATTTGCTAATTATTTTAAAAGCCCATAAATATATTAAACTGTATACTTTAATTTTTTTTTAAATAAAATTTAAAGCAGATATTTTTCAGAACGACCTGGTTGAATATAATAACTCTTTCCGAAAAAAAAATTAGTTTATTTTTATTTCTGTAAATTTTATTACATGTTTGGTTTGGTTCAAAGACAAAAACCAAAGGAAGCCCATGTTATCCTTTGACGTGTATCCGTTATTTAGATAGTTTATTCGAGGCTTTGTTTATTACACATCATTGATAAGCTCAATATTCATCGTGGTTAAACTCTTTGTTTAAGTACATAATTTTTTTAGAACAAAAAGCATACGTTCTGCAAGATGTTTATTCAGCCAAAATGTTTGAAACAAAGGAAGCGTACTACACCCTATGTCCTACTTTGTACGGAGAGGAAACAACGGGAACAAACTGCACAGGCATATGACAATCTATTGTTAATAAATGTCAATGGCTATTTGCATATTTACTTAGAAATATTTCAGTCCAATTGGTACTTATGTAATGGACAGTAAGAGAATAAAGCCGCAACCTTTAATGCAAATATATATAATTTTGTTTTGACCTATGTGAAGTAGAGGAAAGTGTTTTCCGGCTGATCCGATAATCATAGGTTGAATTAAGAAAAGAAAAAAATACTAATTTATATGCATCGACGTAAATGCATTTATAAAATACTTGGGTTTGGTTCACCATATTTGGATCATAAGGTATGATTCGATGGACCATTAATTTATTCCTGTCAATTATTGGAGATACATACTATAAATAGCCATTCCCAATAAAATGTCAAACGTTTTCAAACGATTGTCCGTATTTATAAAAGGAAAAAATATATTTAATGAATTAAAATCAATAATTTTTTTTTTAATATTTTAGATTAGATCGGAAATGTTTTATTTTATCAATGTAGATGCATTGCTGTAGTCGATTTATTTTTAACATTGCGATCTTAAACCTATACCATTTTTCAAGCATTTTTTTATTTAAAAACAGAATATTGAATTAATGAATGAAATTGATTATATCGTAAAAGGTAATTACTTATAAGAAAAAATATTTGATACTTAGCTATATAATATCGCTCTGATCCACAACGTATATTTTTATTTTTAGAAACATGATAACAAACCAACACATATGGAATTCTATTTGGGTTGTATTTGTTTGATTAATCTATTTGCTTACATTGTATAGAAAAAATGACGCGATTTCATTAATATTTTCTATATGGAGGGCTGAGAATGCAGGTGACCATTGATCACCATGTTCGATTTTCAGCAAGAAATCTCCTGTATGATCCCCTCTTTAAAGATCCATTAATTTTTTTTAGCTCGGCGCATCTGCTTAACTTTTTAATAACAGCGCAACTGCTTTCGGCGCATCTGCTTATACACCAAAAAAAAAACTAAAAACGACTGATCTTTAAAAAAAGCCAAAAACTAAAAATGTTTAAATATAACAATATAACTTTTTCAGGTAATAGAGACAAATACGTTTTTCTGTAAAAATTCCATATCCTATTAGCTAACGTAATTCAAAATCCGTAATCTGAAAAAAAAATCTGATGGGGTTATAGGTTTCTAAAATTAACATCCCAATGACGCCGAGCTTTAATATCGTTTCCAACGAGCTATTTAATTACAAATAGTCATCTAAATCGGAATAATATGGGTTCTCCCTGCTTCGAAAAATTTCGCCTGTTCTTTCGTGACACATATCATGTAAAAGCTGAGATGGACACAGGTTTCACTCTCTCCCTTTCCCCCCCCCCCTCCTTCTTTAATCGGATTCATACCTTGCACGAAAATCTCCTCAGAAATAGAACACGAGGTCACTTCTCCGACTGACCGCTCCTCTTCGAACAGAAGGCAGGCGCGATCTTCTAAAAATAGAACGGGCGTATTTCTTTGCTCGGAACGGAGGTGAATTTCAGCTGATATTTCGATGCAAATTTCGCAAGTGCACCTGAGCAAGCACGATTCGAGACGGCAGACGCAGCACGGCTGAAATGGGGAGTCGTAGCAAATGATCGGCGTCCGATCGTTTCTGGATACAGCGGTCATTGGCAGAAACGTGCGCGACCTAAAAAGAGTTGATATTTGAAATCTCCATAACTCAAGGAGGAATTAGCCTATGATTTACTATTGTGTAGAGAAAGGTGGGCCGCGTCGACCATGTCGGCTATTAATCCACTCCCCACTCTGAGCTTCGTGCAGTGTGGTTGGGAAATGAGAAAATTTTCGGGCATACCCCGGACAGTTTAACCATAATAACTTCAGTTTTAATCGGCAGTTCAGTTTTAGTTTCTAAATTACCTAAGAATTTTAAATCTTTGTAAAAAGGAATATGTAAAATGTCGATTATAGCCTTGGAAAATATGACTTGAAAAATTATTGGGAGAAGGGGGTGGGGAGAAGGAACAGTTATAGTTAGTAGTTAGTTATAATAATTATTGCAATTACGCTTACTCTACATCAGCACGTTGAAAAACGTGAAAATGTGAAATAATTTCCAAACAAGTGATCAGAACATCTCTGAACACTCAGTATGACAATGATAGCGAACTAGAGGAGTAGTTGATGCGTTTGCCGCTTCGTGGCAGTACGCGATTTTAGCAAATAGCCAGTGACTACTTTTCTCTAATTATCTTTAAGCTTAATCGTAAAAATTAATATTATGTTTATTTTCAGTTCAATAATGGCTAACACTTTTTAGAAGATTGTTTTTTACAAAAATACATTTGAAAATAATCATTTAACTACCATGTGTTTATTAAATAAATAATAAACTTATCAGTGACAAATATTTTTTTTTACTTATCAGAAAAAATTTAATAATATCTTAGTTAATTAATGATTTTTATTTACGATACCACCTCGGTTAATAACTGACAGTTATATGTTAATAATGAATAGTAACAAATTAATACTGCAGTAAATAAATAATGAATTTTTTGTTAAAAAATATTGTAACACTATTTCGCAGGGTTAGCACTAATCAGGCACGTAGGTAAGGGGGTGGTGGTTCAGGGGGTTCAAACCCCTCCCATTGAAAATCAAGAAAATAAATTAAAAATCGAATTAATGTAAAAATACTTTAAAAAACTGGAAAATTTTCAAAATTTCTCATATAATACTTCTTGTTAAGTTGCATGAGGGGGATACCTGGTATTTTCCGGGGGTCCTGCCCCGGAAAATAGTTTTCAAAAGGCTTCAAAAACATGTTTTGAGCCCATTTTTATCTGAAACGAAACCTAACATGACATCATCGTTTTTCATTATTCAGCATTAGGATTTCGGCGACAAAAGGAAAACATCGCCAAACGGGATCGTATAAACAAGATGCTCCAAAACCATATATTATTCTAAACAAGGATTCTCAAAATTTAAATTTATAATTAAAAATCAAAATTTTATTTCATAATTAGGCAGTTGTATTTACTAATTTAAAAAATAGGTATCGAATGATATTGGTAACGATTTTATAAAAAAAATAAATGATAACTGTTTTTGTTACGATATTGATCTGCCAACGTATTTCTGTTTACTTAAATAAAAATTAATATATTTTTTTAAAAGGGAGAGGGGGCTTGTAGATTTTGGAGGAGAATCCCCCCCCCCCCCCAACTCTGGTTGGGGGATACCTAAGAAATACGTTGTTTAATCACTGAACCCCTCCCATGAAAAATCTATACCTACGTGCCTGGCACTAATTATCATCAACGCGCTATATTCGTGAGAAATGTAATCATTCATTAACCTATTCTTCCATATTATTCTACATTTCTTAAACTGATCATTATAGTCCTTTCACCTTTAATGCACGTCATTGCAATCAGCAATATGGTGTGATGGAACGAATTTTCATTCGACGGAAGAGCGCGTGGAACATCCTGAACACCCAATGTTTGATCAGAAGAGCTTCCGTTGCCCTTGCGTCGTGCTAAATGACGTTTTCATGTGACAGCCGAAACATCGAAGTGCTGTGTTATGACGGAAGACAGTTTTCGAACGCGTCGAACGAATGCTGCGGAAGGCTTTTTTTAGAGAGGAAAGATATTGGTTTGGCAATGACAATGAAACTGGGATGTTTACTTTTGATTTGTTGTTGCGTCTTTTAGAAAGAATCGATTCGAACTGAAAGGATTTAATCTATAGTGACTATGGTTGACGTATAGTTTACAATAGCTACGTAATATTTAAGCATAGTCATTTAAAAACAAACTTGAATAAAGTGTTTATGTGTTTTAGTGTCTCGGAAAGTTGTCTTCTGTATTGTGTAATTTTAAAACATAAAAATTCAAAATTTTAATTTTGATGAGAAAAAAGTTACGTAAATCAAACTACTTAATTTTATAATACTTTTATTCTGTTCTAAAAATATATATAAATAAATTTATTTGGATTTCACATTGAAAAAATTAGAATAAAATTAATTTTACAAAAATCTTAACCCTTTCAGCGGTTTGGACGTCCATAGACGTTAATGAGTATCCAGTTGTTTCAGCAATGCATATCCACTTTTATTTTGGTATATTTCATAAGATAGAATAAATTAAACTTCTGTACTTGAAAATTTGCTCCAATTCCAGCAACAAAAAAAATCAGCATAAAATGTTCATCAACATTTTGAACATGAAGTGGTTTGACGGTTTTATAAAGGAGTTTGAAACTAAAAAACTGCAAGTTATTTTTTAATTTTCCTGCATAAAACTTTTTTCTAAAAACTGCATTTTCATTTCAATAATTTTAGTGCTTCAAAATTTAAGGGTTTTTTAACGCTTTTTACAGGTTTTATGAAGAATGTTGAAACAAAAATCTTTAGTTTCATATACGGTGGCTCCCAAAAGTGTTCGTACACTTTAAAAATATGTAGAAAAAGCGCTGTGATCTGAAACTGAATTCGAATATAAAGTCCAATATTATTTCACATATTCTCCATGTAATTTTGAATAAAATTTAGTATATATATTTTTTAAATATTGAATTATTTTCTTTTGATAAAAATGAAAGGAATCAGAGAAAGAAAAAAACTCCACAAAAGTAATCGTACACCGAAGCATTTTCGAATAAATTCATAAATAAAATTATCGTCTGCCGCTTTTTTTTATTTTTTGTATTGTGGTGACGTTAAATATTCGTTTGGCTTTAAGTTTTTGCTTGTTTTGCTTTACTTCGAAATATTCTATTTATCATTTAAAAATGAATCGTAGTCGTAAAGAAACAAAGAATGACATTAGAATATTGATAATTTTTCATCATAATAGTGGTAAATCATCTCGGAATATCGCTAAATTAATAAATTTACCCCATTCTACGTGCAGAATGAGATGAAATGCTTTAAAGAAGAAAATCGGATCACAAACAAGGTGAGAAAATGTCAGCTGGCAATGTTAACTCAACGTGATCAGATATTTATAGTTAGAAAATTTGTGGAAAATCCACATTTGAGTGTTGTAAAAATATCTACAGAATTTTAATGAAACAATTTCAATCGAAACTGTTCGACAAGTGACAGATCAGCTGGATTACTCTTTGCCTTACTGTATCAAAATTTTACCGTACTCGCTTAAAAAGGTGTAAAGTGGTACGCTTAGTCTTCTCCCCAGTGATTATTTAGCTCATTACCTAGAACAGACTTCATACGGCTCCAGAATTTAACTTCAGTAGTTGAGATGTTTCATTATTCCAAGTATAAACAAGTGAGTATGATCATTTCTTTCAAATTTTTATTAAAAAAAATTGTATACTTTTTAAAATCTTTCAAAACATAGTTCTTTGAAAGTTTTATTGCTTCTTAACCTTTTTACTCAAAAGCATTTTCTCTGAAGACCTGTCGGTAACCTTAAAGACTGTTCCAAATTTTCTGGGAAACCCACAAACGGTGACATAACAATAAACATCCTGACATTGCAATACAGGACATCTCAAACTACAAATTGAAGTTCTGCCCACACAACGTATGCTAGCCCATTGCATGAAATTTTCTGACTCGGTATAATTATCCAATTACTTCGAATAATTGACTTAAAACTGTTTACAGTAGCCTCCTACGCAGGAAAAACCGTATTACGCTTGCCGATTCAATTAACCATGAAAAAGTCTTTTGGAACACGGATACAAAATATTCGTGCGCCATATTAAAGCTAAAAAAGAACTAAAAGTATGCAAAAAAAAAACAATATTCGAACTTGTTACTTTCAGCAAACAAAGAAGACATGCTTTCACGTGTTTCTAAATTTAGAACTTTTATCTGATGTCGTCTTTTAAAAATTTATTCTGTTGCCGTGGGAAAGAAGGAAAAGTCGTCTGCTTTAGTAAAAGTCAAATAAATTAAGCATCTTTATCTACGTCAAGCTGTGAGATATGACGGAATGGTTGCCCGTAGCAACATAATATTTCGAGGATTGGCAATATGTGCAGATGTTGTATGTTTTTATTCCAAGAACAGATTTTTTTTTCTTAAAGATGATGATAGTAGATTAAAAAAGTTCGAAAGTGATGAAAATTATAAAGAAACAAAACAATATTCAAGCAAAAAACACTTCATAGGTTGTAGCTACATCAAATTTAAATTCATGATATTGGATAAACACATAATATTTTGCTTTTGGATATTCCTTAAATCGCTAGTTGTCTGTCCGGAACTTTCCGTAATAAAATAAGTTTTTCCAGAAATACACACAATTTTTAAACTTATAAAAATACCTTATTTTTTAATATTTTTATTGGGGTATAAATAAAACCCTATCTTTTTAAAAATAAACACGATTTTTCTTAATTTTTTTTTAATACATTTGATAAAATTCATTCAAAAGCAATCAACAAAATCAATTCAACATAGAAAACAACCTTACAATTTGGTAAATGTGCTACCGCTCAGAGGCTTAAAGTTGCAGAATATTAAATTATGAAACAGCACTATTATTTATATAGTGTTTTATAAATCGTCTTTATAATTGGTTAGTTGAATTAACATCGCTCAAAAGCAGTGTTTATTAACCTTTTTGGCACAATGGACCACTTTAAAAATTTTAAATATGTCACGGACCCCTCTGTGAAAAAAAAATTGCTTAAACATCATTTATTACAAAATATATTCTGTTTTATTATTTAATTATTTTAATATTTTTATTTCAATAGTAATAGTAATAGTTTTATTTCAAATAATCAAATGAAACATTTAGAACAAACATTAAGACACAAAAAAAACACTTGAAAAAGCGGCAAAGAATCTTGTATCGATGGAGGATATACCCTTATGTCTCGGCTTCAAACTCATTTGTGATCCACATTTTGGACATTTATACATCGATGAAATCATTCCCACTTTCATACATTATTCTAACAACGCTTTCTTACCCATGACTGGTAAAACACTAAAATAGCCAACTGAATATTTATTTTTCGCATTCAAAACTTCAACAAGAGCTAATTTCATAGTGAAATCAAGCATTTAGCAATAATATAAGCTAAGAAAACACCAAAAAAATATGCTACTCACAAACAGATGAAAGACAAAAATAAATGTACGTCTTACCTCCAGGGCAGATCCAACGGAAATAAAATCGTGAATCAAGTTTAAAATTATACCGCTATTTCAAACTCAAACAAATTATCGACCAATGAAAAGGCTAAAACAAAAGTATAGTGTAGCTCTTGAGTCAAGAGCTACACTACAGTCTATTGGGATTGGTTTGGAATCTCTCCCAAAGGAAAGACCCGAGAACACCGTTTATCCGAAGAGATTGTGCAGTAAACGAAAAAAAAATTTCATTATTCCGATCTTACATTCCGATCTTTCAATGTTTGTTTTTTTGTGTCTGGACTATCATCGTACTTCCCATTTTATAACTTGGTACAATACACCTCTTGGTACACCTCATGGTTAACTCAATTGACCCTTTCTTTTCTACACGGGCCATCTAAAAGATTATAGAATTATAGTAGTAAATATTAATATAATTCCTAAAAGAATATAGGAAAAGGTATGTAAAATGTCTGATAAAACACAAAAAATGCAAATTAACATTTATCAGTATAACAAACATAATCCTATTTAAGGAATAATGCAATCAAGGGAGCATGTTTTTAAAATTTACAAAAAAGCAATCTCATTTTTAAATTTCGCAATTTTTAACAAACCGCGTCTGCCCCTTCTTGCGTTTTCGATAAGCTCTAGATATCTCCACACTTGTACCTCTTGGCATCATTTTGCTCGTTTTGAAATACCCTTTCAACCTGTTTAAGTTTCTTATTCCACAATGAAACTTTAGTATGATATTTTGGATTCATAGTGCAGTCTTTCTCAAATCGTCACTTTACACTCCTCACAATTTTTACAAATAGTTTAAATTGTCCACTAACTAGTAAAATGTAATTGTAGAATTTGCCATTCTCTTCAATTGAAGCACGCACACTCTAGCCACGACGCATCGATTACAATGGAATCTATGAAAAGAAAAACAGTAAAAATCTAATAAAGTCCCATTGGACTATACTCCGGAACAACGTCTGTTCTTCTCACCGATTCAATTGTAGTTACAGTGGTTAAACAGCCTGCAATTTGACTAATTTTCTCTCTCACATAGTACAAAGATAAAAGAGGGGATGGATTAATAACCGACCTGGTCGACGCGGCTTAACTTTTTCTACATTATGGTAGATCATTTATCCCTATAATAGGCCCTATTCCCTCTGGAGTTATGGAGCTTTGAAATATCAATACTTTTTATATCGCCAATGACCGATGTACCCGAACTAATTTTAAATACGTAATTATGTCAAAATAATTATAAGGAATATAATTGGTTGGGGGAGGGCAACTTATCATGATCAGATGGATTTCTTGGACATTTTTATTGCGTAAAAAAAAGAAGGAAAGTTCTTACGATAATTGTTCTCTGAAGAAGGAAAAAATGCTTTCTTGTGGTTTCCATAGTAACTTCGGCGAAAAGTACAAATGCAGAACACAGGATGCTATTTTGGCTTTTGTTTATTCTAATGCCGTATGAAATATCGGAACAAAATGATTAAAACCACCGGCACATATCTCAATTAGGAGGCACGCCCATGCGAACATTAGGCTATTACTGTTCTAAATCAAATAAAACATAACAATTTCGGAATGAGTCTATATATATATAAAGGAAATTTCGTGATGAGCTCTCCACCTAGTAGATTCTGTATTTTGATATTAAACAAGAACGCAGGAAATATTAAGTAGGTAACGGGCTCAGTAAGATACAGCTGGTCAAAAACACTGCTTAAATTCTTTCAGAAATGTTTTATTTTTTACGACATTGAACAATTATTTCAGGAGACGACTGAACTCCGTGAAAGAAAATAGATAGCAAAAATCTGCACTTTTAGCTCTTTTTCTTTTTATTCCAGAGCAGAGTTTAATAAGGAGGAACTTGAAGAGAGTTTGGTTATAGCTATGTTCTTTTAAGATAGATATATGGGATAATTTCTCGAAATGTCCGACATTTCCTAAGTGGAAATGTCGAAGACAAAGTTTTCTGAGGACTACATTCTAACCAGTGCCTTATTTAGGCATAGGTTACATAGGCTGCAGATAAGGGGACCATGCACCATAACCCCCTTCTCTCTCTCTCTCTCCCCCCTCCCTCCAAAAAAAATCAGAGTTAATTTGCAGGAATTTTTTTTTGGAAGGATGATAATTCAAATACTAATGAAAATAGTATACTACAATATTTTTATAATTGGAAAAATATTCTATTTTATTAACAGATTTGTACTATGTAAAAATACTCTAATACTTTTATGTTCTTAAAAAATATTTAATTTGTGATAATTACAATAGATTTTTATTTTTTAAATCAGTTGTTTTGATTTTTCTTACAATTTTATTTTGCTTAGAGCCATTTGAGAGTAATAAAAAGACGAATGTAATATTTTATTATCATTCTTGTACATTCCAGAATGCCATTGCACTTTGAGATTCCTTGAAACCGTTGAAATTTTGTAGCATAGTATTGGAAATTTACAACAGAAGAAACAGTGTATCCGAATTTCATTTGTACACTTAAACACGATTAAATTTGCAGTTCTGGAATATATATTTTTCAAAAAAAATCCCCTCACCTCCCTGTAATTCGGAAGAATCGCACCACAAATTCACACAGCCGGACCCACTAACTCTAAATCCGGCTCTGCTTCTAACAAATTGCAACTGAATGATGTTCACCTCACCGAAGCTAAAGGTCACGCGCTGCGTTCACCAATGCGTCCGCCCTTGCCCAGTCGGCAGAACATTTCTAATTATAGACATTCCTGCATAATTAATGGGAGCCTGGGCAGCATCAAGATTTCCTTATTTCATTCGAAAAAAGTAGCAAAGAAAAAAAGGAGAAACAGCAACAGTTCCTGTTGAAAACTCACATTAGTAACGCACAAACGATTACAAATGTATTTTTGATTTCGAAACCGTTGATTTGCGTGTGGAGCGGAGCATAATTAAAATTTATTTATGTTACTGTCGTGTATTAAAGTTAGCCAGTGGGATATTTTAAATGATTAACGCGTCTGGTTAGAAGATACTCCGGGAAAGTTGAAAATTAATTGGGGAATATTTTGCAGGAAACAATATTTCGTTACCAAAAATGACAAATCTGCCAAGTTTTATATAAGAATATTGTCCCATGGAGGTAAGAGTAACTCTTACCTCCATGTGTTGTTCAACCATATATTTAGTTTATCCTTGCATTGTGAACAATACCGTGACGCGAGAGACAAGTAGCAGATATAGCCAATATCCTAATCGAATTAACCGTAAAATACCAAAGTTACTTGTGACCTACGTTACATTAATGGGAAAATGATTAAAATATACTCGTAGTTACGCTTATAAAAGATAAAATATTTATATATAAAGGGACGTCTTTTTGTGTGCGAGTAAATCAATGTAAATGCTATTGTAGTTATAAGCACTTGCATGTTAATGAAGAGAAACAATTTGCAGTTTTATAATATTTACAAATATCTCTTCTTGTGAAACTTTCTTCTATAAATGAAACAATTTTATCTCATTCAGAAGCTATTGATAGAAAAATATGCCAATATTGAAAAAGATATCTATATAATATAGGATAATCGCGGATATTAATATAATATAGGATAATCACGGATATTAATATAGTATAGGATAATCACGGATATTAATATAATATAGGATAATCAAGGATATTAATATAATATAGGATAATCACGGATATTAATATAATATGGGATAATCACGGATATTAATATAATATAGGATAATCACGGATATTTATATAATATAGGATAATCAAGGATATTAATATAATATAGGATAATCAAGGATATTAATATAATATAGGATAATCAAGGATATTAATATAATATAGGATAATCAAGGATAATCAAGAATATTAATATAATATAGGATAATCAAGGATATTAATATAATATAGGATAATCAAGGATATTAATATAATATAGGATAATCAAGGATATTAATATAATATAGGATAATTAAGGATATTAATATAATATAGGATAATCAAGGATATTAATAGAATATAGGATAATCAAGGATATTAATAGAATATAGGATAATCAAGGATATTAATAGAATATAGGATAATCAAGGATATTAATAGAATATAGGATAATCAAGGATATTAATATAATATAGGATAATCAAGGATGTTAATATAATATAGGATAATCAAGGATGTTAATATAATATAGGATAATCAAGGAAATTAATATAATATAGACAATATTGAATATTGATTATATATAATAATCATTGACGAACATGGATGGATACAAAATAGACACCCTTTAAAACTGGTGACTGTAAATCATAAAATGACACATGATTAAAAAGAAATTTAAAAACACAGACACAGAAATATATATATATCCTTTGTTTTTCTCCCTCTAACGTTGGCACATATTAGTAAAATTTGAAATTTCAAACTTTATTCGAGCTTTAAAACATCTTAATTGGAAAAAATATTATTGTCATTATTTAATTAGGTAGTAAAAGTTTAAATTGTTCGATAATCTTGTTTTTGTAAACAATATATATTCTCATTGTATATTTGTACTTATGATTTAGTCTCTTAAATGGCTTGTAATGGGATCTGCTACTTTTTCACCTCAATACAAACACCCATACTTGTACAATTAGAATGTTATTATTAAGACAATTATAAACAAAAGAAATAAAACAAAACAAAATTGCCAATATATACTCATATGACGGATACACTGTTTTATTCAATTAGTGACATCAAACATTCTAAACAAAAACAGCAACGTAACCCAGTTCGAGTTCTATCAAACATTGTAAACAAAAAACACGCAAAGAGTTCAAACTTCCATTGACAGAGTATTTTAGTAATTCCACATAGACTGTCCTTCAAGGCAAGATAAATAGTTTGGACAATGAGGTGTGAATCAGATAGTAGTGTAAATCAGTTTGAAATTGAATACACACCTCATGAGATAAAGGACAAATGGACCGAAAGGTGTGCGATTATTATTTATTTATTTGTGTGTAATTCAGAAAAGCATTTATGTTCGGTCCTGCATTTGTGTGAGGAAGATGTTTGACCTCAATCGCTTTCTTCAGGGTTTTTATTATTTTTCTCTTCCTGCGAAAATTCTTTTTATATGGCACTTTTTATATAAATGGAGCTTCTTTTTAAGTAATGCGAATTTTTATAAGAATTTTATATTACAGATATTCTCTTTAATTCTAGCATTCATAAAAACTCATTTTTGAAAACGTATAGAGATAGTTTCGAATGCAAGTGCTTTTATGATAATTATCACAAGAAAACCTTCCCCCTTACCCCATACTTCACACACACATAAAAACCAGTGAATTAGCGAATATTTTATGTTAAAAATAAATCATAAAACTTAACGGTCTGCTCGTAAATGGCAGCACTATCAATGGCTTATTTAAAAAAAAAAAACGTTAAAATGAATTATTTTAAACGCATTTAGAAAATAAAACGTTGATATTTTTGAGATGAAAGTACAATTCCTCACTGGTATATGAAATTCTCTTTCTTTTGGCACCTCATGTGGGAAGATACGTGGCGTTTAAGGGGCGTAAAAGGGATCTTTACTACAGAAATAATAAATATGATATTAAAATGCACACAATTAAAAGTATTTTTCTAACTCTGTGTTGGAATAATAACATTTTATAGGGAAATTTGAAGTAATTCAATGTTATAGGAGATAACATGCACTCGTACGGTTAAAGATAACAGCGCTATAATCTCCTTAAAAAAATCAGATTTTCGTTTTATAAAGATTTTGTGAAGGAGAAATTCGAACGTTCTTCTCTTCCCTAGTCCAACGTTCTGAGACAGCTGTTCTTATAAATAAAATGATTTCCAGCAGGTGCGTTACGAGAATTAAACAACAGGTGTTTTATCTGTAGCTGTATCGAAGGTGCCGAAAAACAGAAGAAATAATTTACTCAAGAATAAACTGTGAAGGTTTTTAGACAATGAGGGATTTCACCGTACAGAGGACAAATTGCGCCATTGTTTAGCAATTGTTAATACGAAGAATTATGCTCCTGTTATTAAAGAGAATAATGATGTCATTAATATGCTTTTTTGAAGGTTTCAGAGTATTTCGATCAGCAATTATGATATTTGATAAAAATAAGGAAGAGTGTTACGCTAACGAATACACAGCAAACATGGGATCAAATAAGTGTAGATTTTTCAGATTGTGAAACAGTCAAGCCACGAATTTTTCACAAGAACAATTATATTGTAGGCAAGAATAAAGGGGAACTTAAAACTAACGTGGATATGATACATTCAAGTATCTTTAGATTTTTAATCTGTCTACTCTTAGCCTCTATTCTACTCTCAGTTAAAAAAATAGCAAATTTATAGAAATAATCTATTCTATTAAAGCAAATGAAAAGCTTCGACAGTTTGAATTTTAACAAGCATTTATTTTATTTCGCATTGTAAACTAATTTTGCATTCCTCAATTGAAGGTGGTTTTAAAAAATTCAGAAATTTAGTAGATATTTTGTCGCGAAAAATATAAAGCGTTTGGTCCATATAATTTTTTCATTAACAATTGCGATATTTCACTGCTGCCTCTATCAATTATCTACCAAATCTTTTGATGATCTGGATAAAAGGAAAATTCGCGTGGGACGTCAATGACACCAGTACTGTCCTTGTCGAATCCGAAGGTCTGCAAAAACTAGCCCTGTGAGTGTGGCCACGTACAATTGCATTAATGTAAGTTTTGTTCTCATTACAAAATGCTTGCGCATTTTGCACAAGAGCATTATATAAATTGATAAGTTTGTTTCAAAATACTACTGAAAACTAGTATTTCAAAACAAATTCCTTGACTTCTGAACTTTATAACTACATGCCTTTAAAATATGCAGGTTTTCAATTTGAATGGTTAAAACCTTTACTGTACTTTAAAAAACCTTTCATTATCACAATTTTTCAAATGTGTTTTTACTGAGGCGTTAGTTTTTTTTTTAATAAAACCTTGACATCCACACAATTTTTGCAATATCAAGTTTGATTATCTGTACTTCACAAAATTAATATGAAATTTAAATGATCTTTAACGCTGCATTAATAGCAGAATATACATAGATTACAGTGAGAATTAAAATAAAAACAATTGATTTCCAAAATAAAACAATGCCATTGAAATTATCACAAATTAAACATATTTTTTTAAAGAACATAAAAGTATTAAGTTACATTAATTTTACAAATCTGTTAAGAAAAGTAGAATTTTTCTACATCATAAAAAGATTGTAGTATACTATTTTTATTAGAATTTGGATTATCATCTTTCCAAATATTTTTTCCCCGCAAGTTGATTCTGTTTGTGTGTGTGGTGCAGGCCCCTTTATAGTTCGGACTCTAGGCTGCAGCCAATGCCTAAATCCGGCCCTGTTGTAAACCTCAAGCTCAACAAGTTCATTCAGTAACTGACGACGCAAATAGAAAGTAAATCTAGCCATATGATATTTTTACAAGATAACGTCAATATGAAATCTACTGAAAACTCTTTATTTTTCGTTATCTTAAACAAGAAATCGGTACCTAGGTTTCAAATCCACTTTCGAACCGAACAAAACCAACCCGTATTCCTCGGCGAATCTTCTATATCCCTTAAAGAATTAACCTACTTCAATATCCATATTTGACAAGCAGTCTGTAATCTACACAACAGATAACGTCACGGAAAGATTATAAGATATTCAAACCCTTTCATTCTACAATCTTGAACAAGATATATGCATCAATATTTCAACAGCGAAGAAAGCCCCCGAACCACCATAAGACGTCACATATTTACTTCCAAAAGACAATATATGATGCAAAAAAATAGCGTATCCCCGTCACAAATAGGCTTCCCCAACAGCACTGCTTCACATCGTATGAGATCAATGAGCATTCCAGATTTAGATTCTGAAAGATTAGAGCCATGGCATACGTCAATGTTGTGCAACTTATGTCCCAAGACATTCCAAGGGCTGTCATCATCGCCCAAGAGATATTGAAACACACCAAATGAGGGAATTAGATAAAGAAACTAGCGGAAATTTGTTTTCCGATAGTGATGACAGGCTACTATCTTCAACTTGGAAGTTGAACGAGCTTCGGGAAATTTATTGATGCAAAACTGATGTTGAGGTTAATAACGAAAACTTTATCCTGGAGTTGAAGATATCCTTAAGCCGAAACAAATCCTTTTAACATTGTTCCCCTTAGAAGTTTGATATGGGGGTAGCAATATTTATTGAGTCGTTTGTAGAACGCGTGAAGAAATTTCGAGATCTCCAATTTTCTTTCCTCACTTTTCGTGGGATTGAAGAGATAAGGTTAAATAGAAGCAAGTTTGTCTGAGTCATAGTACGCTATTCCCCCTGTATTTAAAAACGAAATATTCCTTAAAGAATTACCATATGAAGCAGCTTTAATTTTCCAATTTGTGATTCAAGAATTAATATTAAGTATTTTAACTCTATAAACTTAAGTTTAAATTTACACAAGGATATTAACTTTATAGGTGAAAAAAACTGACAATGTACAATAGTTGAAATACACCAATCAAAGCTTTAGTTGAGAGTAGGATTCAGTTCAGTTTTCCCTCTCCTGTACAGTTGCCCAAATGTGACTTTTAGGCTCGTCTCCGAGGTACAGACATATGTCGTGTGTTTGGCGCAGCATGGCCTTGTGCCAGTAGAACCTAACCAAATCAAACCCAGGTACAGAAATTTCAACCTACAAAACGTGTATGAATATTTCAAGTAATGCCTATCTTCATCTTTACAAATAAAGAGCTGCAATGTAATAAAGCGTCAAAATCCTTAATTGCACAGAATATATCAACAGGACATTGAAATTTACGCTTGCTCAATGAACTAGAAGCAACTGATGAACATTACTAATATTCTTCATTTAAGAGTCCCAAGAGAAAATTTACGAATGCCCAATGACTTGGAAAATTTACGAAAACGTTATTTTTTTTTATTGCGAAAATAGCGAAATTTACGATTGTCAAACTGGTTAAATTTCATGACTGCCCATTTGCAGTTTACGACTGGTTGTTTTGAATTTACGTCTGCCCCTTTCGAATTTACGACTGCCCATTTTGAATTAGCAACGAAGCACCAACTGCTCGTTAGGATAGGCCGTGGCCCCCTTTCTATCACAAGGGGAATAAACTTTAACCTTTGAATTCAAATAAATATTACCCAAGGCATTATTATGGCATATCCATCTCTACATTAACTTCTATGAAATGTTAACATTAATTTCCTACAGACAATGCACTTGGTCGTTATAGGTCACGTATTATGCCGCCCACCAGTGTTCCAAGCACGTCAAAGAGACAGCTGTTATTATCAAACAGGGTTAAAGTCATACGCAGCTGTCATTGGCAATAGGTCAAATGTCAGGCGTGCGATTATGATCTCAACTTTTATGCGATTTCTGCAACTGGACGTTTTGCTTATTGGCAGTTACTTAAACAATATTTTTTTTTGAATTTGCACACATTGAATACCGTATAGTTGGCAGATGAACAGGTGGGACGGTGATATTGTCTTCGATTCATGGTAATTGTTAATCTGTAAAGGTAAACGTTAAAATCTGATTTCTGTGGAAGCCTTTGATCATTTAGGAGAAGCGAATGCAAACGGAAATGGTTTATAGTGCAAAAATATAAGGTCGTGTTTATGACATATTAATGATAAGGGGGTACATAACGTCGAAAGTTTCGCTTGTAAATACAGTTACAATTGAGTTAAATTACAATGATTTTAGCTATATGTCTTGAAACTTTCGGTTATTATTTAAAATATTGCAATATGTAAGGTGAATTCGTAGCCTCTGCAAAGAACTATTGAAATAACGTCAAATATGACACATTTTAAAATAAAGTTATTGTACTTAATGACTGTCACTGTTTGTGCTTCTTAAATCATCAATTGATGATTAAATTCCTTTAGAAAATACTTCATTGAATTTTTTAAATGTTTTTGTAACCGGACAGTCGTAAGTTTAATCTGGGAAGTATTCAAATAAGTGTTAGTACAATAAAACACACATACACGGTTTAAATTATTAAGAAAATATTAATATTTTAAATATCCTTTATTCTATACTACGATAGAGAGTTGGGTTAAATATTTTATTAATATATTTCAAAGGTGATCAAATGATTAAAGAACAATTTTTTTTCTTCTAAAAACCTACTATTTACAAATTCAAAGCAGTTTTATTATCCTATACCACCTTAAAATTTGTGAAAACAGAAATTAATTTCAAGAAGTTTTTTTGAAGCTTATAAAATGGAATATTGCGGAGTACAGATTCTAATCGAGTGCAAAACATGTAGACTGTTAATAAATTATAAAATTCTTTGTTTACAGTTCTGTAAAAAAAATTACAGATAAAAAAATATATTGGAGAAAAAATCTAAATAATTTCTTAAAAAACAAAATTTTGTCTAACGTTTTCCCTTTTGATTAGGGATTTTTGAATTTGCGATCCCAATTGGGCAGTCGTAAGTTTTTCGAGCAATTGTAAAATTTGCTTAGAACGGCTCCGTTATAAAAAACAATATTTGCAAATATCAATAGTGTTTAATTAGTAAAAAACCCTTGAAAAATTCACAAAGGAAGTTATGTCATCATCATTCATACAGTGGCGGATTTGCTATTTTGCAGCCTAGACCCTAAACAAATTTTGCGTCCCTTTTTTCGTAGAGAAGTTGAGTTAAATCAAAATGTTACCATTAGCGTTTTTTTTAATATATATTTCAAAGTTGTGTATTCATTCCTTTTTTATTGCCATTCTTGTTATCAAACTCATTCAAATAAAAAAAAGTGTTACACTAAAGTTCAATTGCGGCATAGGATATGTAAATAAGTTGAAAGATGTTTTCAAAACCTTCTTGTTTCCTCTGAATCTTGTCTCCGCACTTTTAGCACCCAATCGGCGCCACTGCCGAGCCTTACGGTACTGTGGGAACTATTGCTTAACCATTATAGATAATTAAATATATAAAAATCGATGATGCAGTCTAATTTTGAAATTCGAAGAGTGAATCGAAAAAGAACAAAACCAAAACTCCAATCGTGTTCGTTTCGAACGCATAAATTACCCCGTAAACAAAAATAAAGTTTCTCTCGGCGGTCTTTTTAGGTATGCCCTCCATTTTTCGAATTCCAGTCACAGACGCAGTTAAAAGAAGAAAGTAAAGCGAAATCTTCTGCCCCGGGCGCCGAGATGATTCCAAAGGAACACGTCACGCATTTAAGACGGATGAGGGTCGCCATTTTTGACGACATAACACGTTTTTATTCCATTTTCTCCGTGCTTCGGTGCGCATGCCGCTCTTCTTGAAGGACAAGCAGGGGCCGCAAGTCGGGGACGTGTTATTGTAAGACACACAAGCAGTGGACATTTCAAGTGGCCTCTAGGGATGATGTTATTTTTCTCTCGCGTTTCCCCAAAACCAACTGTTTTCACTTGCTGTCATCAGGGCTGTGCAGAGGCAGAGCCGCCCTTAGATGGGGCCCAGTAGCATAACGAAAGGGCCCACAATACAGTGATACGCAGATTGCCAGGGCAGGGCTTATTGTACATGACAATTGTGGCTTAATTAGGAAATCGTAAATTAAAAATGGGCAGTCGTAAATTGGAAATGAGCAGTCTTGAAATTTAACAAAATTGAGAATTCTGACGGTTGAAGGCTTGAAGTTAGATATGGGGATTATGGTACGCATTGTATTGTACCTATCTTAAAAATACTACAAAATCTAACGCATAAGAACAAACAATCTTCTTGTCAAAGAAACTAATATATTATTTCTGTAGTAAAGATCTTCTTTTACGCTCCTTAGATGCAACGAACCTAACACATGGAGTCTCAAAATAAAGAGAATTTCACGGACCAGTGACAAATCGTACTTTCATCTCTATATATCAACGTTTTTTTTTTAATACGTTTAAAATAATTCATTTTAACGGTTATTTTATTTTTTAAATAATAATGCTGCCATGTATGAGCGGACCGTTAAACTTTTTTTATTTTTTGACTCTAACAAATGGGTGTGTGATGTGTGTAGGGGGAGGGGGGTTGTTCATGCGATAATTATATCTCACAGAAAATTGAAAAAATCTAAGTGAGAGAATAGTCCGAAGATAAGAGCGAAACAAGCAGTCTAGAATTCCACCGCTTGCGCTAGTAGCCCAGTGGATCGGCGAGTGGCGATTGTTCGAAGCTCGAAAAAGAAAAGCGGGAGAACAATCTGAAAAAGCAAATTTAGGCCATAAAAAAAATGACGTCTTTGTATAAAACTACGGTCGTTAAACTGATTTTTTAATAACAAATTTAGGCGTCAAAAATGACGACTGGGTGTAAAAATACATTGTCAAACTGAAATTTTTAGGTGCAAAATACGACTAACGACCTCTAATTTCAAATCCTGAGTATAAACTTCATCCACCCCTCTTTCCAAAAAAATTAACTCGTCCCATATTTCTTAAAAATTATCCCTCGGGAAAAACAAGAAAGGCACAGTTGATCTTTTAAAATAAAAAAATAAATATAATTTAAAAATAGTTTCACCTAAAATTTAATTCTATAAACTAGACCGACGACTGCAGGTATTTGACACAAATACACAATGCCCTGCGTCACATCAGTCAAGGTGCTGCTCATTACAAAACGAATTCTCCCGAGTTCAAACAGAGTCGAAGCGAGGAGCAAGATGGGGACAGCCCGTGGGAAATGGGAGAAGAAATATTTCTAGAGATTGTTTTCTATTTACTTCTTTTTTTTTAACCTTATCGTTACTCTGTTTTTAACCCGTCGACGAGCAGTGGAAAGAAGCGTAACCCGCTGTCTCGGATCAGTCGAGTTGAAGGTCAGAAGAGCACGTGGTGACGACGCTACGCCCGAATTGCAATATGATATTCAGGCTCTTTTTCAAGAACAGTTATTCTATGTTCTCGTTCTTTTTGAAAGAGGTGTTCTTTGTTTAACCTGATTATTTTGGTAACAAACGAACAGACATCAGGGCCGCCCTTAAGGGTCTGCGTCTTCGCACAGCGCCCCGCGGTGACAAGAAAGCAATTAGTTTAGTTTATTTTTAATTCTAAAATTGCATTTTTGTATAACATAATTTGATTAAAGTGCTTTGCTACGATTTTAATTTTCAAAAAAATATTTTAAATAATTATCAAAAAATGCGTTTCCATGTGTCAAAACTTTGAATTTAATTTTTAAATGTCATGGTCCAGCTACAAAATAATAATAATATTAAAATGTAGTTTTAAGGGGCTCCACGGTTAACTTTGCTCAGAGCCTCGCATAGTCGCATCTGCTATGGACCGCTTCTGCTGAACACCAATTCCACCCTAACCGTTCATTAATTATTGAAATGATCGAGTTGGTTACTTGGTTAGTTAAAAATAATTTCGTGAGGCAAATATTTGCTATATAATATCAATTGCCTATTTTCCTATTATTAAATTTCATAAAATACCTATAAAATTTAGATTTGTGACATGTAGTACAGGATGTTACAATGGAAAATTCGGTAAAAAATTATTTGGATTACTGAAAACTATTTTAGATAAAATTAAAAATATCGAAAATAGTTTCATTATTAACAATAATAACGAAATTTTATAATTCATTAAATACAATAGTATTCATTGTTTGTGTACATTTGATTTTGAAAATTTGCTTACTAGCTTAGCAAATTTTGCTAATATTTATTCGCATACATCTGAAGATGGATTGCTTAAAAATAATTTAATTCAAAGTTTCAGATATGTAGAGGATATTTTAGTCTTCAATTGCAGTGATTTGGATTTTCTAATTAATTTTGCACTGGTGATCTTTTAAGTATTTGTGCCGAACTTTATTCTGCATACTTGGACGAATATTTTGTTTCTGTGTCGGATCGGATGGATATATGCAAATTAAAAAAAATTGAAAATGATATGTATAATGGAGTTGACTTTTTCAGGCAAATAAGAGGGATTCCAATGGGAAATAGTTTTTCGTCTGCTTTTGTTAATATTTATTTGCATAAATCTGAAGCTGGATTGCTTAAAAACAGTTCAGGGGTAATTCAGGGTTTCAAACATATAGATAATCTTATAGTCTTTAATCGCAGTGATTTGGATTTTCTAATTTATTTATATCCGTAAGAACTTACTTTAAAAAGAAGTAATGAAGATAATTTACAAGCTAATTATTTGGATTTAAATATCGAGGTTAAAAATGGAATTAATAATATTGATGTATATGATAAAAGAAGATTTTAAATTTGAAGATATTACACTTACAAACTATCATATTCTTTTAATTTAAATTATAGGATTTGTATAGGAGAGAGGAAGAGGGGGACCCCTAACAAAACCACCTCCCCAAAAATTTCACCCCCACCCCACCCCCCACCCCTCCTTCTCAAAAAAAAAATATTCTCCCTTCCTCCCAACCAAATTTGAGAAAAGTTTCCAATTTTCATTATCATTGAATTTTCAGAAATCTTTACCGATATACCCCGTTTGCCAACGAGCATTGAACAGATCAAAAGATCCGAGTCGGTCAGGATTGGACTGAGGGTCCCGATTCTTTTCTTGCCTTTCGTGTCAAAAATATAAATTTATCTTTGGATTTGCGAGATCAAGTTAGAGAATAACTGTTCCAATTAAGAACAGAGTGTTCACATTCACTTTTAAGAACAAGTAAAAAAAAAAAGAACAATATAAAAATAACAGGTAAAACAGAACATATTATTATTCCTATCAAATTATCCAATGTCTTCTTCCAGTTTCCTCTAATCTCTCTCTCTCCCCCATATCGTTTGAGGAATGCGGATTGGCGCGTAAAGAGAAGAAAATAAAAAGTGAAGAAAATAAAGAAGTCGGCATTTTTTTCTCTGGTTTTGAGGAGTAACGCAATAGGAAAAGAATGTTGCACAGAAGTATTCCTGATGTAATGTGGTGTTGCTTCTCTAAACCTAATTTGATAAGATATTCTCTTGAAAGAGAAATGATGAGTTGTGTGATCAAGACCCCCGATTAGTACAGTTTTACTTTCTACTACTTTAAAGAGTAACTGAAGTATTGGTTTCAATATTAAAATGAATATGTCGTATTTTGGTGCTTTTACTCGTTTTCAGTAGCCCTTCGAGTTAAAAACAGTGTTTTCTTATTCCTAATGTTTAAATAACTTTTCTTGAACATGTTTTTATGTGCTTTTAAAAATCATATTAAATATTAAAATAATATGTTTAAAGTCATGTCCCTCAAACCATTAATTTGTTTTAAAATATTGTAAAATGGAGTATTTTTACGAATTTAAATAGATGCATTGTTGGAAAAACTGAATATCCAAAAATTGGTCCAGTCAGCAAAATTTTCAATTTGGAAAAAAAGATCTGGCAAATATTAAAACAATTTGATAGAAATTGTTTCAACCTTTGCTGATTTTCTTTCAAAATGCATCCTATAAGATATATTACTTTTGCACTCTTGCACCGACCTTGACCGCCACGTTGACCAAATGGTTCCCAATGTTTTCTTATTATTGTTATTGTAATTATCTCTCTAGGTATTGATTATAAAGAGAGAAAAATTTCAACAACAACTTATTTTTCATTTCCTATAAAAATGCTATTTACACTTTTTTCTGTGAGTCATCATTCAAACTCTAGAAGATAATTAAATTAGCATTAAACCGCTAGGTAGCAGGAAAATTCAAGAAATCTTTTAGATATGACAATTTAAATACCCTTTACTATTTCTTTCAAACAGTTGTAACTAAAATATAATTTGTATAAGCACAATATATTAACTTGTAAGTAATGAAATATAGTAAAATCCTGATTATTTATAAATTATTTAACTTGTATTTCTTCAACAATCGCCCTCACCTTTTCGAAATCACCCCTATCTGTCATTTAATCATTAAGTTATATATACGCTTTCAATTCATATAACGCTGTCTAAAATATTTATTTAAATGGTGATACGATTCATTTTAAGCTTATTTTAATACTTTGCTATGATAGATACTGATATTGACACATAATCGGCATTTTACTTTATTTTATCGATAACCAAAGAAAGTATAATACCTTTATTAAAAGAAGTGCTATTTTTAATAGCTCTTCAAATGGTGTTACTGATGCAAATCTTCGAGCATGAATGGCCAGTAGTAGAGAGAATATGACGTCATAATCGTGAGGCAAACATCTCAGACCAAATCGCTACAAACACGTGACTTCTTTTCAAAATTATGAATTAAAAAGTACTCGCGATTGGCTGATGATTTGGGAAATGTGTAACAGTGAAATTTTATGAATGGAATGACGTCATTAGCACGTGTTTGTAGAGATACATGTTGACCTCACTTTGATGTCAGCGAGATGATATCCCGATGTTTGCTCTACTATGAGGGATCCATGCTCGAAGATGCAAATGAACAACAAGGTCACTGTTAAAATCAAACGTTCCAAAATGAAGGCTATCATAGGTTAATTTTGACTTTTTCTGGAATCGTTTTTACAAAAAACGGCTTAACACGTTCACTGCTGGTGTCTAAAAGGATATAAGTCGACTATTGCCTTATACGTGTTATTTTGAAGAACGTATCAAGCGCCTGTGCGTGGACGGAAGCGAACGTGTTAACCGAATGTCTTCAAAATAACTTTTCCGGTGGTACCCGAATTGTGAGAGCGTCGAACTCGGTAATATGTTTCGATCCCCAGCAAGTGTGTTGCGATTTTGTAATCGGAGGATTGTCATATTCGTTCTTTTGCGACCAAAAATATCCACTGTGTATAAAGAACTAGGCAAGTTAAGTCTGATCGTGGTCCAAAGTCATGAGGTTGCGTCTATTATCTACTGAGGTCCTATTGAGGTTGCGTCGGGTGCCAGCTTAAGTGTTGTCCTCGTCATCTGACCATAGTTTAAAAATACGAGACAGTGTTCCTGATACTCGAACTGTCGCAAATAACCCGTTGTGTAGCGGTAGTGTGAAGTTAAATAAACCAACAACTAATATTTATGAGGTTTGGTTTGGTTTGGTTTGGTTTGGTTAATTAACGTCGCACTAGAGCTGCACAGTGGGCTATTGGCGACGGTTCGGGGCCTATCTCGAAGGAAAGACCCGGGAACGATGCCTCGTATTTTTGAACCATGGTCAGATGACGAGGACAACACCTGAGCTGGGACCCAACGCCTTCAATAGATGTCGGGACTTTGGACCCCGCCCGATTAGATTTATCGTGCACCAGTCCCGTATACACGCCGTTATTTTTTGTGGATGTTCTGGACGACATTCTAGTATTTTGGTAGAGAAGTTGGCAACCCTCCGATCGCAACATCACTGCTTTTTACTATTCTTTAGTCTAGTCCATCGCAAGGTTTCGAATCGGGGACCCTTGGATTCCCAGCTGACGCCTAATCCACTTGGCCACGGAGGCCTCAATATTTATGAGGAACTTCAAGCATCTAAAAATTTTCCCCTTCTAAAATGAGTCGCATTCTTTTTTTTAGAAAGATTCTCATTTAAGTTAAACGTACTACACAAATTCGAACACATCACCCGCACGAAAACAACTAAATCGAGCCCTTAATCGGCGAACAATCCAAAAACAACGAGTTGTTTTCGTAAATATTTTCATGAACCCACATCCATCGTTACGAATCGCAAGTTCAATAACTGGGCACGAATTGGAACGCTTGTTGAAGCCGGCGTGTTTTTGTTGACGCGCTCTTTTGTGTCGCAGAGAGTTAACTTGGAATGGAGTAGGAGGAAAAAGAACGTGCCGCCATGTTTGATTAGTGTGACCAAACAAACTTTAACCGCGTGATAATGTTCTCATGACTTCTGCAATCTGAAAAATCGGTCAAGTACGAAAATGGCGACTCGAAAAACGTAACTTGGAGTCCTTACTTGTATGTTGTAAACATCAGGGCCTTTTCTCATTGAGCAGCCGTAAATTTGAAATGAACAGTCAGTGGTTCGTGTTGATAAAGTTGTTGATTAGTCGTGATGCGGACGGTTTGAGAACTTGGGTTACTCTTTTCATCCGATTTTAGTATTTATTTATGGCAATTTAATCTAAAAATTTGCTCTTCTAGAGCAGTTGAAAAAAAATTGAACACTTCTCATTAGAATGCAAAAAGCAGAAAATATGGAGAATAGTTATTTTGTATCAAAACTCTAGACACTTAATCTTACTTCCATCAAAAGATAAGATCAAGCGTTAGGAAGAAGTTTCTCTGGATTTCTTTTTAAAAACATCCATATTCTGTTTCAATTTTGTGTTGTATTTATTCTCTTAAACTTCCACTTCGATTTGGCTATGTATATAATATATGCTTGGATATTTATTGGGACACTTAAATGTTGATAGATGGAGGTTTTGTAAAGAGTGTAAACAAAAACAATGTATGTTACTTGGGTCAAAATAGGCGATTTTCTGACATTTTCAAATGTTCCGTGTTTTTGCTCTTGAAAGGGTATCTCGTAAGTTACGAAAGCCCCTTGACAAAAACAAATGATATTTAACACATCAACCATCTTCCTTCCTCAAAGATAGATCTCGAGTGACCATGGCATTAAAAGGAGATAAGAAAAATACTTTGTTGTTTTTCCCCGACTGTGTAAACAATTGGCGTGGGCTAAAGCGGAGGCAGGTGCATGTGGTGGATTAACTTCTCCACTTTGCATTTCCCCGTGTCGCTTATCCGTGACGCTTTTTTTATGACAAAAAAGGCCACTTTAAAGGTTAATACGTATCGAATGTGTTTCTCGAATTGTGAAATCGGCCCCCAGAAGGATATTTTTTTTTAAAAATAACGGAATGGCGGATTACTTTTTCCTCATTAATTTGTCAATTATTTTAAAATAGAATATTTTGGAAAAGGTTGATTTATTAGCAATTGAAGCAACTGATTGTTGTGTTCTAGTTTATCCTAGTTTGAAGCAACTGATCTAGTTCTAGTAGTAGTTTGATCTAGTAGTAGTTTGAAGCAACTGAATTGAAGCAACTGATTGTTGTGTTCTAGTTTATTATTCCAT
The DNA here is from genome assembly GCA_963932185.1 of Troglohyphantes excavatus. Taxonomy (NCBI): domain Eukaryota; kingdom Metazoa; phylum Arthropoda; class Arachnida; order Araneae; family Linyphiidae; genus Troglohyphantes; species Troglohyphantes excavatus. The sequence goes on from OZ010667.1 coordinate 62,967,541, forward strand.
ATTCAAGTATAGAAGAACAAATTTACTCATACTTAAAAAAAATTATGACAAAAATCGAAAACAAAATTTTGGCGCTTTTCGAATGTTCGATTTTGGCACTTGGAAAAGGGTCTCGTCCTCCCTTTCGAAAGTTATGCCCATTGACAAAACAAATTGGGATTTAACACATCAACCATCTTCCTACCTTGGACAAAAAAACTATTCCAAAAAAAGGAATTTGAATTCAGAGTACTTAGCATTCGGATTTTTTTGTGATGCTCACTTAATTATGAAATATATTAAAGTTACAGGCCTTCCCAGATGCTAAAACTTGTCTAAACTTCCCTGCTATAAAAACAATATCAGAATTTTGAACGACTGAGACGAAATTAATAAAAGCCTGCGCATACTCGTAAAATAACCATAATTAAAGGGGTAAGTGAATGAAGGAGGTATGTGTTGGCCTGTTTTTTTTACGCCAACGGCAGCATAAAAAAATCAGAGAAACTAGTGTCATAAAGAAGGCATGTGACCACAACAAAATACAAAATGAAAACTTTAAGGTCAAATTTCTCAAAACTTACTTTTGATTACATACGTCCTTCATTCATTTATCATTTCAAATATCATGACGCATTAAGATCATCACAACATCTCATAATAATAACGACACGAGAAAGGGATAGATCACATTATCCAACCTACAGTTTGTAATTGATATGAAGTTCATCTATTTTCTCGACGACTCTGAAAAAATAAGAAGAAACATATAACATTAACAGCACTAAATATTCTATTATATATTAAATTTTAATTGCGTAAATATGTTTGTCCCAGTTACAAATATTTGTACTCTTATTTGTAATAGGAAAGAAATAGCAAACTCAGAAATCTAAGATCTACATTACTTTGCCTACATTTACGGCAAAAAGCGTCCTTTGATTGTAGCTCGTTCGAAAACGTTTTTATTAGCATCCTAAATCAACATAATTACGGGATTAGTTTTGCCTTTCGTTTCGTTACATATAGATTTTCCGAACACGGCGGTTGTGGAGTTTGTTATTCAAAAAGTATGTCCAATGTCTCAAACACTGTTGATTCTTTATTAATGTGTTACCTTACGAATAGGCCAATAGGGAATAAAATGATAGTATTTAAGCATTATTACTGGGTGATTATAAAAGAGCCTTTGAAAGGATATACCTTCGAAATCAAACAATTTGGAGTGTCATGCTATATTTTATTGCGATGAGAACATTCTGAAATTTTATTTGATTGATGAGCAGGCCCGTCGCACCAGGGGAGTTCCAGGGGTGTTTGGGAATTCCAACCCCCTCCCCCCACCAATAATCTCTGTAAACCCCAAAAGTTGGGAAGTTAAAATTCTAAAAAATTCCGAGTTGGGAAAATGTATGCCTGAAGAAAATTAATATTATTAGCAAATGATAGCTAGGGGAGATTAGAAATTGCCCAATTTGTAAGATTACATTTAAATTAGACCTCAGAACGGACACTGCATTGAAATATGGGTGCAACAAATCAACCCTTGTGACGGAACTGTTTAATATTACCTAATATATAAAAAAAAAATATGACAAATATTGATAAGTTGGAACTGGGAATTTTCAGCACTGTATTGTGTAGGGAATTTTGAATAGTTGAGAATTTTGTATCGCTAACTTGGGAATTTCGAATCGTTAAGTTGGAAAATTTCTTGTTTCAACCCCTCCAAAATATTTTTGTGTAACGGCACTGTTGACGAAAAATGCCTTTAAGAGCTTACTATTAGTAACATTGCTTTTTAAAGACATCCTTTTACTCTTAATTGACGAAACCAACATACGATACTCTACATACACAATGTGTCAAGTTCTATATAGTTTTTTCTGGATCCGCCTATGCATTGTACACAATCTCAGTGCGTCATTCTCAGCCATTCAGTACACAACCACTGACCTAGACCTTCAATGGAAAAAACTTTAAAAAAACGCACGTTCTTCGGAAATCCCCTCAGCAGGTGATCAAATACAATATTTGCCCAATTTCCAATTCGTCTCCTTTTGTGCTTCCACGTTTCACTTAAGGCCTCTATTTAACTCACCACCCACGAAATTTGACGATGACATTTGCCTTGCCCACACCCTCTCTTACGTTCCATTTCGAAACGAAGAAACACTCTTTCAAGCAAGAGGCCCCAAACGAGAAGTCCAAAAGGCTTTGTCCTAATTCGGTGGCAGAATAGTGGGTGAATAACTGTCCACCAAGTCACCGAAGTTGGCTGCTTTTGGGCTCGAAACTTTGACCTCAGACTGCAAAAATACAAATGGGGATTCGTTCGGTGCAATACCTCGGTCTGTGTGGAGGCGGGGTGTCGTAATGTCAGGATCTAGAGTTCCTTTTCTAACGAGGAAGTGGGCTGTTCGAAGTTTTTTTTAGGGTCATTTCATTGAAATTGAAATCGCATGTGGGATGGTGCGGAAAGCATGGGTGGATTGGTGTTAAGGTGCAAGAAGCGAAATGGAGCTTGGGTTGGAAGAAAAGCGATTTTTAAATATTTTTCAGGGATACTCATGCTACATGTTCGAAATAGAGTTGAAATTTTTAAAAACGTAGAAGGATACAGTGGCGGCCCCTAAGTTGCGAATGTGGCAGTGCTGAATGACAGTGGCGTCGTAGCAGGCACGTCGCACCCGGGGATGGGGACCCCCCCCCCCCCCCCTCAATAATCTGGAAACCCTGAAAGTTGGGAATTTCAACTTCTAAAAATCCCGAGTCGGGAAAATTTATGCCTGAAGAAAATTAATATTATTAGCAAACGAAAGCTAGGGGAGATTAGAAATCGTCCAACTTGTAAGATTACATTTAAATTAGACCTCAGAACGAACACTGCATTGGAATATGGATGCAACAAATCAGTGCTTGAGAGATAACTTTATAATATTACCTAAAATATATTAAAAAAAGATGAAAAATGTTGATAAGTTGGAAGTGGGAATTTTCAGCACTGTTGAGTTGGGAATTTCGAATCGTTAAATTGGAAAATTTCTTGTTTCAACCCCACCACTGGCACTGCGTCGTAGCCAGGATTTAGTTTTCGAGAGGGCCAAACAAATTTTTGTCTAAATAAAAATATATTTAAATATGTTAATACGTTAAAGTATTTTGGTATGTCAAAGTTCAAACCTAATCTCTGTTCAATAAAGTTAATTTATTTGTTCCTATTACTCAAGTGCTTTTAAAAATCAAATTGGAGTCGTACACCTGCCACTCTTTGAATGGGACACACACACTCCCATATATTCTTAGCCTGTTTATTTGATATTAATAAATTTAAATGTGTTATTTAAGTATTAATTAATCAAAAATAATGATGACCTGTGGTATTTTATAGTTATTAATAACTTTAATAAATTTGCCCATGGAGAATTACTTCGATTTAACAAAAGAAATATTAGGTCTCGGATAAAGAGTGCGGGAGAACAAAAATAAGCGAGTTCAATTACTAATAATTTTAGGGTTGGAGTATTACGTAATTATTTTATGCATATTTATGTTTTAACCAACAGGATAAGGTATTTAATTGTATCAGTAAAAAATTCAACAATGAAATTATTTTGAGATTTAAACGTTAAGTAATTGGATCTGCATTGACGAATGGTTAGGAGATAGGAGATAGTAAACAAGGTCAAATTTGATTGTCTGTCAGCCCGGTGGCCCTCCATCTGGCTACGCCACTGCTGAATGGTGTTATCGAATTATATATTTACATTTTAACATAGCATTAAACTTCAATAAATGGAAGTAAAAAAATATTCCATTTATTGAAACATTTTTAGTCTAAGAAAACAGCAAAAAAGTCTTTATAGATGCATAACACTTGTTTTTCTGCTTGGCAGCCGAAAGAAACAAGCAATTGAATCAAACAGTTTGGACCGAGAAATGAATCCCAGTTTCCACTGCAAATCGCCGCGTTCGTTATGATCTGAGCTCTCGGAATACCCGATTTGAACAATCACCTGGTGCTTATTCTCCCGGTTTTCCATTTTAATTAAAGATCTAAATTACTTACACGAGGAACAATAAAAGTGCAGTTTACTTCATTTCATTCAATTAAGACACTAGCGCACAAAATGACATGTTACCTGAGATGCGTTATCTGAATTAAATAAAAATCCCAATTACACTAGAAATAAAAGCATTTACGACGGTAATTCTTTTTTAGGACAAACTATTTAAAGGGTTAATCGCGAAGGATTAAATGTATGTTTAAACAAATTATTTCATCTTTCGATAGCATTTAGAATCAATTTCAACACACGTAGAAACATGTTACTTAATAAGTGAATTGTAATTTTTAAATTATTTTATTATATTAGAATATTTTGCTTTAGGTTCATTTATTACGTGACGCTTTCCTCATTTTGTACACCCATCCTTCTACGTCGCGCACTTTCACGTTAACCTTCCCATCCTCCTCTCCATAACACGTCTCGATATATTTTTGTAGTTAAAAAACAGCCATCAACACTTCCATTCTGTGTCTTTACCAAACATACCACCATTAACATACCACGTTATCAATAAAAAGTGACTATTATTAAAGAAATCTCAGCTTTTTTTTCTACAACATTTTGCTACGTCACGCAACCACTAACTACACCCCCACGTCACATAAAAGTCACGCATGATAGATCGCCTTCCCACCCAAAGGTGCGTTACGTAATAAAAAAACGTCTTCTGATGTGTACAAAACAAAATCATAGAAATAATTGAAGCCTAAGTTAGAAAAAAAATTAATTGTATAAGGAAAATATGGCGGGTCCATGGAATAAAGCGTCCCTGGATTTCGCCCAGAAAAATTGTCACAGAGAAAGATTCATTTGTCAAATAAAAGCACTGGGTTTCTCTGTGCCTTTCTCTCTGTAGAACGTGCCGTGACCAGTCATCAAATTTTGTCGAGTCATGGAAAACAACGAACTTAGATAAAAATCTGCTCCCATGCGTCTTGAAAAGAAACTCAAATTCACTTTCCTTAATGGGTTAGCGTCGCTTTTCTGACATTCGGTTTTCTTCAATTGCGTCGTTGAGCTTTCCTGGCTATCTCTAAATGACTCCGAAGAAAGCAGGAAAATATTTGGAATGGGAAAATATTCCTAAGCCTTCGGAAAAAGGGGATTTCCTCAGAATAGAAATGTAAAGCAGCGTGAGAACAACGTGAGAAATGTATGTTCAGTTATTGACTTTACTAATCACGTTGTTCACTTCCCGGTTGGAAAATGCAGCTTTCGTAAATAAAAAAAATCCATGCTTTTATAATAATTAAGAGCCCTAAAATTTAAACAAAAGCATTAAAAACTGGAAATAAAATCGGAATATGCGAATTCCGTAGCAAATTTTTCATTATTTTAAATCGACAGATTGATTCCGCCAAATATATATAAAATTATAAAAATGTTATTTTTTTATTACTTGCAGAATTTGAACATGCTTTATTTTTAATTATTTGTAGAAATTAATTTGCGTTCAATGTAGGTTGCATGGCTGTGAAAAAAAATTAGTCTGTTTGAAAGGGAGGAGAAGACTTAAAATTGCTGCTCCAAAGGGCTAGCATCTGTTTTTGAACAGTAGTATATCATTGCCCGGAGCCAAAATTGACTGTTAGAAGGTGATGTGAGCCCTAAACAACTGTTCCAAAGGGTTGCCAGCTATTTTTGAGCAGCGTGGCGGGTTATTATGTACCATTGCCAAAATAATACAAGAAGCAAGATAATTCTATTATTTTAACCATTTTTTTGTAGTTATCTAGATTTCTTCAAATTAAGTTTAATTTTTTTAGTTAAAATTTAGGTTAATATATTAGCAAAATGAAATTTATTTTATCATTTTATGTTTAAAAAGCGATATAAGCTTAAACAACGGATTCAAATTATTTTTACGGAGGAATTCGAATATTGTGAGATGAAATTCACCTTTGCCCCAAAAATTCGATCCAAATATCTATTCTATTATAATAAAATTACAAGGGGGTGCATTGTAGCCAATTCGCCATTTTGGCAGCTACATTTTGTTTTATGACAGACAATGTTTCTTCTTGTTTCCAACACCAATGTCATAAAAAAGGAAAAGCTGAAAGATATAAACAACAAAATTACACCTCGAATCGCTGCACGCAAATAAACCAGTGACACCGCAAGTATAGGATACTTTATAAAAAGAGAAAAAAATAATTGAGGAAATTCTTTTCGACTCCATTCAGAGGGCGAACAAAAAAACAACCCTGGATGGCTTAGTAACCAAATCCAATTAGGTTTAAAAAAAAAGCGTTAATCTATCGAATAAAAGCTAATTAAAACCCTGCGAATAGACGCGGTAATTGGATATAGGAAAATGCGGAAGGGGAAATGCACCATGAATCTTCTGTAACAAGGGCTCACAATTATTTTTTGATATTGTGACACTGTTTTTGGAATTTGAATTTGTCACGAAACAATGCATTTATCGTAGTTTGATTTTTTTCTTCAAGTGATGAATATAACTTTATAAATAGAAAATGACTTTTCTGTATGACCTCTATTCACGTGATGTCATAAGGGGCGTCATATAGGGAATTAAAGTGCCGTGGTGGATTATCGGTGTTTATACCAGCCCAAAAATAAATGCAGTTGAAAATTATAAACACTCATATATGTTTAATTAACATCAAAATTGTACTTTAAATATACGACACACATTAGTAAAAAACTTCTTATATAAACTGCTATATTTTTTACTGCAAATTTAATTTGTAATTTCTTTAATGTTTTTTTTTTTGGGGGGGGGGGATTTACCGAAAAAGAGCGTAGCGGCCCTATGATATGTTTGAATGGACCAAGTCCGGTGTTTGCAATCATGGGCAATAGACCATCCTATGACCAGTCCACGCCTTGTTTGTTTATCCGTCATCAATCGGATAAGCAAAAACATGTAGTTATTACGTATGGTCTAGTCCAGTGATCGGCAAACTCATTGGTCAACAGAGCAAAATATCAACAGTACAATGATTGAAATTCCTTTTAAGAGCCAAATTTTTTAAACTTAAACTATATAGATAGGTACAGCCGCGGAAAAAAAAACCGAACCACCGATGATTATTTCGTTAGTTTTTATAGTAGAGCTAAACTTAATATACCATTTTGTAGGGAATAAAGTCTACTGTACATTTATATACAAAAAATTTGCATAGGGGACTATCTTCATACTCGAATCCGCACCAACGTTAAAATTTTCAATAGCAACAGCTACTTTTGATAGCGCAGAAATGTTCCCCGCCCTCGAAATAATCTAAATATAAATTTTCGTTAATTTCCTACATTTATATGCAGAGATATTAGACGATATGTATCTATCTTATTTGAGGGGCTACTTCCACATTGGACAGAATATTAGTGAGACTTCGAAATGAAGTACGCTGGTAGAAAATGTTTTGGCGTTAGCCGTAGTTCTTCTTTTCCCGTAGTCATTCATTCCCCCACTCCCGTATACCCCTCGCCTTTATATAAGAATTCAGAATTTTATGCCAACGCTATTACAGCGCTTTTAATTCTCAAAATTAGTAAATTTCTGTTAAGTTCTGCAGATTTTAAATTTGTGTATGACCCCTTAAATGACCATTTGATGCACATTATAAAATAGCCGAAAAACTACAAAGAGGAAAATCATGAAATTTTAGATATGCATATAAAACGTTTTTCTGAATCCATCACTATGAAAAAATAGCATGGTTGCTATTCATAAATTTTATGAATATTAATATCCTAATTTGAATAAAATTAAAAAATATACATATAAGTAATGAAAGTTAGTGTATTTTATTTGGGTTGTTTAGAAGTAACACAGATTAAAATATCAGCTAAATAAAATTGTTATTTCGAGAGATCTGATTAAAAGTTTAAGAAATTCATTTAAAATTACGAGTTCTAAATTTTCGATATTCATAATTAAAAAACTACTTAGCCAAATGACTTGCAAATTGATATTCAACGATAAATTTTGTCGTAGATTCTAAATATTGAATAAAAATTGGGTGTTGCAATTGAAAATTTAAAAGTTGGTGCGGATTTTAATATGAAGATAGTCCCTTATGCAAATTTTTTGTATATCAATGTGTATTAGACTTTATTCTGTACAAAATGGTATATTAAGTTTAGCGCTACTATAAAAACTAATGAAATAATCATCTGTGGTTCGGTTTTTTTTTCCGCGGCTGTACATTGTTTATTAACTTAATAACGGTACTCCTAGTTAGCCACTGCACGTGGTATTTTGTGAAAGAGCCACACTCTACGGGCCAAAGAGCCGCATGTGGCTCGCGAGCCGCGGTTTGCCGACTACTGGTCTAGTCTAATGAAATATATCGCCAGCTAAAATGATTTTTAAATATCGTTTTATGGCACGGATGATGACCCTTTTTGATTTTTTTTTATGGGCCATTTCTTAACTACTCCATTTGCTTTATTTAGTTATGTAACTAGTTAGTGAGTCACTGTTTTCCCAACAACCCGATTCCTGCACTCATTTTAAAGGGCGTTTTTATAAAACGCCAAACTCTCTAGTGAGTCGTTGATTCAACAACGCCAAGAATTTGACACTTTTTAAACTGCCATAGGAATATTTTCTACTTTTATATATTTTAATTTCGCAAACTTACGATAATATTGGTTTGAATGGCAAATGTTTTTGTTCATATAGGGAAAATGGTTCCCGCAGTCTGCACCGTAACGTTTGGTTGGATATACTTTGCACAAGTGCCTACTCCTTCCTGCGTCTTCGGTAAGCTCAAGAATAAAACCTGTCCCTCACTTGTCATAGATATAGACTTCTATGTATATATTTTTTTAATTTTGAACTGCTCTTTCAATCGTTTACATTTCCTATGTCGCGATTAAATTTTAGTACGATATTTTGGCTTCATAGTGAAGTCTTCGACAAATCGTCACTTTCCACTTCACACGATTTTCCCACAAATTGTTTATAGGTGTTAACTAGTTCTCTTCTATTTGTAACCCGCATTCGCCACGACCCGTCGATTGCAAATGAAGTTACAGCTGTTAAACCGACCAGCGTATGTCTAAACTGTGACGCATCCCCCCCCCCCATGCGGTACAAGAGGTTAGTGGCCGATGTGGTGTCAAAGCGAGTCACTTTCCTCTACACGATGGTAGGTCATTTATTCCGATAAGCAAATTCTTCTTGGAGTTACGGTGCTTTGAAAAATCATTATTTTTGAAAAGTTTTGGCTAATGACAGTTGTACTCGTATTGGTTTTAAAGGCGCACACTCGCGTAAAAAAAGGGGGGGAGGGGGGGGGGGGGAGGGGGGGGGAGGGGGGGAGGGGGGGAAAGAACATTTCTTGCTACGTTTAGTTAAGATAGATTTTGTATCAGTCGTTTTCATTTGTGTTGCCACTCATTGATAAATATTTAAGAAAAAAAAACATTGCCATTATTTAAAATTTGCATTTTTAAATTTTAAACAAAGAAAAGCTCAAACCTAAAGTAATAAACAAGTTAAAAAAAACGCAAAATTTGGTCTGATCTCGTCTATAATTAAATAGCCCATTGTGCAGTCAGGGGCGGCTTAAGGCCCAAGAGACACAATCAGCCGCTTAAGACGCCGGGCTACGTCAAATTTTTGTAAAAAGGAAAATTATAAATGATTTAAAATAGTGTAGTGTACATTTCACATTTGTTTAAATTTATATTTTAATAAATTATATATTATATTAAATTAAATTAATTTCTTGGACGTTCATTTATTACATTTGATGTGATTAGAGCAAATTAGGGTGCCAAAATTTTGTCCACTTGTGTCATACATATTCTTTAAATCGTCGCTACGGCTCTAGTGCGACTTTAATTCAACTGATTTTCCTTTGAATCGCGAAAACTTACATAAATCGAAATAATCTTTCTACTATTTTTTTTATAATGCCTAAAAACCACTATATTCATAAAATTTCGTATATGATTAAATTGAGATGTCTTTGATAGTTTGCATAAAACTAGAGGAGACCTTTTCAAGTGTAAACGCGCCCTTTTAAATAAGTAAATCACGCTACATATTGGAACCCGCGAAAAAAATCTTTATTATAAATTGCAAACGGTGTTTTGCTCTACCTGACCCAAGACCGCGAATTCTAAACATTTCCTGAGGAAAAGAAACACCCATTGAAAAGAAACACCCATAGGAAAGAAACACCCTGAACTGGAAGAAGAAGAAAAAAAGAACTTGAGAAAAAAATAAAGGAAGCAAGGAGGAGGGAAAGAATAATAAAAAGGAAGCGCAGACTGCGACATAATTTTTCGTTCGTTTTCCAAGAAACCTTTTATCGCTTGCCGGCGGGCAGCAAGATATTTTTTTAAGTTGTTACGTCACAATGCGCGAACTGGCGGGAAACGGAAAGCCCCCTCGGCACGTGATTCTGACGTCAGGGCTGATATCGCGACCGGTAACTGCGTCAGTGGACATATCGCTCTTTTGGCGAATATTGAAGGCGGATTATTTAGTTTAATTTATTTTTCATCATTTTCAGATATGAGGATTTGTAATGAGTTTATACCGTATATAAATGCAGTTATGTTTCCAGACAAAAATTTCATTTTTCACAGGAAAAATATAAACAATGCATTCATTTGAAATAATATTAATTATTAATAACATTATTAATTAACGTTTTTAATTAAAAACATTAATAATTAATAACATTATTAATTAATAACATGATTAATTAATAACATTACTAATTAAGAACATTACTAATTAATAACATTACTAATTAATAACATTATTAATTAATAACATTATTAATTAATAACATTATTAATTAAACACTTATTAATTAAACAATTATTAATAACATTATTAATTATTAATAACTTTATTAATTATTAATAACATTATTAACAACTTTATTAATTATTAATAACATTATTAATTATTAATAACTTTATTAATTATTAATAACATTATTAATTATTAATAACAACATGAAACATTAAAGTATTATTTGCTACTCTAAGACTATTTGAGGTGTTTAGTTTCAAAACCGGCAAATTCCATTTCAATAAATTTTATAGGAGTGACCACAAATACTTTACAGTCACTTATAATATAAACAAAGCATGAGTTTTAAAGTATTTTTAGACTGGATTTAGACACTTTTGATCAATGCAGCTTTTCTAGGTGATGTTACGGAGAAAGGTGATGTAGTGCAACAATAAAAAGATATTGCGAAAAATGTGGATCGAACCGCTTTGAAACTAATAGACTCATTTATTATTAAAAGAGTTTTATAAGTAATATATATTAGATAATATTACAAATAAGTTAATAAATGCATTAAAAAAGATTAATTATTAAAAATGTATTAAAAAAAGATTAAAGATGTTAAAACTAAACATGTATGAAATAAATTCTCATTCTCAGAAATAACTCTCATTTTTGAGAATTCTGCGATTGTCAAGGCTAATTTCGTTATATTTGACAATCGTTTCGTCATTGAATTCCGTGACTTTTGACGAAACAATTATCCTCACATTTTGAACGAAAGTTATTTACTCATATTCCTTTTCAGCCCTTTTTTGGGTCATCAGATCATGTTTGGTTTTTATACTTAAAATGTCAGAATTCAAAGGAGCCTTCTTGACTGAGTGGATAGACTTAGAACTCTGATAGAGATCATCTGATTAGATAGACATAAGACTTATTAGACTCTGGATCGAAAGGTCCGCTGTTCGAGTCAGCTCATCGATATTTAATTATTATAGTGTTTAAAATCGTCCTCATTTTTTTTAAGAAATAAATTTTGCTAAAAAAAAATAATTTTTCTCAGTTTGACACAATATTTAATCGAAGCATATAGCAGGAGTCTATTTCATCAAATATGGTATAAATTCCGTCAAATATGAGGATGCATTTTTTACTTTGCAGCCTTTAAAATGCGTTACATGCATCAAATCCAATGCTTTGTACGCTTTCCACATAAATTAATACTAGGTTATGTCTTCAATTATCTTGCATCCGTTGCTTAACAATAATGAATACAAATATTTATCATTTAACTGTTTATTTCCTTCCCAAGGATGTAACCTTGCAGGGCAATTGAGCCTCGTATCCCATTGATCACCCATTTCTTGTAGTTTTTAATTCATCATTCCAATTCTATTTCAAACGTGATGACTCAATGGTTGTTTATCTCTGTGTCTGAAAAAAGTTTTCAGATAATATTAGTAATGATGATACGGATGCAATCGGAATTTTCTTTGTTCATGTGATCAATGTATAAAACTCAGTAAAAAATAATAGCATTTTTTATAGTTGCAAACATAGTGAGCAATACAAAGTGAGTTACAGCGTGAAATTAACTGGATGACGTGTAAACAATACAATGAAGGCTTCGTGTGATGTTTTAAGGTTTAAATAATAGGGTTGGAATAAAAGCCAATAAAATATGTTGTTTATACAGTAGTTACTAAAAGTGGGAAACGGTCCGTAACGTATATTTTAAGATTTCGCTCGGATTGCATGTTCGTTTAGGAAATTTATTTTTAAATAGTATTTTATTTAGCAAAAGAAAAAAAACGGGTTTTAAAAGTGGTTATATGTTTTGTGTGAACTACTTTGTATTTACGACGGAAAGTTCCAATTGCGGCCCATGGCAACCATTTTGTCTGGGCGATAAACAAATATTTTCTTTGAAAATATGGAAAAACCCGGATCCCTTCGGCCGCAATTGGGCTATTACCATTTACAATCGGCTCTGGGTACAGTGGTTGTCGACAGAATTTGTGCTATACCGAAAGTGTTGATATTTCAAAGCCAAATAACTCCACGGAAACAGCTTATGTTAATAAATGATATATCATCGTGTAGAGGAGTCAAGACCGCGTCGACCATATATTCGCTCCCCCGTCCTCTGAGCTTTATACTGAGAAGGGCGGAAGAGTCACATACTCAATACATGCTAGCCTATTTAGCAATTTTACTCTTCTTTTTTTTTAAATATCATGTTTTTTTAGTGAAATATCATTTTAAAATAAGAAATTAAACATAAAATTCGCATTGGTGCTAGAGAGAGAGTAAGATTTGAAAACTTTTAAGAATAATGGGTATTTCCAGAATAAATATATATTTATTTTAATTAATAATATATTTTTTTTGCCTAAACAAAATTAACATTCAGATCCGTTAACGTCGTTTTTAATTAAAAGTTTTGAAATGAAATATTTTTTTTTTTAAATAATCACTATGAAGCCAAAATATCACAATAAAATCTTCCTTGAAGATTCCCTCTTTGAAACTTACGCGAGAAAGCAGATTATTTTGAACGTACGAATTGAATAGCCATACTTTTACATATCCCACTAGCGGTTTCTTTGAAGAGTCGTTTAATATTTGAAGCTCTCTCTATTCAAGTAAAGACGCACTCTTATAAAATGTCAGAAAATAATCATAAATTTCTAAATGCAATGGAAATAAATCCGTTGCACAACAAATAAGACACCCATAAAACTTTCAATTGCCATTATCTCGAAGATCCACTCAAAAGACATTCCGAAATTCTTGTCTAATGCCAAACTGGAGACAACCGAACATTTGTTTGCCAAAACAATAAGAAATGCACGGGGAATGAAAGTGTTTGCTGATAATAAAGAATGTTAGAAAAAAAACGTTATCCTATTCAAATAAGATAGAATAAAATTCGCACTTTGCCTTGATTTGCTGTAAGGACAATGCGATATGAACTGAATTCTACAACATCATGGATCGTTAAATGGAATTTTATAAAGTTCTGCATTAAGCATTATGAGATGGCAAAAGCATCTCTTGATCCGAGTTGCAGGAAAAAAGCAGTTTAACAACAAATATTTGTTTACAGTTGAAATTTGTTATTCATTCTTTGAGGTTGTTAATTAAGATGCCTAAATCACGTGGTTTCCGTGTCCAGGGAAGCATGGTTTTGATCTGGTATTTACCTTTACTCTTTCAGGTTGTTTCTCTACGGGGTACCATATAAATCCAATCTCCTGATTTGGTCAATGATCTAAATCTAATTTAGTAATTTTACACTTTTTTCTTCTTAAATGTCATGTTCTTTTAGTGAAACGTCATTTTAAAATAATAAATTAAACATAAAATTCGCATTGGTGCTGGAGAGAGTGAGATTCGAAAAGTTTTAAGAACTTCCAGAATAAGCATATTTTTATTTTAATTACCTAATAATATTTTTTTTAGTTAAACAAAATTAACATTCAGATTCGATAACGTTTTTTTTTTTTCTCGATTCGTTAACGTTAAAGTTTGTAAACTTTTAGCTTAAACTGACATATTTAAAAAAAATAAAAAATAACGAAAAGAAAATCGACAATTTTGATGGTTTAAAATCTCATGTATGATATATGAAATCATGAGTTACCTAAAATAAAAATGACACTTGAATTTCAGAAATATTAAAAAATTAAATTTTTAGTCCATTATTTTTTTTTAGCGTAACAAGCGTATGGAAATTGTGGCTTTCTTCTGAACGCGAATAAATAAGAAGGTTACGTAAATAAAAAAGAATGTTGTATTATAGAATTGACTAAATTACAGAAATTGTTCAGATATAAATAGCTTTTTATATATTAGAGTAGTTTGTATATTGTAATTGCTTTATACATTAAAGTCCCATTTAACCTTAATCACATTAATTTAAAATCTTCCGCCAACGTAATAAAAATAATTTATTGAAGAAATGGCAATGATATAATTTTATTCAAATTAAATCTATTAAGAGTTTAACTAAAAGTTCCATTTACGTAAGGTTTTTTCTTGTCATCTCCATCGAATATTATAATAAAGTAAAAAAAAACCAGTAAAGTAATTACTATCAAAAGTGTGCCAAGCCAAAACTGTTCATTTCATTTCTTTATTTGAAAATTTTTTGAACGATTTTAGGACGTTTTTTATAATACCTAACTTCAAATTTCATTTTCTGTTTGAGAAGCGAAGTGGAACGAGATAAAATAATCAATAAATCGTGTGCCAACGAAGGTCGAAAAAACAAAAATTCATAAATCCTTTTTTTCAAACAGCATTTTCACTCATTTTTTCCTTTGATGTTCTACGAACAAGGAAATGGACGACTCATAAAAGCAATGATCTTGTTTGAAATGTTCTGATATCATTCTTATTTCATATCGCCAACTATTTGGACCGAGACTTGGAATGTTCTTAAAACCGGCTTTGAAATGAAAATTGAAAACAAACATTGGGAAGGTTTATCATAACTCGCACAAAGGTTCTATTGTTTCCTTCGGACTTGTAATTCATAGAGTAAAAAAAATTAGCACGCCCTACATATAACAGAAAATGAAAAGCGTTAAACGGAATATTATTGCTACTGTATTGCGGAGCTCATGCGAGTAGAAGGATAAATTATGACGTGAGACAAATGAGGATATGAAGTGAAAACAATAATTATTATTTAAAAAAAAAAGGGTAGTGGGTGTAGGCTCATGCGAATATAACAATAATACAATTTCTTCAAATGAAAAAATAATTCTTCTCTTCTCTCAGAACATAACAGTCGTTCATAATATGAACTTCATATTATGTAATAGTAATCATACATTCAAAAATTCTTCAAGTCAGAAAACACTTTCGCAATAATAAAAAGTTATAAAGTACAAGGACGTGTCTAGGATTAGGAGGCTAAAAAAATAAAATAAAAAAACTGGATAAAGCTTTTAAATAAATAACGAAAATTGAACGAGTTCTTTAATAATATTTAAAAACCTTTAAAATGAACACTTAATCAATTACACAATTAATGTGTTATTTTGCAATAATTTAGATAACTATAAAGTTTTCAATTAATCCATTTTTTTACAGGGATTTAGGTCCCCTAACCCTTTCTCTCCTGTATGTTTATAAATTTTATATAATATTTTTTAGATAAATTCTATCTCATTTACCCTTTATGTCCCTCATAACACAGCTTTTATATGATTGTAAACAATAACATTTTATTTCATTGTCAAATAAAATTAGTTATAAAATGAAAACCAAATTTTAAATTCGCAATTGAAAAGTAAAAAATTTCAGTAGCAAACATTTTAATATAAGTAATTCATTTAAAATAATCGTAGTTAAAAAACAGGAGTGCAAATAAATATTAACAGACTGGCAGAGAAAACAACTACATCATAAAGAAAACGTAAATATCTCCCCCCCTCGATGATAGCAAATCAAGGCACGATCCCGCCAAACCCACGCCAATTCAGAAATGGCGCGTGCGCGCGCGTTTCGCCTCACTCCGGCAACCCATTGCCACTGTCGCTGCCGATTGCCACATCATGGAAACGAAGTTCGCAACTCCGAAGAAGCGATAAAAGAGAAAAGCAACCTCGATCTCGAAATCAGTTCCCACCTCTGTCCCTAACAAACAGGACTCTCAATTCACCGTTCAGCAGCCGATCCTACGGTTGTCAATCGTTCATTCCCGTGTCATCACCCAAAACAAGAACGATGCCTTGCGCTCCACTGCTACGATTCAGCGACTGCACCACGGACACTCGCTCCGAAGCCGGCGAAGTCATGTCCGGGATTCTTGAAGTCATTGGCGGTGCCAACTTCCAGCCATCCGGTTCCCCGAACCGCGGTACCACCAGGACCACCACCCCTTCCACCAGCAACACCAGGCCCCAGCGGGTGTTTGTCCGCGTATACCGGACATCCAGCGAGCACTTTGCTGTCCTGTATCCAGTCCGGGCCATCGTGACGGCGTGCCGGCCCCTTGCCAGCCTCAACCTGAAGTCCTGCACAGTGAAGCAGCTGCCGAATTGCATCCTCAGGGTGTCCCCAAGGTCCTGTGAAGGAATGTCCGTCACCTTCAAAGGCACCGAAAGCTCGAACGAAGTGAAGATCGGCGAATGGCTTCAGGCGTTCAGCGAAGTGAAAGACACGAGCAGTCTGAGACGGAAGAAGGTGTCCGATCACCGACTACCCCTTCCCGTGTTGATCGAGAGCGAAGAGGATGAAGTCATCGAGTGATGTATCTAGTCTTCCATAAATTAATTTATTCCTTTTTTCCTATAGAAAAAAATGTGTTTTGACTTTGAAAAAGAACCATTTTTTTATCATATTGGACTCGCATAGCTGTTTTTTTTTCACTAACTAGCTGTGATACATTCATTCAAGTATGGATGCGCATTTTTTGTGGAATCATTTGGAAGTGTGAAGTGTCTGCAGACTATAATTCATTTTGCAAGATGTTCTTTAACCTTTTTCCGAAAGAGTGCCATTTGGAATTTACCTGTTATTCTGATATCAACCTAGGATTGATTTCGAATGCGAGATCATATTTCTCTTTGTGATTTCAAAACTACATTCCTACTGTGAAATACTAATGCTATTGGTGGATTGTGAAACTAAATTCCTGACTGATGAATGCAATTTGAAGCGTCACTATTTTTCAATGCAAAATGTGATGCTAAAATATTTCTATTGATCTAGATTAATATTTTGAACTAAAATATTGGTCTTTTTATGCCAGTTCAAACTGATTCTTGACATTCGGTTTATATATTAATATTTACAATCAGTCATAGTAATATTTTAATTTGTTACTTTAATTAAGAAGCTTAAATTAAATTATTGACTTGTTAAAATTAACATTTCAATCATTACATATTGTTAGTATGAAATATCAGTTAACTTTTTATTAAAATACCGTCACTATTCAAGTTATGTAGCATCGGTTATCAGCATATGACAACTTTTTTCATAATCTATTTAAACTCTTGTAAGACTAAATAGTTCGAAACAAACAATTTCCATACTAAATACAGAAATAGCTATATAATCTTTTAGAAATGTATTTTTGCAGTATTTATAGCAATTTTAAATATTCTAATGTACATACAATTTAAATTTTCATAACTTGTTAGTTTTTAATAATTACCAGCATACTTAAATGTACAATTTGTACCTACCGATGAATATTTAGAAGCATTTATACAATTTCACTTGTATCTATTGTAAAGGCATTTTAAAGTAATTTTCGATTGATGTGTACATATTTCCTGAAAGTTTTTCCTACCGCGAGTGTATATCAATATTCTTGTACATTCTTTGTGAACTAACCTGTAAATAAGTTCGTTATTGTGATTCTTCCACATTTTTTATTTAACTGAATAAACATGTTGTTCCTTTATTTATTAGTTTGTCTAATGCTAAGTTAGTAACATTTTTTTCGTTAACAATAGGTTGTATTTAGGTTTACACAATAGCTTGTACAATGTTTTAATTATGCATTTAGTAGCTTTGGCCGGAAAATTAATTACCTGATTTTTAGTTGTAGCTGGCTGTGCTGATCTCAATTATACATCATATCCGTTAATGTGTACAGAAAAATAATTAATAGATTAAGAATTTTTATATTAAACTTGCAAAATTATAGTATTTTGACTAATGTAAAAGCCTCAAACCACCCAAAAAAAGTTATACAAATTCCATTCAGTCATCAATTTGTCTTTAATTAAATTTATGTTAGAATTTTTTTTTTTTTCCCTAAATGCCAGGTTTTTTTAAAAGAACTCTCATATTCATAAGTTGAGTTGGAAGACATTAAGAAATAAATTTAGTAGTTAATCAATTTTTTTAAACTTAATAGTGAATAGCATTTAACTTAAATTGCTATTTCTTATTTTAAACAATATGCAGTAAAATTTATGCACTTTTGTCATGTAAAAATTCTACGGATTTGATTTTTGAAATGTTGTTAGGTATGACGTAAATAACACCACAATCACACTCAATAATAATACCAACCTGGCTAAATTACCAAAATAAAAATGGAGTTAAACATCCACGTCTCATTATGAACATAATACTTATATATTAGCTTTTATAAAATATGCTCAGTATTTTTAATATTTTTATAAATTTAAAATGACATGTTATGATCCAAAATAATCTATGATAACCACAGGATTTACTTTCAAAAATACTTGTCATTTTTTTTTTATTATTATACAAGTTTAAATGTTTAAAAAACCAGAAGTTTTAATTTTTTGCACTTTAGTATATTAATTAAAATTTGAATAGATATAATATTTTAAGATTTTTTAAAGACAATGTCAGTTTATGAATTGAACTTTTTTATAAATTTTATGTTTTTTATGTATACATTAGGAAGTAATGAATTGTTCATACAATAACATATTTAAAAAGCTTTCAATGATTGTATAAACTTGTAAAATAGTTAAATTTTTTGGGATGTTTAAATTTTCTGTTAAATAGAATTTTTTTTTGCAGTAGTAAAATTTTTTTTTGTTTTTAAACATTTTTTTTTACAATTTATTTTGAATAAAGCGCAACTTTAAAATTATTTTTTCTAGAAATTGTTTAATATCAATGAATATTTAGGGTTCCCTTATCCTAAAATGACATTACAAAATAGATTTTTATGCTTTCTACATTGTATATTTTGTTGTGATAGAAATGTGCAAGTTTCACAGTTTAAAATTTTAACTTTATAGGTGTCAACGTGTCTATTCATATGGAACCAAATTTAAAAAAGATATTTTCTGCAATAAATGTGGAACACCAATAATTTATTTAGATTGCGTTTATGAAAAAAACATCTGTTTTAAAGAATTGAATAACAAATGAAAAGACAAAGTTAGTGTGCTGCAATCAAGGGAAATGATTTACTCTAATTTGTGGAGTCAGTCAAATCAAATTGTCAGAAACGTTACGCCACTGTACAATGTGATTTTTTCTTCTTAATATGGCCTACATTTGGCATTGGTTCGGACTTATAACAGCCCAGTTGATTGACATAAGAAATTAGTCATCCAGAACCAGGAAGTATTAAAAAACGTTATAGGACACAAATTTCATTAATACTTCACAGTTGGTGTCAAATATCTTCAACTATTCTTGTTTTATAGCATTTGGAAATATTTTTGTTTACACCTTATAAATAATTGAAATACCCAAAAGCTGATAAGCAACTAATATAACCTCGGTTTGTATATGTGGTTTATATATACAAACCGAGGAAAATATAAAGAATTTTCTAGTTTTGCTAACTAAAAAAAAATCGTTTGTGCATAGCTGTGTCGACTAGAAGAGTTTTATGTAAAACTTCATTTCAGAAATTATAAAAATATGAATTGTTAGACAACAAAAATCTTTCTAACGGAAAGAAGCTCTTCAATCCAACTCCGTAAGCCCCCATTCGTACTTTGCTTTATTTCAGAATTTTACACGCACCTCCGCCAAATTTCCTTATGGAAATATACAAAATTAATATTAATCTTGTTATTTGTCGAGGAGTTACAGTGTTGAAATCGATCGTCCTAAAAGGTTTCATTCTGATTACTCTATGGATACCCCATGTAACTAATTTTAGATTTATTACAAAAAAATGAATTTGTTACTAAATGAAGGAAGATACGCAAACTGTTACGTCAAATGCTCCATCCACACCCTGTATTACCTTTTGTTTATTTCAAGACTTTACGTGCATCGGTGCCTAATTTTCTGTCAAACCAAATTTATGTCAGCCGTGCTTTTTGTCACAGAACAACAGTGTCTGAATGGATCACCATTCCGATAGGATAACACCTTCGCCTCAAAATCTATATCGGTTTCACTAAGATATTAAATTCTAAAATTTTAGGGGAATCGCTATTATGCTTTTTCCGAGAGTGTTTTTTTGTTGTTGTTTTTCAGTTTGGAAAATAGATTCCAAGCTTTTTCACTAGTATATATAAATATAACGAAATAGTTTAACAAGAAAAAGGCAATTAAATGTAATATATAATGTGTTAAATATAATTCTAGAAATATGCCAAACGACTACAAAATTCCAACTAAAAATACTTAAATTTTGTCTCCTTTTACAAAAATTGATTTTTTATTATTTTTATTTGGAACTGCCAATTAGTATAAAATCTTAAAAATCATCTGGGGACAGAGTACTTCGTAAACGATTTAGAAAAGGATCGTTTGCAGGAAACTTGGTAAAAGTGACAATGTAAGCAAATGATCTATTCAGATACCATTATTATGTAAATTGTACTTTTAATACTTAGAAACAACACTTGGGACATTTCTTACTTTATTTTGTTCACTCTTTTTATTTTCTGTTCTATTTTTAAATACATATTCGTTACTTTCCACTTGCAATTCGTATTCCCAGTGCATTTGGAATTCAACCAAAATTTATTTTTTTCAGCAAAAGTCCTTTTCTTATAAAAATTTATGTATTCTTTTCTTTTTAATGTTTTTAGAGACACATGTCCGAAGAAAAGAGACAAAATATTTAATTTACTAAATGCTTCTTGTAACATACTTTTTCTGTTTTAAGGAATTTTTGTACTGCAACGGTCTTGCAGTCCCCCCCCCCCCCCCCCCCCCCCCTTCGCCCCATCCTTCGACATGCCTTTTTTAATATTTTTGGTACATAACTATTTTTTTTGTTATATATATATAATTTTAATAATAGAGATCGATCCCATTGAGGACATTCCACTAAAGAATATGAAATTTTTATCTTTATTTTTTTTTACATTGATTTCTATATACTTATTTATTTCTAAGCTACATCGTTTTATTGAACCTATGCGAAGCACAGATATTCATTCTAATCTAAAATAAATGAATTCTCTATTGTTAGTATTCCAAAAGAAAGAAGACAAAAACAACTATTGGTCTGTTCAAATATAACTTGTCCATTCATTAGACTTGTCCTCTTGCATTTAAAAAGAAAATTAAATTCTCATTATCCTTTAATGATTCCAAAATATACAATTACGACTTGGAATTGTATCTGAACTCTTTGAGGTCGCCTCTTTTATTCGCCAGTTCCTTCAACTCGCATGTTGAGCAGTTTACATCAACATTCGCGTATGGACAAACACTCGCATTTCGTCGACAACATTTCCTGTTACAAGTCTCCCTTTATTTTTTATTGTTCTTCAAAACGATACGGTTGGGGTGATGGAAAAGGTACTTTCCTGTTGGATAATTCGAACATGAGCCACCGAGCGGTTTGGAACGTTTATTTACATATATGCGCGTTCCTTTCCTCTATGCTAGACAATGGAACACGGGATTCGTCATCGTTCTTTTTCGGTTAGTCATCGCGTTCTGCTGCAAACGATCATGGGGGTGGGGGGGGGGGGGGGGGGGATGTTTCTGATGAGGCATAGGGGATACTGGCGGAGTTTGACCCCGTGTTTAGTTTAATCGATGGTATTGATCTTTCCTCGGTGGAGTTTTTCTTCGATTGGATGCTCTCGTATTTGTTTAATTGAATGTCCCTCTTAATGGTGTATGGATTACCCGGAATGTATTGAGCGGTTGACTGCGCTTTTTCAGCTCGTTATTCGAATGCCATTGATTTTTAGTTGATTGGTCATTAGTTTTTTACTTTCTACTCGGAAAACGACCGGACTGTCAGAGCCGTCTTAAGTAACCGCGAGGCCGCTGTAGTTGCACCACAGGCACACCCCTAAGTGCCAGTGGCGGCTCGTGGTCGAGAATGTTAGTGCAGCCGAAATCATGTGATTCCCCTCCCCCCTCCCCCTTATTTTCCACAACCCATACATAAACGGAAATTCTTTATTATTTACTACTCAAATCAAAGTTTCCTTTCAATTTTTACAAAATGATAACATGCGAAAAAAAATAGAAAACACTTACTTATTTTTTTTAAAAATTAAAGCAGTCCTTCTTTCTTTTAAACATGCGAATCTTTCAATTTTTATAATAACTTAAATAACAAAACAACAGCAAGACCATGTCCTGAAACAACAGCACACAGTAAATTTATCACGAAAACCATTTCCGTTTGGAGATATTCTCGTAAGTTATCGTTTCACCCACCCATCCCAGCGTTTCACGGACAAGCCAATCAGCATATCGGATCTCAAGTGCAGCTAAAACAAGAAAATTCATTTCGGCTGTACCTTCTCACAAATACAGAGCATTAGCACGGGGATGAATCTCCATACTACGTAGAGGTTGCCATGGCAACGATTCCTGAATTGTGCATTACGGCAACAGGCTTGCTATTTATCGGAGATTTTGTTTACTACCGTAGAAATTTCATTTTCAATTCTAATCTTTATTTAAGAAAATTAGTAAAATATCTGATTGTAGTTTTAAAATACTGAATTTAGGTGCAGCCCGGCTGTACTTGCTGTAGTGGACGAGCCGCCACTGCTAAGTGCCGCCATGAGTATTATTTTCGGGTCTACATTTCGTTGCCTATGCGAGGAATGGTTCACAGTTTTTTTTTTTATCACAAACAAGCATAATTATATCCAGAGGCGGCTGAAGGCACAAGCGGTCGCTTAGGGCGCCAGATTCATAAACGCCAAATTACGCCGAACAAAAAAAAAATTACAAATTTAATATAACAGAAACGTTATTGAAATTTGCGAAATATATTCATTAAATTTAGGCTTGTCAGACGTCTGGGTTTCGCCGAGATAATTCTGATCAATTTCCACATTTTAACTTTTGTCAATTCAGCACCTTGCCTGTGCTATTATTTAGATGTTTTAATTCTGAATAAATATTTTTTTTCCTTTGAGTAGAGGGGTGGGGGGTTGAAATATTATCAAAATTTGAGGTGGAGAGCGCCAAAATCCAGTTCGCTTGTGTCTAAATATTTCCTTGAATCGCCCCTGATTATATTGCTCCTCTTATTCCTTTGGCACAAATAAATTTGTTGGCAATCAGAGAATCTGATGATATATTTTTATTTTTGAATTATGTAAACCGGCATCCTAAAAATATATCTAGTCTAATATAGACATTTTTTTCTATAAGAAAATAAATAAGAAGAGTACACTGTATATCTCTTTGAAATGTACAAAGATTTAAATATATAACGAAATAGTCAAATGTAGAGTACAACGTTTTCCTTGTATTCTATACATAAAAAAAATCAGTTTTCCTCAAATTTGGCGCCCTCGAAGTCCGGCGCCGCAAGTGTGTCGCTTGAGCCTTAGGACGCAAACAAAATTTAAGACAGCTCATTTGCTTAGAAAATTTACAACTGCCGAATCGCACAGAAAATTTTCAAAAATTAGGTAATCATTAGATACAATTTTATTTTTAAAGGAATATTTTTTATTTATTTTTTGTTTTAAGATATATATATATTTGTGTGACATGTATACACTTGTGTAGTCCCCCCTTTCCCACACATTAACTTCATTAGGTCGTTCTAGGGAAAAGAGTTCTACGCAACATACCAACTACTTTTAAATCCCATTGACGCTCATTGGCGTAATATCACGTCCATGAATCTCCATTTTTCTGACATTGCACCCAATTCATAAATTCAGAAAAATTCACCATTTTATAATATTTGTTTAATTTATGGGGTTGAGGTACAATTTACGAGCTATCTCTTACAATTAATTACACAAAAATTAAATAATATAAAATAGTACGCCCAGAAAAAAAATATTTAAATATCCGAACATTGAAAAAAAATTTTTACAGTTACAAAACTCCTGTGACCGTCAGTGAGTTAAAAAAGTGATGAAAATTAATCTCCAAAAATATCTAACTGAGGTAAAAAAAAAAATCATAATAATTTTTAAATTAAAACTGTTGTTCAACTTATTTTCAAGAACAACTCTAAACTGTTCTCGATTTAAAGTAAATTCCTAAGATTTTCTCTAAAACATATGTTTCCCTGCTCTCTTCTCCGTAGATATCAAGCCGGTTTACTCTTGCTCAACCGGTTTCTTATATCTATGCTCTTTAAAATATCCATTTTTACTTCTGTCATAAAATGTGGGACACTTGCTAGCATTTCGCTCCATTCTCCCATTTCGCCGCAGTACAAAAGTCATATTTCTTCAATCAAAAGTTTAAATTTTTTATTTATTTGTTACAATTAATATTTGTTTTTATTTATTTTCAGCAGCAGTGCCACCACACAATTTTTTTAAGGGGGTTGAAACAAGAAATTTCGGAACTTAACGATTCAAATTTCTCAACTCAACAGTGCTGAAAATTCTTAGTTCCAACTTATAGGCATTTTTCATCTTTTTTTTTTATGGATTAGGTCATATTAAACAGTTCTCTCACAAGTATTGATTGGTTGCACGCATGTTCCAATGCAGTGTTCGTTCTGAGGTCTAATTTAAGTTTCATCTTACGAGTTGAGCAATTTCTAATCTACCCTCGCTTAAAATATTAATTTCTTTTCAGGAATAAATTTTCCCAACTCATTGAACTTGGAAAAGAAAAAATATAAATTTTTATCTTTTTTCGGGTGAGCGATATAAGTAAACGATAAATGTGTCTGCAGTGTAATCATTCAGAAATATCTATTATTTCAGCTTCTTGAAATATTCTACTCGACAGCAAAGAATTGAGAATGACCCTATTTAAAAACTGAGAATAAAGGAGAAATGAAAGGAAACGTATATTTTCATTCCTAATTGAGGGGCTGACATGGGGAAGACAGTAAGTCACAAATTTCGAGTTTTTCGTTTTTTTCACGGAAAAAACAGTAAACGCTCAAGACAATGGAATGGAATAAACTGTAAGTCAATCGGCAAAATGGTTTAGTTTCTACGAGTGACGGAAGATGGCCAAGAGCGGATCCAGAGATTATTGTTAGGGGGGGTAATATAATACAGTAAATTTCTATCATTAAGACCAAATTTGACTTCCCCCCCCCCCCCCCCCCCCCCCCCCCCATCTAAGCTTCTTGATAATCGAAAGTTTTTCCGTTGCTGAAAAAACTACAATGAAATTTAACATTTTTGAAATGATTACTTGAACTTTTTTACATTCACTTTTAAATTTAAATTTTAAAAATATTAAATTATTTATTTCTCTATAGAAATTAAAACAAGCATACTTTGAGTAACTCTGTCTACGAAATTTTGAGTATGACTGGGAATAAAAAACCTGTAACCCTTCTGTGAATTCAACATTCTAACCCAGGTTTATTGAGCATTTTTTTAAAATAAA
The DNA here is from genome assembly GCA_963932185.1 of Troglohyphantes excavatus. Classification (NCBI taxonomy): domain Eukaryota; kingdom Metazoa; phylum Arthropoda; class Arachnida; order Araneae; family Linyphiidae; genus Troglohyphantes; species Troglohyphantes excavatus. Next base: position 62,993,557 of record OZ010667.1, read on the forward strand.
ATATTTTATGTGCATTATCAAAATTAATTTATTTGTATTCTAATGCACAATTATGCATATATATCACGATTTGCAAAAAAAAAATTTAGTTTGAAATTTTTCAATGCCTAAGGTGACTTTTGAAAATATTGTAATCTTAGATGTTAGGGGGGGTAATTTCCCCTTTACCCCCCACCTGGATCCGCCCTTGAAGATGGCACTTGCATGTAGTCCACGATACTCTTGGCCTGGAGAACAAATGCTTCCCCTGTAAAATTTACTTTTTGTGACTTACTGTCTTCCCCATGTCAGCCCCTCACAACTCATGTTCCCTTTGTGGGAAGTCAGAGCTCCTACCATTGATGTAGAATTTATATAGTTTATATATACTCTCAAAATAACTCTCCGTCAGCGATCGTCAAGGCTATATGTCAATCGTCTCGTCATTGAATCACGTAACGTTTGACGAAATAAGAATCCTCACATTTTTAACGAAAGTAATTTAATCCTATTCCTTCCCGGCGGTATTACCACATTCGGTGCTAATTTTAGTTTTAATATATAAATGCACCACATACTTAAATAAATAAGCTAAAAATTGAGATTGACTTTTATTACCTGGCATTTGTTTTCCTGTCAGCTCACTGTGTTTTTTTTTGTGCGTTTGTTTTGTTTGGAACGCGCTTTTGCATGCATTGTCACAATTTAAAAGAGCCTTTCTGGCTCGGTCGATAGAGCGCGTGACTTCGGACCAACAAATTTCTGGTTTGATTCGGGCCATTGATATTTATTTGAAATCTCCTTTATTTTTGACAAAATAAATTTCCCCCAAAAAACAAAATGAATTTCCCTAGTTTGACGAAATATTTAATCGGAGCATTTAGCATGCGTCTGCTTCGTCAAAAATGACAAAAGTTTCTTAAGAAATAAGCATGAATTTTTAACAATGTCGATTTTTATAAAAAGAGGTTATATAATAATAAGATTTATAAGGTCCCACACCCCTCCCATACAACTTTTCTGCGTGCGCTACTTCCCCCCCAACGTGACTCCAACCTAAACCCTCCTACTAACTGCTCCACGTGTTTCTGAACCACCTTAAAACAACATTAGTCTGTAATAAACATCTGATACCATCTTCGAAGAGATTTATCCTTACCTAAAAAAAATTGACTTTGCTCAGGTTTGGAGAGCTCGAAAACGCATATTTCAAAGCTTTTACATGTATTATATCAGAAAAGGAGGGGGGTAACTGAGTTTATCTTTCAATACGTTAGTCTGTTATTTGTGAATTAGAGATTTCAATGGGAGCTTGGAGACCCATTTCCCAACAAATGACCCGTAACTCCCGCAAAATAATAATAAAAAAGCACTGGGAGAGCACGTTACCTTCCAATTCTTATGAATAAACTTGGGGTGAGTAACATGAGTTTCAACTCCCTTAAACTTTTTAAAATGCACCGCATACTTTAATAAATAAGATAAAAATTGAGATTGACTTTTATTACCTGGCATCTGTTTTCCTGTTCAGCACACAGTGGTTTTTTTTTGTGTGTGTTTGTTTTGTTTGGAACGCGCTTTTGTTTGCAGTCTGATTAATCACTCGCATTATAATTTTGTGCAATGAGCAAAGTAGGGGAGAGTGTGGTTCATTATAATATTGTTATTATTAATTGGGTAGGTGTGATTAAAAATTTGGAGCGGTAAGCTCATATTTTAATTTAAAGACATTCATACAAAAACATATAGATTTCAAAATTAAATTAAATTTTTGCTGAAGTTTTTTAGTTAAGGATATAGAATTTAATCGACTGTAAGAAATGTAAAAAATTCAGAATAAAAAAAGTGTTGTATGTAAAAAAAAAATTGAAGCAATTCCACACACACAGATAAAAATATTTCAGAAAAAGTCAAATATTTCTTTAAAAATAAAATTGTTTCTGACACCTCTCCTTTTCGATTATTTTTTCTGAAAATTGGGCAGTACTACATTTGGTTTAGAATTAGGGCCTGGTTAGATGGCCAAAAAAATAGTGATGGGGCCTTTTTGGCATCATGTACTAGCAATGGCGGCCCTAGAGTGGTGCAAGGGGTGCGACCGCACCAGTGCGCTGACGGAGAAAGCCATACTTGTTTGTTCGTTCAGTGGGTGAAATTTTTATTAAACATAATAGTAAACATTACTAAACAACTTAAGTGATTATGTGATTTATTTCAGTTTTTAAATACCCAGTGTCGCCCACGCCTCCAATACCCTAATATCCTTCCATTGAACTGGCAGTCTGGTAACACAGTTCAATGAGTGGGGTAACGATGAAAGAAGTTTTAAATTAAGACTTATAAAATAAAAACTTATTTACGTTCGACTATGTATCAGGAAAATCTTACGAATCTTTCAATTATATCCATCCAAAACGATATTGATCGAAGAATAAATTATTCCGACCATATACAGAAATTTGCCATCGCTATATTGAGAAAGGTGCCCACGCAGTTAGTATATTGAGTTTCTTCTGTGTTATTGAGTTCTGCTGTTCAATAAAAACCTAATTGCCGAAAATAAAGTTGGTTTTTTTTTCACGAAATCACTTATTATAACTCCTACTATTAAACGAAGTACAGCCTATATATATGGCTTAAGTAATCTGTTAACCGACTGCATAGAAGAAGATCTTAAATTTATAGTGGAGATAACGCACCACATAGAAAACGTTCTAGGATCGTCACTGCGTATACTAGCTATATCGTGTGTTGATTAATTGTTTTGAGGATGAGATAGAAAGAAAAGAATCACACACAGAGGAAGACAGCCCGGTCGTCTATGTGAGGGTGAGTGTTCCACTCAACTGGAGTGACCCTGGGACACACCACCAGGGATGACTCATAGAGACACGTGGGCGGTTCACAAAGGGGAATCACTTGAGTCACCGGCGCGATGTCCTCTCATAAAAATTCAACATTTCCTGCTCGCTTATTTATGTTTGGATGGGAGAGATTCGAATCCAGGTGATTTTACGTGGCGGTGTAAAGTTTGAATTGGGTACAGTAGACATAAAGTGGGTCATTGGATATCAGTTTTCAGTTGGTTGGTTTAAATAACGTCGCATTACAACCAGGTGCGGTCCAAGGAACTTTGTACCACAAGCGAGTAATATTTTAAAGTTAATTTTGCAACTTGTGTCATATTTTTTGACATTGGATTTTTCTGACTTTGTCAACTAAACAATTTATATCGGTTTCAATGAGAGGCGAAATTCCAAAAATATGGGGGAATCACTTACTGGTATTCATAATCAGGGCCGTACTGTAAGGGGGAATGAGTCCCCCTTTTTCGAAGGCACATTCGACTGTTTAACCGCTGTAACTTCAGTTTTAATTGACGGGTCTTGGCGAATGCACTCAAATCAAAGGGAATGACGAGTTTTAGAGTTCCATTTGACTAGTTGATAGTTTAAGCCCATATATGTAAAAATTGTGCGAAGTAGAAAGTGACAATTTGAAAAAGATTTCGATTTGAGCTGAAATATTGCAATAAAATTCAATGCGGCATAGGAAAATAGGTTGAAAGAGTAGTTCAAGACGAACATGGTACTACTGCAGGCACGTAGGTATAGATTTGCCATAGGGGTGGTTCAGTCACGGATTAACTTATTCTCCCCCCCCCCCTCCCCTCCCCTAAATAAACAAACCTTATTTTTTAATTTTTTTTTTAATTATATTAATTTTTATTCAAGTAAACAGGAATTCGTTGGTTTATAAATATCGAAACAGCAACAGTTATCGATTGTTTTTCATGAAATCGTTACCAATATCAGTCATTAACTATTTTTAAAATTAGTGATTATGAAATAAATTTAGAGAACAAATTTAAATTTTAAAGTTCCTTGTTTAAAAAAATATGTGGATCCCGTTTAACGATCTTTTTCTTTATTTCCGAAATTCAAGTTCTATTTAATGAAACACGATAACATTATGTGACACTTAGTTTGAGATAAAATGACCTCAAAAACATGTTTTCGAAGCCTTTTAAAAACTATTTTTTGAGGTAGTAACCTCGAAAATACCAGGTTTTCCCTCACGTAACTCTTCCAAGAAGTATTATACTAGAAATTGAAAATGTTCTAGTTTTTAAAGTATTTTTATGATTTTTACAGTTATTTGATTTTTAATTATTTTTTTGACTGTCAATGGGAGGGTTTTAAACCCCTGTACTACTGAAAAGTCTACATTTAGGACAAGTGCGGAGAGATCTAGAACTTACCGGAGCCGAAAAAAGGATCAGTCAATTTTTTTTAACTACGCTTATATTTTACATTTTATGATAATTGCTACATAAGCTTCTATTCCATTAATTCGTGATACTTCATATCTGAATTCGTTAAAATGCCAGTTCTTACCACGGTTTAATATATATATATATATATATATATATATATATATATATATATATATAGGATAATGAAGCAAAGCATGTATTATTTGACTTTCACTTCTGATTCTGAAGTTTCATTAAGTATAATTTAATATTAAAATGTAACCCCATTCCTGATTTGAAACGATGTTCCAGGGATATAATCTTATTTGTCAAGATTAAATAACTGGAATAAAATCGGGCTATCCTGAGGAATCTTTACTTTCTGATTAGCAACAATTTTACTTTTAAAGTATTAATTTACTTCCTTTCTGTTGACGAGGATTTCGTTGGCGTGATCAATCGGTATTTGAATAATTGCTGAAATGACGGTATCATATTTTCCTATCTAGCTGTGCTCTGAGCCCCAGTTGCTCAGTGGATAAGGCATTCAGCTACTAACCAGAGGATTGGTGGTTCGAATCGGTGCGATGGACTTGACAAAGAAAAGTAAAAAAAGTAGTGATCTTGCGATCGGAGGGTTGCCAGCTTCGCTACAAAAATACTAGAAAGTCGTCCAGAACATCCAACAAATTATACTGACGTGTATACGGGACTGTTGCACGATAAATCTGATCGGGGTCCAATGTCCCGACGCCTATTGAAGTTGCGTAGGGTGCCAGCTCAGGTGTTGTCCTCGTCATCTGACCATGGTTATATCGTTCCCGGGTCTTTCCTTCGAGATAGGCCCCGAACCGTCGCCAATAGCCCACTGTGCAGATCTAGTGCGACGTTAATTTAAACAAACCAAATGTGTTCTGACATTGCTACACACATGATTTAAAAAAAAAAAAATTATATGGGTTACAGATAAAATAAAATTGTATTTGGTCTGCACGAGATCCTCCAATCTTTTAGTGTAAAAGATTGGAGTTTGATATTTTGGCTAAGCCACAAACGTAAAATAAATGTTACTGTTTAAGTTTTATGAAATTAAGACACATTTTTTAAAACAACTCTAGATATTACGCGAGTTTATGAATATTTATTTTAATTATTGTATTGAATATGAAGATTTAATTTTATTTTATTACAATATATGATGTGAAGTCAAAAGCAGCAAAGTTGAACATTTAAAAAACTTTCCAAAATTTCCCAAAGCAAGAAAATATCTTTTTCTTAGTTTAAAAACTCGGAATTTTTGTATTTTTTCCTATATAGAGAACGAACGAATTTTATTCTCTTTCTATAAATTATGTTTTGCAGTTTAAGAAGTTAATCAAAAAGCTTTTTTTAATCGTGCGCAAAAATAAGCATTCGTAGTGCCATCTACTAGAAGATTTTGCAATTTATTTTTACCTTAGTTCTTAATCTTTTATATATATATATTTTTAATAATAATCATTGTTTTAAATTTTGGTATTTAAACATTGCAGAGCTTATCTTGTCCAAACTTACCAAAAATATATTATGAATTAGCAAATAAAGAGGAAATTAGCTGTCAAAAATATGTCGCGTTAATTTTATTTATAAACCAGTCATGTTATATTGAGAATATTTTAATAAAAGATAATATTGAAAATATTCTTAAATTTTGTGTTTCTCTAAACCTACAAAATATGTTTTTTAATTAAAAAAATTAATTTGGTTTAAATGTTTTGTAAATTCATGTAGTAAATATAAATACCTAATACTAACGTTACTTAACCTATTACTCACCGAAAAAAGCATTCGTCGTTAGAATATTTCTCATTTATTTTTTACCTCAGCTCGTGTGTTGATAAAGTTGCTAATATTATGCCACTATTTGTATGAAAAAAATATATGGTGAAATTTTTAGGAAAAAATAGGACTTTTGAATGTTTATGAATGGGATAAAACTGGAATTGTTTAATAAGAAAGAATTATGGCTAAATAAAAAAAAATAGGCTTAAAAATTTGCATAGTTAATTTACCATGTAATTAACTATAATACCATGTAATTATTAATAATAATAATTAATTTACCATGTAAAAAAGTTCATCTTATTTAAAACATTTCTTTATCAAATTTATCCATAAATTATAGTAACTTATTATAGCAATAGTCTACAAGTTAGCAAACAATAAAAATATTGAAGTACATTTACATTTTAAGATAATTTTGAAAATTTATTTAATAGTATAAACTTCAATATTGAAAAACAACTATGATCCAAATTTAGGAAAATTATAATTTAAGTAACTATTAAAAAAGAAAAATATTTAAGGTTATTGGATATTGTTTTACATAAAAATTAATTATATGATCGTATAAATTTACTTTATTTATTTTATTGTATTTAGATAAACAAATTAATCGTCAGTGGGATCGGGGGCCAAAATCCTACGAGATAGACCCGGGAACCGGAACCTTCGCCAATAGCTCTAGTATGACGTTAAGCAACTAACCGAGTCTTTCCTTCGAGATAGCCAATAGCCCACTGTGCAGTTCTAGTGCACAAAACAATACTACCAACCACGACCCACGTAAAATCTCTCTTGGGATCTTCGATCATGAATGGACTGTAGTAGAGCGAATATGGTTTGGTTAATTAACGTCGCACTAGAGCTGCACAGTGGGCTATTGGCGACGGTTCGGGGTCTATCTCGAAGGAAAGACCCGGGAACACATACACATTCATTCCTGCACCTCGTTATTTTAGAACCATGGTCAGATGACGAGAGTACAAAGAAATGTTTTCTCTACTATGAAGGATCCATGCTCGAAGCTTGGGATTGAAATCGTAAAACGTCACTTCCTATGAAAACGATTCCAACCAGATGATGCTAGGGCTCCTGGTTCTTAGACTTTTTTTTTTAGTCTTCTCCATATCTGCTTTCTTTCAAGCTCTCTTATATTTTTTCCTTGTTGTTTTAGTTGGGCTGCAATTCTCTTTTCTTTTAAATTTATTTCCAAGCAATATTTATATAGCTCTTTTTGATAAATTCTCTAGAAATAGGAACTAGTAGTCGGGGACAGTGGCGTAGCCAGCATTGGGTTACTTTGGGTTAGAACCCCCCCCCCCCCCCCCCTTTTCTCTGATTTCTATAGAGAAAACACACGTCGCATTTCCTGGTCTACCCCACATGTATCTTCCCTTCTGTCCCCTGAAGGGATGATTTTAAGGAGAATAATGGTGAAACAACCTTGAAGACAGAAAATTCGACTTTTTGTGTGTGTGTGGGGGGGGGGGGGGGGTTTAACCGTGGCATCGTTTCCTTAAAAAAAATCCCACATTTAAAATATATAATAAATTGTTTAAATTAAGGAGCAATGTTTTCAGATTTCCAGCAGGCGACTAAAAAATGGTCGCATCTGCTCATTCTGTTGTTCGTTATTGTCAAAGTTATATTATATGTTTTAACGTTCAGATTATCATTTAAAGAATTTTAAAATATATGGCGTTGCACTTTACGCAAACGTCACACAGTGTTCGTTTTATTAAAATAACTTCTCTTTTAATTGTGTTAGGTGCGATTGTTTAAATCAAAATCCTCTCCTTTTTATTCGAAAATTACTTTTGTTTCATATAACCCTATTGGTTTTGCCTTTCACAATGTAAAATTTCTTTCAGCTAATATTCGAAGCGCCATGGCGCTTCGAATATATGGGACTGGCGCGAAATTTTTTGAAGAAATGGTACCTAGGGCCGAAGGCCCTTTAACCCAAATCATTAAGTAGACATGTATGGATCTTGATTAAGAGTTTCATTGAGTAGATAACACAGGCACAACCAGGGCCTATTTTAACATAGATTTTCATGGGGATTTTTCCCTACCAGTGTGTAGAAATGCCCCACCAGTCATACAGAATTGCCCCACCGTACTTTTTTTTTGTTTAATACATTTTCCATAGTAAAAACGTAATCTTAATTGTAGCATAGGAATGAATGACGCTGGACAGAGACAGATGTCCATTCCTGTGAAAAGACCCTATTTCACAGCGAGGGAGAAAATCTTTCACACCCCTCCCCTGGCTAGCTATTTTCCATCCACAAAAATCCTTTTGTTCAGAACTGAGAATTGCCCCATTAGTGAACAGAAACTGTCAAGTTTGCCCTGATTTGCTGATAACGAATTACACACATACTCTTAAATTTTACGGCGCAATTTCCTTTCCAAAAGTTTCTGTGTTCGACCAGTTGACAATACACCTCGAATTGCGTACTGTTCGAAATCGTTTTATTGCACCCATCCTTATCTACGCAGGATCTCTTAAGTGGACACCAGCTGTTGTTTTATGGTCGGGAATACTCCTTGACATGTATTTGAAGGGATTAGGGTAGAAATATATGGCCTTGAGGTGTGGGGGGTGGAAAGTGTTTTAATTGGATCATTTTGGCATGGTTTACTTGCTACCAGTACAATTTTTTTTTTCACATAACAAGACGTATCAGTATTATTCTTTAGACCTATTTTTTACTTCGATTTTAATGGACATTTTTACCCTGCATTTAACAGCTACAAAAAGTAAGTAAATTACTTTTATTTATTTTTATGTAGATTTTTTACGGTGTGTATTTTAACTAAATTTTATTTGTATAGTTAAAAGAGATTTCTAATTTTTACTTTTGGGGGTAAATATATTTCCCGATGTAAATAACAATTTGAAGGGATCATTATTTATAAATTTTAATAAATATAAACAGAGGCGTAAACTTTTCAAAAATTATTGGGAAAGGGGACTCAAGGCTCTAATTTTTAATAAAATGCATAAAATATATGGAAGTTAAGCCAATTTTTCAAAAGATTATGCTTATGAATATAAATGTATTATGAATATAGATGTATAAAAAGGGCGAGCTATAGCCCTGATTGGCTAAAAAAATTAATCCGCTGATTTAAAAACAAATTAATATGTATCAGAGTAGTCATATTTGGCGTCGTTATCGCTTTTTCCTACTCTAAGGTGCTGTGAGGCGCGATTTGGGTATCTAGTAGATTTAATACGCAGTTACAAAAAACTATTTTCTCGATATTATCGAAATCAAAGTATTCAGAATTTAAAAAAATCAATTAATTATGTTCTGTCATTATCTTTGAGAACATTTCAGAAAAGTAAAGTAAACAAATATATTTTTATGGATCGCTTTTTAAAATCAGAGATTTTCTGACGAATATAAACTACTAGCTGAAATACCCGTTCTACGCACGGGAAGGAAATAAGTTAAAAAATTTATACAAATACAATATTTATAGCGAAATAATCAATATTCCTAATTTGTCACCTATCAGGGGGAACCATAGTATTAAAAGTATTAATTTGTAACGAAATTTTATTGGAAAGGTCCTGCAAGAACTGAAAGATTGATAATATGGAGAAGTTGTCTATACAATAACGTGGATACACATGTATATACGTTACTCCCGTTGATTACCATCCATATTTTAACCTTTAGTAACATCCCAAAAATTTAAAGAGGAAGAACTTTTATAATTGTTAATAATAATTATCCGAACAACTTTTATTAGACACCTATGTCAACATTTGTCGTTAAGTTTAAAAATTGGTGAGAATATAAGAAATAAAAAAACGAAAACGATTTTAAAAGGCTCATTTGCCGAATTCAAGATTTCCATATTTTTTCTTTTGTACGGTAAACCCTATCAATATGCGAGGGTGGACGGTTCCCCAGCATTTTTCTTGGATTTTGCCCCCGAACTTTTTTAATATTTAAATTTGTAAACATAAAAAAAAATAAGTTATATTTTTTACTACATTGCCAAATATATATATATATATATATTTTTAAATCGTACCCTATCCCCTACTACAAACGATGGACGCAAACCCATTACCCCTCTGACACTTGTACCACGGGGGGTGGGGGAGTCCACAACAGTTTTCGATTCCGCCCACATAATTCTTCGTTTAGGCATACCATCATATAAAGAAAGGTAGGCCGCATCGACCCAATAAATGACCTACCGTCGTATAGGAAAGTGAGTCGCGTCGATCAGGTCATTTGTTAGCCCATTTTCCCTCCGACATTTATACTGCATTAAGGGAAATGTCACCCTTGGTGACAGGCAGAATACGCTTCCACCCCAAGAATTCTACTGAAAATCAGCCTTCGTCGATAAATGACCTAACATTGAGTAGAAAAATGTAGGCTGCGTCAACCAGATTGACCATTTACACACTCTTCGTCTGACCTTCCTACCACGTGGGGTTTAAAGTGTTCATGAACCAATTACTACGGAACAGTGTGGCTTGTACCAGAGAGCTTACTTGTTCTATGTAAGATTTAAGAGAAATCTCTGTCAAATTTCATCTTCCTGGATATACAGAAAATTAGAGAATTAGTGATGAGTCAGTGGATAAGTGGCAAGGATTTTTACTTTTGGCAAATCATTTCTTAGGGAGCAATTTTGACTTAGTGTACCTCCATGCCAAATTTAATTTTCATAGCTGTTGTAGTACGAAATATCCCGTTATCCAATAACATTTTCACCATTTTGACATATTTTATCATTTTTTGACAATAATTTTGCCATTTTTGTTATTTTTACGTATATGATAATATTTTAGTTCATATGACGATATTTTAATCATTTGGGAAATTTTTTATTCATTTAGTGAATTTCTTATTAATTTGACAATGTTTTTATTAATATGTTGATATTTTATTCAGTTGGCGATATTTTTTATTTTTTTGGCGATATTCAGTCATCAGCCAATCAGAATGCTCCTCATAGGTTTCGTAATATTAAAATATTCCATTGTTTCAATTTTAAATTTTGCATTGTTACATGTTCTCCATGTTAATCCTATGGCAAGGTTTTTAAAAAATCGTTATTTTGGCAGTTCGAGTTCGAATTTTTAAAAATCCTTTCTTAGTGCACCCCTAGGGTTCAAGATGAAACTGTTTTCAATTTCAGTACTCTAGGTCTTTTGGATCTGGAGATCTCGTGATCAGTCAGTCAGTGGCTTTCGCTTTTATATATATAGATTTCAAAAACCAAACTATTTAATAAATAATCTGTACTATTATAAACTATTTCTGTCGGAAAAAAAGTACAGAAATTATATGATTAAAGAAGTTTGTCGTTTTAAAGATTTTGCAAATGTAGGTTTTTGTTTTGAAAATATTGATTTAATATAAACAATTACTTGTACTTTAAGAGCAAAATTTACTATTTAATTTAATATTCAAACGCAATAATCGGTGGGCTACTCGCTTTTGAAAGAGTCGAGTTCGTTACTGGAAGGTTAGAGTCCGCTTTTCCATCGTCCAAACATTTAAAATTTTGAGAAGGCTGTTGCACATTAAATCTGTCGTGGTTAAAATAAAATGGATCTTCTTACATTGGGCAGGCCTGGTCGGACGAGGTTGTAATCGTAGCGTGGGTTCGCTCAATTGCAAGTGCGTAGCAATATTATGATTGGAGGGTTCTCAGAATCGTTCTTTACGCGTACCAAAACAATATCCAGTGTATAGAGGATAGGTGCACTTTAAATAAGCGCCCACTGTACAGAAACACTTACTTTTTTACGTCACAAACTGAAGGCCCATATCAGTTTATGTGTGTCGCGACCAACAGGAGATGATTTCGCCTTCCTTCGCCACACTTAGTGACACAAAAAACATATGTCATACGGATTTCTATACAGTATACGCGCTGGTTAAATCTGCCCAGTTTTTATGACTTCACGCTCATCGAGGTTGCGTCATGTGCCAATTAAGTTTTTGTCCTCGTCCTCCGACTATAATTCAAAATTACGATGTAGATTTCCGGGTTTTTTCCTTCAGTATAGATCCCGAACCATCACCAATAGCCCATTGTGTAGATCTGGTGCGACGTTAACCAACGTTTTGGGAAGAAGAAAGCTTTCGAAATCGGAGGTTGCAAGTTCGATACCAGTTTTTAAAATAGCGCCGGTCTCACAATCGGTAGGGTGCGCGTTTTTTTTCCTCATCGTCCAACCATAACATTCGTCGTGTAAAGGGGAATTGGGCACATTAAATCTGTCGTGGTCGCCAAATCGGTTAGATTTCGTGCCGACCTGATAGAGATTGTGGCGAGCTTTTTTTATCAAAGGAAGAATTGAAAGATCGATTTCCAAAGTTTTGGGAAAAGCAGAATTTTCGTAATCGGAGTGTTGCAAGTTTGATGCCAGTTTTTGAAAGATTGGTGAACTTGTATAATCAGAATGGTAAGATTTCTTTACTAAACGTCCTACCAAACATGCGCCGCAAAGGGGTAGTTAAATCTAGCTTTTTTTATTAATCGGAAACATTCGATTCACGATTCATTTATATTAGACGTGATTGGAATAAAGTAAAAATTAAAATATCCATTGACAACGAAACAGATTTAAAATACGTTAGTACCATAATTCAAACAAAATTTACGCAATCAGAAAGGGTAGAAATAAAAAATTCAAGGGAAACAAAACGAAGCACCATCCCAATAATATGAAAACCCTGAAAGTTGCGAATTTCAACTTTTAAAATTCCCGAGTTGGGAAAATTTATGCCCAAGAAAATTATTATTAACAATTTAAGGAAGATTATAAATTGCCCATTCATTCATAATACAAAGCCATCAATGATTGCAGGGTATACAAGGTGAGAAAGAGTTTACAAGAAACTTCATTCAATTTTCTGCAATAAATTATTCGCAAGTAAAAACTTACCGGAATAAAATTGAACAAAAATATTAAAGAAAAAAATCTTGTGTAATAATTTAGAAAATGCAACTTACTATCCAAATGGTGCCGTCTGCAGGTGGCGATTCTTAGTCGTAGTTTTCCCCTAGAGACGGGTCTCCAGTCCGCATCGTCGGAATCCGATACCCATGCCAAAGATGCTAGGTTCGAATCCCAGAGATGGCTTGGCATATCGAGATAACGACGATGGGATAAAGCTTCTACTTAATAATTACATGACATTTTATTTCAATAACACATTATAGTTTTTATTTATTTTTTATGCATTTACAATGAAATATTCAAATATTTTTGTTTAACAAATTTTTAAATGTGACATTCCACTCTTTGTAGGGATGTTTCTTGTCACTATCATTCCAGTTTTTCTGAATCTTCTCCTTCGCCGTTAGAGTTTCGTCAGCGGAACGTTTCTTTCCTCTTTGAACACCTAAGGTTAAAAAAAATATATTTAACGCAGGAGTGTCCAAGTTTCGGAAAATTTTAGAGAGGTGTTTACACTGTTTTAGGCATTATTTCAAAGATATTCAGAATTTGATTTATTCGTTTTTTTTTTTGGCCCAATATACCAAGCCAATGCCTTTTAATTATTTTGCTTCTGATACAAAATTCTAAAACAAGTAACCTTTTTTAAATTGCTTTACAGAAGGACAATTACAACAATGAATTTGTGGCACAGTATTTTCCAACTGTAGTCAGAAGAGATAAAAATTTCAACTAATCAAAAATTTTAGTTGCTATAAAATAAATGTGTGCATATTAGATAGTTACATTTGCTTTAATTGATCAGGAAGATCGTGGATCATTACCGCTGCTACTTGTAATTCGTTATAAAGTAAATTTTTCTCATTCTGGTGGTTTTTACAATTTGGGGATGTGAATAAGTCCAACTATCGATTTCCAAGTCCACAACCATCTTCTAAAGGTTGAAAACCATTAGTTTATATATATATATTTTTTTGTAGTATTTTAAAAATGGGGGAAAACTTGTTTAACTAAATAAAGGAAACATTTGTCTTTAGTTATTTGTTCAAATTGTAACATAGCAAGTTAGATTAAGAAATCTGTGATTTGGAACTGTACTTTTTTTGAAAAATCATTATACTGGAATTTTAAATGAAATAGAAATCAACGATGTCAGGCTTCTCTAGCCCTACAAATCAAACAATTCCATGATTTTAGTAATATTGCGACAAGGCTGAACCTCAAAACTTGGAACCCATTTTTCTCAAAACTGTCAATTATATAGGATTTGGGTATTAAATAATCAGATTTTTTTTAAAACAAAGATTTTTGACAGGAAACAGGTTTTATGCATTTTAAGTTAAATGAATTAGCCACAGGATATTATTAGATTTAACAATATTGCTATTCTACAGTAAATACAATTAACTCTATACATTATAATTTTAACGACGCCAACATTGCAAATGAAAAGAAAATTATGTTCACTTACCTTTTGAATGTTTCTCTTCATTAACTTTAATGTTTGAAGGGCCATGAGAATTCATTTCCGACGATGGTAGTTCAGCAAATGCAGGTCGAAATAAGCCCGTTATTGGCGTATTTTGTTCCATCTGGTCCAAAATAAAACTTGCAGGTGTGCTAAAAATGAGCTCGCTCTTCTTTATTTCTTTCTTTTTGTTAACTCTTATGTTTGTATGGCCATGGGAATTAATCTCTTGTGATGCTAGGTCAGCAAAGTCAGGTTGAAATAAGCCGCCAATTGCTGAAATGTTTTCTTCTGTTCCTCGCACTTCATGTCCACATTCTGTAAAAGAACAAAAAGTTACACATAAATATAATATTTAAAATACATACAACTGAAGCAACATTAAAAAAAATGCATATGTGCTAAAACCGAGTTTACTTTTTATTTATTTATTTCGGTTCAAGTTGTTAAAAATAAGTTTGAAAAATTCATTCTTAAAATAAAATTAAAGGAAAATGTACAAAAAAAAAAAAAAAGAGCAAAATTTAATGACATTGATAAATTACTTTTCTAAACTTATACAAAATAATTCTCTTTTAATTGTTCCTTATTTTATCTATAGTTCTTATTTTCTGAAATTAATAATACTGAAAAACTTAATTTTCTTTTATTTGAAATCTATGATTTTTTTTAAAATTATTATTTGAGAAAGTGTTTGCAGATTTTTTACTTTAATCATGATTAGTATACTAGGAAAATTAAATGAATGTGTTACTATTTGGAATGCATGGACCAAACTTGTAATAATGATTTCAATAAAAGGAATTATTTTCCTATAGATGCATTATATATTAACAGAAATTTAGGCATTGTATATCCAATATTAAGTTCCCTACTTTATCTGGGTTTTCCAATAATTCCAAATTGCATTTGCAAATAATAACCAATTTTTTACACATTCATTGAAGACTATAAAAATAGTGCAAAAAATAATAACTTAGTATGTATAAAAAAAAATTAAAAATTTGTATTTTTGCAAAGAAAATAACAGGGTTTGTATGCATTTTCAGAAAATAAAATTGATTTTTTAAAGGACCTAATTCTTTAATGCAAACAACTTGTATTTATTTGTAACAAATAGAAAGGTAACATAGCATAAAAAATATAATTTAAATACTTAAAAATAAATTTAAGTCAAAATAAACAAGCTAAATTTACCTCCTACATCCTGTTCATGATTAACTTCATAGGGTTGTGGAACGTCATCATTGAATTTTTCACAGTCTGGTGGTGTTGAAGAAATTTGTGGGATATCCATAACAAGTTTTGGTCCATAATAGCTATTATCTTCAGATATCTCGCTACAGCTCAAATCTGAAGTATTTTCACACTTCTCTTTTTGCAGGCCCAAATTTGAATTTTGTCTACAAGGCTCTGTATCTTCAATATTTTGTCTTCTTGGCTCTGTATCTGTATTATCTTGTATATCGGCCTCTTCATTTAGGTCCTGTTCATTATTAACTTCATTAGGTTGTGGAACTTCTTCATTGAATTTTTCACAGTCTGGTGGTGTTGAAGAAATTTGTGGGATATCCATAACAAGTTTTGGTCCATAATCGCTGTCATCTTCAGAGATCTCACTACAATTCGAATCTGAAGTATTTTCACACTCCTCTTCTTGAAGGTCCAAATTTGAATTTTGTCTAATTGGTTGTGTATCTTCAGCATCTTGTCTGTCAGCCTCATTTGGGCTTGCACAGGACTTTGTATTTTCAGTATCTTGTCTTCTTGGTTCTGTATCATCTTTTATATTGGCCTCTTCATTTGGGCTTGCATGGGACTCGCTATCATTCCTCTGGACGATGTATTTTTCTGCCAATAAACACAGCCAAGCAGGATGCAGTTTTGCTTCAGGTGGTCGAAAACTTTTTAATTCACTATAGCAGTTTACCGATCTATTTTTGATTTCAAATTGAAGTTTTCGACTGCTTTGCCCATCTCGGGTTATAACTACAACAGGTGTTCGATGCATGGTCACATGGGAATTATTATCTATTTTTATACGGCTATCGGACCCTTCTAGAATTTCAAGCATTTTATCAGAAGAATACAACCCATCAAAGTAAGGCTCATATAAAGCAATCATTCTTTTACCCAAGCAACATTTCCAAAAATATTTGTATCCTGTTGTTCCTTTCCACACTTTTCCAACCAGGGATTCACCACAAGCTTCCATAACCGATTGCAAAATTGCTTTTATGCAAGAATTGTTATCTCCTTGAAAATACAATGTATTTTTAAACTTAGTTTTACAATCAAAGCAATCAATCCACTTGCTGATAAAAATTTCTGTGGAAATGTTTTGGGCGACACACCATTTGTCAACAAAAATGGCACTGTCAATAGGGGTCAGATAACCATTTAATGATGAACTTCCAGAAGAAAATGCTTGGCATAAGTCTAAAATTGAAGTATGGCATTTTGCATTTTTTGACATTTGGAAATAACTTACTCGGGGAACGTTTTCATTAACAGTTATTGTAGTAGTAGTTGGAGTAGAATTTACATGTTTTAAAGCATCAGATAATTTTCTGTGTTCAAATAAGTGACTTGGTGGACATGTATTGGTGCAGACAAGTTTCATTCCACATTGGTCCACAAGAGTAAAATATTCAAGTGGGTTATTACAATCATTAATTGTAAAATGGTTACAATGAGTTTTTATTTGATTTAAAATTCTGTCATTATGAAAGCCAAGTTGGGTAATAAATTCAAATAGTCCATGGTAATGGAGACCAGGCCAACCACAACTTTCATTATCTAGGGGATAATGTTCATAGATGATATTGTTGCGACAGGCTAGAAGTTCCGTAATTCCTGGCAATTCATGGAGTCGTTGATTTTGCTTTAATCCGTAAACAACAGTCACGTACGAAAACATACCGTTGTACATCCTGTAATGATTTATGAAAATATTATAAGTGACAAATATAATTCACAAAAATAACATAATTGAATAAATAATGTATTCTGAAAAAAAATCTGCACTATTTTAATAAAATAAATTTATAATACAACAAATAGCACAAAATCTTGGGAAAAAAAACTATGCAAATTTTTTTTTTAAAGAATTTATTTAAAAAAAGGTATGGAATATAAAATATTTAATAGAACTAAAATAATTTAAGTATTTAAAAATAATACATTGAAGATAATCAATTAGCTTTTTTACTTGGCAACCTTGATTTATGTGCAGAGCAACTGCTCTAAAGATTGCATGTAAGAAACATAATTGACTGCTCGAAGGTACCAGTGTTTGGTTTTTTTCGTCAGACTTTTCATTATTTTAAAGAATTGTTTTTCTTAAAACAATTCTTATTACATTATGGAAAAGGATTTTCTGTATAATAAAAGTTGCTAACAACTAATTACCCAAAATAAAATAATTAAAAAAAAAAATCTGGGTAAATAAAAAAATAAAAGATTTCAGAATATAACAAATTTAAGAATTTGTTTGAAAAAGATCCTTATAGGTTAACAGAAAAGCAAGTTAATTTTTTATCACATTGTACATTGCTCAAATAACATGGTATTGCATTGAATTGAATTTTTTTTAAAAATTTAAACAGTATAAACCCAGGATTAAAATAAAAAGAAGTATGTAAATGGACAATTATAAAAAGGGTCGATTGGTTTATGAAATCAGTTGACAAAAAAAAAATCAATTGCCCCAATGTCATTAAATAAGTTTTAAAGAATAATCACACTTAAATTTTCAATACTGAAATAGGTTTCATTCATTGAACTTACTCTGCAATTACTCTTTATAGTTTAACTTTTACATACCTAAAAATTTTTTACAGCTATTTTCTCAGCTAATGCCTTAATAGGTAGACAATGCTTTAATCCATAGACAACAGGGTACTGAGGATAAACATAAAAGTATTGATTAAGGTCATTAAATAATTAAAAATTTTAAGAATAATAACAATGATTTCAGTTACAGAATATATTTGTTAACATTAAAAAATGCAATTCTAACAAAAGAAATGTATGCAACTAAATGTTTTATTCAGTCTTTCAATTACTTGCATTAATCCGTAGACAAAAGTATAATACAATTATTGCCAACGCTAAGTTATTCAAAACACATATCTTTAATAAATCAAAAAATTTCAATTTAAAGCTAATAATTTTAAACACAAAAATTGGGAACAGATGTAGTATAGGACATTTGGCGCGTTTTTGATTTTGGCGACGAAAAATTGCCGTTAAACAGCGCCAAATGTTCCGCAATTAGAATTTTAGTAATAAAAGATAATCTTAAGAATCCTCCAAAACAAGTTATTACAAACAAAGGGAACCGAACCCCACCCATCGTAATGCACCCAATGTTAATCCAACCCAATTTACGAAAACACGAACAGAAATGCCCCCAGTGTTAATCCAATTAGTCAAATTTCCAAAAACCTACGCAAAATGTGCTCAGTGAGCAAATATCTCCCAAAAAGTATGTTACTAATCAAAAAACAGTATATCCACACAGAAAACAACTTAAATTCTTGATTTATAAAGAATTTATTGAAATTCGCAAAAAATAAACAAACCAAGTATTACACACTGATGAAAACACTCAATTAAAAAGAACTACAATATTAAAAACACTTACCGAAATGACTCCGTTATAAAACTACCACTTAAATCAGAAAGTTAACTAAAGAATGACGCAATTTCTGCGACCTGTATTTTTATATCTTACACAAGGGTGACGTGTGCAAAAACGGGAATCTTGTGCAGTAATGAGAACATTCCAGAACCTTCATTGTTTGTTTAATTGCTTTATGTTAATTGGATGAAATTTGGCGTGAAAGGTTGCCAAGTTTGGCGATTTATCGTCATTCTTGGCACTTTTAAAATGTATTTAATTGAAAATGATGAAAAATATACGTTTACGCCATCTTTATTGTTTTTGATTTTATTTCAGTATCTAATTTTTTTCCCCGCAATGGGCACGCTATGCTAAGTGGGAAGACAGAATACAGTATAAAACTAACTATTTCACTATTACACACTGAATAAAAACCCAAGTTAAAGAACTACAATATCAAAAACACTTACCGAAATGTCTCCGGAACAGAACTAACTGATAAAACAGAAGGTTAACGGAAGAATCACGCAATTTCTGCGACGCGTCATTTTATATTCTACACAAGGGTGACGTGTGCAAAACCGGGAATCGTGTGCAGTAATGAGAACATTCCAGAATCTTCATTAGTTGTTTAATTGTTTTCTGTTAATTGAACAAAATTTGGCGTGAAAGGTTGCCAAGTTTGGCGATATATTGTCATTCTTGGCACATTTAAAATGTATTTTATTGAAAATACTGAAAAATATGCGTTTACCTCTTTATTGTTTTTGATTTTATTTCAGTATCTCTAATTTTCTCCAAGCCTACATATGTTTAATTGATAGTTAGGGTTAACAAAATGTGTCAACAGAGTTAGGCGTAGTTGCGATATTTGTCAAGTTTTTTGTTGTTGATGAAAAAGTTTAAAATGTGTGTAAATCTGATTGAAAATGTGTCCACACAATTAAAAAAAAACTGTGAATGTACTGATTGCAGCAAGAAATAAAAATTTGGCGATATTTTCATGCAAATTTGCTTTACTATGGGTATTGCTTGTTTTAACTTTTTGTGGTCAAATTGGCGGTTAGAAATCGCATAACATTTATAATCAACTAACAATCATACAAAACAAGAAGAAAAATAAATTACTTCCCCAAATATTTAAAAAAAAAACATAATTGTGTAAATGAAGGAGTGTTTTAAAAGAATAATAACTTTTTTATCTAAAATAATTTCAAAAGTCCCTTCTGTATCTGATTATTGCTTGTATATGTATATAACAAGAGAGAGCAGAGCCAAACACTGATTGTCTTTTGTGCATTTGTTTGTATGTACACATTTTTTTTGTAGTTTTAAGTAATGCAAGAAAAGATTAGAAAGAAAGAAACAATCATCTTGTTTATACGACACTATTTGGCAATCTTTTTTTGGTCGTCAAAAGTAACACGATGATGATTGAACATGATGGTAACACCTTAAGCGTAGCGTTACCATGATTTAATAGAATATTTACATTTTTTCTATTGTGAAATTTTACACTACGCTTAATAAATAAATTAAAAATCAAATAAGGGATAAAAAAAAAATACTATTTAATTTGAAAAGTTGAAGTAGAGTTG
The DNA here is from genome assembly GCA_963932185.1 of Troglohyphantes excavatus. Lineage (NCBI taxonomy): Eukaryota > Metazoa > Arthropoda > Arachnida > Araneae > Linyphiidae > Troglohyphantes > Troglohyphantes excavatus. The sequence goes on from OZ010667.1 coordinate 63,014,257, forward strand.
CACAAAAGGGCTATTACAGATGGCACATAGTACGTCAAATTTTAGAACTTGAGTTAGTTTTCTTTTTATTTAGTATCCCCCTGCGATTTGGTACCCCACTTTTTAAACTTGAACTTCATGAACAGTATCAAAAATACGTTGTTCACTTGGGACTCTACACAAATGACTTGCGTCCATTCTGTTCATATACAGTTGATACCCACTTCAAGCAGTGGCTTCGGGCACCTAGATACAGTAATGCCTACATTGTGTAGCGGCATTGTCTAAAAAAAATCTTCAAATTGTAATAAATTCGTGGCTTTTATTTGTGTTTATAAATTGGGAGTGGAGATTATATTCTGAAACTCAAAACTTGCGAAGCAAATCCGTTTTGTGTAGCAAAAGTAAAATTGCTAAGTGAAACAATGTTTTAATTTCCCACATAGTTTCTTACTCATGAACACGGCTCTCGCTAAGGGGAGCAGGCCCCTCCTCCCCAATGTTGGTAAATTCCTGTAGACTTGGCAAAATCACATATCTAGTTGGCAAATTTGTAGAATATTTGGCATTTTTATTAAAATGAAAATAACTAAGTGTCACTTAAAAAAAAATACAAACATTCTTACGGTCCTCGTAGGAGTGAAAAAATTTATAGAAACCACTGCAAAATTTTATTTTAGTCGGGGTGGAAATTTCTCATCTGAAACTCACTTTTCCCCATCCAAGGGGGGGAAAAGGTAAATTAATACCACTCTATAAAAAGTTAGTAATTTAAATCTAAAAAAGTTGGTAAAAACCGAGATTTGACTTGCCAATTTTAACGCTTCCCCCTATCTTCATTATTCAGAGAGGGGCCAGTGCTCAACCATTTTTTTTTATTTAATTCATTACCTTGCTTTTGGCAACATGTTTTTGAAGGAAATATGAGGCACATTTTGAAGGCAATATTGTCAAACGGGGTCATATAAACAAGCTAAGCAAAAAGATCAATCCTATCTCAATAACACAGACATACAAGTTTCAAAATTTAAAGGGAATGCAAATTGATTAATTTCCGTTTTTGTGAAACATTCATGTGAATCATACAATTGCTACAAAATTTGAAAATATAATTTTAACAATAGAAATTCACTCTGAAACAAATATAAATTTTTTTAAGTTACAAAATATCCATAAAAAAGCATGAAGTAAGATTGGTCCAAGAATTATTTTAATACAGATACACAAGATACATCTATGCCAAGGAGAGTGGAGACTATATAGTAATAGTAAGGTGTGCCATCTCCAGCAGTTTCTGACAGAGAGCGGGGAAGAACATTTTTGATGTCAAACTGACATACCTAGTCTTTCTGTGAGTGTGTATGTTTAATGCCGGTGACAAGCATTAAACTTTTAACATTATCTTTATGGTTTCTTGCAGGATTTTATTCTCTTTACAAACTTTTTCTGGTCAACCGTGCATTTTTCCGTCGTTCCATACTATTCTTTGATTTTCATCAGTCAATTTACGGACAAGCCCTTTGGAAATTATGAAGAATTCATGATTCGAAATGTAAATGTCAGAAAAATAATTGCTTATATGATTCATCAAAATTTTTATAAGCGAAATGATTTTTGCCTGTTTAGTAAATTATCATTTGTTCTAAAGATTATTTTAAACAAAAGATTAGCGTAAAGAAATATTTGCAACTTTAACAAATATATATCAAAAAATATACAATCGCATTAAAAAGAAATCCTGAAGGCAAAATGTTTTTAAAACAAAGTTTTGCATGTTTCAAGCAATAAAATTGAAAAGAGTTGACTTTCTAAGAGTTAAAAAATAAAACATTTATTACATTTTATTGATCCACTTCATAAAAATCGTTTTATTATTCCACTCCAAAATCATCCATTCCAAATAATTTGCACCCTGCCCGCCCTTTTTTCATTGCGATTGTGCCCTCATGCCCCTTTTTTCAAAAATGCCACCCTCTTTTGAAAAAATACCGCCCTTCTTGCCCTTTTCAGTCAAGCCCAAGCATCATTGCTTCCCTAGTTGTCTTTAAAAAAGGCATCGATTAAAAAAAAAATTGTGTGTAAATTGGAATTAAGTGAATCATGACAGTAGAAAAACAAACTCCTTTATAACTATGCGTGTTGTGAAATTACGATGATTCCAGGGTAATTTCGAGCACGAGGCATTCCACAAATCCTATTGGTTGCCTGTGCCTGCATATGAAATTCTAAGGTTTTTTTTTTCTGTGTTTTTTTAAAGAGAATATGTTTTTTTTGGGACTAGGTAGGGATTGGATTGCAAGACTAGGCATTTTATTACCAAATTTTGGATTTAGGTAGCCTTTTTATCAGTTTTGTATGGGATCTGATTCCTACTTACAGAATTGCTTTTTAGGGAAAACAAAAAATTTAAAATGTCAAATTTTAGATTTCAAGTAATATTTTCATAAAGAGACATCAATTTTGTATGGGTCTTTCCTTCGAGATAAGCCCCGAACCGTTAACAATAGCCCAATATGCAGCTCTGGCGCAATGTCAACCAACAAATCGGAACTTTTTTTTTGTTTGGTCACGGATCCGATGTGTCTATGTGTGGCCAAGCACACACATAACATACTTTTTTAAAGTGCCCTTTTAAAAACAAGAAATGCCTTTTCAAGAATGGGGTGCCCTTTTACTGCAAACAGAGCCCTGCCCCTTTTTATTTATAGAGTGAACACTGAAATGAATTTTTTAAAAGCTGTGTATATAATTTTAAGTAAAAATGCAGTGAATGGCCCTTAGAAAATTTTCTATAGGTACTCGTTATGCTAACCATACTTGACAACAAAACCTGGTTTTGTGGTCAAGCAAAAAACTCCCTCCTAAAAAAGATTTGGCGAGAAATCAGAGTTACCCTACAATAAATTTTAACACAACTTTATACCTATGACACAAAATAAATACAAATTTATTATATTTTTATAATACTTACAATATTTCTTTATAAACAATATTATTACGTCAAAATGCATTGACCAGTCACCCTGGCCAGGCTTTTCTGCAAATCTGATTACCCTTTTGAGGCAAGTTTTTATATTTTTATCATCAAGTATGGTTAGTGTAGGGAATATAGGTAAATTTCAGAAAAATTTCAAAGGGTTTCCAATTACTGAATTTTAATTTAAATAGTATATTCACCTTTTCAAAAATTAATTTGTAAATATATTCATATACATAAATAGGGAGGAATGGGTATGAAGAACTCAGTGTTCAGTAATGTAACAGACAAATTTTTTATGACTACTGTCAATTTAGGCGGTCAAAGATTGAGTTTTTCATTTGCAACGAAAATGGATGTTATCTTCAAGAAATGTGTTAGCCTTGCAAATATTGCTTTTTCAGAAGAACCCCTAAGGGTGACCATTTCATGCATTTTAACCCACAATTCGCCTTGCTTGCCATGACTGTAAATATTGGATAGAGTTGGCGTGTATGTGGATAAAAATTCGCCCATACTTGTCGTTGCCAAGTTATATGTCGTTTTGTTACGACACAAAATACATGTTTTCAGAGATTCTTTATAAACATTATTATGCCAAAATACATTGACCAGGTTACAAATCTGGTAACCCTTTTATGCAATCGCAAGGGAAGTTTTTGTTTTTTTGTCATCAAGTATGGTTAGGCATAGGTCAGATTGGAAAATTTGCCAAATGTTACGTTCCCTGCATTTTAGGGATGAGCTTAGTAGTTATTGTTAAATAGCGATAGTTATTTGATATTATAAATGAAATAACTAGTATTTCTAACTGTTATTTGATATCCCAAGTGAGATTAAAAGGCGTCAATCTGACAATTAGGCGCCCCAAAATATCAAATGCTAAATTTTCATAAAATGTTTTATTAGTTGATGGGAGGAATTCTTTTAATTAAAATACTGTTAATAATCCAACACTTAGTAATATTTCAATAAATTATTTCTATTACATAAACATATTAATTTTTCCTAATCATTTTTACATTATTAAATGCATGCGATCTAAATATACACATAACAAAATTCATTGCTATTCAATTTTTGTCAACATACACTTTAATCTTCCATTAAAATTTAGTTTTTATTTAATATTGCGCAATATACCAGACCGCGATAAATAAGAAGCTTAATAACATTTCAAATTTAAGCTATTTACCTTTTACAATGCGACGAAGAGCACCAAAGAATCGCTTTCAGTTAAATTATTCAGCTAAATGTGAAGCGAAAGCAAAATATCTTTCTATAAACCTCCACTTACCCAAAGAATTTCTATAATATAAACAAAATACACTAAAAAAATATTCAGACATTCGTTCATGACAAACACAATCGTCCCCACACAAACATTAATTGAAATATCCCATCCTGATCCTTCCCACAAAACAATAAACTTTCGTCCAATAGAACACTAAAAAAATATCCTGATTCAATCTTAAGATAATCGATTACAATATCGATAATCTCCAAAAAATATATTTTGAGCCAATGAGTTCCGATATTAAAATATTTTTTATCGTACTAATATTACAAAGTATCTTGAAATGTTTGGATTGCAATTTGGACACATGCCAATAACGAAATTACATAAATATCCCAATTCAAATTCAATCCCGTTAGTTACTGCGATGTACGATATATCACTGAGTGAGTTTGTTTCAACCAAAGCTGTCTTGCATGTGGGAACAGATCATTCTTACGTTTCCTTTTTAGTTAAATGGTAATCTTTTTTTACCTGCTTTTTTTTGACGATTTAGGTGTTTCTGGATAAAATTAAACAGCGCATCTATTAATTGTTTGAAGAACATATTTTTCAAAATATTTTTTCATAATACTGTTTTTTTGAGCAAGTAAATAACTGTTATTTCTTATAAATAATATTTTTAATTATTGGAAATTGAAATACTAATGATATTTTATAACTGTTATTCAAATATTGTTCATCACTACTGCACTTTAACCTAAAATTGCATATTCAGCTTTTTAAAACATAATTCGTAAATATATTACTGTATGTAAATAGGAAAGGGTGGGGGTATGAAGCACTTGGTGTTCAGTAATGTAAAAGACACATTTTTATAACTACTGTCAGGGTCATTCCATGTCAATTCAACGGGACCATGACACCCACCCCCCTCCGATTTTTTTAAAATTTGGTGAAAACGCTTTCGTTGTGGGTCAAAGTAAATATCTGAAATTTTTTTGATGTATCTCAAATAGTTTTTATTTTACAGACATTCGAAATTTCAGAAATTCAGCTCATCTTGCACGTTTGAGATTTTTAAAATCAGACGCATATATCTAGAGATAAAATTCTTTCTCCAGAACTATTCATTGGATCTCTAGGAAAAATTTTTGGGAAATCAATAAAAGCATATTGATGTTATAAAAAAATATTTAATTCCCCAAAATCAATAAAAATTTTCAGGAAAAAATTTGAAAGAGGCAAGTATTTGATTTTTTTTGTAGAAAAACTTACTTTATTAAATCGAAATTATCAAAAAGAGGGTCCTCTACAATTTTAATTTTTTATATATGAAAATAATTGTAAGAACATGTTTTATCATAATAAAGAATAATATTGATGGCATATAGAATCATTTGTTATTCTGATAACATTTATAAAATATTTTAATTAAATAACTTTGAAATAACAATTTTAAAGTCCCTTTAATTAAAACTTAATTTCAAGAAATTTGTTTTCTAGTCTATACGTCAGTTCAACGAGACCATGGCACTTACCACCTCCGTTTTTTATAAAAATTAGTGTAAACTCTTTCTTTGTAGATAAAACTATATATACAAAATTATTTTGCTGTATCTCAAATAGTTTTCGTATTACAGCCATTCAAAATCTCAGCTCATCTTACACATTTAAGATTTTCAAAATGAGGCGCATATATCTAGATATAAAATTCTTTCTCCAGAACTATTCATTGTATCTCTATGAATTTTTTTTTTGAAAATCAATAAAAGCATATTGATGTTATAAAAAAATATTTCACTTCCCAAAATCAATATAAAATTTCAGGAAATAATTTGAAAGAGGTAAGTATTTGATTTTTTTGTAGAAAAACTTACTAAATCTAAATTATCAAAAAGAGGGTCTTCCACAATTTTACTTTTTTATATATGAAAATAATTGTAGGAACATGGTTTATCATAATAAAGAATAAAATTGATGGCTATTTTACTCTTTATAGTAAAAATTTGCACTTTTGTCATTCTGGAACTTTTATATAATTATTTGTTATTCTGATAGCATTCATAAAACGTTTGAATTAAATAATTTTTATAGAAACATTTTGAAGTTAATTTAATTAAAACTTAATTACAAGAAATTTGTTTTCTAGTCTATAGCCATACTCAATTTTGCAATTTTCTTTTTTTTTTTGGTGATCACAGACAAAAAAAAAAAAAAATTCTCATAAATGTATGTGCCTCCCTACAAGGGCCTCCATGTATTGTAGACATTTGATTGGGACATAATGTAAACACTTGAAGCCACTTGAGCTATGGAATGTTCACATGGAGATGGACAGAAAAGAAGTTGGGAATGAACTTAGTAGTCACACTTTTATAAAGAATATCTCGGAAAGATAATTTTAATTTTGGTTAGTTAAATGGTTTTCAAATTGTAGTTAAGTTTAAAACTGAAAAGTGGAACTTTCAAAATGTAGTGTGGGAAAGATAACATCAAGTGAATGCAATTTAAGTTATCTTTTAGTGTTAATAAAGGAACTGAAGAAATTGATAGTTTGAGTTGACAGAGAACTATTGATTTTATGAATACTTTGAATGTTAACCTATTAATTTTATTTAAAGGTTTTTTTTTAATATTTAATCTATCTAGATATTTTAATTAAGTAAATGGTATCAAAATACAAATATTCATGCAAAAGTTTTAGCATTATAATTTTATTGATAAATAAAAATGTTACTTTTTTTTTTTAATTTCAACAAGTGCGAGTTTTTAGATGGCCAACAAAAGTGCAAACTTTTACTATAAAGAGTAAAAAAGCCATCTATTTTATTCTTTATTATGATAAAACATGTTCTTACAATGAGTTTCATGTATAAAAAATTAAATTTTGAAGGACACTGTTTTTGATAATTTAAATTTAATAAAGTAAGTTTTCTACAAAAAAAGATCAAATTCTTGCTTTTTCAAAAATTTTCCTGAAATTTTATATTGATTTTGGGGAATGAAATATTTTTTTATAACATCAATATGCTTTTATTGATTTTCAAAAAAAAATTCATAGAGATACAATGAATAGTTCTGGAGAAAGAATTTTATATCAAGATATATGCGCCTCATTTTGAAAATCTTAAATGTGTAAGATGAGCTGAGATTTTGAATGGCTGTAATACGAAAACTATTTGAGATACAGCAAAATAATTTTGTATATATAGTTTTATCTACAAAGAAAGAGTTTACACTAATTTTTATAAAAAACGGAGGTGGTAAGTACCATGGTCTCGTTGAACTGACGTATAGACTAGAAAACAAATTTCTTGAAATTAAGTTTTAATTAAAGGGACTTTAAAATTGTTATTTCAAAGTTATTTAATTAAAATATTTTATGAATGTTATCAGAATAACAAATGATTATATAAAAATTTCAGTATTATAATTATATTGCTAAATAAAAATGTGTTTGTTTTTAAAAAAATTTCAAGATATGTGATTTTTCAAGATGGCCGACAAAAGTGAAAATTTTTACTATAAAGAGAAAAATAGCCATCAATATTATTCTTTATTATGATAAAACATGATCTTACAATTATTTTCATATATAAAAAATTAAAATTGTAGAGGATCCTCTTTTTGATAATTTCGATTTAATAAAGTAAGTTTTTCTACAAAAAAAATCAAATACTTGCCTCTTTCAAATTTTTTCCTGGATTTTTTTATTGATTTTGAGGAATGAAGTATTTTTTATAACATCAATAGGCTTTTATTGATTTGCCTAAAAAAATTCATAGAGATCCAATGAATAGTTCTTTAGAAATAATTTTATCTCTAGATATATGCAACTGATTTTAAAAATCTCAAACGTGCAAGATGAACTGAAATTCTGAAATTTCGAATGGCTGTAAAATAAAAACTATTTGAGATACAGCAAAAAATAATTCGAATATTTACTTTGACCCACAAGAAAAGCGTTTTCACCAAATTTTAAAAAAATCGGAGGGGGTGGGTGTCAAAATCCTTTTTTTCCTGTTGATTTGATATGGAATGACCCGTCAATTTAGGTGGTCAAACATGGAGTTTTTCCATTTGCAACGAAAATGGCTTCTATCTTCAAGAAATGTGTTAGCCTTGCAAATATTGCTTTTTCAGAAAAGTCCCTAAGGGTGATCATTTAATGCATTTTAACCCACAATTCGCCCTGCTTGCTATGGCTGTAAATATTGGACAGAGTTGGCCTGTATGTGGATAAAAATTCTCCCATATTTGTCATTGCCATTTTATATGTAGTTTTGGTATGACACGAAATACGTAGATTCTTTATAAACATTATTATGTCAAAATACATTGACCAAGTTACCCAGTGTTTGTAGCAAATCTGGTAATCCTTTTATGCAACCGCAAGGGAAGTTTTTTTTTTTGTCATCAAGTATGGTTAGCATAGGTAATATTGGAAAATTTGCCACTTGTTACCATTCACTGCATTTTAGGAATGAGCTTAGCACCGTATATACTCGCGTAAAAGCTGAGAAATTTAAGTCAAAATCTTCATCAGAAAGTAGGGGGGGGGGGGGGGGGTCGGCTTATACGCGGGTCAGTAAAATTTATAAAGTAATTTGCCTAAAATGGGAAAAGGAGAGAAGTTGAAATTAAGCAGATTCTTGTAGATATGCTCCAACAGATTTCCCCGATCAAAGAATGTGCATCACATGTGCTGACTAAAGACCATTCTGCGCATCGCGGCGTAATCGTAACGCAAAATTACACTACTCGGATAAATTATCAGTTTAACTAAATAAAAAATATATATTTTAATAAGTATTTAATTTGTTTGTAGAATCTATGAAGCTAGTACATGGGTCGGCAACCTGCGGCTCGCGAGCCGCATGTGGCTCTTTTGATGTAAAGTTGCGGCTCTCCAGTTCCATACGAAAAAATTAATAATTTATTATCAAAACCCTTAAAAAATAAGAAAATATAAGTACGTAATTTCTCAATAGCTTCATTTTTCATAATCTTGAATTACAAATCGCCACAATAAGTTTCATTGTGGTATCGGTAGATACCACAATGAAACTAAATGAACTAAATCTAAAACTGCAAGAAAAGTTCAACCTAGCATACGCCTTGCTTGAAGAAGTAGTTTGTTTCGAAAAAAAATTACTTCTTTTTGTTGAAGATATGGAGAGCGGTAAATTACTTCATTTTAAAAATCTGAAGCAATATCGTGATGAGACCAATGTAACTATTGAGACGAATTACTTCAGCATAGCTTTAAAAAACATGAAGGATGGATTTGCTGAGATATTCGAGCAACTCAAAACAAACAAAAGTACTCTCGCGTTCATAGTAAATCCTCTAAACACAAATACAAATGAGATCAACATTGAGCCATTTGAAATTGATGCTGGATCGCTCCAAATGCAATTGCTAGATTTGAAAATCAAAGACTTGTGGAGTGGCAAGTTCAGAGAACTAAAGAGCAAGTTGGAAGTCCAGAAATGCATGAACATCGCGCAGCACAAGTGGACAGCTCTAAAAGAAATTCCGCGAGTTGAGGCCCTCATATTCTTCGCATGGAAGAGTCTTCCAGAATGATACAGCGAGGTGAAGAAGTTGGCAAATGGAGTGCTGACGATCTTCGGGTCGACATATTCGTGCGAGCAAGCGCTCTCTTGCATGAATATAATAAAAGGTAAAGTTAGAAGTCAACTAACAAATAAAAATCTAGAGTCGTGCTTGAAACTTAAAACAACAAGTTATAAACCATATTTAATCAACTTTCAAAGGCATGCAAAGCCAATGCTGTAACTATTTATATTTGTGTTTTTATATGAATAAATATTTTTCCGTATTTAAAGCCGTTTATTTTAAATCAAAAATCAATATATATATAAGCAAATACTATAATATCGAAACGAATTTTTTTGTGGCTCTTTAAAAATAGGGAAATTTTGTAAATTGTACCTTTTGGCTCTTCCGTTTCAATAGGTTGCCGACCCCTGAGCTAGTATATGTTACTTTAATAGGATTTTGGATGGAAGACTAACAATTATATTCACAATCGCAGATAACCCACGGTTTACATGCAAATCGGGAGGTAAACCTAAGGTTATTGATGAAACCCTATTCACAAGACCGGTTTTCGCCAAATCGGCGGAATATCTACAGGAAACTAAACCTCGGTTTATACTACCAAGATTGGCAGTACAAACCCTGGTTTTAGTTCTAAACAAAATGGCCGCTTATACGATCGCTCTGTTAGGCTTAAAATATTTTGTTAAAAATCTATTTAGGGACAAATATTTCTCAAATAAGTACTTAAGTCGGAACTTTTTATGCATTGAACACTAAAAATTGCCCATACGAACTTATTCAGTGTACTTTTTATTAAAATCGATGCAACATAAATGTTGTCGCTACGAGATACCCGGATGGACAGATCTGTTCTTCGAGTACCTATTTATCGTAGGTTTTGTGGTGTAGTGGTTCTCTCTCTCTCGTTTGTTTAATAAATGTTGAAGTACTATAAACCGAATCACAAAAATTATTCCGGTATGAGACTGGAAAGAAGGAGGGATAATAGGAAGGAGGCCATTGTACATTGAAATTGGTGCAACAAACAAGTACATTTTAGTTTCGAATTCCACTTTTTGTTTTGCTTGCAACAAAAAATTAATACCTAGATTTATCAATTAAATGAGTTTTAGAAGGACCAAAAGGTAGTAATGAGGTGCTAAAACCACAAGTTTAAATATTTTTAAAGCCAATTATCTAGGATTTTAGCAAGGTGGGACAGTTTTCAGTTTGGGTGCAACAAGCAACTTGTCAGTTTTCGAATTTTAATTTTTATCTTGCTTGCAAATTTCTAGATTTATCAATTAAAATCAGTTTCAGAAGGACCAAAAAGAAGTTTTGAGGGGCCAAAACCACAAGTTTACCTATATTTAAAGCCAATTATCTAGGATTTTAGCAAGGTGGGGCAGTTTTCGGTTTTGTGCGCAACAAGCAATATTACATCGTCAGTTTTCGAATTCTAATTTTTTCCCTGCATCAACCCAATTACATTGATTTATCAATTTAAATCAGCTTTAGAAGGACCAAAATGTAGTTATGAGGTGCTAAAATCATAAGTTTACTTATTTTTAAAGCCAATTATCTAGGACTTTAGCAAGGTGGAGCAGTTTTCGGATTTGGTGCAACAAGCAATATTACATCGTCAGTTTTCGAATTCCAATCTTTTCCCTGCATCAACCCAATTACATTGATTTATCAATTAATGTCAGTCAGACGGATGAAAAGGCAGTCATTATAGAGGCTAGACAATAAAAAAGTTTATCTATTTTAAAGCCCTCAAGATGGTAAAAAGCCACCAATAATACTATGATTTTAGCAAGGAATTTTATTTTAGAATGGGACATTAATTCTGAACTTTCATTAGTAATTCAATGTGCTTGTATTTAAATGTATATGTGCTTTTATTCATGTATTTAAAAATATTTCTTCATAAATTTGTCAATTCACATTTTTCGTTCACTTTCCAAAACAGAAATCTCTGAATGTATACAATTGACACGTGTGCATTGTCGACCAATGAAAGAAGTCGTTATATTTTTCGAAGGCACAACCTCGGAGTAACCACGGTGTACAAATTCCCCAGTCGAGCGAAGGCTGTGAATAAGTTTCCGACGAAATCCCCCGATTTCCTTCAATCCTCGGTTTTCGTAATCCACAGTTAATCGCTGGATTTTCCAGAACTTGTGAATAAGAGGGTAAGAAGTTGACATCGTGCGTAGCGAACCCCTTAAAAGTCAATGTCTTTCTTACTCGATTGCAATAATTAAACAACATTTATTTCCCCAATACAGATTTTATTCCTTAATAATATTATGTAAAGAAATTAATAGTTGTCTTATTAGAATTTTGGATGGAATTGCCTTTTAAGAAGATAAAATCGGGACGTCGCTAATATGCGACTTCTAGCTCTAATTTCAAGTCATTTATTTCGTAATAAAAACTAAATATTTGAATAAGAAGTATACATTCATCCATAATATATACTAGTATTTCCTTCCGAGGTGGATAAAAAAAAATTTCATCCGTATTTAATCGCGACAGTAGTCAACAATGTTGACCAAAAATAGTTGAAGTTTTCTAAGTTTTTAAATTTTTACAAAACGATGTTTAAAATTACATATTTTGGTATTTAAGTTTATGGTTTAAAATATTTCATTATGATATTGAGATAGATGTAATTCAAGAAATCCGATGGAGGTTTGAAAGACACAAGAACATTGCGAGTGGTATATACTTTTTAAGCACGAAGGATCGTCATGAACTTCGAGAAAGGCCGTTTCTCCAGCCTCTTTTTTTTAATTTTTGATTTCTCAGCTGAAATATTTATTTTAAGAATTTAAATGTCACTGTATTTTCGACGATTTGCCGATTTTAATCGGAATTTTTCATGTACGAAAATACAACTCGGCTTATAAGCGAGTTTTCAATTTTGGACAAAATATAGCCTTAAAATTAGGGGATCGCCTTATACACGAGTATATACGGTAGTTATTATTATATAACAAAAGTTATTATGATATTATAATGAAATAACTAGTATTTTTAACTATTATTTGATATCTTAAGCAATTTTAAGTCATCAATCTCTGTATAATGAAACAGCAGATCTATTAATTGTTTGAAGAACATATATTTTTTTAATTTTGGTTTCAAAATACTGCTTTTTTGAGCAAATGAATAACTGTTATTTCTTATAAATAATATTTTTAATTATTGGAAATTGAAATAATGATATTTTATAACTGTTGTTCAAATATCGCTCATCACTACTGCATTTTAACCTAAAATTGTATATTCATCTTTTTAAAACATAATTCGTAAATGTATTAATGTATGTAAATATTAAAACCTAACAGATGAATTTTTATGACTATTGTTGATTTAGGCGGTGAAATGCACTGAACGGTCAATCTAATTTTTTGGATGTTACCCTTTCGACAACCCTGCAGGAGGAAGATGGCAGTTCTTTTATTGGCAACAAAACCAGCTTCTGTTGTCAAGAATATTTAAACTTGTGAATATTGCTTTTTCAGAAAAGTCGCCAAGCGTGACCGTTCAATACATTTTAACCAACAATTCCCTATTTGCCTATAGTCGGGGACACCCTAAGTTGGGCATGAAGCGAAAGGTACGATGAGTAAACAAATTCGATTGAGACCCTGATTGGCTAAAAAAGAAACATCCACTGTTTTGAAAACAAACGGAAATGTATCAGTCATCATATTTGGCGTTGTTATCGCCTTTTTTCTACTGCTTTTATGTGAAATTGATAACACTTCTGATGGGAATGAGTCATTCTGCTGATTGAGGAGCTCGATTTGGGTATAATGTAGGTTTAATATGCAGAATTACAATAAACAATTTTCTAAACTAAATTACAAATTATGCTTTTTCTGACGAAAATAATTTTTTTCAAATATCACACTTTTTAAAACATTTGTAAAACTATTTCTTTCGAAAAACTACATAAATGATATAGTTAAAAAAGTTAATCGATTAACTTGATTTGGATATTGCATTGTATATTTTTGCATTGATTTTATTTGACAATTGTCCTTAAAGGGAAATTTTTTATTAAAATGTATTACTTTAATTCCACATTCGAAATCGTTATCCGTGGGTTACGTGTTTTTTTTTTTTAATGGTGCAGGGATAGTAATCGGAAGGTTGCGACTTCCGTTCCTCGTCGTCCAATAATTTGACGTGGTATCCGTCTCGGATTAAATGTTCTCTCAATAATTTACAGATCCCGTGATGACCGGAATTTTTTCGAGGTTGAAATCAAATGGTTGAAAGTTCGATCCTCCGTTTTGGGAAGAGCAGAGTTTTCGTAATCGGAGGTTTGCAAGTTCGATCCCAATTTTTGAAAGTGTGCCGAGCTCGTAATCAGAAAGGTGCGGGTTCATTCTTGAATGTCTTAGAAAACGCAGAGTTTTTGTAATCCTAGGTTGCAAGTTCGATCTTACTGTTTAAAACAGCGCAAGGATCGTAATCGGAAGGTTGCGAGTTCCGACTTCGTTGTCCAACCATTCCTGTGTAGAGGGAAATGGAGCAGGTTAAATCTACCGTGGTCCAAATGTTCTTATATTGATCAGAGCCTGTGATGCCTGGTCGGAATTCTGGCGAGGTTGAAATCAAATGGTTGAAAGTTCAAACCTCAATATCCTAGAAGAGCAGATTTTTCATAATCGGGAGGTTGCACGTTCGATCTTAGATCCCTTTTAAACCGAAATTGGGTTTTATTCTCTGATTTAGTCATTTTTTATGTAATCATTCTATACTTATTAACCTTGTGCATTGCAGCACTTATTGTTTGGCGCAGCATATCCTTAGCAGCTCTTGCGCCACTAAACCTAACCAATTGATCCTAATTTTTGAAAGTGCCGAGCTCGTATTTAGAAAGATGGTAGTTCGGTCTCAGTCTTGGGAAGAGCAGAGTTTTCGTAATCGGAGGGTTGCACGTCCGAACCCAATTCCCTTCTATCGTCGATTATTTTCTTTTTTAAACCGAAATTGGTTTCTATTCTCCGATTTGGTCATTTTTTTTATGTAATCATTTTATGACAAAACGTCGCCCCATCTGAATGTCTTCTCTTTCAATTAATATAGAACTCCGTTTTCGAAATAAGAATACCTTAAAGCAGTCTTCTGATGGTTCGGACACAGACATTGGGCAAGTCATCATCGTCATTCACAACTTGACCGCTGTTGGAATTTCATTTCTTTTGTAGATGCACAATTCTACAAAACATATGCATAATTCCTATAATACTCGACAAGGTGAAATCGCCATATTTTGTTAATCTTGCGGACTTTTGTGCTTTTAAAGGACGTTTTTTTTCATGGAGTTGATAATACGCCCTTAACTTAATAATTGGAGTTGATAATACTTTAAATTCATTCTGCATATGTCTGATGCTAGTGATTGAAACGCCAGTTTAATTTGATGTCTCCAACTTTTAAACATGACAAGATTTCTGAGAATTTTCCTTTTTTAATTTATGATAAATGTTGGCAACAAGCGCTACGCACAATATGCAAACTGTGATGTGACGTAACCGGTTATGATTTCTTAATAAAAGTAAGAAGCGGAGTCTCGGTTTATATGAGATCCGCGCTATTCACTTCAAGCATGACTCGACTGATTTCTTTCCCAATTATCCAACATATGGTAGCAGAGCAGCGTGGTTTCGTCCGTGGTTACTTTCGTAGTTCTTTCAATGATTCGAGAATTTTAAACTATTACTAAACGGTGTTTCGAGAATTGTCAAGCATGTCTGAATGTAAAAGTTTCGACTTCGAGAAACTGAATGAACAAAATTATCGTATGTGGAAGTTCAACATGCAACAACTGTTGTGTAAAGAGGACCTGTGGACTATTATCTACGAATCTGAAAAACAGCCAACTGCAGATGCCGACGCTAAAGAGATGCAGAGGTATCGTTCGAGGAATAACAAAGCCTTTAGATTGATTGGTTTGGCTGTGGACGACCGACTGAAGGAGCACCTCATAGAATCGAAAGATGCGGTTGCTGCGTGGGAGAAATTAAAAGAAGTTCTTGAACTGTCATCAATAGCACGGCTGGCTTCTTTGCGGAGGAAATTTCTGGAACTCAAGTACACTGGAGAATCAATGGCTGCGTTCATCAGCAAAATTGACAGAGCGGCTAAAGAAGTATGCGAAGCTGGTGGAAAGGTGGACGACTGTGATTTGGCTTATCAAATGCTGGATAAACTTCCGGAGGAATTTGAAGGTTTGGTATCTCAAATATACCAGGAGTAGGGTGCATCAAACGCCCCTCTAGAAAAAAATCACTTTGTCCCCAATCTAAAAATGTTCCATTAGTCATAAAAAGTTGACATACCAAATATTTTCGATTTATAAACACTTTTAGGGGGTCCTCAACAACCTTGAAATTTCGTTTTTTTCGAGTAAAATCCCCAAATTCAGCATTTTTCATACTTAATTACTTTCATATTTTTTAACTATTATTTTATGATATTTAAAGAAAAATTATTGTAATGAAGTAAAATATGGATAATATAAATATTTAATGTTAATAAACTATATTAACAATAAATTCAGGTGACTTCATTCTTCATTGATTTCAGGTGACTAGTGACAAATTTAGCTTTGTTTACAATTTACAGTAAAGTACATTTCCTGTTTATTTCAACTTATGGTTTTCATTTTTAACGGATTTACTACTTTTGTTCTGAATCGATTTTATAGTTTTATTTTGTTTATTTATACTTTTAATTCTAAAAGAATAAAAATAAAAGTAAAGTGAATAAAAAAATTAGTTCTAATTTAATATTAAATTATATTATTAGATCTACTAATGATTTTGATGAACGAAGTGACACAAATTATGTAAAAAAAATATTGATTTTGAAGGACTCTCAAGAAGTACTCAAAGTCATCATCGATATAAAGGAACGGGAACCAGTTTATTCATCCCATACGACATTATGCAGAAACCTAATATTGTTTCAACTAGCTATGAGCCCAGGGCAACAGGCAGCATATACAAAAACATTACAAAACTAGGAGGAGATACATGTACAATTGCAGCATCTTACGCAACAACAGACAGAACAAGAATAGGCAAGTTGCAATGGAAATTTCAACAGCTTGCAAGTAAGAGTGGTGCTTTCTTAAATATACAACACTGCATTGGAATAAAAAACTTTCAACAGCAATGGCCAATAAGTACAAAATAAAAAAACTTTCACCAGCAGAAGATTCTTGGTGTGCCTGTTTATCCCCAAGGAACTAATAGTAAATGCGACTCAATCATTGCCGACTTAATATATGAGCAACTGACTTCTTAGCAATGTACAAACAATTATGAACATGATATTTGACACAACTTCTTCCAACACAGGCCATGTTACTGCTGCTTGTGTCAGAGAGCAAAATAAATTGGGACACAAACTTCTTTGGTCAGCTTGCCGCCTTCATATCAGAGAAGTCATTTTGTCTCATGTTTTGGTGACTTAAAGGTCAACTAGGTATAACCTTATTTAAACTATTATTATATAACTATTAAGGTTATATAACTATTAAGGTTACTAGGTATAACCTTATTTAAACTATTTTGTAACAATTTTGATCAAGATGGTGGTGGATTTGAACCATATGACCCAAAGTCAGTGAATGTGCAAGTGAGCAGCATAGTTAATGATCTTGGAGCTAGTGCAATCCATGCAGCAAAATGTGCCATCGATACTAGAAAATACAGAGATGATTATATGGAATTCACAAAGTTTTGTCTAATATACTTTGACTTTCCCAATATTACACAAGCAGTAAAATTAAACCGACTATGTTCTCTTATAACGTACAAGGTTGTCCATCCCATCATATCTGAAAGTGCAATTAGTGCTTTTGAAAACCATTACTGCTAGTATCTTACAGAAGAGGTGGTTCCACTTGTACTTTGGAGCAACAGAGCTCCACCACAAGAACTAAAAGCTATCGCTGATGCAATGCTAGCTACAAAACTAAATTCCACTGATACTGCTTTTAAATTTCAAGGTAGATATGGTATGGATTTTTAAAAACCCAAATTTCCCAAAAATCTCACTGTAAATACAACTATTTCTAATTCAGTTAAAACGGATTCTTGGATTTGATTTTATCTATTTGAACTAGACTCAAATTTTTTAATAGAAGATGTTTCAGAATGGTCAAGTTCTGTATCCTACACCACACACTCACAAAATTGCAAGCATTGAATGTTGTCAACGACTGTGCAGAACGAGGGGTGAAGCTAAGTACTGATTTCATAGAATCAGCAAAACATGAAGATCCCTACCAACATGTTCTGAAGGTCGTCTCGAACAAGATCGACAAAAACAGAGAAATCTGCGAAAACGGCCGAAATTGACTATAGTTTAAATTGAATGTACTTGTACGAATTAAATTGATATTAGAAAGTTAATAGTATATGATTATATATTCTTTTATTATATCACAAAACAATCTTAATTGCATTATTTTATTAAAGTATACATTATTATATATTTTTTTTACGCACAATGCTTTTTTTTCAGAATTTTCGTTTTTGTTGTACATTCCTGGGACTTGAGGACCCCATAGATGTTATTCAATTTTTACAAAATTCAACGTATATAATTTTTTTAGCATTTCGAACAAAAATAACAGAGGGACAGACAATTTCCATGAAATTTTTAAAAACATGGGGCGTTTGATGCACCCTAACCAGGAGCCTAAAGAAAACTTTACCTCGGAGCTGGTAAGATCAAAGTTACTAGCCGAGTACGACCGTAGAGTATTGAAGAACGAAAGGTTCGCCAGTCAAATGAACTCTAAAGCTTTTGTTTATCGAAATACAAATACTGGACTCGATTATCGACCAAGTGAAGCAGCTAACTACTCGAATCGAAGAGTATCTAACCAAACGTCTCAAGGAAAATATAGAAGTTCAGTTCCTCAACATGGGAAACCAGGCTGGAAACCAAGAAGAGGTATTATATGCCACAGATGTCAACGAAAGGGACATTTTTCTCGGGACTGCTTGTCAAACAGACCGGCGTCTTACTCCTCTCCAAGACAGGGGAATTCTTCCTTATTTGCGGATGTGAATTACACGCAAACCCAGGACTTGTCGGACTGGATTATAGATTCGGGAGCAACGGAGCACGTCTGTCCTCAGTGAGATTTCTTCACGGAGTATGAAGATATTGAACCTATCGAAATGGGACTTGCTGAAGGCTATAGTCAAAGGCAGAGGGACAGTAAATCTAATTGCTAAATTTAGAAATGAATATAAAAATATTGAATTAAAAGATGTATTTCATGCACCTAATTTAACTAAGAATTTAATTTCAGCATCTCGAATAGATATAGCAAACTGTAGCTTGATTATTAAAGATCGAACGTGTAAAATATTTGAATCGGATGGGTTAATTTTAGTAGAAGCAAAATTTGTAAATAAGTTGTATATATTAAAAGCTAAGGTTGTTAAACGTAACTCTTGTACTAAGGATTTAAAGTACAATAACAGGGTGTCCACAGGGAAAGCATTTTGAATTTCCCTGATATTTCCCTGCAAGCCGTACTTTTTTTTACGGCAATATTTTTTAAATGTATTATTATTCCTTATTATTATGCAAGATATGCTTTGACATTATCTTGTTATTTCGCAAAAATATATTTATTTTTAATATATAAGTTTACTAACTATTTCGCTTGATTTTCGAACTCCCAAAAAAGTGCAACCAAAGTTTAACATCCAAAAATCAATAATCAATGCATAAAAATTTAATGTACCCCAAATTCAAAATTCCAGAGCATTTACCAAATATCAATAATTCAAAATGCTACTTAAAAATCATAAAAGTCCAAGTAAGTGCAATATATCTCTTAGATTATTAGTGATAGTACTTTAAGATCAAAGACTAAAGTAACCTCAACATTAAAAACAAATCCAATACACTCAAATAGTAGAAACCCAATGAATCCCTATCCCTAATAATAAAACTAATTTATTAAATTTAATCCAGTATCTTAAGATATACAGCTTAGTACACAAAATATATTTCCTAAGATCTAAAATGTACCCAAAAAATAATAGAGGCAACAACAGTTTCGTTAAGTTTTACAGAAAAAAAAATCATTTTAGGGATGTTCAAAAGAAATTTGAATTTCACTAGGAACTTAGCAAATTTTAAACATTTGAAAGATCTATTTTTAAAATAAATTGAGTGGCGGGCAAGTACCTAGTTATAGATAGCCAATTGGTTTGTAAAATTTTAGAAACATCAGCATTTTAGTGCGGTTTCTACGAGAAAATTTTCACTTTTACATACTTTTAAAAGTCCCATACGCAATTTCCCTCTTTTTGATTGCATTTAAAAAGTATTTGAATATTTGCAACCAATCAACGATATTTCACAACCAGAAATCAAGTTAAAAATATTTTTTTTTGACCAATTCCCTGATTTTTCCTAAAATATCCCAAATTTCCTGATATTTCCAGAATGGTCAAATTCCCTGATATTTCCCGGTTTTCCCTGCTTGTGGACACCCTGAATAACAGTTCTAGTAATTTTGTAACAAGGTCGATGAGTCGTAAAATTGAAGCTAAAAGATTAAATAAAGATAAAGAGGTAATAATTCGCGAACTCAACCCTACATTAAAACTTGAAGAGGCTATTGTTCCGAAAAATATTAAAAGTAACTTAGAAATCGAAAAAGAAATGGTTAATAAAACGCGTGTTCCGGATAAATTAAGCTTATGGCATACACGATTTTGTCACCAAAATATCCCTACTCTAAAGCGTTTAAGCTGTAGTAATTTAATAAGAGGCCTAGATAAACTTGAAAAATATCACTACGTGTGTTCACCGTGTTGCGAAGCAAAAGCAACTTGCGCGTCATTTCCAAAAATTGACCGTAGAATCACAAATAGTAAGTTAGAAATTGTGCACATGGATTTATTGCCTTCACCCGTGGGTTCGTTAGGTGGTTCTCATTATCTATTAATTATCGTTGACGATTATACTCGATATTCTTTCGTGTATAAATTAAAATACAAGAGTGATGTATTTAAAACTTTTCTTGAATTTCAGGCGACTGTAGAACGATCAACTAATTGTAAAATAAAGTCAATTTTAAGTGACAGGGGATTAGAATTTTGTTCCAATGAATTTAGTCAAAAACTTCAAGAATTGGGGATAAGGCACAGACGAACTTGTAGTTACAGTCCAGAAATGGATGGCGTCTCGGAAAGACAAATCAGGACATGTATTGAAGGTGTTCGTACAATATTGTGTGAAACTAATTTACCTTACTCATTATGGGCTGAATTAGCAAGAGCTTTCATTCACGCGAAAAATAGGTTCCCTCATAAAAGGTTAAATGGGCAAATTCCCTATAATTTGTGGTTCGAAAGAGTATGCAACGTATCTTATCTTCGTGCCATAGGATGTGTGACATACAAAAGGTATAGGCATAAACTAGAAGGTAAAGCGTGGAAAGGGATTTTATTGGGTTATGCAACGTCTACTCAGGGATATCGTATATGGAATCCTAGTAACGGGAAAGTAGAAGAGACTAAACATGTATGTTTCGATGAATCGCTTAGAAACTATCAAAAATTTCAGACGGGAAGTGTAAAAGTAAATATCTTTTCGAACGAACCTGAAATTGATAGCGACAATGAAAGTGTTTTCGACTCAAAAGAAATAAAAATTGACCCTGTAGTAAAAACTGAAATGAGCGAAACTGATCGTCTTGAATTAAGGTTAACTTCTGCCCCAACTATCGATGAGGTTAAAAATATAATCCTGTGCTCTTCATTTCTACCTCAAGTTCCGACCACTTCGGCAATCGAAATACCGAAGCAACCCGATGTTCAATATGAGGAGAAGGAAACTATTAGCGAAATTCAAACTAAAGGATCTAGTAAAGATTGGGTGCGCGAAATAAAATTTCGTAAAACTGGTAAAACTGCAGGGAAAGCGGATGTTTATTATTACCCTCCAGGTCATTTAAAAGAATCAATCAGATGTAGGAGTTGCAAAGATATTTCTCGATATTGTGATGGAAATCATCTAAGCTTTAATGAACGAGATTTTTCATTTAATGGAAATATTTTATATCTAAATGAAACGAAAAAACAAGATTTCCCAAATATTGAGGCAAATTTTTGCATAATTCCAAATAATTTTTTAGAAAGTCAAAATGTACCCCAAAAGAAAGAATGGTTAAATTCTATGATTGACGAAATTGAAACTTTAAAATCGCATCAAGTTTTTCGGGAAATCGAAAGGCCGAAAAATAAGAAAGTTTTAGGATCACGGTGGGTGTACAATGCAAAAGAAAATAGTGAAGGGAAAATTGTTAGGTTTCGATCAAGGTTTGTAGCACAAGGATTAAATCAAAAGTTTGGAATAGATTACGAAAATGTTTATTCACCAGTGATTGATTTTCTATTTATAAATTATTTTATGATTGTATTGGTGGTTATGAGAAATTGGGTATCTCACCATTTAGATGTCAAGTGTGCATATCTTTACGGGCAACTAAATGAGGAAATATATGTTGAACCCCCTGAAGGTTTTTGCCAAAGTAAAAATACTGTTTGGTTATTGTTGAAATCATTATATGGGTTAAAGCAAAGTGGTAGAGTTTGGTTCGAAACTTTACAAGGGACTTTACAAATGTTGGGTTTTTCGAAAGCTAAACATTACGATTGTATTTATTTTTATTTTAATAGAGCAGTTATTCTATTCTATGTTGATGATATTATTGTATTTTCTGATAATGATGACACTTTACATGAAGTATTGGATTTATTGAATTCTCAGTTTGATATTAAAGATCTTGGAATTGTTAAAAATATTTTGGGTGTATCGTATATGTATGAAAATGATTGTATTTATTTAAACCAAGAACAATACATAAGTAAAATCATTGATAAGTTTGATATAAATATTTTCAAGGCAAAGGTTCTAATTCCTGTAGGTATATCAATTAAATCCATAACGGAAGAAGACGAAATGGTTGACACAACTTTGTATCGTAGCATGATAGGTAGTTTGTTATTTTTGGCGATAAGAACTCGTCCTGATATATTATATGCTGTTATTTTATTATCTCAATATTGTTTTAAACCTGGTATTCATCATTTAAAGTTGGTGCAACAGATTTTTGGTTATATTAAAGGTACGAAAGGTTATTCAATAAATTTATCGAATGCGTCTGAAGATTGTATAACGATGTATGTGGATTCGAGTTGGGCCAGTGATCAAGATGATCGCAAAAGTTTCAGCGGTGATATTTTGTTTATTGGAAATGTTCCTATTTATTGGTCATGTTGTAAACAGAAGGTGGTAAGTTTGTCAAGTATGGAGGCTGAATATATCGTGATAGCAAATAGTTCAACGACATTAAGTTGGTTTCAAAATATTGTTAATGATTGCAATGATAATGGTATAAGTGTTTCTATAAATGTACCTATATTGTATTCTGACTCTTTAAGTGCAATTCATTTTTCAAAAAACTTAATTTGTAACAAGCGAACACGTCACATTGACATAAAATTTCATTATATAAGAGACTGTGTAAAATATAAAAAAATTTCTTTGCAATATATTCAAGGAAATATGAACTTGGCTGATGTATTTACTAAACCTCTTGCCTGTAGCAAACTTTCAGAATTTTGTGAATGTATTTATTTTTTATGTCACATCAAAGGGGGCAATGTTGGCAACAAGCGCTACGCACAATATGCAAACTGTGATGTGACGTAACCGGTTATGATTTCTTAATAAAAGTAAGAAGCGGAGTCTCGGTTTATATGAGATCCGCGCTATTCACTTCAAGCATGACTCGACTGATTTCTTCCCCAATTATCCAACAATAAACATTCATCATAATAAGTTTTGCGCTACCTTTTTTCATGTATGAAACATATAGTTTCCTGTTGCATAAATATTAGACGCCGCCATTCGATTTAACAAAGTAAAAATATTATTCAGTTCACACCGAATCAGAAATAGTTTTGAAAAACGTAAAGCAAATAATAATAAAAAAAAATACTATATCCAAAAGAGGAAGAAAAAAAAGCCCAGACGAAAAACAAAGATAAATCAAATGCACGTACTCGTATTTAGCTCACCAAATTCAAGGGTTACTGGACTCAGGCGATATGGAGCTTTTTATTTGTTGAAGCTGGAATTACGTAGGCTGTTAATTAAATATGAAAGTACATATAAATATAGAACTAAAAACATTTTAATTATAGAATTATATGAAGAACTTTCGAATTCCATTGAAAGTTTTGTTTTTTGTACTGTTGTTTGAGCGTAATTACTATATTATTTTGGAACTATATTTCGTTGCGGAAGGATCAACTCCTACAGCATAAACGTATTAGCTCAATTTAGGTTGTCCCCAACTATAGCTTGCCATAATTATAAACAACATTTGATCGAGTTGATCTGTATGTGGATAAATATTCTCCCATATTTTATCATTGCCAATTATATACAGCTCTTTGAAAATTGTTAGGGCCAAGAGTGAAAAAGAGTGCACAATCAATAATTTGTTGAAATGGTGATATTTGCCAACTTTTCCGAAAAGCAATATTTGCAACTCTAACATGATCTTGGCGACAAAAGACGGTTTTGTTGGGTTTTCAGGGTGATCTGTCAGCAATTTTGTTCCATGGAGAACAAATGTCAATTCTCTGTTGTCACTGTTTTTCAATATTATTCTGGAAATACATGCATAATTTCCAGTCCTACAACCAGTCATGATTATGCAAATTAAAGCATTCTTAAACTTGCGTACAATCAGCATTACTACTGCAATCTTCATAAAGCTGAGAGTGTATTTGATCGCGCTGGCGAAGATGATAATATTCATGATCGGAAATGGTGGAACTAACTGACCAGGTCCTCAATCAGAGAAACAATGATAATTAAATTTGCTGAAACTTCATAAACAAAAGCCATATTATACCCAAACCATGCCATACCGAATGAAAACGAACGAATGAGAGTTGAGAAGTATTCTCCTTCTTCCAGTAGGAAGAAACATTCCTATTGGCTGTGTGTTGTGCCAAATTAATTTTATATATAGTTAGAAATGAAACCATCAAAATTATATTTTAATTTCTAAACAGATTATGTATTTGAAATTTTCTATTTAGAAAATTTCACTTTGTTAAAAGAAGTTAAATTTAATTAAATTCCTTCAAACAAACATTAATCTAAAAATCAGTACATTTATAAAAAAAAAAATTCGTGGTTACTTTATGTTCTAAAGGGTGTAAACTCAAAAACGAATACCATGTTAATTTACTTTTTGATAAATCAACTTCATACTATTTTAACCACAAGTAGACAAAAAATACATCTTTTTTAAAAATACAATTTTTGTTTTTAATTTCTAGAGTACTAATTACTTTCCCTTAAGAAAGTCAGGTGGAAGAGGGAGAAAAGTCCTGATAATGAAGTGACAATCATGATGCATGATTAGTTACATGTGTTTGAACAAATTTCCCATAAGGCGATTTTTTGTTGTCCATACTCTTTTGTCAACTCCAGGGTACATTTCTTTGCTTGTTCTTTGAGAAGATTCATTACTAGAAAATAAATTGAAAACCTCCTTTCTTGGAAAATAAATTGAAACCTTCTTTGAGGAGGGATTCTGCATTAAACAAAAAAGGTATTTCATGCATCTTCAAATGCAGATTTCTGACTTTGGCAATAAATTTTGTTGTTGTTCCTTTTCGGATTTTGAACAACGTTTTGCTTAAATGTCTCTTTTTTGTGTAATTGTTCATTTCCATCTGATCAATTTGTTGGGCATTTGAGAGTCAACAGGTAAAACAATGATGCAAGTGTTTAAAAAAATCGGCAATTGAACGTCGCGATTACTCCCGATTTTGGCGACTAAAAAGGCATTTTTTTTTGCAGATTTATTAAAATTTCTCTAGTTTTAAATATTGTTTTCTTCATTTCTTATCGAGTATGTTAGGAATTTGATTATTATCAGCTAACCACATTCGCTGATTTTGTCTGAAATCATCATTTAGCCCGATGGTTTTTTCACTTTTTAAGACAGAAAACTTGTTTTACTACATGTATAAAGTCAGTTTTCTCATTTTTAAAGGCATTCATTATACCAAGTTTGTTAAATATCATACTTCGTCAATTCTGAATTCTTCGGCTTTTCGGAAAAAGGGACCATAGAGTACATCTTAACCTAAATGTTAAATGTAATGGAAAGAAATACAATTTTTAATTACCTAATTTACAAATATCTCCTTTTTGACTTCAGTCATCAAAATAATGTCATTCAACTCTTTCACATATTGTATTTCTTATCAACTACCCTGGAAAAAAGAATGAAAATATTAGGAATAGCCCATATATTTAACATAAGCGGTTAATAGTATCTTACCATAATAATTTAAGTTGTTGATGCAAAGGATATCAATTTGTCCAGTTACCAGAGGAAATGTCAGAGGCATACCCAGTATGTTTTTAATTTTTTCTTATTTTATTTTCCCAATAACATTAATTTTTTCTTATAATTTTTAATTTCAGTATCAAAATTTATTTTACTTTGATTATTAATATTACATAATTTTTTTTAAAAAATTATTATGTTAACATTTCAGTTATATGGTTCAATTCCTAGGTACAAAATAGTTTTTTTTGACAAAGAACATACTGAAGTTGCTAAAACTTCCATATTAGCATTGGTGAAAGAAGAAAGCAACATTCTTCGGAAGATCGTTTCTAAGAAGTTAGTGCCAATTCTACTGCAATTAAACTTAGATGTAGGTAACACTGATAATGTTGAAGAATCAGTTCTTC
Source organism: Troglohyphantes excavatus (assembly GCA_963932185.1). Lineage (NCBI taxonomy): Eukaryota > Metazoa > Arthropoda > Arachnida > Araneae > Linyphiidae > Troglohyphantes > Troglohyphantes excavatus. The sequence continues at coordinate 63,040,884 of OZ010667.1, forward strand.
TTCAAGAAAATGGTAATTATCTTTTGAAACTAGTTAGCTATTGAAAGAAAAACATCTCCATTTAACTGCTGAAAAGTCTGTGCAACTAATTTCTTACTTTATTAAAATGAGTGAAAAAATACCATTCTTTACTGACCAACAGTATTTACAAGGATTGACTATTCTAAAACAGGGTTAATTTATGAAAGAAATGCACTGTTTTTGCACCATAATTTATTAATATTAAAAAAAAGACAAAAGTGCTTAATTTTTTTATTATTATTTTCTTTACATGATAAAAATATTAAAAATAAACCAAACCTTTTAATGAAACTGGTTTTTTTTGTGCACATTTTTTAAAATTGAAAATTTTTGTATACATTTAGTTTTTTTTTCTTAGTATATAATTTTAGGCCGAATGTACTACCCGGATAATTATAAACTGCTGTTGCACCCCTAATTTAAATATAAAGTATAATAGCTGAAATTACAGATGCATAACTGCCATATTAATAGGGGGAAATATACTTAGGCTCTTTATTCATTAAAAAAAATATTCATTAAGACTAAATCAGTTTTAGTTTCAAACTTTAGTACAGAATTAAGAATCACATGTTCTTATAAGAGATAAAAATGAATTATTAATGGAAACGATAAAAGGTACTTATAATTTCAATGAGTAGTCCAATAAAAACAACAGATGACTTCTTTAACAAATAAAATCATTACTATAATAACATATTAAATAGCCCCATGTGATTTTTTTAAATAAATTATTTGTATTTTCCCGCAGTTTTTGGCGGTTACAGTAAACTCAAACGAAAAATTTAGTTTTCGTTAGGATTAATTAAAAAACGTCGCACTAGAGCTGCACAGTGGGCTACTGGTGACGGCTCGGGCCTATCTCGAAGGTTGGTTGGTTGATTTATATATTAAGGTCGCACTAGGGCTGCACAGTGGGCTATTGTCGACTGTTCAAGGCCCATCTCGAAGGAAAGACCCGGGAACGATGCCTCGTATTTTTGATCCATGGTCAGATGACGAGTGTAATAGATTGAATAACTGTAACTGTAACTATAGATTCATGCTAGCAATCTGGCAACTGAAATCAAAAACAATACGGCTGCTCTAATAATAAATAGTTATTATTCACATAAGCAATGTCTATCTTTTAATACACCTTTAAATATAACAATGGCGACGAGGATTATCGTAAGTGCATTTTTTTTAAAAATTGTGTAACAGTTTTAGACTTTTCACTATGAGTAAGTTAGGCCTAATCGGCAGTTTGGCGAATTTTGATTCCGAGAAAGAGGATTTCAATCTATATATCGAGCAGTTAGAGCAATATTTTGTTGCTAACGACGTTATAGATGAAAAAAAGAAAGCAGTTTTGATTTCCGTCATCGGAAATAGTACATATAAACTGTTACGAAATCTTCTGGTACCGAAACTACCTACCGAATGCACGTACACAGAACTCACCCAAACATTGAAAGAGCATTTTAAGCCTGCACCTATTGTCATTGCTGAAAGATTTCGATTCCACAGAAGAAATCAAAAAGCTGGAGAAAATATTTCAACGTATTTAGTTGAGCTCCGAATGCTAGCATCTACGTGCAGCTTTGGTGCATTTTTGGAGGAGGCAATAAGAGATCGCTTCGTATGTGGACTGTCTTCGGAAACGATCCAGCGGAGATTGCTAGCCAAAAAAGACCTGCAGCTCTCAACTGCTACAGAAATAGCGCTGGCTATGGAAATTGCAGACAGCGATGCCAGCAATATGAAAGTTGCCTACCCTGTTGTAAACAAGGTACAACACAACAAAGCTCCTGCAGCAAAAGGTTTTACAAAGCCGAATAAATCCGGAAAGTGTTTTCGCTGTGGCTCTTCTCATGATCCAAACAAGTGCAAATATAAAAATGCAACTTGCCACTTTTGTTCAAAGGTTGGACACATTTCTCCTGCCTGCATGTCAAAGAAAAACAAATCTGCAAAAAAGATTGAAGTGATCAATGAGTCAGAGGAGTATCGTCTATTCACAGTGCAATCAATCAAGCAAGTATCAAAGTATACAGTACCAGTAGTTATCAACAATAAAGCCACAGAAATGGAACTTGATACCGCTGCGGATGTATCCATTACATCAGAGCACTGGATTACTCAAAATCTACCAAATGTGAAAATACAGCCAACATCAATAGTTCTGAGAGACTATAATCAATGTGCAATAAAGGTATTAGGAGAAGCGCAAGTTCAAGTTTTGTGCAATTCTCAAAGCTACAAATTACCTTTAGTGATAGTGAAAGGAAATAGACCATCTTTGTTTGGAAAGAACTGGTTGTCCAAATTCAAGCTGAATTGGAATGAAATTTTTGTTGTTGATGCTGCCCTTGGCAATGTCAAGACTGTTGATTCTTTAAAGAAAAAATACACAGATTTATTCCAAGCAAACACCTCACCTATCAAGCATTTTAAAGCATCTCTCAGATTGCGTAACGATGCATTACCAGTTTTCTGCAAACCGAGGCCTGTGCCATATTCCCTGAAAGCCGCAGTATGTGAAGAAGTCAAACAAACAGAGAGGAGGGGAGTTTGGAACTTTGTTGAGCATTCCAAGTGGGCTACGCCAATTGTTGTCGTTCCTAAAAAGAACAATTCTGTTAGAATCTGTGGTGATTTCAAAGTGACTGTCAACAAGTACTTAGACGTAAACCAGTATCCTCTACCTACTCAACAAGATCTGTTTGCTACTCTTCGTGGTGGAAAATATTTCACAAAATTGGATTTGTCACATGCATACCAACAAATTGAGTTGGATTCTGCATCCCAAGAACTGCTTACACTAAACACACCAATGGGTTTAGTACGCCCAAACAGGCTGTTGTATGGAATAAGTTCTGCTGCTGCCATCTTTCAGTCAACAATGGAGCAGATATTGCAAGGCATACCTCATGTAATATGCTTTCAAGATGACATTCTCATCTCATCGACAACAGTGGATGAACATTTCAGTATACTTGAGAAAGTGTTGGAACGTTTTCGTAAATATAATGTCCATCTAAACGCAGAAAAGTGTCAATATCTAGAAACCAGTGTGGAGTTCTTAGGTCATATTATTGATAAAGATGGCATTCACCCAACACAAGAAAAAATCAATGCCATTAAGGAAATCAAGGTACCAGTAAATGTTACCGAGCTAAAATCCTTTTTAGGAATTCTTAACTATTATTCCAAATTTATAAAAAATGCATCTACTTTGTTATCACCCTTTCACAATTTGTTGAACAAAGATGTTCCATGGCATTGGTCTTCAGAATGTGACAAAGTTTTTCAAAAGTGTAAATCTTTATTGATGTCAGATAGTGTGTTAGCCCATTATGACGAAAGACTGCCCTTACAGTTATCATGTGATGCTTCCCCTGTTGGTTTAGGAGCAGTCCTGTCACACATTGTCGATGGTGTTGAACGACCTGTTGCATATGCATCTAGAACTCTAACAAAAGCTGAAGCCAATTACTCTCAAACTGAGAAAGAAGCTCTTTCGATTATTTTCGGATGTAAAAAGTTTCACCAGTACTTATATGGTCGTGAGTTTCTGTTGTATACAGATCACCAACCCCTAGTGACAATTTTTGCACCAGATAAAGCTATTCCAACTATGGCTGCTGCACGCTTGCAAAGGTGGGCCCTACTACTATCTTCATTTAATTACACAATTAAATACAAAAAAGGTGAATTACATCAGAATGCAGATGCGCTTTCACGCTTACCAATTGAAGACCTAAACAAGGACTTGTATCCGTCTGATATCTTCAAAGTTTCCTACGTGGAAGACATGCCGATTACCTCTGATGACATTGTCCAGGCAACTCGTACAGACAAGGTTCTTGGAGTTGTGCTCAAGTATGTACAGTACGGTTTCCCTAACTGTAATCAAGACCCCGACTTAAAGCCATTTTTCACCAGAAAGGATGAATTATCCGTAGATGGAAATTGTCTCCTTTGGGGAATGAGGGTTGTTATTCCTTCAGTACATAGGAATCACATGCTGGACTTGCTTCATGACACACATCTAGGAATAACCAAGATGAAGGCAGTAGCTAGAAGTCATATATGGTGGCCTGGATTGGATCAAGACATTGAGAGTATCTCAGCTAAATGTGAAGCATGTCAGGTAACAGCCAATAACCCACCTACTACACCTCTGCAATCCTGGATTTGGCCGAAGGCACCCTGGGATCGTATACACATTGATTATGGTCAGAAGAATCAAACCAACTACTTGATAGTAGTGGACAGTCATTCAAAATGGTTGGAGGTACTGCAGATGTCCTCGACAACTTCGACACACACCATCAATGCATTACAGGAACTGTTTTCACGGTATGGACTGCCTTTGGAGTTGGTATCCGACAATGGACCACAATTTATCTCCGACGAGTTTAAAGATCTCCTAAAGTCTTTAGGAATTATGCATACACTTGTGCCAACTTATCATCCGCAATCAAATGGATTAGCTGAGCGATCGGTACAAACTTTCAAACATGCTCTGGAGAAAATGCTTCAAGATGGCAAGGACTGTGACTCTGTTGTAAATAAAGTTAAAAGGTTTCTGCTTGCATACCGTTCGGCTCCACATTCCACAACTGGACTGTCTCCTGCTGAACTGTTCCTTGGACATCCCATCAGGACTCTCCTGAACTTGATTCATCCCTGTACAACACACCATGTACAGAAAAAACAGAACATTCAGAAGCAGCTCTTTGATAGATCACATACTTCGAAAAAGAGTCTACTCTCTGGTCAGAATGTGTGGGTACGTTCCTATAGAGGTTCCCGTAACAAATGGGTTCGTGGTGTTTTAATAGAACCCCGAGGTACCAAAACCTGGATCGTTGAGATAGATGGAAGCAAGTTCTCTGCCCATTTAGATCAGCTACGTCCAGCTTCTGAAATGGACTTACCCAAACCCGAGTTCACAGATGTTGAAGATGTTGTTTCCTATCCTACTTTTGAGGCTAGTCCCTCACCACTTGCGAGTATCCCAATACATACCCAGGATACAGGAACCATGTTTCCTCCACCGTCCACAACACCCAAGGGGATAGAAATCTTGCCAGAGGTTTCAACTCCTTTGCCAGACTCTGCTGCTGATGCCCAAATCCCTTCAGCTGCTGAACCTGTCTGTCTCACTCCAATTCGACGCAACCCACCTCGAAACAGAAGACAACCCAATAGACTAAATCTTTAGGACTGTGCCAGCAACTTTTTATACCTTTTATCTTTTTTATAAAGGGAGTATTGTAATAGATTGAATAACTGTAACTGTAACTATAGATTCATGCTAGCAATCTGGCAACTGAAATCAAAAACAATACGGCTGCTCTAATAATAAATAGTTATTATTCACATAAGCAATGTCTATCTTTTAATACACCTTTAAATATAACAACGAGGAAACACCTAAACTGGCACCCAACGCCTGGCATCGAACCACGAATCTTTGTATTCGCAGTTGACGCCTTTAACCGTTCGGCCACACAGGCCTCAGCATGAGAAAGAATCCCCACTACATAGAGGTTACCCTGGCAACGACGAAGCCGATTTCGAACTTGGCTTTTTGGCTGCAGTTTTGATTGAATGAAGTTTATTCTCCTCCTGAATTGCGCATTACGGCAACATGCTTGCTATTTATCGGATATTTTGTTTACAACCGTAGAAATTTCATTTTCAATTCTAATCTGCATGTAAGAAAATTAGTAAAATATTTTATTTTAGTTTTAAAATACACTAATAAATTTAGGTGGAGCCCGGTTGTACATCACGAGCCTAGTGAGTGGATATGATAATTTTTAACTTTAGAAGCTTGAGCAAGGGTTGAATAGGACGGATGATAAAATAAACTTTTAGCACATATATTTTGCTGCTGAGAAACTTGCGAAATATTGATTTGCTTTAAGCATTTTTTAACCGACTGCAAAGCGCCCCAACCAAAACATTAAAATAAAACCGCGAGCAACTTTAAATTAAAACCGCCAAATCGCGTGCCGAGGAGAGAGGTTGTCAATTCGACTGTTCTGTATTTTTTCTATGTATGTTCGCGCAAGATTTCGGTTCTAATTCAAATATTTGGACAATGTTTTTTGTTTGGTAGGGGATGTTTCACTTAGGAGCCATTTTAAAAAAAATATCCGATATTATCCGGCATTTCACTATCCGGAATTCTCAATTAAACTGACCGTTTGAAAAAAAATATTGTTCGATTTCGAAAATTATTTTTTTGTTGGACAGAGAAAAATTCACTTATGTAAAACCTGCAAAAAAATCGGTTATCCGGAAATATCGATTAACCGCAGTTTTTTTTAAACAATTTATCCAATTTCAAAATGTTTTTATTGTTTAACAGAAGTACAACAATGCCATTTCGTTTACACAGCATTTATTGGTATGGATAAGGATTGTTTTACGATAGAAATTGTTGAGGCAAATGTAAGCACAAGTTGTTACTTTAATTTCTTGGTGAATAATAGCAAGGGGCGGAGCCCCCTATTAAATTAACAACTAAAAAGGGAAAATTCAAAAATCTTTAAGAACAAAAGGAAAACCGACTTGCTCTGAAAAATAAAAAATAATTTTTAATTTTACGAACGAGTTGAAAACTTTATACTTAAGTATAAAATTAATATTAAATAATTAAATTTTTCGTAAAATTGTAATTGTAATTTTCGTAAAAAAAATAATTCAATCGTTCGTAAAATTAATTTTTTTTTCTTTTAAGTGTATTTTCTTTAAGTGGTTTGAATTTTTTTTTTTTTTTAATTTTTTTTTGTATGAGATAATTATTTGATATTGCAAAATACTTTGAAAATAAAGCACTTTCAATTAGAATGGAAAAAAAATATGATTTATATAAAAATAATGTTTATATCTCTTTCTAAAAATCCTATATAAAACAAACTTAAAATTTTAGCCAAATGATTTTTTAAATCAAAATCACTGAGATCAAGATAGGATCATAAGAAATATATGAAATATTTTTGTACGTTTAATTCCAATTTTTTTAATAAGTTTTTAAGATTAGTAGTGCTATTTTTTCAATTCTTGAATTATGCTTTAAATTCAGACTTGAAACTAGATACTCATACAGAAAATATTCCGTTAAAAATACTTTTTTTTAAATAATCCGTATAGTAATTAATTTTTATGAAAAATATTTCATGCAAAATGAAAAGAAGGATGATTTTCAGTTATTTTATCCTAAATACAAAATTCGTGTCAAGTGCAGTTATTTTTTAAAGTGTTTTTAATATATATATTTTTATTCTGATTGTTGTACATTAAGTTTTAATTTTTACTAAAACTTTCCTCATTCTCGTTTATCTCTTAAATATTTTTTTAATACCAATTTAATTACTTATATAAACTTTTTATATATTTTATAATAGAATATTTATTATTTTTAGTAGAAGTTCAAGTCTAAATTCAATTCAATTTAAGGATAAATTCAACAACAGTATTCTTAAATAATTATTTAAAAACTTGTGCATTAAATATTTAAAAATGTTTTGATATTTATACAACATTAGTATGCGGGAGTTTGACGTGAAGTATCAACATGGTAACTTACTAACAGTTTCGATTGTTTAGTCACTACGCTCGTAATTATGGGGAAGTTTGTTCATAATATTAGTTTTTACCAAAAAAGTAATATTTTTATTCTAAATATGAATAAATTTAAATACAGAAAGACTTATATTTTATCTGTATATAAGTTGCTTATAATTAGAATTACAACGAAATACAGAAAAATACTTTTATTTCAATACAAAAAATGCTTCATAAACGATGAGTACAATCTATCTCGGTGTATGAAGTAATATTTCTGAGATATTATTTAAAGACTAAAACTTAAAATTATAGTTCAGGAACTAAAGCTCCATGCTAACTTTACGGAATTTCTTCGGCGTCGCGGATTTTTCTCCATGTTCCGTTGGAACAGCGGTCTTCTTCTTGGCGTGAAACTCCTCCATTGATTAAACCGTTACTGAAAATTATAATTTATTTTATAAAAGATGTAAAAGCTAAATCTGAAATATGATCTTTAAAAAAAAAAATCTTAATAAAATATTTCGATTCCACGCGCATGTGTAGTCTGAAGCAAATATATTTCCTCGCGCTACACACTAGTGATTTTAAGCAGCCTTTGAAACAATCGTCTCCCACTTGATTCGGCTGATGCAGGTAAGGCATCTTGGCGTAATAATTGTTTGGTAATGTAGGGATAAAGCGCCAAATACTACAATCTTTTATTGCAGTTCCATCAGCTATTCCACCCCGGGAGATTCAAACTTTTAGCATATGGCTGAAAATTGCTGTAGCTTTTTATTACGAATTTTTTTCTTAGGCTTTTCAACAGCCGTCTAAATTACAGTGATGCCAATATTAAGTAAAATATACTGTTTTGTCTTGTATAAATTAAAAAAAGTTATTAATTTTACTATTGCTCGGTGCCAAAACCAACTGGAGGGAATAAAAGTAGCCCCAAACGACTGCTCGTTTATAAATATCAAATTTTTATCTATTTTCCAACTTAACGATTCGAAATTCTCAACTCAACTATTCAAAATTCCCAACTCAAGCGCTGAAATAATTCCCAGTTCCAACTTCGACATTTTCCATCTTTTATTATATATATTTAAGGTAATTTTAAACAGTTCATTTCTCATTTTCCCTAGCTTTCATTTGTTACTGTATTAATTTTCTGCAGGGATAAATTTCCCAACTCGGTTTTTTTTTTTAGAAGTTGAAATTCTCAACTTTCACGGTTTTCAGATTATTGGGGGGGGGGGGGGGGGGAGAGGGGTCGTACTTTTCCCCGGCAGCCATTTCCTCCACAGGGTTGCGAAATAGTAAACTTATGAATATCGCCAATGCTGGAACAATTATCACGCCAATAGGATTTTCCTCCATCAGCCAGATTAGGCTAGAGACACTGGTACCTTTGAATAACGCGGCTGCCTACTGTAACCGATATTAGTGTACATTTTCCTTATTCATTGTGAAATTTATAACAATTTTGAGATTGTTTTTACAGATTTATTTTGTTTAATTTATACGTTTTAAGTTGGGAAAGATGCCTCAGGGATCACATATGAAAGGAGGGAAAAGTAACCCTAAAAAGCCAAAAATTACCAAGGTTTCTAAGAAAGGTAAGTATTTTTTGTGTTGGACAGTAATGTGTAATTTTTAAAACTTTACATTATTATCATATTTTTTTACTTTAATGTGTCTTTCCTTTAGAAAAATATACCTTTAACCATGGGATTAATTCCTGATACATGAATAAACTTAATTTATAATTAGTATAAATATCTAGAGAGTTTATATTTCTGGATTGCTTGCATAGATACTAACTTTTACGTTTAAGCACCTTGAGTTTATGGGAGCCTCTCACTTAATATAGTGACTATCTCGATACACAGCACAATATATAAATTAATATATTTATTATATAAAATAGGTAAAATATATTTATTATATAAAATATGTAGAGCTGTTTGTAAAAAAAATGTTGCAATTCTTATAATAAAGCTAATGTGATGAGCTTGTTTATAAATATGTAATGCAAATTTGTTTAAAAAACAAATAGGTATAACTTAAGAAAATTTAGTTTAAATTCTTGAATAAATAGAAGTAGATATACCTAATATTGTGAATATCCAGGTAAATTTTTCTTTTATAAATGCCCAAAATATTTGTAAAAACCTGAGTATTTATAAAATGGGAGCCAGTAAATTTGGCAGAATTGTGCAAGGGGTCGACCATATATTGTATAACACACATGTAGGGGTAATGATTTTCTATTCTGCATTGATTTATGTTGTTTATAGCTCTTTTCTATATCACAAATATAATTTTAGCTAAAACTCAATTTAAGTAAGAAAAAATACTAATTACTCTTGCGTGCGTGAACACAGTGGTTTGACACACATGGCTCTTTACTAGGCAAAGCATTTGAGTGCGAGGTGGCATAATAGACTGCTCGAAGGGGGTACCAGCTGTTACCCTGAGTTGTCAAAGGCCGGAGACCGCAATTGCCCAAAGCATTAAATTGACGTTGGGAGTCTGACATTAGCGCACGGTACGTGCGTTCTCTTAAAACTTTTGACGAGATGTCTCGCATGACACACTTGAAACGAAGGGAAAAGCATGGCCTTGCCGTCAATTTTCAGAATCGTGACAGAGTATTGTAAGCTAGGAATTGAATATAAGTCATATAAGCACAAAAGCCTTAAGCACTTTAGTAGTCGGAGGCTGAAGGATGAAAACCAATATTTCCTAGTTAGTATAAATCGAGTTACGAGTCTGACATTAACGCACTGTTCATATACATGCGCTAAAGTCATTTGCTTTTCTCGAATTTTTATTGATTAATTGGACAATTGTCCATTTTAGAAAACATACATTTTATAATTAAGGGTCATTCCATGTCAAATCAACACAGTCATTTTCCTCACCATCTCCGATTTTTATGAAATTTGGTGAACTTGTTATACTTACTAAGAATGTAAAAAATGCAAAATTTTAACCTCCTCGGCCTATTAGTATTTTAGTTATTTGCATTTCAAAATGGCTAAAAACGTAAATCTGCCCTCCGATGGCTGCATTTAAATTACCATAACTCCTGTTCTAATTAACATATAGAAATAAAATTGGTATCGTTTTAAAGCTCTTTAAATGACTTTTAAAATGATATGAAACATATGCAGGTTTGGTGAAAAACATTTCAAGGTCATATTATTTGACCTTTGACCTTGAATTTCCAAAAAACGAATTTCTTAATTTTCACTATATTTTTTCCCTGAATACTACAACATTTGAACTACATATATACCAATTTTCAGAGTGGGACAGCAATGGGATCATACACTAAAGGAAAATTTCAAAAATTAGCCATTTTGAAATGCAAATAACTAAAAAACTAATAGGCCAAGGAGGTTAAAATTTTGCATTTTTTACGTTATTAGTAGGTATAACAAGTTCACCAAATTTCATAAAAATCGGAGATGGTGTGGAAAAAAAATGCATTTTCTTGTGCATTTTTCTCCCACATTTTTTTTTATTTGAGATGGAATGACCCAAATATAGTGCATATTTTTGTTTCTAATTTTTTTTTATATGATCTTATTGTTGTCCCACTCTGAAAATTGGTATACATGTAGTTCAAATGTTGTAGTATTCAGGGAAAAAATTTAGTGAAAATTAAGAAATTCGTTTTTTGAGAATTCAAGGTCAAAGGTCAAATAATATGACCTTGAAATGTTTTTCACCAAACCTTCATGTGTTTCATATCATTTTAAAAGTCATTTAAAGAGCTTTAAAACTATACCAATTTTATTTCTATATGTTAATTAGAACAGGAGTTATGGTAATTTAAATGCAGCCATCGGAGGGCATTTAGCCATTTTGAAATGCAAATAACTAAAATACTAATAGGCCGAGGAGGTTAAAATTTTGCATTTTTTACATTCTTAGTAGGTATAACAAGTTCACCAAATTTCATAAAAATCGGAGATGGTGATGAAAAAAAATGCCATTTCTTGTGTTGATTTGACATGGAATGACCCTTAATTGCATATTAACAGAATACATTTTATTAATTAATTGCATAATTGCCATATCCGAACTGTCGCCATTAATCCATTTTTCAGCTCTAGTGCAACATTATCTGATCAACCAGCCTTGTTGAATCTGAACCGTCACAATAGCCCATTGTGCAGCTCTAATACGACGTTATTTTGCCAACCAACCATTTCACTATTTTGACTTGGCAAAATACAAAAAACACGTAATTTTGTCGAAAATTGTTCAGAATCTGTCCCAGCGGCACTGCAAACTAGGAATTATGACTATGTGGTTCAACAGACTGTCATTTACAGCACCAAAAAAGATCCTAACAAGGTGTTTAAATTTTCAAATAGCATGCTGCAAAAATATCTTGAAATTTGTATTTTTTCTTCACTTATGAACGGCCTGCTAAGGGATTTATGGAACCAGTGCTGGGAAATGAACTTGTAAACAGTACAATGGTGGTAAACACCTTTGAGAAAATCCATGGCCTTTTGCATTTCAACAATAACGTAAATAAGTTACCTCATGATCATCCTGATTATAATCACCTTTTCAAGCTTAGACCTATTACAAAGTACATGAATAAAATATTTCTAACTATCTCAGCGGAGGAATTTCTAAGTGTTCATGAGCAAATGTGCTTTCCGTAACTTGCTTTACTGACCAGTATCCTCCATAATGTGGAAAGACAACAAGCTGGTTCATTTGATCTCCATATTATATGGAGTTGAGGCATTGGTATCTAAGGCTGTTCTCTCATTTGGTGTATCTCGCAGTAATAAATAGTTGGATTATATACAACAGAGACGTCCAGAAGAAAAAACAAAAGGGAACGAGCCAAAAAAAAATCAGAAAAGAAATTGCAACCACCCTGTGTCAAATTTGTAAATAGGAAACACCAAAAAGGAGACGTCCAACACACTCTGACCAACAAAACAAAAAAAGTCTGCTGTTTTTAGGCCTCTACCTGACGTCAGAAGATATGCGTTTGACCACTGGCCTGAATGGGAAGACAAGAGAAACCGGTGTAAAAACACAGGCTGCAATGGTTTTACCTTTATAAAATATTCAAAATGTAAAAAAAATTGAAACTTTGCCTCAACTAACATAAAAATTGTTTCAAATCTTATCACAAATAATTTTTTTAAAATATTATTTCTTAAATTACTATTAATTATTTTTATATACATGAGATATTTTTTATTATAGATTTTGTTTAAGTTTGCATGTTTCCCTGCATGTTCCAAACGTATTTTCCTTGTAAAAAGTTAAAATTATCAGGGAGAAGTCTTAGAACAAAAAAAGCTTTGTTAGCGCATGATGTTGCATATATGCTACATAACGGTTTTAATTGATTATTTAATTAAATAAGCACTTATGATTTTTTTTTGTATATTTTTCTAGTGGTCCAGAGGCAAAAAGTAAACCAAAACATTTTATGTTATTAAAAAAGAAAAAATCATGCACTAGAGGGTTAATAGTCATTCAATATTGAGAAATATATAATTTATCATGTAATCTATGTATATATATTTTCAAATTATAAATCAATTTCAGGTAGCAGTGTAACCAAGAAGATACCAAAGAAGTCGGTAGCAGAAAAGAAAAAATTGCAGAAAGTATGTATTCGATTAACTTACTTCAGTATGGACTGTTAAATGTGTTCAGTGAATGTATTATTCCTTTTTTACCAACTTCTGAATTTTTTGATAAGTTTAGGTTTTATTGATTGACATACGATACAATGAAACCGTTTTATAATATTTAATTGATTTGCTCATTTTAAGGTTAACTGAATGAAATGTATCCGTAAGAGGAAACCCTATGCATATTTTAATTTTATATTAACTACTTTCTATTACATATTAGTTCAAATTCATACTTGAATAAAACTTTTAAATAGTAACTACTGAAAAGCTTTATTTAATATTATCTCCATTCTGCACTCGATATCAACTAACATTTAATATATGGCACATAATAGGGATTTAACTCTTTATTTTAGTGTTCAAACCGGAATTGTGATCTCAAGTCATTGCAACCAAAAAGGTTAAAATTTAAATATGCACTGTCACATTCCTAATTAATAAGCTCCCATTATTTTATTCATTGCTCAAATTTTAAATTGATTTAGGTATAATTCAAAAATGGGTCCACTTATTGAAAATTATTCAAAGTCCATAAATTGTAGTCAGGTTTTGGAAATGTAGTGGATGGTCAAACTCGTTAATGAACTGAAATTCTAAAAACAGAATTTCTTTTTGCACTCTTTTATATGGTGAGGGGTGTATTGTCCATTTGGTCATTTACGTCCAACAAAACAATGGTCCATTTGGTCATTTACGTCCAACAAAACAATGGTCCATTTGGTCTTTTACGTCCAACAAAACAATGTTGTGTCCAATTCTAGCTTTCTATTTCCACAAATATAATATATACTAGAAATTGCCTATGTTAAGGATTGTTTCCAGATGCTTTTCGTATCTGACCTGTTTCAGGGTTCTAGTGGCTTTGTATTGACATACTTGGCCGACTGCTATATGTACTACTATGTACACATTTTAACAATTTTGTATAGCTTTTAAACATGTACGAATTTCAAAGAATTTTTTTAATGCTTTTAATCACTTAAGACTATAAAAACAAAATTCATGTTTTATTAATTTTTTTTTCTGTTAAACTGTTTTAAAACAATGCTTGCAAGTCGGTAGGAATAAAAAACAAATTTTGTAATTATTTTAGTGGACAATAATTATTTAAAACAAAGTTAATTTTATATTCAACACCAATTAAAATACAAACTTTTGTATGTTCTGCAAATTAATTTATACGCATTTGTTGCGAAAAAAATTGCACAAATTTGATTTTTGAAATTAGTTTTGTAAAAAATGTTTTAGAATTATATTTAAATTGAAAAGGTATTCATAATTGCCAGTATGAAATTTGAAAATAATTGCTTTTTAGGCTTTAGAAAACACCATTAAAGCAAATATTGAGTCTGAAGTAAGAGCCAGGGCTGGTGGATCCAGTGCAGCAGCTGCGGCTGCTGAAGTTAAAAGACAGTCAGCTAGGAAGTCCACTCGAAAAGGAAAGAAGAAATAAACTGTGTTCCTTTTAATTTTTTTGACGTAAAATACTTTTTTTGTGCTATGTTAACAACACTGCCATTATAATACTAATTTTATTGATCTTAGTATTGTTTGCAGTTATGTGTGTTTCATTTGAATATTTATAGTCATTTAGTTTAAACTTAAGTTCACCACAAGTACAAAATATTTAAATATGTGATTTATTTATTATATCATCAACATCCATCTCATATGTATTGCTTTGAAAGCAATAAATACCTTATTTCCTCCTGAAATGATACATATCCAATTGTAAAACAATAATTCTGTCTGCATTCTCCAATAACAGCAAGAACTTCTTTTAAATGCCCATAACTTGAAATGACGAGTTCCTCGTAATGGTGTTTGTTTCCAAGAACCAACTTCTTCTCTTGACTGTTTATGACGCTTAATAAATAGTTAATAATTTGATTCAAGAACGAGTTTTGTTTTGTAGTGTCTTCATCGAACCATTCTGTTATAAAAGAAAATGTTTCATCATAAATAAAATTGTATTCATAGACGTCAATAAAACACACATATCTAATTTTAAATGAATTGTTTCATTTTTTACTATTTTGTCAATTTTTAATATGTATCTCTAATATTTATATTTAAAGAGTTAATTAGGTACCTTTTTGAAGATCCCTTTTGTTGATATATTCCTAAGTACATAAAAATCTATATTTTTGTAATCCGAATTTTAGGAACAATTTTCAGTTCATGCATTTTCATTTGAAGCAATTTATGCACTGCTTTCTTTGAAAAGGAACTGATTTAACTATTTAACATAAAATCAATTAATTTTTAACTTATTCTATCATTCCTCTGTATGGTGGCTGCGAATAATTTAAGCATGTATTTTGATTTTCAGTTTGGTTTCTGAATCGGCTTAATGGCTAAAAGAATACCAAACTATGTAATATAAATCCTTCTTTGCAGTTGGCATGATTTTATTTTGAATTGTAAGCAATGATTCTTGCTATTTTTTTTTTTTTTTCATAAACGAATTTAAAAGTCAAGAAACTACTTTTTATTATACTATATACTATTTTATTTTTTTAAGACACTGGCAATTGTTGAACTTCACGATTTGGCATTTTGAAGAAATTTTGTAACCATATCCATGTGAGTAAAATCCTGGGGCACTTGCAGGAAAATGAAAAACATTTTAAATGTTTATTTGGATTTTTGATCAAAGTTGTAGTGTTACTACCACCTATCTTTTCCTATAAGTAGCAACTTCAGAAATTGCTTTTGTCTAAAAAAAAAATATGAACACTATGCCAATATTTAAAATTGCAAACTTTCATTAATTTTATTAATTAAAGAATTTATTAATTAAGAATTTTATTAATTTAGAATAGTTATTCTATTGTTAAAAACTTGCTTTAAACTAATGCACACAAAATGTTTGGCAGTAGAAAGGATGTTTTTCTGAAAGGTTAAAAAGTCAGAAAAATACTTTTTTGTGTAAACTACAATTTTTGATATTGCTACAAATTAACCCACTTGCATAAAGGTCATGTCTGAAACCATTCAGATATAGAATTGATACAGCCTTTAAACTCGAAATTCTGTTTACTCCTTTATCTAGGACATACATCTTTACTGATCAATTGTGCTGTGGAGCTTTCCCCCAAAGATTCTGCCTAAAAAATGCCCTCTGTACTTCACTATGTCACTATAAAATTGAACTAGAATTGAAAAGTCAACTAAAAAAATTTTGATTTTTTATGGGCAGTTAAAAAATTGGATTTATTTTGAATATCCGAACTAAAAGGCTTTGTGGCAGCAAACAGTGGTCCTGAACAAATATTGAATTTTTAAATACTTTTGAGATAAAAAAAGTAAAAATTTTACCACAGGAAAGATAAGAATTATAGTTTTTAATTATAAGAAGTAGTTTATAATAGAAATATCAGTTCATATAAGATATTATTTAAAACTGTTGGTGTTGGAACCATTATACATATATATATAAAAAAGGTTGCTTTGTAAATATTGAATTTTGTAAAAGGTCCAACAGCCTCCATTCTCAGACTACAATCTTGTAAAGTTCACTTAAATTAGATTTTCAATTATCCTAAAAAAAAAGTCTCGAATGATTAAGAATTGCAGATCAAGTTATAATTATCCATTTAAAAAACAAATTTAAACGTTTTTGAAAAAAAATGCTGAAAAGTTATGAAAAATTGCAATAATAATTTATATAGACAATTACACAATTTATGAGTAATTAAATAAAAGTTCGGGCCCTAATTTTAAATCAGGACCTAGAAATGCTCTCGGTTTTCTATTCCAAATTAGGATGAAAGTTGATTTAAAATTTTTAAAAAAATATTCCCTTACTTGATAAACGAATCCATAACTTTTTCAAACCAGAGTTCATGCTTGAAAATTCTTCTTTCTTTTGCAGCAAAGTTTCAAATAACATGTTAAGAAAACTTTTGAAAACAGGGATATTTGAATTAGTGCTGTAGGCGTTGGTATCCTTCCAACTAGTATTTAAAAGCCGTAAAAAAATCCTGTCGAAATAAATATATTTAAAATTAGTACTTGCATTGAATCATCAATAGTGCAGTGTTATATATTGCATTTTTAAACTAAACTTAAATGCTTAATTTGTATCTACTGTTTCTTTGCTTATCATTATAGCAAGCAACAAATTATCTGCTAAAAGCTATCATATTGTTTTTACTGACCCTAAAAAGTTTGTGTTTAAATGTTTTGTATTCTATTGTGGAAATGCATTAATTTTTAAAAAAAAATTACACTTTTGATAGTTAATATTAAGGCCAATAAATGCACTAACAAATTACCCAATCCTCCAATTGCAACTATTAAGAAGGGCGGATACGAGAGAAAAAAAAGCGCGGGAGAATGTTAACCCTTTGCACTCGGAGAACTTTTTTATGGCGTTCTTTTTTAGGCACAGTTGCATCCCGCCCCTGGCCTTTTTAAAGAAGTATTCTTTAGGGTTTTCTTTTTAATGTGAGCGAGAATCTGTCCAGCGCGAAGATCTCTTCTTTTAAATGCTTTTTTATATGAAATCTTATATTAATCTTAAAGTTATTTCTATCAGATGGTTTTGAATATTATTTACCTCAATTCATTTTTGTAGTATTGATGAATGATTGACCAAGCTCCTGTAGACTTCATGACTGCAGGATTACAAAGGCCCCTAAGAATAGCATAGGAAGACTGCTTATCCCGCATTTTAATGCAATAGTATGCCACCTAAACAGAAATTGCCGATTATCGCTCAGATGAATGTGGAAAAATTATTCATAATTCAAACAAATTCACACCAGCATTTAGTTCATTTTTTCAGAAATATGACCTACATGTAAACAGCAGATGACGTTAATAATAGCAGGGACGGTTGGATGTACTTAACACTATACTTAAATTTCTTGTAACCCTCTGTCAGTAATTATAGCCACAACACAACTAACATTTGGATCTAGGTTTCCATAATTAACGATGCTGCAGATATCAATTTGTGGATGAAACGCTGAACCATAATATGACAAAACTATCAGAGAAGTTGTTTTTTCTCCAAAAATTAGGGAAACTTTTTATAGTGCCATAAATATAGTTCATTAAGTGTCAAAACAATGAACATAGGAAACAACATTAACATAAGAAACCCACATCTGCAGACCTTTATTTTAAGATTATGTTAAACACGAATGTTTCAGTTATACCTGAATAAAATAACAAACGGAGTCTGCCATTTCTGTATCTTTACATTCAGCAAGTAATTCAGATACCACCATATCTTCAATGCGCTCAAAGAAATGAAGGTAACCCAATAGGTACGGACAGTTCACCTGCAATAAATATTTTTACGGGAAATTTAATTTTAAAATAATCTAATGCAGAATATTTTTAATAAATTAATATTTCTCAAGTTCTAATGATTTAAAAACTCAATTACACCGATCTAGTTTACTAGCTATTTTCCAGCAAACTCATTAGCTACTATTGAATTCATTTTTGGGACATTGGTTTCTCTTGTGTCCCCGCATTTAAAATAATTAAAGAGTGTGCCTGTGGATCGCAAAGTACTTTCTTCTTCTACGTATAAAAGGCAGAAAATTTATATACAAGTACTAATCATTCTCAAGACATGCACTTGAGAATCGGATTTGTAAAATTCCATTCAGTTTTTAAGTGATTCTAATATTTAAAAAAAATATTGCATAAAGAAACAACTTAAAAAATATATTTTCGATACCTAGTACGTTCTTTTGTAGCTTAGTCGATAGCGCGCCGGTCTACAGAATGAGAAGTCTCGTGTTCGAGTCCCAACGACGGCACTCGATTAAAAGAAATGTATCTACCTTAAAGGGTTTCCAGCAACGTGGACTAAATTAACCAACTAATTTGAATATAAATTCAAGTTGAGGCAATGACGGATTCGCAAACAACTGCATCTATCTAGGGGTAACCATTACTAACATTTTACAGTATTGTGACATGTGAGGTTAGATAAATATATTTTCTTTCAAGTTTCCTATACTGCTTGTTAGAGAGAACACGTGCACAATAAATTTGTAGCAGTAATTTGTCTTCACGTTTGTTCCGAATTTGAGAAAGAGGGCGATAAGGTATTGTTTCGAAACATTTACAGTGGTCAATAGTAAATTTGTTATAAGAAAGATAACAAGTGGAATATGCTGAATATTTTTTTTTTAATTGACCGGCGTTTGTAAACGAGCTAATAAAAGGCAGCACAGCTTTTATGCAGGATTAAGCAGCCTAGTGCAGTTGACTTAATAATTTGATATTCATATCACAATTTTTTTTATCTACAATTTCGAGGTGTGTTTTTTTAAAGAGGGAAGGGGGCTGAGCGTTTTTTTACTTCTCTAAAGTTTTTTTAGGGTTAACCATTACTTACCTCTGTCACAGACCTGGGTTTCAGTATAAATCTGGCAATTTCTCCATTTTCCATTTGGCAAAATAGTAGCAGTTGCATTTTTTGGAATTCTCGAGCCAGCTGATGTGGATTTACGTCTTTAACGCGCCTACACATTTTACCTCCTGTTTTGTTGTTAGATTTATCTTCAAAATTTGCATTATTTCCTTTCACCCTTGCAGTCGAATCGTCAGAACTTCGTTCTTTATGTTTTTTATTTGGAGACTCGACCCATAGACTGTGACGAGTAGGATATTCATTTTGTATATCTC
This sequence comes from Troglohyphantes excavatus, assembly GCA_963932185.1. NCBI lineage: Eukaryota > Metazoa > Arthropoda > Arachnida > Araneae > Linyphiidae > Troglohyphantes > Troglohyphantes excavatus. The sequence continues at coordinate 63,060,803 of OZ010667.1, forward strand.
CTAGTACTGGACAGAGAATGAATTAATCACATAAATATTGAAGAAATAAAATTTAAAAACATTTTTTTTTATTGCATGAAGATTGAGTTTTTGTAACATAAAAAAAATAACTCAAAAAAAAAATATTTTGGGAACACGGGACATGGCCCCGATATCAAAGTTAGTTGACAGCAACTAAAAGTCTGGGAATAAATGCTGTTAACGTCATTATGTTTATGCTCTTATAATCGTGTTGTAAATGCAATGTGCTCATAAAACAATACAAACAACCAAATGAAATTTCTAACTTACGTCTACAATAAGTGTAACTATTGTAGACAAGGGTTACGTCTACAATAAGTGTAACTATTGTAGACAAGGGCAGACCTATTAACAGGGAACATATGAACACGGTCTGATTTAGAAAGTTCAGTACCATATATTCACAACGTCATTGATGGAGGCTTCTCTCTTTAAAATAGTCTCTAAGAATTAATAACATCACATATTGTGTTATTCATCTAATTAGTAGTTCTGGGAACAGTACAGACCATAATTTAAAAAAATTTATTCAAACATATACGGCGATTTTTATGACGTTAAACAACATTCATATAGCAAATTTGAAGAAAATCGAACAACTCGTTAGTCATAAATGGGTAATAAACAAATTTATTGGCAAACAGACGAAATGCTGAAAGGCCCAGTTAAAACAGGGACCGAGCATTACCGACATTATATAATAGTTAGGAGAAAGTTGCTCGTAAGTTATAAAAAAATCCAATAATAATAACAAATATGTCAAAGTATAAGCAAGTTTTATACAATTAAAATAAAAGCTGGGGGCCTTATAGGTCGGAGCCTAATGGTAAATCAGGCCCTGCATATTAAATAAAAAATAATTATGAAAACGCTCAGAAATTAGCATTCTATACCGTTTACAATAGTTAAACAATTTTTTTTATTATTATTATGAATACATAGAAGTCCAGACAGGTTCTCAGACAGTAAATATCTTCATGTATATCCTGGACTTAGGCTACTTACTTACTTTTTTGAGAAAAAGAATTCGAAGAATAAGGCGTCCAACTCCTAGCATCGTCTCTTGTTTCCTTGTTCCTTGCTATAATGCTATTAATCATATTTGATTTCAACAAATGGGAATTTCTCATCATTGTTCTGAAAAAAAAATATAGTGTTGCATTGCAATGGTGACAAATGCAACTGTAAATATTTTTATGCCTTAAGGGTTCTTCAATAAATGTTTCTAATTGAAATTCCACAACTTACGTTGTAAATCATTTCAAATAACGTTTCAATACTCTCCGAAAAATCCTTGAGAAATGTATAAAAATACGCATTTCATTAGAAAGACAATTCAATCATATATAGAACGAAATAGACATCTCTGCGGCGGATACGCGTCGAACAACTCTCATAATATTTTAATATTTGCTGTGAACCCTGAACCTCTGCAGAGCTTTTCAAATACACAAATCTCTTAAATTAACAAAATATATACAAAGATCTTGTTTCAAGGAATTTTTTTGACACAGGCGAACATGATTTTGGCGCCCCAATTTTTACGAACAATTTTCAAGTAGGAATATTGGCGCGACTTGTAACTTTATCAACTAAAAAAAACCTATATTGGTTTCACTAAAGTGACAAATTCCATAATTTGAGATTTTGCAGTGTGCTTTTTTTCAATAAAGAAATTCAAGCAATACATCCTCTATAAAATAATATAATGATACTAATCTTCAAAAATAATTAATTGTAATATAATTTAATTAGAAATTACAAATGTAGTCTACAAATTTCCTATTAAAATCATTTACATTTTTACTCTTTTACAAAAATTCGATCCATACACTTTGTCTGGCTTTGTCGCATGGGCGATGGGCTTTAAGCCCACTGTATTGAAAGCTGTATGGCACAGGCTTTTTACGCCACAAACTAAAGACCGAAATGGGCTGAGAAAGGAAAAATCGTAATTCGTGTTAATCACGACACACTCAAAAACTGAAATCGGCCTTCAGTTTGAGACGTCAAAAGCACGTGCCATACGGCTTTCTATACAGTGAGCGCTCCTTAAGTGCCCCGCCCCTGTGCGAACCTAAGGAAGTCGAGTTCAACAAAACTGATGTAATACATCTGGTTGACTCGCACTTAAATTTTTCAGGTTATGTGAATATTAGATTCAAATTTTTTACCTTCTTCGAATAGCTTCAGATTTCTGCTTTACTGGGTTTACGCTAAAGAATCGCCCTTTGCAATATCGTCCATGGATATGGTTCGATACCCAGAAGGAAATAGGAATGGTAAGTTCAGTTCTCTCATCTTCGAAATCCGCGGAGTACGAGAGACGATGATTCCTCCGATGAAATTCGACCTCGTCCAAGTTTGGAAGAGACAAGTTTGTGGTCAAATAGTCATACTCGTGATTGTACGAACCTATATTCGTTAGTGCATCGACTGAACGCGACTGCCTAATTCCTTTTGAAATGAAAAATGGCCACGAATCTATTCGGAAATGACTTGCTGTCAACAAAGTTCGACTCACTTCTTTGTCCGTCTCCTTTTTTAATTCATCTTCGTCTTTTTCTGAACTTTTGATAATCGGCGTTCGAATCAATGTTTTCTCTTTACGGCGTTCGTCTTGTACTTTTTGTTCGAGTCTGTGTATGTATTCCAGAGCCAGTTTCTGTTTTGACAAATCGCCAAAGGAGTCCAAGATCGTTTTACTCAATTTCGGAACGAGATTCATCTTCGGTTTGTTCAATGTCATGTCCTCAAAACTTGAAACATCACAGCTCAGAGATAAACCAAAAGAACATCCTTCTGGTATTCCTTCACCAAATCGGTTAATCTGCCGCGTTCTTCTCTGTTGATTCTTACGTTTTTTGGGTGAAAGTGGTGAATAATAGCCATTCACTTTTTTATTACTTTCTGCTACACTTGGCTTATCACCATCAGTGGCATTTCTAGCTGTAAGAACATCAGTGAAAAGCTGTTTTGTATCCTTGTAACTTACTAAATCTAGACGATCCAATCTTATCCGAATAGGTCTAAAGAACTGCTCTTTTCTCAGGTACTGTTGTACTTTAGTTTCTAGCCTTCCAAAAGGGACGAGTACCCAGCGAGGTGGAATTGACCGCGTGTCTTTAATACACAATTCTTTGAGGGGTCTCCATAATGTCCATGCATATCCACATTCATCAGAAGGGATTAATTTATAGAAATTATTGCATCCGTTGGGAAAAAGAACTTCCAATCTTCTACGAGGACATTTTTTAACCTTGAGGCGGTTCAAGGGGGCCATGTGGATTAGAATGCGAGAACTGCTTGTAAAATAGCTGTCTCTGGCATTAACATCGAGTTCACATTTCAAAATAATTAAGTAATTTTCGGTAATACCTTAAAAAAGAAATAAATATAATTACTGGTGGAAATTTGCATTGGAGATTTTTTCTTCAAGGTAATTTTTTTTTTAAAGATTAGTTAAAGCTTACATCGGTGATCAAAAATGTGTTTTTATAAAACTTTGAGAATCAAGAACTTATAGTTATAATATTAAATTATTATTAAACTTAACTTTGCATCACGATTTGGTTTAAAAAGTCGCTATTAAGTGCTTTAACCGTTGCTGTTAACCAACCGTTGTTTTAAAATCTAAGCACAATGCAATATAAAAAATATACAAGATAAAATATATTTAAAAAAAACGATTGAAAAATTTCATACCATTTAATTTTCAACATTTCATACATTCCATACATTAACATTTCACAATTAACATATAGTGCGTAATTGAAGGCTAATGAGGAGCGCCTAAGCAAAAACAAACGTCAGTTCGATTTCAAATCGTAGAAAATCGCCAAAGCGTTTGGATGCATTATGCATACATTTCTATAATAGAGCTTCGGATTTTCAAGTTTTAAAATGAAAGGGATATTTTTGGAAGTATTAATTTTTTTTTTGCACTCCTTTGGCCAGGACGCCAGCTACCTTGGTGTTTTAAAATTTGAATATATATTGATCTTTATTTTTCAACATCTCTTATTTCAATTAAGAAGCATATGCAAACATGCTTCTTAATTGTCCTTGCCTTAAACACAAAAAGTCTTGCCCACTACCATCTCGGTTCAAGGATATGATAGATAACAATACAAAGGAGGAAACAGGAAAGGATAAAGTTGGAAAGGACCTGACGTTTCCCATAGATCTTTTCTCAAAATTTCCTTATTTAAAGTTTTTAAGTATTCTAACACTTAGGACAAAACGAAGTAGTCTCCACGTACTTGATAATAAACAAAATAGCATAAAATAGAATATTGAAAGTGTCTATATATCCTTTAAAGATTTTCATGTCCCTATTCTAATTGTCTCACTTTTTATATACGCGTTAATTGAAGACTAAAATTGGAAAACGATGTAAGGGAAAAAAAACTGTTTTTCAAGTTAAAGTGTGAAATGAGCAATGCTGTATGATGTGGCAAACCTGAAAATTGACTTGCAGTGCAGTCCTCTAAATAGTTCAAAAGAGGTCGCTAATGTGAACGTTCCTATGCGATGGCTGAACAAAATTCTTTTTGCGGTACCCCAACACTTTCGTTTTTAGCACTTATAACGTTTACCACTTTTAGTTCTCAATTTCTATAACCAATCAGAGGCCGATTGTTCAAATACAAAACCGCCTATTTAAAAAAAAAATGATGATTTTAAAAACCAGTACCTAATTGTGCTTTCCATAAACTTTCGCCACCACTGGTTTGCTGAAATGTAAATAATCAGAATAAAAATAATAATAAAAATACTATATTTATAAAATAATTGTTGTTATAATTGTTGGGCATTCATTTCTGGAACTTATCGTAAAGGCAGTATAGAACAAATTTTTTAGTCAAATTAGGTACTTGAATAAAATAGAATAAATAACAATAGAAAACTATTAAAAACTCAATATATTTGATTTTATGGGCCTGTTTTTATTACAGTTTTCTAAATAATTTTCTGTAATCCACATCTTTAAAAATTGATTTTTTAAAAAATTATTTATTATCTTTTCGAAATAGAACATCTGCCAGTATAATTTTTACTTATTTTAATTATGAATCTTTGCTGTATTGTTATTATTTTTAATTAGTTCCGCAAAAGATTTTTCATTTAATTTAAATTCTAATGAAACAAGTAAATGGCGTCAATTTTTAAAAAATATATAAATATGTTCATTTGTTGACAGTTTATTTAAAGAAAATAAAATATATATATAAAATAAAACTTTTTAAAGCACACGCTTTTATCAAATGTACTAAAATGCAAAAAATAACCATTCTATACTTCTTGAAAACTGACTTTTGTAACATTACCTTTTCCTCCACTTGCCCCTTGAAATCTTTTCTCTTCAACTACTTTGAAATATGTTGAATATACTTTTGTTGGAACTGACTAAAAATAAAAGCGTGGGGCGCTTATTATTGATATTATATTTAAGATTTATTAAGAATTATTTAACATTTCAAGATGATAAAAGAAGACATTAAGGTTTTAGATATCATGTGTGAGGGCCCCACGCTTTTATTTTTAGTCAGTTCCAACAAAAGTATATTCAACATATTTCAAAGTAGTCGAAGAGAAAAGAATTCAAGGGGCAAGTGGAGGAAAAGGTAATGTTACAAAAGTCAGTTTTCAAGAAGTATAGAATGGTTATTTTTTGCATTTTAGTACATTTGATAAAAGCATGTGCTTTAAAAAGTTTTTTTTTATATATATATATATATTTTATTTTCTGCTTTTTAGTTATATAAACATGTATATTACTATTGCTTTGTATAATTAAACCTCTTTAAATTATTTCAAGGCTATAGCATATATTTATTCAAACATTAATTCCACTTACTAACATGCTACATAAATTATTTTACAGTTTACCTTTATTTGATCATAACGTTAAATTACAAAAATAGAACGTAGTCATTTTTTTAAACAAGATATTTAATAACAATATTACTATTTTAATACCTTTTTAATTATTTTGATAGATCAGAAAGAGTTACTAAACTTGATAAATGAAGTAATATAAATATATGCCAATCTTGATGGATGTATCAACCTTGACAAAAAAAGAGTTAAGGCTAGTTGGCTTGATTAGGGTGGTAATTTCTCATTCTCTCCATTTCTATTACTGCCTCAGTGTTACAAGGTTTCTTTCCTGTTAACTTTACGTTGTCTATTTCTTCAATTTCCAAGCCGTATAATGATCTTACACGACTCAAAGCAACATATGCCTGTCCATCAGCAAAGAGTGCAGGTCCTAGATTAACTACCGCATAGTCTACAGTACTACACTGCATTTTGTGCACTGTTGAGGCCCAGCTCAAAATCAACGGTAACATTCTCCTTTCAGCCGTACCATAGGAGTATTTGGCAGGGAACTGAATGGATATCGGTTCAATTTTATGTATTCCGTCTCTACCGAAATTCACATGGACGCCCAAGGCTTGCCGCGCATCTTTTAAGCGCGCGGAACGCGTGAGCAATTAAAAGTGCCATCGAAATGCCCTAAACAACTGTCCGAAGGATCGCCTGTAAGCACCATGATCGACTTCCCAGATCAACGTAATGTCCGCCATTTTGCGTCAACTGTCCATGGTTCAAAAATACGAGGCATTCGTTCCCGATATTGATTTCCTTCGAGATAGGCACCGAACCGTCGCCAATAGCCCAATGTGCAGCTCTAGTGAGACGTTAATTAAAAAAACCAAACCGCCATTTTGATTTGGCGCCAAGAAAAAAAACGTCATTTTTACCTTGGCGCCAACGGGGCACCGTACACTAGGAATTTACTATAATTTTTTTAAACATATTAAAAACTTATTGTCGTTTTCTCAACGAATAAAATTATTTCATCTATATATATCATAAAAATTAAACTAATGCAATAAACATCGCTATATGCAAATTAAATGAATAGGTAACGCACTTGTTTGTTGTTACACAAATTAATTTGTTTCCTATAAATCCTTCTACTTTTAACTCCTCCGAAGTTATAACCTATCAGAGTTTAGTAATGTGCTTTACAAAACCAAAATTGTTTAATAGCGGACAGTTCTGTCAATAATAAAATTGAAGAAGAAACTATTACCATAAACATCTATCATTTGGTTTAAAAATATTCAAAATGGCGACGGAAAGCTTTTCTGTTGAAGCAAAACCAGATCATTGCGCATAATTTTTCGCGCATTCATCTGACGTCATTTTTGTAGATGATGGGTTCGAGTCTGGCTTTCGCCAGATTTGTCGATTTTAAAGAAAATTCATTATTAATTAGAATTAATTAGTTAATAACAATTTTATGGCTAATTATTGTATTGTCACCGGGATTACGTATGTATGCCAAGTTTCAAATTTTTATGACAATTAGAAGTGGGTTTAAATTGAGTTACAAGATTTGAGGACACATCACACCAGACAGTGTGAGTTAAATAAAAGCATGTAATAATAATAATAAAAAAGCATGTAAAAAAAAGGGTATGCAACTTCTTTGTATTAACATAATAAACAGTGTTAATTGCAGTTGACTCGTCCGAAATTCAGAATTTTGTTGAATAATTGTACTTTTGCCAAAGATCGTTACATTTTCACGAATTTCCTATTCTTTAGCATTAATAATTCGAAAACCCATTTTTGCAACACATTGAGAAATAAGAAATTAAATATATCAGAAAAAATTCTATGGATTTTTTTTTATATATATATATCCCAGGAATATTGGTTAATAATTTGACTTTTCTAATTTTTATATAGAAGTTTTCATGCACAAACCATCACAAGTTCTTTTGTATACTCAAACAAGTCGACTGGACTTGAATTAAAACCCCTCAGAAATGTAATCTTTTGCTAAAATGTACTTTTCATATATACACTTGGCGATCAAACAATTATTTTATTTTAAATAAGTACCGTTTTAAAGTTCATTAATTTTCCGAATTGTGGATAAACTACATTGGTTATGTTTTCTGTTACCATGTTGATTGGAAAAAAATATCAAACTTCACAATGCTATCAAAATAAAAATATTTGCTAAAATGTGTGGTGTTGGTTTCATAATTAAAATTATACTAGTTAAGTTATGCGCAAGAAGTGGCCGGGATTTAAAATTTTTGTCACTAAGCAAAATGGCGACTGTGCAAATTGAGAACTCCGCTTTTTAAAAACGTTAAGCATTCTCTATATTTCTTTATTCAAAGTTAGAATTTTCTTAAGATACACGCGTTTTTAAAAGCTTCAGTGACACACAAAAAAATAAACTTTATTCGTAATTAATGTAAGAATTTAGTGACGGTATTCGTTACTATAAATTTTACGAAAAGTTTTTATGTGTAACAGAAGATTAAATACGCCTTTTTAAAATGATTCGAAAGAAATATAACCTGGATAAAGGTATTTTCCAACTTAATGTCTTCGTCGATTATATTATACTTGTTTTTATGCTTCCAGATAAGGGATAACATAATGCTTTGAATAATTCTAAACTTATAACATAAATGCCAATTGTTTGCTTTTATGTATCCTGCTTGAAGGATTATTGCTGCATTAAATTAGTTTATTTCGGAAAAACCTTTAATAAATTCCTTTCGTAATCACCAGGAGGGACGACACTAAAATTTGGAAATTTAAAATCCACGAGTTGGGAAAATTTATGCCTGTAGAAAATTATTATTAGCAAATGATAGCTATGGATGATTAGAAATTACTTATCTTGCAAGATTAAAATTACCTAATATATACATAAAACTATGACAAATGCCGGTAAGTTGAAACCGAAATTTTTTTGACGGCACTGTTCGTAATCACATAGTATGTATTGCAGTAGCGGCAATTAGTACTATTGTTATAGGATCGGAATATGGATTACCGATCGCATAAATTAGAGTACAGGCAGAAAACACATTGCTTCATGATAAAATTTACGCATATTGTTAATTCATATATCGATTTAAAATGAAATCTTCGGCATCTTCAAAACACATATTCAGCAGGCGTAGTGACGAAATCCGTTGACTGAATTTGTTATTCTTTCGAAAATTGGAGTGGCAAATTTCTGGACAAATCGGTCTGGTAAAAGTATCGAAGTTGTCGCCATCTTTTATATTTATAATAGTGAAGTATGTCATTAAAATCAGAAGCATGGGGTATCGGGATAAAAGCACTATCAGGGTGGCAACAAAATTCTGGAAAAAAAGTTCCCTGATATTTCCCTGACTTCCATGATGGTGTCACAAAATTTCCCCGACTTTAAAATTACATTAAGAAACGTTGAAATATATGCTTTGTATAAAAACAAAGTATCCACGCTACAATACAATAAATTTACTGCATTATAAATAAAAAATTATAAGCAATGCTTTTTGTCAGTTAAAATAATAATTTATGAATACACAAATTATACAATTGTGGCAGGCATAATCAGTGGCGGCGATTGGGTGCTGAAAGTGGGGGGGCAAGGTAAAGGGGAAACAAGAAGTCCCCCAAATGGTAGGGGGGGGGGGGGGGAAGGTGGACTAAAAAAAATGTGCTATTATATTGCTATAAAAAAAGCTATGGTATTGCACACTTGTATTTACTCACTATTATGTGTTATTTGAAGTATACCAACTTAAAATACAGAGTAAAAAAACTTAATAACATAAATTTAAGAAAAGAAGTTTTCATACCATAAAGCTGATTTGAGACAAGTTAAAAGCTTTCTTTTTTCGTTATTCTGACTTAAAAAGGCAAAACAAAGCACGATAACTTTCAGAAATACTATCTAAAAGGGCCACAAAAACTAAAGTCCAATTTTCAGGAGTATAAAAAGTATGAACTGTTCAAAACACCTTTATATCACTTGGGTATTTTAGCTATAGTTGAAGACAATTTAACTAGACCCTTAAGCGAAGGCTACGATGTGTAAAAAGACTGAGCTATGGCCCTGATTGAATAAAAAAAAATCAACGGCTGATTTAAAACCAAATAAATATCTATAGGAGTAGTCATAAATCATATACAGTTTGCTCTGTAGACTCCAAAATGACTGTACAAACGAGAGTCATAAGTCATATTCGGCGCCGCTTCGCCTTTCCCCCCTACTGCTTATATGTAAAACTGAGAAAACTTGGGAATGAGTCATTCTGCTAGATTCTGGGTATTTTGTAGATTTAATACGTAGTTACAATAAACTATTTTCTTGATGTTTTCGAAATCAAAGCATTGAGAATTAAAAAAAATGCTATTAAATCTTTTCTGCCATCATCTTTGAGAACATTCGCTGATAAGTAAAGTAAACAAATATACTTTTGTGGATTGTGTTTTAAAAATGTTAAAATCGGAGCTATTCTGACTAAAATAAACTATTTCATAAGTAATCATAAGTAAAATTATTATAAACTATTTCTTTCAGAAAAACTATAGAAATTATATGGTTGGTTAAAAAAGTTAATCGCTTTGATTAGACTTTGCAAATGTATGTTTTGTTTCAATTTAATTTAACAATTACTGGTACTTTACAAGCAAAATTTATTAAAATATACTACTTGATTTAATATTCGAACTCACAATTTGGCGCTCTTTAAAGCGCCGAGTTCCTTACCGGGAGGTTCCAAGCCCGTTCTCCCATCGTCCAAACGTTTGGAGGCGACTAGTGCAAATTAAATCTGTCAATCAGAGGGGTTTGATCCTGCTGAAACCTCCCTCCCCCCTTTATTTACTTTCCTATGGTAGTGTGAGGAAGTTGGGGTTCAAAATTTTTCTTTTGTTAGGCAATGCAGTAAAACAATTGACTTGTAATTTAGTTTTAAAAAGTTCAATATAAAAAAGTTGCGGGGGGGAACATATAAAAAAGTGCGGGGGCAACCGCCCCCCCGAATCGCCGCCACTGGGCATAATAGTAATTAATCATGTTCTCTGTAAGCAGAGAATGCAAATTTTTCTAACTATTTCTTTTGGAGATAATTTTAAATGTTTTATATGCTTAATATTTCCTATTCCAATCTTCAATAAATCACATTCATTAGCCCCTCACAATTTCAAGGTCCAATGCACTTTGCTTTTCCCTCAGCAGTGGTTCACGTTTTTACAAAAATAAAAATGTGCATAACCATACTTTTTAAAAAAAAAATCTTTTTCAGAACTAAAAGGAAATATTGACAACTAAATTACATAGAATAGAGTGCATAATGGAGGCTAATTGTCGTTTTAATGATCCAAAATTGAAAATTTCCATGATAATTCCCTGATTTGTTACCACCCTGACTATGCTATTAAAAGTATTCAACCTAAATAACTGCGGTAACTAGCACGATTGATAAATTTTACATTGTACGATAAGAAATTGGGTGCTTTTTTTTAGCACACCTACAGAAATGTTCTGCATAAGGGTACTTGGATTACTTCCATATATAATTACCGTTAATTTTATGCAAACCCCTTTATGTGAAAGCACAAAACTACGACAAGCTAAATTTAGAAGAGGGACCTGTGCAAATCTTCATGTAACAATGTTCATTTGATAGTACATGACATCAATATCACAAATTTAAAAGGAGGAATAAATGACTAAGCAAACAAGAACATTGAACTTGTAGTGAGGTTTATTTCACAAACAAAATTTTACATTTAGTACAAACGCAGGGATGGTCCCATCGTGCTTTTGACATGCAGAGATCGAATATTTTGCCAATTCTTCTTCAAAAGAGAAATCAAGAAGTTGAGGGATAGATTCAAATTCTGGGCCAATTCATCTGGAGTCATCTTAACATGGCCAACTGCAACAGCCAAACACAAAACCTGAAAAACAAACAATTCAATCAGCAAGGCATGCATTAATTGTAACTTGTTAATTTTAAGTTATAGCTGAATATGTTAGCCAATCAAAATATCCCCTACTAATTACAAGACAGGGAACTTGTGCCATGGCTATTAGTTTACCTCTTGGAATAACCAGAACTAACATCAAGTCTATCCTGGGAATAAAAGAGGATAGACATCACATTTCCTGTCTACTTAACTAAAATTCATTGTTGGCCAAAACTGTCTGAAGACAACTGCAATTAAGTACAATATAACTGCACTTTATTGTCCCATTTTCAAAGGTAAAATAATGCACTTTAGAACACATTTAAGATAGCTAACAAAAGTCACCTTTGAAGCACAGGCTAGATTCAGATTGAAATTCTTATAATTAACTAGATACAAAGAAAAATTGCAAAAACCTTCAATTAAAAAGAAACCAAGTCAATATGCATATTTTGCTCTCAGTATTGTATATTCATTCATGGTAAATAAGATAATACATGCATAAAAAGCATCATAGAGCAAAATATAACCAAAAGTCAACTTGTAACCAAAATTATCTTTGATTTTTCATGTATATAAATAAAACGAATTGCCAAATTCCTGTTCACCAATCTGAATTTATAGTGTGAAGCTTAGAATAAGTTAGGCAGCAGGGCTTTTAGCAGCTATTTTAAATAAATACAAATATTTTGGTTCTTAGAAACAGACAACCATAAAACATGGTTCATACAGATTTTCAAAAGTAAAAATTAAGTAGTTCTTAAGGACTTTTTAAGGACCTCTCGATAATTTTTAAGGACTGCTTAAATTTTTTGGCGCCGTTATCGGAGAATCGTACATTGTTTGGCGCAAAATTGGCACATAATCACATGTCAGTGGGGTTTTGTAGCAAGTTGGCGCAGGATACCACTTCTGGCAAACTCTGGCGCAGATTTCCCATCCCTTAAAGATGCTATATTCTTCTGAATTTCCTTGTTTTTCTAGAATGAGTATCGATTTTTCACAAAACAACAAATGAACTGCGATTTTCCAACGATGAAGTGTCGTGTATTATAATGAAATACCACTGACTTAAAAATCGAACAAACGAGATCAAATATTCACTTATTTTTCTCACACTAAATACGTCTATTCACGCCTTTCTCTCATTGCATAATTATACTTACGTAAAACGGTCAAAAGTGTGGACACGATCAACGTAAAATCCGTAATTCAACATTTCAATAATTTTAATGCACTCGGAAATCTGAGTTCGAAAATTAAAAAAAACTCAGAATTTCGGATTAGACACGGGAAAAAATACCACCCACGTGAATTAGTAAAAAAAAAAAAACATGTTTGAAAAAATTAAGGACCTTAGCCGAAAATTAAGGACTTTAAGGGCCCTTAATTAAGTAGTTCTTAAGGACTGTGCGAACCATGTAAAATAAAACCAATGCAAATTTATATAACACAGAGTTTCTACTTAAAATACCATAATTTCTTTGATTATCCACACTGAAAATTAGATAAAAGTGGGAAATGTTGAAAAAAATTCATTAACCCTGAATTACACACAATATTTTCAACAAGGAGCATCTTTAACCCTTTGCACTTTTGTTTCTTCTAGGATGACAACTAACAGCCTTCTTTTGGTTCCCAGTGTGATCACTATGTCTAAATGAACTTTTTCAACTCGTTTTCTTAGAACAAAAATAAATGACCTTTATCTTCCATGAGCATTAAAATTTTTAGGGAAAAAATAGAAAGTGGAATAACTGCCCTGTAGAAACGCAAAGGTCAAAGATGTAACCAGCTTTATTCAGGCTAAGTGGAAATATATGGAAACAATTCCTCATGTCTCGACGTATATAAAATTTTAAGTTAGAAACAAAACAATTAGACCAACAACGGACGTTTTGATCAAGCAGGGATGAATATTGTATAATGCCAAAACAAAGAGATTAATTTCAATAAATCCAATCATTTCCCCCTTAAATAGAAAGGTTAATGCAAAATTGACTAAATGCCAAATAAAGTTTAAGTAAATTGTATATTTAGTACATATACAAGTCCTTTTTTAAAAAGGTAGCAATGTAGTGATCAACTGTCACACACAAGCCAAATGAAAATAACCAAATACCCACCTTCTTCATCTGAAACTTAATCGTAGCCTTGACTTCATCAATCTTAGCCATCATGGACTCATTGTGAGTGAGCAGAGAGGGGAATTTACCAGCCTTGTTCAGGCCAGGTCCAAGCAGCCTTGGAATCTGCTTGATGAGGGACTCTGATGCAAGGAAAGCATCATATTTCTTGGCTGGAATAGACAGAACACAAGACACTTAATACAATATTCAAAATTTGAATATTACCTGAAACAATACTAAGTACCTGTCTGGGAGGATTGAAATAGTAAATGCCAATGCACTAACCATTTTTAGAAAACCACCAAATTTAATTTAGCACACATTGGACTCGAGCTTGTAACAATACAAACTGGTGGGAATGGTGCATATTTAATATTAATGCGAGAAGTAAATTGGTGGAAAACAATTACAAGACATTAAATATTAATAATTTAGCATTGGAATGTATTATTTTAAAACAATAAGCACAATTGTATGGGAGTAAATGATTAAGGAAGTCTTACCACCTTATTTTAACTAAACTGCCAATATTAATTTAGCACACATTGGACCCTGTTTTACAAAAAAGCAAACAGGTGGGAATGGGGCATAAACTTTATAGAATCACATTATAGACAGTTTAAATTGCTCTGAAAATAGCCCCATGACACCCTTTTCCTGAAAACGGACATCTCCGATATCCGTGATGCTCTGGAAAGGAATTTCACAACTGGTATTCAATCGTTCATGCCATAATTTATAGTTTTGCATAGTTCTACTACACAAATTGTATTTACAGGGATATTCGGAATCGGCAATTTATATGAACCAGACCATTTTTAACGAAAAAGGCTCACCTATTATTAGTTGGGTATTTTCTTATAAGCAGACTATTAATGAAATATTTGGTTGATAAAAGGTACAATTTTAAACCTTTAACCAGTTTATGTTAGCCAATCAAAATATCCCCTACTAATTACAAGGCAGGGAACTCGTGCCATGGCTATTAGTTTACCTCCTGGAATAACCAAAACTAACATTAAGTTTAGCCTGGGAATAAAGGAGGATATACATCACAATTACAGAAAATTAACATCACAATTACTTATAAAAAAAAAACTTTATAAGTTCCTATAATTTTGAAACTCAACTCAAACTTATCTTATGGATTTATGCAAGGTTTATTTTTTTAAACTAAATTTTCATCTATCTTGGACCTTTTTAAAAATGACAAATTTATGTTGCCATTCCATTCAAACAGATACAAATTTTAATATCACACAACTTCAGAACCTGCAGGTCTACCATACAACAAGCAAGAGGGTTCGGAGTGTAATGAAATAAGTAAACGAGACAGTTTTAAGCACTACAAATAATTTTATGTATTTTGAACCACTTACAAATGACAAATTTAAGTTGCCATTGCAATAAAGCTGAGACAAATTTTAATATAACACACCTTCAGGGACCTACAAGTGTACATACAACAACAAGCAGGAGGGTATGGAGTGTAACATCTTTAAAACATGCAAGTATCTATTCGTCAAAGATACAGATTTGGGCATACCATAAAAGACATTGAAATTAAAGCTACTAGATACAATATATATAAGTTAATTTTTAATAGGCAAGTAACTGTTTAGCAAAGATCGATAAAGAATTCAAATAATTGATTCCTTATTATTAAATAAATTCACTAATTTATATACCACACATTGAGGAACCTGCACATCTATTAAGAATAGCAGGAGGGTTCTGTGTGGAAACTAAGGTGAAAGTTGGAAATGGTGCACTAGATCCAATTTCATAAAATGGCATGTCAGAGAAGAACTCTTAAATAAATCAAATAATTGATATTTTAAATTATGATGCCTTATCAATTTCTATTCCACACATTGAGGAACCTGCACATCTATTAAGAATAACAGGAGGGTTCTGTGTGGAAAGAAAGCTGGGAATGGCACACTAAGTTTCATAAATGGCATGTCTGAGAAGAACTTTTAAATAAATCAAATAATTGATATTCTAAATCATGATGTCTTATCAATTTTTATTCCACACATTGAGGAACCTGAATGTCTATTGAGAATAACAGGAGGGTTCTGTGTGACAAACACTAAAATGTAAGTAAATACAACAGCACTGATGGAATTTTTTCATTTCCACACATTATAAGCGACGTGTAAACAAGTACATAGCATGCTCTTAGCGAGTTTGTATGTCGATACAATTGCCAAAGTAATTACTAACCTTGAGGAAAATTAGAAAACTTATGTTTGTAAGGAATATATTCACACAAGTTTAGGTACCTAGGATCAGTGTTCCTGTTATGCGTTTTTAAAAGGGCGCCGCGCCCTGCCCTTTTTATAAGTGAAAATGTGCCCTGCCTTTTTTTCAATATCTTCTTTACGCCCTGTAATTAAAAAAAAATATTTTTTCCGCAAAAACGTAGGTCTGTAGGATTGTCTTGGTATCCCAATCGTACCCTTTTACATAACCCCTAGTGCCCTTTTTGACAAATCCCCCCTGCCCTTTTTTAAAACTATGTGAACACTACCTAGGATACACAAAAAATTTTAATCCTGATTAACAGTACAATATTAAATACATTTAAGTTTCCACACGATGCTTAGAAATTATTCAATATCTGTACATGGACATATACTTAATAACCACCAGTAGACACAATGCTCCAAAATTGATTAAAAAAAAAAACCTCAACTTACACAGCTTTTTGACAAGCTTCTTATTCTTGTTCAGCTTCTTTAGGGCTTCGGCATCCATGCACTCGACATCATTAGCTTTGGCTTCATCACAATGCTGCTGATCTCCCAGAACACAAACAGTAAACTTGGGACGAGGAATGTTCTTCAACCTTTAATCAAAAGCTCAATTAATCACCTATAAAGATCTTTACTAAACAAGAATTACAAAAACAATAATTTAGGAATATTAAGACATGAAACAAGCTCTCAGATCTCAGTTCTAATGCCTCAGAGAAATCAGCAGAAGTTAAGGTCATCATAGAACTTTAAACACTACCACTACATTAGAAAACTTTACAAGGTAAAACAGGGTTATGTGCATTTTTCGAAATAAAAATTTGGAGTTCTTCTTAATACCTTAAAATTACATTTACAGGGTTGCTGCTATTCACATTAAGATTGCACCTGACGAGGTGTTTCAGAAGATTTACATCGGTTGATGCTATATGAGCCAGTGTGCAATTTAGCAGTGGCGGCCCGTGGTCGAAAATGTTAGTGCAGCCGAAATCTTGTAACTCTCCCCCTCCCCCCCAACCCGCTCCACTTTCCACAACAGTACATGAACGGACATTCTTTAAAATTTATTACTCAAACTCAAATCAAAGTTTCCTTTCAACTTTTATGAAAGATAACATGTGAAAAAAAAAAATAGAAAACACTTACTTATTTTTAGAAAATTAAATCAATCCTTTCAAACCGGTCAATTTTAGTATTAATTTAAGTAAAGAAACAACAACGCACGTGTAAACTTAATGAACTATTTCGGTTTGGGGAGATTCTTCGACATTGTCGTTTTCCTGAACCCGCCTCGCCGATTCAGTAATGAACCAATTATTTAATCGAAACCCAAGTACAGCAGATTTGAAAAAACCCTTTTGCGCTGCGATTGTGTCGTCACATCCTCCATTTTAGCGTGTTGGGGAAGTCATACTACGTAAGGTTGCCATGGCAACGATGCAGCCGATTTCGAACTTCGCTTTTGGGCCGCATTTTCAATTGAATGGAGTTTTTTCCTCTCCTGAATTTGTGCATTACGGAAACAGGTTTGCAATTTATCGGAGATTTTTTTAACTTAGAATTGAAATTTCATCTTCATTTAAGAAAATTAGTAAAATATATAATTTTAGTTTTAAATACACTAATAAAATTAGGTGCAGCCCGGCTGTACTTGCTGTAGTGGACGAGCCGCCACTGCAATTTAGAACAATTTACATATATTAAATTGAAATCGGATGTAAAATTGCTTACAACTCTTAATTGCACAAAATATACTGACGCCCGCTATCAGCTTTGGTAAATAATCGACAATTATGTAAGGATTGCAAAATTTGAGAGCTGGCAACCCCGAAAAATAATCGCCAGCAGTATTTTATTTTGCAAGTTGCTACAGCTAATTACAGCCGATCCTCTAGGAATATAGGTAATAACTTACCAAAAAAATAAATAAATTTGATGATTTTATCGATTTTTTAAAAAAAATTATTATTGGAGTTAAAAACTTGGGGTCCAAAACTTACCAACTAGGACGACGAGGCAATAAAAATGGTCGGTAGTGAAATATAAATATCTCAACTACCTTCCCAGTTGTTTTAAGACCCTGGGTGAAGGTCCGCCAAGACCAAGATAGGAAATGGCTTCCTAAGGAAATAACCCATGCTGAATTGGAATTTTTAGAAACGCATGACACATTTATGCAAACCGAAATAAATATGGGAGTTTTCAGCAGGAGTTACTTCACTGAGGTAGATTAGAGAAGTCACCGTACTTGACTGTGCCGGAGAAACGCTTGTCCTTCTGAGGATCGTAATTCTTCAGGGCTATCTGCAATTCGACGGTTTCCACAAATCCTCGCTGTTTTTTCTGGCTGCCTTCTAACACTGCATTTACACACTCGTAAAGAGTGTCTCTGCTTACTTTTGAACTGTAAATTAAACGACACGTGTTTACAAATCATGACAATTTAATTTGTAAAAATAATATAGTATACTTATAATATACAAATGGATCATGACAATATGCAATAAATCTATTACTTATTTTAAGAAATATAAAGGATTAATTTGGATAACTTACGTCATGTTTTATTTTTCCCTTCCGCACCAACCGATTCTAAGATTTTTTCGCCAACTAATAATGCAAGTGCAAAGTAAAAGAGTTGAGAGAAACAGAAGGATATTGGATATATACTGCGGTTGGCAGTTAAATATTTGATTGCAAACATAAAGTGTCATATTAGAAATTTTAAATAACAAAATGAAGTATTTCATTACTTATTATAGAATTTTTTATATTTATTTCATACGAAATTGCATAGTTAAAAAAAAGTTTTTTTATGGTCTTAAACTTCTGGTCCAACAACTGTGTGGCATCACAATATTCTCTCTGTTGCTGCTCGAATCAAAATTCTACTTTGTCAGCAGTGCAGTGATTTAAGAAAAATTAAACGTGATTGCGGTCGAATATAAAAAAAAACAAAAAACACAGAAGTTAGTAGTTAAAAGTAGCTTCGTATATTTAGCTTAAAATGAATAACGAAGACAAGTTCGATGGTATTTTGTTGGCCATGGCGCAACAGCATGAAGGAGGAGTGCCTGAGGTATAAAAATGAACTAAACAAGTTCTTATTTAATAAATAATCAAGATAAGTAATAAAATACATATATATAAACTAGGGGTACAGATGTAGGATATTTTTTTGTAAACTTCAAAATCTGTTGTGCTCCTTGTTTCATATTTACTATTCGGGCATTTGAAAAGAAATAATGTTAAATATTAATGTCTTTAATAAATTTGTTATGGTTATGATGCTAGTTATTCTCATCAAATAAACTCGGTTTCACTCGCCTAGTTTTCAACCATGACACAAACTTACTGATAATAAACGGTACATCATTAAAATGAAAGAAAGCCTATCTAAAAGTTGAGTGTTAAACTTAAGGATACACTTCACCAAAGCATGTAAGAGTAAAGAAAAAGGGGGCTGCTTCATCAAGGTGTCAAAAATACATCTTCAAATATGATTTAAGTTCAAATTGCTACCATGTCCAATATTTATTTAATGTTAATTATAATACATGTACAAATAGTGTCTCTTGTTGGTTTCATCTACAACAATTAACTTTTCTACTTGCGACATCACACATACATGCAAAAATATTTGCAAGTTATGTTTTGCATACATTCTCAAATGTTTGCGAGGCCTCCATGGCCGAGTGGATTGGGGCGTCAGCTAAGAATCCAAGGGGTCCCCAGTTCGAGCCTTTGCACGGACTAGACTAAAGAATAGTAAAAAGTTGCGATAGGAGGGTTGCCAACTTCGCTACCAAAATACTAGAATGTCGTCCAGAACATCCAAAAAAAATTAACGGCGGTGCCCGATAAATCTGATCAGGGTTCCCGACATCTATTGAAGGCGTTGGGTGCCAGCTCAGGTGTTATTCTCGTCATCTGACCATGGTTGAAAAATACGAGGCATCGTTCCCCTGTGTTTCCTTCGAGATAGGTAACAAACTGTTGCCAATAGACCACTGTGCAGCTCTAGTGCGACATTAATTAACCAAACCAAATCAAATGTTTGCATGATAAGTTTCACACACGCTAATTCGAAACAAAATCTTAATTTTATTAGATTTCTTTCAGCATTTTCTATTTGGTTTCATAATGCAATATAAGATATCCATTTCATGTCTTTCATAGGTTTAATTTTCAGTTAGTTTCTCCTCCCACTTATTTACGTCGCATTTGTGTCTCTCGGTGGTGGTATCAATGGTGTCAACCATAGATCTTGCACGGCATGCTCGTTGGTAAAAATTCGTTTGGCAAAGTGTCTGCATGTAAATCTCTGTTATCTAGACTTATCTTAATTCCGTAATCTAATGCAGTACTTTTGCACTTAATATTAATAGAATACGTGTATGATTCTGCTTATTTATAATGCTGTAATATTATGCTATGCTGATGGTAGTTCTAACCATGGGAAAAGTAGCTTAAAAACACACGATTTCGATTAAGTTATGCACTTAATCGAAAATATCCACTGCACAAATGAAAGTAAAACTTATCTTTGGTGATTGTTATTTACTGTCTTGGTGGAGCGTCCTCCTACACAATAATTTTGTAAAAATGTCTTATAGTGTTATGTTTTTATCTAAAAACCATTAACTGAAATGAAATAAACATAACTAATTAAAAAATATCTAAGAAAAACTGTTCAATATTTTTTTGAAAATTGTACAGTGTTTAATGATAATCTAATAAATTATGTATTTAAACCAATTTGACATTTTATATTTAAATAATGTAATGGAAATTTATAAAAAAAAATTAATATAAAAATACCGTATATACTTGCGTATAAGCCGAGAAATTTAAGTCAAAATTTTCATCAAAAAGTAGGAGGGTCGGCTTATAAGCGGGTCAGTAAAATTTATAATATAAGTTGCCTAAAATGGGAAAAGGAGAAAAGTTGAAATTAAGCGGTTTCTTCTAAAATCTTGCCGACACATTTCCGAGATCGAGAATGTGCGTCACGTGCCGACTGAAGACCGTTCTGTGCATCGCAGCGTAATCGTAACGCAAAATTTAACTACTCACATAAATAATCAGTTTAACTAAATAAAAAGTATATATTTTGATAAATATTTAATTGGCTTGTAGAATTTATGAAGCTAGTATACGTTACTTTAATAGAATTTTGGTTGGAAGGCTAAGTTGACATCGTGCGTAGCGAATGAAACCACTTTAAAGTCAATGTCTTTTTTGCTCGATTGCAATAATTAAACAAAATTTATTTCCCCAATACTGATTTTATTCTTTGATAATATCAGTGTTCACTCTAGAAATAAAAAAGGGCAGGGCGCTGTTGGCTGTAAAAGGGCACCCCGTTTTTGAAAAGGCACTTCTTGTTTTTTAAAGGGCACTTTTAAAAAAAAAAAATTGAGATGGGCGTGGCCACCCGTTGATATATCGGACCCGTGACCAAACAAAAAAAGTTCCGATTTGTTGATTGGTATTGCGCTAGAGCTGCATATTGGGCTATTGGTGACGATTCGGGACTTATTTTGAAAAAAAGACCCGTTCAAAATTGAAATCTCTCTATGAAGATACTACTTAAAATCCAAAATTTGACACTTAAAAATTAATGTTTTCGCTAAAAACCAAATCTGTAAGTAGCCCTAATAGGACCCCTTACAAAACTGATGAAAAGGCTACTTAAATCTAAAATTTGGTAATTAAAGGCTTAATTTTGTAACCAAACCAACTTCCCTTAAAAAAACATAACATTTTATATCCTGGTACAGGCAACCAATAGGATTCGTGGAATGCCCCGTGCTCGAAATAACCACGGAATCATCGCGATTGTACAACACGCGTAGTTAAAAGGAGTTTGTTTTTCTACTGTCATAATTCACTTAATTCCAATTTACACAAACATGTTTTTAATCGATGCCTTTTTTTAAAGACATCTAGGGAAGCAAGGGCGCTTGTGCTTGACTGAAAAGGGCAAGAGGGGCGGAATTTTTTAAAAAAGGGGCATGAGGGCGCTATCAAGAAGAAAAAAGGGCAGGCAGGGCGGACCGCCCTTCAAAAAACGCCTAGAGTGAACACTGATAATATTATGTACAGATATTAATAGTTGTTTAAATAGTATTTTGGATGGAATTGGCTTTAAAACGGTAAAATCGGTTTGTTACTAATTGGCGAATTCAAGTTCTACTTTTAAGTCATTTATCTCGTAATTAAAAACTAAATATTTTAATAAGAAGTATACATTCATCCATAAAATAGTAGTATTTCCTTCCGAGATGGATAACAAAATGCTCATCCGTATTTAATAGCGACAGTAGTCAACGACACTGACAGAAAATGGTTGACTTTTTCTAAGTTTTTAAATCTTTACAAAACGATGTTAAGGATTAGAAATTGCACATTTTGGTATTCAAGAATGTGGTTTAAAATATTTTATTTTGTTAATAAGGGAGATTTAATTTAAGAAGTCCGATGGAGGTTTGAAAGACACCAGAACATCGTGAGTGGTACATATTTTTAAGCCCAATTAATCGTCGCGAATTTCAAGGAAGGCCGTTTCTCCAGCCACTTTCTTTAAACTTTTAATTTCTAGGCAAATATTTATTTTTCTAATTAAAATTTCACTCTTTTTACGAAAATTTGCCGGTTTTAATCGGAATTTTTCATGTATGAAAATACAACTCGGCTTATACGCGAGTTTCCGATTTTGGACAAAAAATCGTCCTAAAATTAGGGGGTCGGCTTATATGTGAGTATATACGGTAAATGTATCTCAATAATACCAAAGTAAATGGCATGATGAGACATAAAATTTTCTATAGAAAATTGAAGCAAATTATGACAACTCGTTTAACTATGCTTATTTTGCCCTTAGAAGAAAAAAAGTAGCACTCCATCCTTTTTCACATCTAGAATGCATTCCAATTACATTCTGCTCTTTGTTTGCTTACTGTAATTTTTTGTTTTATTGAAAAATATATAAATATATTTTATTTCAGCTCTTAGAAACAATTTTTAGTTTCTTATTACGTAAGACTGACTTCTTTACTGGTGGAACTCCTGGAGCTTGCAAAGGTGTAAGTATAGTTTAAATTGGTTGTAATATTTAAATTGAGTATTAACTAATTTCTCTAGAATTAAATAGATTTGAATGACAGTTGTAGAGAGCTATTTTAGGTACATGCAGAAGTTGAGTCGACTGCATATGGTTAAGTGTTATAGATGGTATTCTCAAAAGAAAAATTAATAACATTTCTGAATGACTTTCATATATTATATTGAAATCTTATGACATGAAATGAAACTGGCTATGGGTTTCATATTTGTATCCATTTGGCATTTACGTTAGTTTGTATTGTAATAATAGGAAGAGAAAATAAAATACAGTACATGTTTTGTAAAAAAAATTAATGAAAACCGTTTGAGATATTTACTTAAAAATAAAAGAAAACCCTACTTTTGTAAAATATGTTGGTAATCTAAAGTGCTAATATACATTACAATTTCGCTGTTAATATTCATGAATGATAGCTTAAAATTAAAATTTTGGGCACATAATCAGCCTCTTTTGAATTTGAAATAGGGGTGTTTGTAAGTTATATGTTCAGTTATATTATTGTAACTGAATGTAAGATATTCTACAAAATGTCATATTGGTGCATCCCCATATTTGTTGTATGCCCGGAAGCAGAAACGCGGCGACGTGCGTCGAACGTCGCAGATTTTTTCAAATGTCTGCAGACAAATCTTTTGAAGAAGTATATCTATCATACGAATTTTTTATGTCTTAACTACATTAGAACATTTCTGCAGATTCTTTCTATGTTTGCTAAGATTCTATCTTTAATCGTTGCTTTTATACTTGCTTATGACAGGTACATCGATAGTTATATAATACATTAAATTGAAGGCAAATCTTACTAACTAAAATGTTGTCGCAGACTGCTAAGAAATTTTCTGCTACTGGGGTTGTATGTATTTATTTGTACTTGAATGCTTTTTTGTTGTTATGATTTTTGGCAGTTGCTCCTGGATAAATTTCAAAAGTTCGAAGACATGGCTCTCAATGAACGCAAGAAGAAAGAGAAGGAAAAGGAAGAATTGCAGAGAAAGAGGCAAGTGCGCTTGGATCGCATTCAGAAAGAAAAAGAAGAAGAAAAAAAGAAACAGGAGGATAGTGAACGAGTTATCGAACTCACTGACGAGGAAGCAGCTAAGCTTCAACAAGAAATGGATGAGGTTACTGCAACATTTACGTACTTGTTAAGTTAAAAATAATAATAATATTCTTAAAGGTTGTTATAAAATGTTTAAAATTATTTAGGTAAAGTTAACTTACATTCTGGGATTTTTGTACAATCATGCTCAATAAAAATATATTGCAGTAGTTTAAATCCACTGCACACACACTTTTTTTTTTATTTTGAACAATATATTAGTGTGCATTCAAAATATCTTCCATAGACTTGAAAAAATATTTAGAAAATTAATGACAACCAAATTGATCCCAAAATTGGGTTTGTGGCTGTAAAGGTATAGTAAAATTATACAACAAATGAAATAACTCATTTGAACATTATTCAATTTTTTTTTTGCTATTGTTGCATAGGCTAAAATAATTTTAGAAAGGTCTTCAATCCAAATGCTTTTATTTGACATGGAAAGAAAGTGACATACATGCCATAACTTGTTCCAATGTGTTTTCTGAAACCAAATGATCTTTCCTGTCATGTGCTGGGGTTTGGTGGTAGAAAAACAAATTAAAGAAGGGTTATTAGTTTTGGGATCTGTAAAAAATCTGCTCAGTTAATGAGGGTTTTGTTTTAACCATCTTTAAATGACATTTTCTGGTTTGGGTCTTCTGAGACCCAATGTGTAATGAAGGGTTAAAATATTACCTTGGAAAAAACTAGTGGTAGTAATTTTTTTAATGATAAATCAAATGTATTTGAAGTAATTCAAATTATTGTTTCTGGTGAAAAAGTAACAGACGGTCTTGGTTAATGAGGAATTTTGGATCTTGTCTTTAGGATAAATTCCAAACCATCATCAATATACTATTTGTGTATGTATTTCTAATACAAAAGCTACCATTTTTAATATTAATAGTTATCAGCATTGGTAAGTAACTTTTTTATATTCATTTGACAAAATGAAATCTATTTATCTAGTAGAAGTTTTTTTGCTATTTCTAAATCAACCTTCTTAGATTACAATAATGTTGCATAAATGGTATGCATTTTGTTTTATTAGATGATTGACTATATTATGCAATCATTCTATGATAAAATGTTACTGTTACAAAAAATTTCATATTAGATTATTTTGTAAAAAAATCTTTTAAAATAGTTCTAAACAAGAAACAAAAATTAAGTAAATGAAAAAGTTGTTATTTAAATTTGTTTCATATTTTATTTGTATTTCAATTGTATTTTTTTAATTTCTTTTATTAGAAAGCTAAAGCAAAGAAATCGCCAGTAGCAGAAAATAGCGAAGCAAGTAATGCAGAGGAAAAAGTAATTTAGTTTTCGTCAAAGTTGTAAAATGATTTAATCTCTCTAAAATCATAAGAATTTTCTTTGAAGAATTTTGATAAAGTGCAATATAAAAATAATTTTCATACATAAGATTTAGCTCTTTCATTGGCCAAATAATTGATTGATATTTTCCCAACAAAACAGTTGTACATTAAATTTAAATAAATATTTGACCAATTCTCATATATTTTTCATGTTATTCTTCAAGTTCGTATTCGTAATTTAGAATGTTGGTATACAAGCCTTATCATATGTTTATTTGTTTAATTACTGTAATATTTGTTTATTTTATTCAAAGTCTGATGATGCCCCTGAGGACGACACGGAAGACCCAGAGGATAAAAATAAGATAAAGCCTAATGCTGGAAATGGTTGTGATTTGCCAAATTATAGGTGGACTCAGACATTGTCTGAAGTTGAAGTTAGTATATTTGTTGTTTGTATTAGGTTTAAATTTTAAAGGTTACTTTAACAAGACCTCGAAAGTACTACATTAATTGACACTAATTACACACTTTGCGGTCCATGATAGTCTAGTTACTGCAGATACCAATATGGACACAAAAGAATCTTTATTTTTTAGTTGAGTAGCTTTCTAAATTGTACTTGTTCTGATAAGTTATAATTTTCCATTCTTTTAATCAAATTTGTTTTTAAGGCATTTTCTAGTTTAGAAATTGGTTTCAAAACATAAAAAGGTTCTTTAAAAAGTTTTTTTTGTGTGTATACATAGGATAATGTGGGGCACACATAGAGTGAACTTTTGTGCAAGGTGGACTACCTGCTTTAAATTCATTATCCAAGATTTATTTATCAATCTATTGATGAGTGTAGTAAACTTGTTGTATGAAATTATAAGTCCAAAAATGCCATTTTTTGCAGGTTTGTTTTTTAAGCTACTTAAGGTTTCAGATTTAAGGTTTTCTAGTGGCTAGAAAATATAAGTACATGGGATTGAACAGTTGTTCTTGAAAGTATTAACATTTCTTTAAAATTATTAGTATGATTTCAGTACTTATGAAATCATACTAACAATATTATTTCAGTACTATGATTTCAGTTATTTCAATAAAAATATTAGAATAATTTATTATGCTTGAATATGGGGCAGAGTAGACCTATTTTCAAGCAGTAGGTCAAATTATGCCCCTAAATTTATGGATGACCTTTCCGCATTTTATTTTCAAAGACTTGTCCACTCTGTTCCATTACCAGTGTAGGATGGTCCAATTGATAAACCACGCTAAATGTTTATTTTTTAAAGATTTTTTGGAAATTATGTTTTAAGAAAGATAACCAGGATGTTTTAAACTGTTTTCAGATTAAAAAAAAAATAATAGTCTTTTAACAAAAAAAATGTGTAAAAGTAAAACTCTGTGATTAAAAAAAAAAAAAATTAAAGTAGAAATTTATAATACTTCCCTTTTGCAGGTTAAAGTTCCTATTACAGCTAATTTTAAAGTGAAAGCTAAAGATTTGGTTGTTGACATAGCAAAAAAGGTATTTGCTTAATTTATTTCATAATATTTTTTCAATTCTGCAATTAAGTGTATTGTTTCATTTTTTGTTGATCATCATTTGTTGATTGCCTTCCATTT
Organism: Troglohyphantes excavatus; assembly: GCA_963932185.1. NCBI lineage: Eukaryota > Metazoa > Arthropoda > Arachnida > Araneae > Linyphiidae > Troglohyphantes > Troglohyphantes excavatus. The sequence goes on from OZ010667.1 coordinate 63,088,156, forward strand.
GATACCTGCATGTAAAATTGTGGATTTTATCTACTTGTCCAGTTGTATAGTTAACTTGTCATGTTGTAAGGTTTCAAATTTTTATTTTTAAAAATGTGATTTTAAAATAGTATACTAAATATGTCTATTGTATGCACCCAAATTAAAAATTTACATTCATATTGTTTTTTGAGGCACAGTGCATCTGTGAAATCACTGCAGTACCTATTAAATAAAATTATGCACATTTTTGCATGAAAAGATTTTGTATTTATCAAATGTTGGAAGTGTATAATTTATTTTACTTTAAAAAAAAAAAAGGTTTTCTTTTGAAGAATTAATAAGCACTATATTTTCAATAATTCTCGTTTTTTTTTTTTATAATTTATCAAATAAACAGTACAATATTTCAATCAGGATATATTTTAGTGATATTTATTGTTATTTACATGAATGCAATAGTTTTTGATATCTTTGAGTCTATTGAGTAAAATAAACATTGTCTTTTGCTATTAATTCTATGACTTATTTTGTATGTTTTGAACCACATTTCTATTTGTTACTTCTCATTTTAGCACTTAAAAGTTGGTTTAAAAGGAAGTCCTCTTATTATTGATGGTGAATTATATAACAATATTAAGCTAGAGGAATGCTGCTGGGTGATGGAAGATAATAAGACAATAGCTATTACTTTAGAGAAGGTATATAGTCTTATTCCTAATGGTTTAGTGTTTAATAGTGTTCTTGTTACAAAAAGGGAAAGTCGTATAAATTAATGATGGGTTGTCGTACAGATAATTTGTTGGGGGTAAAAGGTTGCTCTTTTTGATTTGCTTCAAGTTATTTATTGTTTTGAATAAATTTCTCAACTCTTTCTTTGATAATTGGAGCTGTTTTTATATTTGTTTAATAGTAATGTGAGATGTATTGTAATTATCAAAAACTTTAATAGCAGTTTTGTAACTACTTTAGCAATATTTTCCCTTTATTAAAACTGTTGGAAATGTATTTTTAGTTCCCTGCATTCAAAGAAATATTTTGCATATAAAATGTAGTAGTAAATAATGATTTATGACAAGCTTGTTGTAGACGTGTGTGGGCTAACAGGCCAGATGCAATCTCAGTGTATTATAGCCTACCATTTTTTGAATGATTTAAAAAAATTCCATTATAATAAATCTTCATTATGCAATTATTTTTGATTTCGATTTAACTATTTAAGTTGACTTTTAAAATGTCTTAAAATTCATCTGATTCCATATTTCCAAAACATTAATCAATATGAAAGAACGGAGTTAGACACTCTCATAAGTCGAATATCACTTTGAATCATTTTCAAAGAAAACTCTGTAAAACAGAAAAAGTTAAATGAAATTTTTAATTTGATTGAATTTAAACCTTTTTTTGTCACATACTTTTTCATTTTGTATAATTTAGTCAAACTAGAATATGAGCGTTAACATTTTAATCTGCTAATTACTACACGAAAGTTTGATTACAAATATGGCTCTTTTTTATCACTACCGTAGAGAATTATTCAAATGACAGTTTTTAATTTAATGTTAAAAATTTGTTTCAAAGCCTGGAGGCTCTCTAACTGGACCTGGTTTTGTAAAAAAAATTTCAATTGTATTTTTAGTTTTTGTTGTCTTTAGTTCAGGTGATTTTACTTTTAAAAGAAATTTGAATTCTATAGCAAACTAACTTCTAAGAATATTGTTTTATATTGCATAATTAGTTTACCTTTTTAGTTTTATTGCCTCTTTTCAAGAATGGTTTATTTTTGCTAGATAAATAAAATGGAATGGTGGAATAAACTTGTAACTACAGACACTGAAATTAACACCAAGAAAGTTGCACCTGAACCCTCTAAAGTAAGTACAAGTTTTTTTATAACAAAAATATTACTATTCTCATTTAGTACAAGAGTAATTAATTAAAATGGGGAGGATTTTTTTTGACATGGTTTTCTTCAATTGGTGGAATCTGCAAATTTCAGTATTGTGGATTTAATAGATTTCCAGTGAATGATTTTGCAAACTTAATTGCAATTTTCAATATTTTGCTTTCTAAGAATAGTTAGAAAATTATTAGTAATTAACAACTCTTTCCTTTATTTGTTTCTATATTAATTTTGATAATATAATTTTTTTTCTTGAAACCTTTATTCTTTGAAAACTTATTTTAATTTTTAGATTGCTTTTTGAAATTTTGTATACAAATTAATACTTAAGTATTGAACTTGCAAGAAATTCCAATAATTGGAATAAATTTATTAAATGTAACTGAGATGTATTTATTACAAATTCTACAATGTATGGAATTAACTGAAAATGCATACGAATTTCATATATGGTGCAAAGTATCAAGTCTCTATTTTTCATGCAAATCTGCATGGTTAAAAATATTTCACATTTGTCAAAACATGTCCATTTTAAATCAGCGTGAATAATTTCTAATTTTGTTGATTTTTTTAATATTTATTTTTGTGTGGGCATTAAGTATTTTGTGAGATTGAAAGTTAAGAATATATGAATTTATTTAAAATAAATTATGCAATATTAAATTTATATATAGTTAAGTATTCTTATATTTGAATTCTGTAAGGGTTTTTATAATTTATAAACAGCTTGGAAAAAAACCCTATTACATATTTGACTTTTTATAATTTGTGGTTTAGTTGTATTTTATTAAAAATAGACTGTCCCACATTTTGACTAACTTACTGTATTTTTAGTTGTCTGATTTAGACTTGGAAACCAGAGGAATGGTTGAAAAAATGATGTATGATCAGCGCCAAAAGGAAATGGGATTGCCAACATCTGAAGAACAAAAGAAGCAGGATGTTCTGAAAAAGTATGTAGTGCTACCTGAATATTTGTTGTTAATCTCAATTATTTTTAATTGAAAACCTGTAGGAGATTTTTTAGGTTTGACAACTTGTAACTGAATTGTACAGTTAGAAATTGTTTTTAGACTATTGTGGATTTTAAGATTTTTTTTTCCTGAGTGGAGAATTTTTTTTTGTTTTGTTTTTGAAGTTCATTTTAAAAATTGAAAGTTTTTTTTGGTATGAAAAGCACTAATATTAATAAGCAAAAGTTAAATTAGTGTTGTTAACTAATAAACTGATGGATTATTAGTGCATTTAATAACTAATTATACATTTCACTGCAATTTAATAAAATTGTTATTTTTAAAAAGTATTTATTAATGTATATATGTGATGTCATTGGGCAGTAAGGGAGTTTGAAATACTTAGTTTCATTGGACATTAAAAAAAATATGGTATCGTGGCCCGCAGTCCACCTCTGCATTTACGATCTTCTATTAATACTCTTATGTCTTGTAAGTGGTGCTCACTTTACCACAATGTCTGGTGTCAGAAGTGGATAATATAGTCCATTCTCAATATTTATATATTTTTTCCCATAACATTAACGCTAAATATCTTTTTATAGTTTATGACTTTATAGACTGTATAGCATAATTAGTTAAATGTTTGTGCTTTTTACAAGGATTGCCAGTATCCATGGTCTTTAAAACCACATGTTTTGTAGCAGGCTTTATAATTGCCCCCAAACCTACTTTAGTACTTGCGTTGAATTGTAAAGCAAATGTGTTTTTTCTATTGTGTAGTAGTTCAATATTTGCTTAAGGAAGCAAACAATTTGCATATTTGCATTTTACAGGTAGATAAAGCACTCTACTAATTACAGAAGTATGATCCTTGTACCTGTCCAATTTTTTCTATATAAAAGGGTAGTCTATATTTCTTAGTAATGAGTAAATATTATATTGTCATTAGGATTGCACAAGTATGCTAAGTTTCAATTGAATATGATATTTGGAAGGAAGGTACAATTAAATTACAAAATTTTACATACTATAAAGATATTTATAATGTAAATAAGTGTGTAAAAGGTAACAAGCACTCTATCAACTTCTATATCTACCTTAATTTTAAAATTCTATTCTGTGTAGTTCAGAAATTCTTTAAATAAAAAAAAAAGGATTTTTATAATGTAAAATTTTGTTAATGTTTTAAAATTATAATAGTTTTCTTTCAGCTTAATGACCTTTTGACATTTATAAATAGCCCTTACATTTTCTGAATAGTCTGGAAATTTTCTAAACTAAAATAATTGACTAATTTTTTTGTGGTCATTTTTAAAGGAATTTCTTTTTTCACCCGACACTTACTAGATATTATGTGCTCTTATCTTTTGTGAAACAATCATATAAAATTATTTTTTGATATGCTATTATATTAATGAGATTTTTGAGTTTATGAAATCGGTCATGAGCTTCTCATTATTAAGGTACACAAAAGGAAGGTATATGAAGTTCCAATAATAGTTTTCACATTTGATGCCCATTTTCAGATTTACTGAAAAGAATTGATTCAGTTATTTGAGCTATAATCATGTTCTAAGTGTTTGAAATCTTTTGTGTAAGTCAGTTTTATATGAATCATTCTTTCTTTTAGGTTTATGGAATCTCACCCTGAGATGGATTTCTCCAAGTGTAAGTTCTCCTGATCACATCTGAAGCCTCGTCACTTTTACCCTCCATTCTGTACAGCGACATTCCTGGATGCTTGAAAGAAGAATCCACTAAGTGCTTCACATAAATTCTAGCTAGTTGTAAACTCATTTCATAAGGATTCTTGATAGTCATTAAAACTATGCACCTTGTGATTGTTTCTTTTATAAATAAATTCAGTTGATTGCCAAAGTGTTTGTCTCTTTGAAAAAATTTAATTATTTTAATACCTCTAAGAAATGCAATAACACTATGGCTATATATATTGGTTATGAGTAATTTTAGAGAAATTAGAAAGGATTTATTGAAGTCAAATTATAAAGTGTTTCTAAATAAATTTTTATTTTAGTAGTAGTAGACATTGCATAAATGATTAATAAAATAATTTAACTGCATGTGATTAGAATGGTTATCTCAATCCCAATATTTTTTGGTTGTTGCTGATTTATTTAGAAGATTATATCTAAAACTTTGCATGAGCAGAACTGTACATCTGATTCCTTTATTGCAGCAACCTTTATTATTATAATTTTTTTTTACTTGGAGTAAAAAACTGTTTAAAATTTTAAAACTTTTAATTTTCGTTCAGAATCCATAACCCCAATAAAAACATTCTGTTTATCAAATTTATCCTACTAGTAAAAGTCTCATCCAAATCCACTTGGTGTACTTCTTGCATGATAGATGACAAAAATCAAGTAGTAGAATTATTAAAAAGTATTAGATGAACTTGTATAATTTTCATGTATAAAAAAAACCAGTTGAAATAGAAAAATGAATGGAAATGTATTTTCAATAATATTAAAATTTAGGTAAAGTGCATTTTTAAAATTCTTTGAAATTACCGATTGAACAGTAAATAAAAAAAATCCTCTACAAATATTTATTTTTATTGGCAAATGGACATGTGGAGTATGTTACAAAGCGGAGCTCCGAGATAAGAGCATTTTAAGTTGGCCATTGCTATAACGTTAAGTAGAATGACACCTGGGAACCTATTGAACTAGGACATACAAAACTTGGTAAAAAATTAAATCTAGCTGCCTAATAATGAAAAATTGTATTAGTTTTTTTGAGATTTTTGTAACATCACCATTTGGTAGAATCCTTAGCACCAGCTTTATTTTCCACCTTTTTAATTAGAATCTTCCACATACTTTTATTCCCATCCTCTCACACTATCCCCAATAGAAAATTTAGTTGTTTCGTAAATACTTTATTTGGTAACTGCGACATTTTTGTTCTCTAAAAAAATAGTAAAGCTGTTGTTCCTTTCGAAGAATGGGTCTTTTTAGTCAGCCAACCTCCTAAGAGGAGCTACGATGATGGATTGCAAAGCTAGTTGATTATATAGTTAAACTACATAAATTGTCATCATTTTCGAGTATTTTTTTATTTTTATGGTTATCCTTTTTGAGTAAGAATTTTCTTGGCACATTTTTTGTAAAGTAAGGAACCAATGCTATAAGCTAACTTTGTGAACAAAAAGTCCTGTCATAAAAGAAACATACTAAATTTGGCAGTCAACATTTAGTAAATTTGCTTCTCTATGCTACTCGGGAACAAATTTTAATAAAAATAAACAGTATTATTATTGTTATTAATTTACTTGTGCATTGAGCTTTCTAAAAATATTACCACATAAAAGTTTGAAAATATAATCGTCTAATCCAGGGTATTTAATAACTCCTAATTGACATAATAGCAGGTTGGATGACAGAGTTCACAAGTTAAATATCTTTGAGAACAATGCAAGTTTGGGGTCTTTTCATTAATTTTGAAATATAATATAGTAAATGATTTTTGTGCACTAGAGCTGCACAGTTGACTATTGGCAACAGTTCGGGATAATGTATCACAAATAAAACCGCACTAAAACACAACTGACTTGTAAAAGGTTTATTTACACATTTATAAATATAAAAAATTGTTCCATTTCTCAAGAGAAGTAGATGTCATTACAAGTTTGTATAAATACATGTCAAAATTGTACATGTATACAAAGCATGGCAATATTGCCCTTTGCCATAGTCATACCTATAAAATCTTTGGTATCTCTTTTGTTCGCATTGCTTTTAATACTGTTATAGGCAGAAATTAAATGGCACTTCAAATAATATAAAAATTAAATGGAATTAGTATGGTTACACAACTCTATTTCTACTTGGAAACAGAAGAATACACTTCCATCGTTCGGCGTGGTTCATCACATTCTTGTGGAAATATCGGTAATAAACATACATGAAAATAATACCCATGACGTAGCTAACAAAAGTAAGAACAATAGCTGGAATGCTGTACCACACACTACTACTATAAATAAACCACAGAACAATCACTACAGTGTTCTCCAAGAATATCACAGAATAAAAGAAGATGTACAAATAGCGCGAAGGCACATTAGGTGTTTCGGAATCGTCGGCTATCTTCAGCTCCATGAAGCAGAGCAAGTACATGATGCCGTACAGAAATCCCTTGAAGTATTTGTTGCAGTTCTTGCGAAAGCCGTTTACTGTGAAGCAAGGAACGGATGGTGTGAGGACGCTGACGGCCCAAATGCTCATGATGACCCAGTGGAAGAGACAAAGCATGAGGAATCCAAGAAGAAATTTTGTCATGAAGAGTGTAAATGATATGATGCGGGAGATGTTGGTGAAAAAGTACCACAAGTACAAAAAGCACAGGCCTGACCAGGATGTCGTGAAGTTCTTTTGGGTGTGCTTGCAGACTGTAAGGAGGCGGGTCAAGTTTAGTAAACTCACAGTGATGGAGACTACCAGCAATTGGTCTGTAAAATAAAAATATAATCGGTCATTACAAAATAGTATGAAAATTAGACAATCATAGATAAAGCATTTGTTAAAATTCCTTATTGCAGACAAGACAATTTGTGACAAATAAACTACTTTTAGTTATCTTCAACTTTTTTATTTATTATTTTTAACATTATGAGAGATATACATGTGTGTGTACTGCTAATTTTCACAGCAATACACATATTTTTAAATTCATAAAAATATATAAAAGTCTTAAGAATTGTGGGAATTTTCGAAAAGCATCTCTATTGAAATAATAATCTATACCACAACAAGAATGTAAACCCCATCCTCCTTCTGAGTTTGAGACAAAATAACTATTTGTTTTAGAAATAAGAACTGGAGAAGTGTTTTAGAGAGCCATATGTAGTTAAAAAGGTTATACAATTAGAGTAGATAAAATAGTATATATGATTAAATAATAATCAATAATAGGTTTTATTTTCCCTTGTTTTTAATGGTTAAAGTGAAATTGCTATGTGTTCCATGCATGCTTCGTTCAGTGGAAAGGAACCTGAATATCAAAGTACAATAAATCAAGTATATGACCATTAGTGTATTAAAGTTATTAATCCACTGTGGGCTAGATTTTAGATAAACCAATGAAAATTTACTGACTGCCAGCACCTTAGTACTGAAAAGGTTAACAAAGATGTATATTTTAATACAGATATAATACATTATATCCATTTCCAAAATAGTTATTTTATATGAAATGGGTTAATCTTGCTGTTGTATCCTACTTTTTATAATCTGCCACTGAAGACAAGCATTGCTTTTGAAACTACACCTAGTAAAATAAGTAAAACATAGGGAGATGTACATTTAAAAAGTTTTCAACATAGCTACATACTTATATCCTGCGAGAGGATCCCTTCGCCTTTGATGAGAATATAAAGCTGTACCAAAAGTTGGGGTAAGCACTGCAGCATAGCTTCGACCATAAAAAGGTATGGCAAGTAAGGCAATTCCACATACTTCCCACTGCGATGGTCATAGTCTTTTCTTTTCTCGTTGGGGCAAAATATAACCCATAAATACTCTAACTCATGCAGGAAAATATATCCAAGATACCTAAAATATGAACAAATATTCATGATTTCAAATAGCGAATACGTTAGTTTCTTGGGAAATTGCTCAAGTATACAAGTAAGAAAAGCAGGGGTCTGTTCAGATTTTTATAGGATCCCGTTCTTATGAAATTTCAAAAATTGATTATATAATAAGATATCACATATAACTAGACAACATAATAAGTTCTCATTACAATAATAGAAAATTAAAATTAGGTAAAAAACAGAAGTTTGCACAATTAACTTAAAAGCAATGGTTTAAAATTTAAAGTTTTTTCTTATGTTAATTAAAGACACATAAAATTAGTATAATATTTATTATATTCGAGACCAAATTCCTAAAAGTTGAGCTGCAACAAAAAATAATTTACAATAATATACGTCTGTTACTACCAGTTGACTTAAAAATATTGCTGAAGGTCTCTTGCATTTTTGCTAAAATCGGAGTAAAATTTCAGATTTTTAAAGATTTAACCTAAAATAACACTGTTGTTTAAATTTTATTTCAAAAGAGAACAATTTTAGTCTAAAAGAAAACTTTTATTGAAAAATAATAATTTAAATAAAAAAATAAGTTATTTTCAATTATTTTTTAAATCTATAAAAGTAGTTTTTTTTATTATACTGATACTTGCATATTTTATTTGTATTTGAAAACTTATTTATTAAAGGGATATAAGGACAAAGTTATCCCTGCCTACACTCTACACTTTAATGTACAATATATATTATATTTGGTATGTTTAATAATAGTTGTTCTTTTATACTTATTTAAAAAAAAACTATTCTGTTTAAAACAAATATTGCAGATAGAATTAGGAAAGCTTAAGGTATTATTAGCTGAAAGGAAGGTGATTTTTCTTAGGTTGAAGTCTGAAAAATAGTTATATTATATAAAACTGGTATATATTTATTAAACATGAATTATGATATACTATTTAAAATAAAATAAGAAATAACAAATAATTTAAAAAAAAGGGAAATTTTTTATTAGTTTAATAAAATCTTCAAAAAAAAGAACCCATTAACCCAGTAACCCCCCCCCCAGGGTCCAAAACCCTGGAGGGAACACTGATCATCAGCATTCATAAAAAAATCTTAGCATATAGTTGAGGGTATAATTAAAGAATAATAGGCACATAGAAATAAAGTAACCATACCTTGCAACAATACCAAACTGTGCTAAATGTAGAACTGCAACTATTATGCTAACAATGATGGATTCAGACTGATTCCATATGGAACGTTTAACCATCATTTTACTTATGGACAAATGATAACTGAGTATATTCAATGCAACAGTCGGAATGATAGTAAATGCAGCAACAAGAATGAACCACAGCATGTTGCCGTGAAAGAAAAGAAAGTAACAAACTGTAGCATCTGTGGCCAGATTTCCCACATAAAAGAGAAAATTAAGCAGCAATCCCAACGTTCTTCCGATAGTCACACTACTAGGATCAATCAGATCGCCACAACATGGGAATATTCTCCCAACACAACTTTCTTCGTCTGAATCGTAAAGCTCAACGGAAGGTTTGTCGTCCCACTTTTTCCCAGTGATCGTTGGACTTGATTCTTCACTAAGAGGGGTGATGATGTCATCAGGTTCTACGAGTTGACTAGTGCGACGCTTGGCAGATTTAACGTCAGTAAGAAGGTGTGGACGATCTCCGCAGACAAATTCTTTTCTTAGAACACATTCTGGAATGTCTAAGGCATCTTGATGGACTAAAACTTTGGTCTTGCCAGAGATTTCTTCTTGGTCGCTGTCGGTGAGATCTTTTTGCAGTGATGAACCATTTTGTTTATGATTTTCCATTTTTGACAGTTTCTGCAATTATAATTTAGATGAATTATAATCACAATAACTTTGTTTGAAGATACCTAATAAAGTTTTAAGTAATTGCAAATAGTATGTTGTAGGGAGTATATAATATAATGGTTAACATTTGATTTAATTAATCAATTTCATTAATATAAGTGCAAAAAAATAATAACATGAAACAATTTATAATATATTTAGCTCACAAGTGCCTTTTCAGTCTACTTATAGCTTAGGGGGTGCTGAAAATGAAAAGGGCTTAAAATATTATGCAATTTGAAATTTAGCTTTGTTCTAACTGAAAAAAAATAAATTTTTTATATGACTTTATGGTGTAGTTTTTTTTTAAATTAAAAAATAAAATATTTTCTTGTGAAATTTTAAACATTTCTAAAACACACTAAATTATACAAATTAAAAAAAAAAGCTTTTAGAAAAGAGAAAATTCTTTCCTTTCTGAAAAAAAATCCAATGAAAGGTAAGGAAAGTGCCCTTCCAGTCAACAGAAAGTGTCCTTTCGCATAACAAAAAGTGCCTTTTTTGACAAATCCACCCTGCCCCTTTTTTTTTAAGCTATGCGAATACTAGTCTAATCTACACAGCAAATGTTTTGGTGAAAGACAAACAAAATTCACAACTCTGAGATAATGAGTCCATTGCACTCTAAAGATTCAATTCAATTCCACAATCCTTCAATTATAAGTTCCGTTCTCTTCCAACCGGGCTACTGATGTTTCCTTACGTATTGTGCAATTTAAAATTCATATATATAATGGTTTAGTTTTTTAGTGGGATAGTATTGTGATATAATAATTTAGGTACAAATTAATAAAAAGTTGTAATGAAAATGAGGTTTTGAATTTCAAAAGCTTTAAATCAATCAATTTCAAAGCAGATTATTCATTAAAAGTCTGTAAAATAGAACATCTTTAATTGTAAATAAATAAAAAAATTGCAAATAATTAGAAAAATGCAAAAGATGTCTTATTTTTGGGATCAATGAACTCCCACGGCATCTGCTTGTCAAACTATTATTTTTTTTTGAAAAAGTAATAGGTAATGGAGTGTCAAATGTATATTAAAAAAATATTATTTCATGTTTATGTTAGAATTCCTCTGTGGATGGCAAATAGCTACACAGAATTATTTACATTGATGAGCAGCTACAGGGCCTTATTTAGAAAATTCGACACTATAGGCAAAAAATAATACTATAAGGGACTCTTGTAAAAAAATAGTAAATCCCAGTTGAAGTTAATTATTCACTTAAAAAAGCAACTAATTATAACATTTTTTAAAAAAAATTGCAATAATAATAACACATTTTTCAAAGTATAGGCAACTTCTGCATAATTTATATGTTATTAAATAAAAGTTGAGGCCTCTAAGCCCTAGTCTAATGGTAAATGTGGCCCTGTGCAGCTATACTATTGTTTATATCTGACCACTTTTTAATAATGTTCATAACAGAAAATGAGCAGTTATAAACTATACAGGAAGGAAATTGTAGTGTATTTATGTGCAAATCTGTGGGAAAGATGGACATTTATAGTAATTAAAAGATATATACAAGTTTGTATGTTAATGCGCATATAACTAAGGTTACAAACATCCTTATAATACTATAAACAAAAAAATACCTGTTGAAGTTAAAGGGTTGTTTCAACTCTCTGCGTAGGTAATTTAAAGAAACTATTTTCTTTTAAAGTACTTTCTTGGATTTAGGGTTGTAGGTTGGACTTTATATTGACGATATAACTGAATGTACATAGGCAAACATCGAACTTGGAAAGTTCAACTCAAAGCTGACACATTGTTTACATGCTTACTGTAAAAAAATACCTATCAACGCTTTTCATCATTATGTTAATAGAGATTATCATAACAAAAACACATGATTAACACAAAACAAGAAAACGCGCGTTGACGCTCGTTTTGTTTGGAGATTGGAGTTGAATTGTTGATTAATCAGTTTTGGGGTTGAATTGTATAATGAAAAGTATGTACAACCTGGTGTTGAGACTACTCAACATGATTTCAGATATGTGACGTCAAACACATTTTCTATTGGTTGGAAGTGACCACGTGGATTTTAATTCGTTTGAATTTTAATCTAGAAAAAAAAGGTTGTGCATAGTGTACATTTCAATTTTTTTTTTTAAAAATGGCATAAAAACAGCAATAATTAATTTGGAAGCATACAATAATTTTGGTTTGGTGTGGTTAAATAGCGGTGCAGTAGAACTGCACAGTGGGCTATTGGCGGCGGTTCGGGCCTATCTCGAAGGAAAGTTCAGGGAACTATGCCTCGAATTTTTGAAGCGTGGTCAAATTATGAGGACAACACCTCGGCTTCACCTGGCACCCCGCCTTCAAAAAGGGTGAGAACTTTGGATCTCGATCAGGTTTATCATGCATCAGTCCTTTATACATGCCGGTATAATTTGTTAGATGTTCTGGACGACTTTCTAATATTTTTGTTGCAAATCTGACAACCCTCCGATCACAAGATCATTACTTTTTTGTACTTTTCTTTGTCAAGTCCATCGCGCGGGTTCCCGAGTCTTTCCTTGAGGCCTCCGTGGCCGAGCGCTTAAAGGTGTCAGCTGATGAATCCAAAGATTCGTGGTTCAACGCCAGGAGACAATATTGGGGTTCTTGAAGCTATTTTAAAGGAGAGAACTGAAAAAATGGCTTACTAATAGGAGAGATCAAAAACAATGAGGGGGATGCTAGTCTTCTCCGACATGGAGGCTATCAGAGACGACCTTATAGGGGTGTGTGGCGAGTGCCCCCGTACAAGACCCCGCGCCCATCCTAAAAATTGATAAAATTAAGAGTATTGCAGAGAAAACAATACTTTTTCAAACCTTATTTAATAAAAAAAAAATTTACTTGTTTTTGCCACATGAGTGAAATGTTGTTTTATTTCTTCAGAGTTAAACAATTACATTGCCAAAATTATTCAAACATTTAAATGGAATTCAAAGTAGATAAATTAAAAAAAAAATTCTTTGCTTTATATAACGCGTATTACAGCGATTCTCAACCTGTGGGGCGCGCCCCCCTAGGGGGGCGCGAGCACTCTAGAAGGGGGGCGCGAGAATATCCAAGAGAAAATATTATTTAAAAAAATTGATTAACTGACTGCTGCGCATGTTCGAGACAGTGGTGCACGCAGCCCCCCCCCCCCCCCCCTCCCATCGGTATGAAGTTTAAAAAAATTAATACAAAAATAATGCTTTTTTCCCCAATTAATAAACATTTCCAAAACAAAACAAAAAGTTTAGAAAAAATACAAAACGTTTTTTTTTATTTAAAAGTGTGTGTGTGTGTGGGGGGGGGGGGGGGGGGGGTCTCGTATCATCTTTTCTCAACAGGCACTGCTTTTACTTTAAAATTCAATTGCTAAAATACAAATGACTTATATTTTGTGCAAACATATGCAATTTTTTTTTAATGTATGTGAAAAATTCGTAAGATTCGTAAGTATGCAAATTAATTAGGCCCGAATGACAAGTAAACTCAAGCATCAATAGTTAAGGGGGTCCGATACCTTCGACATTTTTTTCTTTATTTTTATACTTGTACAATCCAATTTTTTTTCTCTTTCTAAATATGCATAAAAAACCATTTTAAGACGCTCAATTGTTTTTTAAAATTGCACATTTATTTTTAAATTAAAATTTTAGTAAATGTTTTAACAATTTTAAAATTCCTACTCCTTTTTTGTTTTTCAATATTTTGAAGCAATTTTTTTTATTTAAGATCTTGAATAATATGTAAATAGATGTATGCATTCAAATTTTGATTCAGATACATCACTTTAAAAAAATAAAATATATTAGAAATTTTGGAAAAAAATTTGACGAAAAAAAAATAAAATTCCATTTTAAGTGGTTTTAAAACACAAATTATGGTAAAAATAGGAAATCTGAATGCATACATCTATTTAAAATATATTTATCTTGCTATACACACAAAAATTATGATTTTAAGTATAATAGTAAAAAAGCCTTAGCATTTTTAGTGTTCATTAAATTTCAAAACCACGAACAGAGATATTTGCTTTTAAAGTTTGCATATGATTCAACTATGTTATAGGAACACATCATTAAAACATTCATAACTAAAAAAGTAATAGGAATTTTTTGAAGCAGTTTTTTGTGAGTTATTAAGATAAGTTTGAATATTATTTTTTAAATATAAAAAAAAATGACTTTTTTTGCGAATTTTGGGTATCGGACCCGCTTAATGTGAATAAAATATAGTATAAAATTATCTTTTTTTCAAAATAAAAACCGGTTTTAAAAAAAGCTCTAAAACGTTTTTTTAAAAATAATTATTAATTTAAGGAACAAAAGTGGAATTTTTTTTAAATATTTAAGTATTAATTTTATGGTCATTATCACTTTTTGAAATTGGCTCTAAAATTTAGGTGTGGTTTTTTTGTGAATTGGCACACATTTTTTAAAGAGTGGTAAAAAGTACAAAATTAATTCTAAATGATTATTTTTTTCCACTAGTCCCTAAATTAAAATTTTGTACTCTGTAGTATTTTATTTCTTAAAGTATATATATATATATATATTTAAATCAATCAGCAAAAAAAAAACTCTTCGAGCATGTTTGTTTACATAATGGTCTGAAGAGACTGTGATAGTCTGTTCATTTTCCTCGAAAAACCATGGGTGATCTGATGGGACGTGCGTCTCCACTTCTTTTTTTCTGCACACTACCAGTTTCCCTGAACGTTGTCACCCACCAAAAAACCACCGGTCCGGGATATGTCCCAAAGGCTCAATATTGAAGCGATTTCGGAAAGCGCGCTGGGTTGAAACCGCCGAACTTCCGTTGGAATAATAGGCCTCTACGGCAAATGCACACTGTTCGTTACTCCAACGTATGATGGCGTCTGAACCACAAGCCACAAAACTTTAAAATCTATTCGAGACCACGCCTACGTGCCTGGGGCTGCTGTAAGCTTCAGAGCACTCACTTCAAAAAAGGAAGTTAACTTGCCGCACCCTGCGTATATATATATATATATATATATATATATATATATATATATATATATATATATACACGTGTAAAGTAATCTGACGATCCCCCCCCCTATAAATTTCCTGTGTACGCCACTGGCTCGAGATGATATCGGTCGTGTGGATTCCCTTCCACAAACATTACTTATTTTTTTCTCTTTTGTTTAGTCATGCTTCTGTTTTCTTTCTTTTATTATTCGAAAAAATGTATTCCCGGTTTCTAAATTTAGCTCACCCCGTCTATGTTAACTTTCATTAACGAATTTTTCTACTTTCATATTCTTTTAACGTTATCTCCCTGTTTGGCTTTCATTTCAAATATAATATTTAAATTTTCCCCGCTTTCATTCCCTCATCTGTTCACCGCCCGCTTGGCAAAATGCCAGATGTGGTTTCTCGCCAACGTTGGCTTACTTTTACTCTTGTTTTGGCAGTTAGTTAAAAATAATTTGAAAACAGAATCCAAAATACTCAATATACATTATTGTTGTAAACATTTTATTGTAAGCGGGGGAGGGGAGAAGGGGGGGGGGGGGCGCGCGATGAAAATTGTGATTGAAAACTGGGCCGCGAATACTGAAAGATTGAGAATCGCTGGCGTATTACATAAAAATTGTGCTATACAGTTTTGCTCCGGAGATTATGATTTGCAAATCAAGCTCTTACACAAATTAAAGTTGGCGTAAGAAAATTTAAAATTGTTGTTTTTTATTACGACGAAAAAGTTGGGAGTTAAAGAGTAAAAACGTTATGTTTTAAGCATATTTTTCGTTAATTTATTTTAGAGGTTTTTAAAAAATTTAAAAACAGAGAAAAAAAAAAAGAAACATTTATTTTTATAAAAAGCAGTACTTCCTCCAACGAAAATCAGCTATTTGCAATGAAATTATTTTCAGAGGATAGGTTTGTAAATCAATTATTGTTGAAGTGAAACATTAATGTTTTTTTTAAGCAATTGTTTATTTCTTCCATGACCTTTTCTAAACAATATTACGACTTTTCGATTGAGCGAAACAAAGGAGAAAGTGTCACACATTTTTTAAACAAATATTTTAATTCTTCGAATATATTTTGGATTTGCACTTGTTTTGAAAAATCTATATATAAAAAGATTCTTAACTTTCTATGTATCTTAAAATCAATCTAATTCGTTATCCGAAACATTTCACTTTCACTGTGATATTGATTTTATAAAACTTCTAAAGCCATTTCATTCAATTTTTTTTTCTATAATATTTAATGTCATGTGGGAAAGTGAACATGGTAGGAAAGTTCTGTTACATAAGAGAAAAGTCGTTTTTAATATTTAAGTCAACCTGGAAAATTCTAAATTAAGTAATGCTCAATAGACGATGGAATCGCATGTAACCTAATACATACAAAATGCAGTGGCGGCCCGTGGTCGAAAATGTTAGTGCAGCCGAAATCATGTGTCCCCCCCCCCCCTTCTCCCATATTTTCCAAAAACCATACAAGAACGGAAATTCTTTATTATTCACTACTCAAATCAAAGTTTCCTTTCAATTTTTACGAAATGATAACATGCGAAAAAGAAATAGAAAACACTTACTTATTTTTTGAAAATTAAAGCAATCCTGCTTTCTTTCAAACCTGCAAATTGGTCAATTTTAATTTTTAATATTAACTCACATAACGAAACAACAGCAGGACCATGTCCTGAAACAACAGCACACAGTAAATGTATCACGAAAACCATTTCCGTTGTGAGATATTCTCGTAATTTCTCGTTTCATCGACGAGCCAATCAGCATATCGAACCTCAATTGCAGCTAAAACAAGAAAATCCATTTTGGCTGTACCTTCTCACAAATGCAGTGAATTAGCATGGGGGGAATCTCCATACTACGTAGAGGTTGCCATGGCAACGATGCAGCCGATTTCGAATTTCGCTTTTTAACTGCAATTTTGAATGAATGGAGTCCCCTTCTGAATTGTGCATTACGGTAACATGCTTGCTATTTATCGGAGATTTTGTTTACTACCGTAGAAATTTCATTTTCAATTCTAATCTTCATTTAAGAAAATTAGTAAAATATCTGATTTAAGTTTTAAAATAGACTAATGAATTTAGGTGCAGCCCGGCTGTACTTGCTGTAGTGGGCGAGCCGCCACTGAGAAAATGGATCTCGAATGTTGACTTTCGTTTAACCTATTTTTAAGTAATTTAGGAAATTTAATAAAATTGTTAAAGAATTAGACTTATCTAAATCAATTCCTTTATATATTTTCATTTTACAAACACAAGACGTTTAATTTACCAAGTAAGATTAATGAACAATTTAATAGATTTAACGACTGGGCAATTTTTTTTACGACGGCAACACGACTGCCCGTTATAGTAAGACCTGATAACTTGTAAATTGAATTTTTTTAGAACAATTTTTTCTCAATTATATTTACTGATCCCATAGAAAAAAGTCTCCCACAATGATATTGTATTATTCAATTCCAAATAGTTTTATATTGTACAAAATTTACTGCAACAAAAGTTGAAATGAGGTTAAGGGGAGATGTAGTTTTAAACTTTCAAAAAACCGATTTTTTAAAATTATTTTTAAAAAATAATATGATTTATTAGGATTTATTTAAGCCGAACCGCATTAAAATTGGACAAAAATTAAACACACAGCGATGAAAACACATTAGTTACATTTGTAAAGAAATATATACAATTCTATCTTTAAACCTCTTTTTCTCAGTTTCACATTTTTATGTCGATCCGCATGATTACAAAAAAAGTTTTCTTTCAATTCACTTTAAATTTATTATACAAGCTCAACTATCAAATATGCATGCACTAAACCTAAAAAAAAGGTTTTTTAACACAATATTTTTCAATAAAAAAATATTTTTATATCATTAAAAAACAAATTTTCAAAAACTATAATTTTGATTTTTTTTAAAAAATACTTTTCATTAAATATTTAATTTTTTTTTGGTTTGGAGTATAGAAGCATTATATAGCTTCACTTTTTAAAAATAAATTTGTTTCTAGTGTGTTTAATTAATAAGTAATCTTGCGGACGGTGAACTCTATTTTAAAATTTTACAGCAATGACTTGTATTTTAAAATATTTTTTTAAAAAAACAACCAAGCAATAAATTTAATTTATAATAATATTTTAATAAAGCCAACATTCAATAGTTTAAGTTCCAAAAATTTTAATTATAAATATGCAAAACCTATTATTTTATTCAAGTTCGAAATAACTGTCAAATACCAGCCAATTTCACCTTTGAAAACTACTATCTCTCCTTAATTAAACCTCGCATGAAACAATATATTATTAGAAAAAAAACTATTATATAAAAAAGTAATGGCAATATAAAAATTACCGAAAGTTCTTCGAGATGCAGAAAACATGAAAATCAACAAACGGTAGAAATTAGACTTTCTTAACAAAATAAATAAAATATTATTAAGTTGTCACATACAAATAACAAATGTTTTTTTCAGAAGAATTTTTAAACTGCGGAAAATGTAATGTATTTTTGTATGTAACGTAAATAACTGTTATTAAAACAGTAAATTTGATATATATATTTTTTAACAATGAATATAGCGCCTTTTCCCCGACGAACTTTACAATTTTGCCCGATAGGGGGACTGGCCTGATCCGGTTGAAGGTATTTACTAACAATTGATTATTCTTAAAACGAGATTACTAAAAGCATCGCGTTTAGCCACCAAGTCACTGGATTTAGGTGTATCCTTAGCCACATTACAGACCTTTATACGAGGCAAATATCTCTATTGAATACAATAAAGTATTCTTTCTACCATGTGGCATGGCGGAGATATTGGTGGGACATCACCTTGGAACTATGCCATATGCGCTCTAGGTACTGTGTATGTCGAGATAACCACTTCTAAACAGCGAGACATAGTATGAAAACACCATGTACTTACGCCGAGTATCTCGTTTAAAAAGAAAAATGCAAATAGTTCTCTGATTAATACCTAATGCTAACCCTAATATAGCTATAGTATTCAATCATCACTGTGTTTACTTTTGGCGGAAAAAAAAGACTGCCTAATGGGGTCTTATAAACAATCTGTTCCAAATTTGGCATGCAGTGCAGATTTATTCTATGTGGGATTTAAAAAAAATATAATTGGACATGCCAAGGATTTGCAAAAGTTTTTATCCGCCATGTAGTTTTTCTTCCTACATACCTGATTGGGCTTGTAAAATAAAGTCCATAACCTTTTCATTGAAGATATATTTACACAACTTAATATTTCAAACAGGAAAAAACTTTTTAGTATAAATTTGGGGCAACCTAAATATTGAAACAAACTGGAATTATGCCCCCTACCAGCTAACACTTAACCATGAAACACTTTCGACATCTGAATCTTTCATCTGGATTTTCCAAAAATGCAACGAGGCCTCCTGAACATTTAAACTAGGAAAGCTCTGATATTCAGTATACCGCCTATTTAATAGTCAAACAGAATATTCGGTTTGGCTCTGAATAATTTGGCGTTTTAATTATTTTTGTACAGTAAACATTTTTTATAGAATAATTTAAAGTAAAAATTATCACAATAAAAAAAATATATTTTGAATAACATTAAAAAGGAAATTATCAAAACACATTGCATTCTTGCTTCAAAAGGGACATAATCAAAAAATAATGTTTGAGTTATTTCAACTTTGAAAATGGGACTGTAGAGTTGTGTCGCTCATAATTGCCGTCAAGCAATTGTTTAAAAAAGTTTTTGTCATTTTTGGAAACACAATGATTTTGAGCTTTCAGTTTTAAAGCAAGAGTGTGACAAGATTATTAAAAAAAATAATCTTTCTAAAAAAAAGGAAAACCGACTTTAAGGAAAATGTGCTCAAAAGTAAAAAACAATTTGTAATTTTATGAACGGGTTGGAAAAAATTGAATTATTTAATATAAATTTTAAACTTATTAAAATTTTTTGAAATCATCGCCAAAATTTAGGTATGATTTTTGTAAATTGGCACCAACTTCAAAAAGTTCTAATAAGTATAAAATTGATATTAAATAATTAAATTTTTCTAACTTGTTCGTAAAATTAAAATTTATTTTTTACTTTTTAACACCTTTACCTTAAAGTTCGTTTAGCTTTTTTTTATTTATTATTATTATTTTAAGATTATTTTATTTTTCTATTTTTAGTTTTTAATTTAGCGGGGGCTTTGCCCCCGGGGAAAGGGGGGGGGGAAGAACTGTTATCCGGGGTCAAGAGTTAATTTTCAGTAAAAAAAAATTACGAGTTATATATCCTTCATCAAATAACAGAACATAGAAATTATGCAATATTGTGAATCTCAAATAAATGACTTCATCAAAATGTAATATGTATAAAACTGAAAAAAATACATAAATCAAGAAAAATGGGAAATGCAGACTGCAAATTTTTAACTAAAATCATTTACATTTCCCCATTTATTGAAAATTTGGCGCCTTCTTCCGGTGCTCCAAGCGCTTGGGACTTAAGCAACCCCTAACAATAAAGTCTGTATTTTTGAAACCAGTAGAGAATTATGACATATTACTTTTGAAACTTCGATGGTTAAGAAGAATATATAAAAAAATTCTGAACAATATGTCGCATAGTTAGTAATCTGGGAGTAATCACACGGGTTATAATTTACTCTGATCTAAAGATAAAAAGAAATCTGATTATTGATTGTCTCCAGAGACTAAAAAAGTGTAGATTCTGTCAGTATCCTAATTGTAGCTATTCAATTTAGCTGAGCTATTTTGTGCTGAGCTAAACAACTTCTCTTAGGTGATTTCTTCTGACTTTGTCAGCTCTGTTAGTGTGCGTTGTATTTTCAAAACTGTTTTATGTTTATTTAATAAATAAATAAAATAAACACTGTCTAATGGGAACATTAAAAAGAGATAAGTGGAAGTGCGTTGCATTTTTTTTGGTGTGTGTGTGGGGAGGAAGCCCGACCACCACAATATAAAAATTGGGAATTTCTAATTTTAAAAATCCCTGAGTTGGGAAAATTTATGTCTGAAGAAAATTAATATTATTAGCAAATGAAAGTGAGGGAAAATTATACTTAGATATTAGGAAAAATTAGAAATCTAATCGGTCACTGTATTGGAACTTGTGTGCAACAAATCAATGCTTTTGAGAGAACTGTTTAATACTATTACCTAATCTATAAAAAAAAATCGAAAAATGTTGATAAGTTGAAACTGGGAATTTTTAGCGCTGTTGTGTTGGACATTTCGAATCGTTAAGTTTGGTTTGGTTAATTAACGCCGGACTAGAGGTGAACATTGGGCTATCAGCGACGGTTTCGGACCAATCTCGAAGGAAAAACCCTGGAACAATGCTTCGTATTTTTGAACTATGGTCAGATAACGTGGGTAACACCTCAGTTGGCACCCGACGCCGTTAAGTTGAGAATTTCGAATCGTTAATTTGGGAATTTCGAATAATTGAAATTTGGAATTTCGAATAGCTAAGTTGGGAAATTTCTTATTTCAATCTCCCTCCCCTCCAAGAAAAAAAATTGTGGGACGACACTGATGTTCAGGAAATCACTTTTGCATTAAAAGCAGAGAAGTCTGTAAAACGCGTTCGTAGCTAGACTTTCTGCTTACGATTGGTTTAGTAATAGTTGGAGTGTTATGATTTATGATCTACCCTACTTTGTAATTACGTTTATTGTAGTTAGTACAGCCCTCTAGCCGCAGTGATCAAGAAAAACCACTCCGTTGAGTGATCGTTACAAGAAAAAGTCTGGTAAATTTAATAAAAAAAAACCACTGAAATTAGACAAGAAGCTGACATAAATACTTAACACCAATTTCACCTAGTATCAACTCAAACATTTTTGCCAAAAATATAAGTAAAGCGCGTAACTAACTGTCTTTGTTTCCTTTCAATAGCAGATTCGAAAATCAAAAAGAATAAATCGTTATTATTTCGCATAGAGAGAAATTTCATGCAATATATCTTGCAGATAATGTACTTCGTATGGAAAAAGTCTTGCGAGTTATTCATGGACGAAGGAGGTCAACAACAAACCATTGAATATTATGCATTACAATGAAACTCCACAATAATAACGGATAGTAACTTCGAATGATTTGTTTCTTATATACTCTTCATTCAGACATGTTTTGTTAAGTCAGAAGATTAATGGATACATTATAAGAACTATTTTATTACTTTCATAACTTATTTTCAAAATTTTATAGATCCTAAAGTATAAAGTTTTGTAAGTAATAAATTACGACTGTCAGAAAGCTGCTTAGTACCGAATTTGAAACTGTAATTATCTTAATACGATTATTTCTTTTATAAAATTTATATACAGTGCATAATTTGAAATACAATGCTATTGTGATGAAGAAAGTTTCTATTTGAAATTATGTTCTTTTGAATATGTGGGGAAGATTTGTATATGTGCAGCATATAACATGTTAGTATATGATTTAGGAATTTATTAAGAAACTGAAACCCAAATATGCAAATTACACGAAGGAGTAAAAATAACAATTCATTTATAAAAAAATGAGTTTTATAAAAAAATGAGTTTTTATAAGAAATGAGTTTTATAAAAAAATGAGTTTTTATAAGAAATTAGTTTTATAAAAAAATGAGTTTTTATAAGAAATGAGTTTTATAAAAAAATGAGTTTTTATAAGAAATTAGTTTTTTTGCTCTTCTGAGATTCTGCACTGTATATAAAAATGTTATTATTTATTAATTAATAATACAGGGTGTTTAAGAATTATCCTTACTACTTTGAAATGCAATAAAAACTAAAAGAAAAAGATAGCTAAGTTATGTTGCTTGTGCACGTAACATCAACACATGAAGTTAAAGTTGTGCATTTTTTAAAAATCATTAACGAACCGTTCAACGCATCATTCCCAAACCATAATTCACCAATAAACCATCAACAAAGTGAGATTTCTTCTGAGAATTGATGTATGAAAATTATCTTTACAACGTTGATATACAATAAAACTTAAATGAGATAAGATAGGTAGGTAAACCTGAATATGTAACAGCAACATTTTTATTTATAAATCGTTTTTTAGTCTTCTTTTTAAATGCGAATAAAGAAAAATTCATGCTTGATATTATATGTAGTACAATCAACATTACTTAGCTATCTTATTTATTTAAGATTTTAATGTGTATAAAAATTGTAAAGATAATACTTAAACACCGTGTACATAAGTTATATGGAGATGAAAAGATTATTTCATACTAATCCAAGTAATAAGTTCATGCACTCAAGTTCAATTATCAATTGTATTATGTTGAATTTACTGTGTTGGTCACTTCATATATCCGATATAACTACTCGGGCTTGAGTATTACTTTAGCCCGACCGATAGAGTATTGGCGTATCATGCAAAAGGTCCTGGATTCAAACTCCATTGACCATACTTCGCTGCATTGGTGACCTCGGACGACGAACATAATACAACCTTGGGATCGACTCGTGGCGCCATCTCCATCCAACCACCACTACTTCACTTGCGACACTCTGCAAGCATCATTCGTTCTTTCGTCCGACTCACTGAGATGTGAGGTACTTGTGGTGGTCACTTCATATACCCGATACAACTGCTCATGCTTGAGTATTACTTTAGCCCGACTTGTAGAGTATCGTTGTATCATGGGTTCAAACCAGGTAAATATCTTACTTTTATCTCTTAATTATACAGGAATACTAATTCATAAATTAGGATTTTAATTTGATGTACGTTCATGGGCGTTTTGACTTGAGATTCTTAGTTCCATCTAAGAAATGGAAATTAACATGTTTTCTAGAATTAAAGCGATATATGACTAGTTTCACTCAATTCAAAAGTAATTTGTCTATGTATGTGCGTTAACATTATGGTCCATTCTACACGAACGAGTAACACGCGCGTGAGGTTCTCAGTCATTCGGGAAATCATACCACGTGGTTCGCAGTCTACAATCACCGAGTACATCACGCGCGTTTTACTCGTTCGTTTAGAATGGCACTAACAGGTAAAACTATCTAGTTTATTGACTCATTCTCTTAGAAGTGCATTTCAATTAAAAATGTATTTAATTAATATTAATGAAACACTAAATCACCAATAATAGTTTGATAAATTTCCCTCTTTTAGGTGAGCTATGAAATTGCACTCTCTTCCTTTCAACTTAAACATTCCCCACTTTAGTTTAACATAGTTGCAAAAGCCCAATGCAATTAATTATCAGTGCGGAGAGCTTTTAACTCCCTACCATTTTCCCCAGTTATGCAATGTTTCCCTTCTCCTCAGCAATTACGATTTTCTCATTATTGGGCATACTTACTTTCAATTACTTTTCTTCACTGCACTGCACCAAGAACACTGGTAATTTAGGGGAAGCATCGTAAAAGCTATTTTGGGGGGTAGTTATTAACTGCTAAGCCATCAAAATCAATGCTGAGCAAGGGAATCCTTTCTAACAGCACTCCATCATCTTGAAACATTTGCGCGTGATGGTCTATGTGTTCCCCAATTACCGATAATTAGCAAAGATGAACGGATTTACATCGTTAAACGAGACACTTAGTATTTTTTTTTTTATCCCAGGCCCTTTTACAAAGTATCTTTGAAAATGATTGCAGGATACGTTCCCAATAAATCGTTCGAATGTCATCCGACTCATTCCACGTTTGTGTCATTTGTTTGTCCTTTATGGATGGAGCCGTCATTTCGTCGCGTCTGATGACAGCGCGATCAGCACAGTCGGGTGTCATCATTCACCTGGAATAGTTTTCTCGCGTTAAAAGTGAGAAAAAGGAGGACTCAAACAGCTCACCTCGATTCTTCAGTCATCGACTTCGGAAAGAAACAATTGATAAATTATTTTGTAGCATCTAAAGAGAAGGAAAAAGTCTAAAATCGAGATTAAAATGAAAATGGGGCATTAATGAAATAGAAATATCTTCTTTATGCTTCATGCCCTTAATTTCAGGTAATTTGAGTTTAAATAGTTGAGATCTATTTCTTTCACGAAATAATGACAATTGTTTTTGCTATTTATACAAAATTATCAAAAACATCTCATGGGTGTAGTGTATGTTTGACATAAATGCAAGTTCAATTAAGAAGAAGTAAGCGCAAGTGATGATGTATTGATAAAATATATGAAATTAAATGTTGAAAAATTGACTGCTTATGTTCTTAATTTGGAAAATAATATATGACAATATTACCTTTGGGGTTGTAACGCTTTGTTTATTATAGAAGAGAGTTTGTGAAAGCTTTCAAAAGTCGATTAACCGATGAAAACGATTTGTCAAAAGTTTTACTTTTAGCTTCCTACATTTCTTTTCTTTCGAAATAGTAAAAAAAAAAAGAACTTAAGAAATATTAGAATCATACAATTTATGAGATGTATGATTGTGGTTACATCTTATTTATCGAATTAACCTTTTGCGGTCCACTGTCCATTAGCACTGGACATTCACTGGACAGACTATTTTGCCATGCTTAAAGTGGAATTTCTATATACCAACTAACATTCTAATAAAATAGGTAAATCTAAAACGGTTAAAATTATCTTTGAGCTGTCTATCAACAGTCTAACAAAATCCGTGAGCCGCATAGGGATAATACAAATAATAATTTACTTTATGAAGAAGTTTAATTAATCGGAAAATAATATTTTTATACTATTTCAACAGATTGGACATTTAAAAAATTACACTTTTTATTCGAATACAAATTACTATTTTGACATGAGTATCATCGTTAACAGTTCGCTCAATAATTAAGAATTATTTCATGTTTGTTTCATTTTGAAGTGATAAATGGACATGATAAATTTGAAACGATTGGAAAAACCAGAGAGTACAATGCTTCGCTATAGAATTTTTTTATTGATAAAAATCGATATGCTATCGTCCATTCATTTATATGACACTTTTATTTGAAATAGTTTCAAATAGAAGTGGAAATTGGTTTGAATTCTCCTTGTAGATCATAGAGAACTATTTTATTTTGAAAAGATTAAATATAACCTCATTTGCACTTAAAGTGGAAGAAAAGAAACCGTTTTATTTGCATTTGCCCTGCCTCGTTTCAAGTAATTTAATACGAAAGACGATTTATCAAATTGTCAAATGCTTCTCATTGAGCAAGGCTATAATTTTCTTTTATTCGATTTGCGATGGATGTATAAAATTTAATCTTAACTATAAAAGTCAAAGTTCTAAGAAAGAAAAATACTTTTTGAATACATATTCTTTTTTTCCCTAAGGAATTTCTGTAGTTGATATATATATACCAAAATGAATGCTTTTAGAAAAATATATTAAAAAAACATCGAATTACTTTCTAAAAGTGTTGATGATTGGTTGTTACTATTATTATGAATTTTATATTATATTAAATTTAAAAACGAATATTACGTGATTATTATACTTTATTCTTATTTCTTAAAACTGTAAATTGAGTATTACGTTCTCTCTCTCTGTTGCAAACCGGCCCACTTCTGGCATGATTCACTGTGCTGAGAGGCCCCATTTGGGTTTGGAATGTGGCATCTTCCACTTGAGAGGTTTCGGTTCGGATTTCAAACAGAGAGAGCACCAGGCCGCCATTGAGTATGGTTGGAAAAAAGGACAGCTCCTCCACATAAGCATTGTTTGAGAAGAAAATAAAAACAAGTTAAGTTTTTAATAAGATGTCTCTTCTCCTTGAGTCTTCCGAACTACAGGAAATGCATCGAACCTGGTAGGTTTGCAATTGCATTTACAAAATTATGGCGCCCGAACAGGGACTCGAGGAAAAAGAGACAATGGAATCTCTCAAACAAAGACGCACAGCCGTGCGAAGATCTTTCACAAAGGCCGTTAAGCTCTTACGTGAGCTAATAACGGAAAATGCAGAAGCAGTGAAGGTCCAAATAGCTTTTAATCAGCTAGAAGAAAAAGCCAAAAAACTCTTTGCCCTAGACGCTGTGTTCCAGGAACTCCTGCAGAGTCAGGAAGGGGGATGCAGCCAAAACGACTTCAATCAAGAATGCTATGCTGCCGAAGTATATGAAGAGAAGCTTATAGCTTGCCGTGTCCGAGCTACAATACATCTAAAAGCACTGACGATCTCGTCGAGGGATGGAGATCGCGTTCGAATCCGAGGAGATTCATTCCCGGCCGCGGTTGTGACCACTCAGCCGATTTCATCCCCCCCGTCCCAGTATTGAAGGTCTCGACGACAGATGAAGATGCTATTCGAATCCGAGACGATTCCTTCCCGGTCGAAGTAGCGACCCCCTCAGCCGACTTCATCCCCCCCGACCCAGTGCGGCGAATGCCGGAAAGGCTTGTGTATGATGCAAGTTGTAAACATAAGGGATTATCGTCTCCGAATCAATGTTTGGAAAAAGTGCCAAACCTTCTACTTAGTGCATCTGATAGTGTAAACTCGGGTAAGTCAATAACTTAGCGTCATACAAATGTTTGTTTTGGTGTAAAATGCTCACCATTTCAATTAAGTGCCACCATAAATCATCATTTGAATATAGTGCCCCGTGATCTTTCTCCAACTGCCAATCATCTAAGTGTTGATGATTGTATCCCAAGTTTAAGTGACTTGGAGGTCACTGGAAGTCGTCCATTCTATTCGATGGACACTTCTACAGCTGTTAGAAACAGTTTTCGGAGTACGATGACCGAGTGGTGCACATTAGTGATAAATCGAATTAAATACATTCTTTCTGTGACTGATCCTCCTCAGTTGTGGCATAATATACCAGGTGTATATAAAGCTGCCGACCTACCGTCTCGTGATTGTTTAACTGAAAAGTTGAAGCGATTAAAATGGTGGGAGGGTCCATCTTGGCTCTGAAAGTCAGAATCCAAGTGGCCTTCTAGTGTAAATATTCTAAATGGAGAGATAATTAGTTCTGAGTAACTAAAAAGTGTTTTAGCTGTACATAATGATGTAGTGAAACAAATTGTATTTTGAATATTTCTCTTCATAATTAGAAATTTAAGACTCTTTGTATCTCACAACAAACTCTTAACGCTGGTAACGTGCCAAAGTTGTCGAACTGTGAATGCACCAGATCGTTTGAGCTATTAAGAATGAAACTTAAGATAATTTAATATTTAGAATATTTTTTTTCAATTTATACTTTTCTTGCATTTAAATTTATATGTATATATATTTTAGCATTGATTAGTAAGCATTCTTTTAGTTAGCAAATAATTCATTGTTTTTGTTTTCAATGTGTATTTGTATATATTTTTGTATATTTGACTTTGCTTTTGTGGGGAGAGCTGTAGTAAGTAAAATTTGAGTTTATGAGTTTAAACTCAAAGGTGGGAGAATGTTGCAAACCGGCCCACTTGGGGCATGATTCACTGTGCTGAGAGGCCCCATTTGGGTTTGGAATGTGGCATCTTCCACTTGAGAGGTTTCGGTTCGGATTTCAAACAGAGAGAGCACCAGGCCGCCATTGAGTATGGTTGGAAAAAAGGACAGCTCCTCCACATAAGCATTGTTTGAGAAGAAAATAAAAACAAGTTAAGTTTTTAATAAGATGTCTCTTCTCCTTGAGTCTTCCGAACTACAGGAAATGCATCGAACCTGGTAGGTTTGCAATTGCATTTACAAAACTCTCTCTTCCTCTCTCTCTCTCTTGAAAAACCCCACACCCACTGTTACGTACTACTTCTAGAGTACCGGCGCTGGTTAATTATAATGGACTGTATAGCTTTTTGGTGACAAACGATTTATTAGAAAGAGATTATGCAAGCAACCGGTCATTCTGAGCCGGGAAACGGAGAGACGGTGAGTTTGGTCATCCTAGACCCATGCTAAAAAACGTCCTAATCGTAGGATCGATGTCTTCCGAATGAATGGTTTGCCAGTATGCCGTGAGGAGAAAGAGCGCCAAGTGCGCCAACGCGCGAGAGAAAAGATGCCAATTCCCGATCGTCTCTCGTCTCCCAGTACATAACATTCCGCCCGGCGTTGCAATGTGAAACATTCAAAAAGAGGTTATACATAAACTTACAAGACATAAGATATATACAGAGTTACAAATAATATTATACAAAGTTACATTTCACATTACATAGCAGGTAAAATGCACAGTTTGGTTATAGGTCTTTTTAGAGTACCAGTTTTGGTACGTACTAGCACAACTCTATTTTTCCCATCTACACCTGGAAATAACTGTACTATTCTACCTAATAACCATTTACATGGAGGCAAGTTTTCGTCCTTTAGTATCACCACAGTGTTCAATTTAACATTTTCCTTGGTGAATTGCCATTTATTTCTTTGCTGCAAATGATTTAAATAATCGCGATGCCAACGTTTCCACACATACTGTGTAACTTTAGTTGAACGTTGCCAACGTGTCAATCTATTGTCTGGGGTTTCTGAAAGATCTGGTTCTAACAATGCATTTAAAGGTCGACCCACTAAGAAATGACCAGGAGTCAAGGCTTCCAACTCATTTGGGTCAGTAGACAAGGGAGTTATTGGCCTTGAATTTAGAATTCCCTCTATTTGCACAACTACTGTTAGAAATTCTTCATAAGTGTAACTAGCACTACCCATAACTCTTTTCAAGTGAAATTTAAAGGAACGGACACCCGCTTCGTAAATTCCTCCAAAATGTGCAGCTCTAGGAGGATTAAATTTCCATTCTATGCCTTCGGATGACAAAACTTCGTCGGGATTCCCAACAAGATTATGCAAACGTTTAATTTCAGCACTGGCTCCCACAAAATTTGTCCCGTTATCTGATAGTAGCGAGGAGCATAAACCCCTCCTAGCAAAGAATCTCTTCAAAGCTGCAATGAAGGCGTTAGAAGTTAAATCCGAGACTATTTCAAGATGTATAGCTCGAGTTGCCAGGCAAACAAAAACAGACACATAGATTTTGCTCAAAGATCCTTTTCTTTGACCCTTGTACTTAATAAGAAAAGGTCCGGAAAAATCGACACCAGTATTGGAAAATGGGGGTGCAGGGTTAACTCTTTTAGTTGGAAGGTCTCCCATTAATTGATTACCTACAACAGGATTGCTTCTAGTGCAAGTAACACAATCATAAACTATTTTTCTACATAGATTTTTGCCATTAAGTGGCCAGTATTGTTGCCTAACACAATGTAGTAAGGATTGTGGGCCAATGTGAAGAAACTTTTTATGGAAGTATTCCACAACTATTTTGGTAAATTTGTGACCCTTTCGCAAAAGAGCTGGATGTTTTTGTTGATAAGTAAAATTTGAGTGATTTAACCTACCACCCACTCTCAGAATTTTGTCATCATCAAGAAAGGGATTAAGAGATTTCACTTTACTTTGGGGTTTTACTTGTTTACCCTTATTTAAATCAATTAACTCACCATGAAACTCCTTTTCTTGTGCCCATTTGACTAATACAATCTCAGCCCTTTTAAGCTCTTCAGATCTAAGAGGTCCCTTTTTCCTTTGCATAGGATATTTCACATTATTAAAAAACCTAAAGATAAAACTTAAAATACGAACAATTTTAACATAACTATTAGATATACTCATTATATAATCACTTAAAGAATTTTCTAACAACACTGAAGATGAAGTTGTTGCAAGTGAACCACTGGTGCTTACAGTAAGAGCCAAATGCCCCTCATCACTATTCTTGGGATTTTTGAGCTCGTTGAAATACTCACATGAAGGTGGACCTACTGCATCATTTGGCACATGAGGTTCTCGTAGAAATAGAGGACCAGTGAACCACAAACTATTGTTCACTAGCTGTTTTGGATCTAGACCTCTTGAGATGAGATCTGCAGGGTTCTGTTCAGACTGCACATGACGCCATTGCTGGACCTCTGTGAGCTGCTTAATAGTAGCAACTCGATTGGCGACAAAAGTCTTGAGGCGCATTGGATCACCTCTTAGCCAGGCAAGCACGATTGTAGAGTCTGACCAAAAGTAGCTCTCTGCTACCTCAAGCTTGATGGATCTTGCAACTTTGTTATAAAGCTGCGCTAGTAATACTGCTGTAGAGAGCTCTAGCCTTGGAATAGTGACAGGCTTGATGGGCGCAACTCTACTTTTACTGCACAGTAAACTGACTTGAATTTCACCACTCGAAGATGAAGACTTAATGAAAATAGCTGCTCCGTATGCTTTTGCAGATGCGTCTGCAAAACCGTGCACTTCATAGACATTTAGATTTTCACCTAAAACACATCTTGGCACTTTAATATTATGCACTGAAGGTAAAGAACACAAAAACTGTTCCCACTCTTGAGCCTTTTCTTTAGGAAGGGAGTCGTTCCAGTCCAGTGGTAATGACCAAAGCTGTTGCATGAAGATTTTAGCTTTTGTGATAATAGGGCCTAGGAGGCCTAGGGGGTCGAAAAGCTTAGCAATGGTTGACAAGACTGATCGTTTTGTTAGCACTGGTGAAGGCTCCACAGTCACTTTATAAGAGAAAAGATCTTTATCTGGGCACCACAAGAGTCCTAGAACTTTTGTTTCTTTCGCAAAAGTATAGCCTTCAGAAATTGCTGAACCCTGGATAACGAGTTCAGGATGGTTTGCAGACCATTTATGCAGCTCCATGCCACCTCTTTGCATTATTTGAATTAATTGTCGCTGCAATTCCTTGGTTTCCTCGAGATTAGAACCACCAGAGAGAACATCATCCATGTAAAAGTCGTTTTCAACAACGTTGGCTGCCTGAGGAAAATCGATCCTTTCGTCGCAAGCCAGTTGCTTTAGTACTCTGGTTGCTAGATACGCAGCGCTGACCAAGCCGTATGTTACTGTAGCCAACTCGAACGTCTTAACGGGCTTGTCAACACCTTCTTTCCAAAGGATTCGCTGAAGACATCTTTGCTCAGGATGCACCCAAATCATTCGATACATCATTCGAACATCTGCAGTGAATGCAATTAGGTGCTTTCTAAAACGTAGTATGATTGAGAATAAGTCGTCTTGTATGATTCCACCATTATACTGCAAGGAATTCAGTGAGTTTCCATTAGAACTAGGGCTTGATGCATTAAAAACTACTCTCAATTTTGTTGAGCTCTTGTCAGGTCTATGAACGCCTAAATGTGGAATGTAGTACTGACCACTTTTTTCGCTATTGTCCTTAACTTCTATCATGTGACCGAGATCCTCATATTCTTTTAAAAAATCTTTATACAAAGATAAGTATTGAGCATCTCTTCCTAAACGGTTCCATAATGAATTTAATCTTTTAAGGGCAATATCTTTTGAATTTCCCAAACTAGTTGGATTTTCTTTAAAGGGCATTTTAACGGTGTAGTGCCCATCCTGCTCTCTTTTGTGTGTTTGCAGAAAATGTGTTTCGCAAAACTCTTCTTCTTGTCCTTTCATTACAGGTTCCTCTAGGGATTCGATTTCCCAAAATTTCTTTAATATTTCATCAAGATTGTCATTTGTAACGGAAAGTCCGCAATGCAATGCTTCATTGGACTTGAAAGAACCTTCTCCGCTAACAACGTATCCAAACTTGGTTTCTTGTAAAATAAGGTTGCTATTAGGAGGTCTGATTTGATTTGATTTCAATATCTCAAAAAATACATTGGCACCCAACAGTACATCAATTTTCCGAGGGATTGAAAATTCAGGATCAGCCAACTCTATATTTGAAGGCAAGGAATGTGCTGGAAAATCAATAAGAGATGAAGGTGTTTTGGCCACAATTCGTGGGACAATTAGAAATTCCATTTTTTGTTTAAAGTCCTCTTTTTTATTAGATGCTAAAGAATTAGTTTTAGACTTTATTTCAGTTGTTAGTCCATTTAATCCGTATATTGAGGATCGGAATTTTACTTGAGTTAGTCCTAACATGATGACACAATCCCTTGTCAAAAAATTGGTTTCGGAGCCTGAATCCAATAGACATCGAACTGGTATTTTTATTCCCTGCGAATTTCTAATCTTAATGATGGCAGTGGGCAATAACGCTGTTTTGCTGCGCAATCCTGAACCATCAGAAGAAGCAGCTGTTGTACAAACAGACTGTTGATTTATTTCCTCGGTTTCAGTTGAAGCCTCTTGAGCACGAGTAACCTCTTTTGATGTACTCGGATCGTGCGAAGGTGCGGGATTATGTAAAAGCGAATTATGCATCTTCTGACAATGTTTGCATTTAAACTTAGATTTGCAAGCTGATACTCTATGAGCTCCAAAACAATTAAAGCAAAGCCTCTGCTGTTTGATAAAGTCAAATCTTTCATTGATATTTAGTTTTTGAAATTCCACACATTTGAAGAGAGAGTGCATGTTTTTACAAAAAACGCATGGTTTTAAACCATTGCTGCTAAGCATGAAATTGTTTGATTTATTTACTATTTTGGGCCTAAAGGGATATGTTTTTTCTGGCCGCACATTCTCTAATAACTGACATCTGATTTTTAGAAATTCAATAAATTCATCCCACTGGGGCGGATTATTAGAGTTTAATGACATTTCGTATTGCTTACGCGTTTCTTGATCAACTCTACTCAACAATATATTAATTAAAATAGCTCTACTTAAATCATTTTGCTTAAAATCGATCGACTCTAATGCTCTGACGTTTTTGAGCACTTTATCCAGCAACGATCTAAGTTCTTTCGAAGATTCGCTCGTTAATTTTTGCACATTTATAATTTCATTAATGTGGCAGTTCACAATCATGCGTTTGTTGTTGTATCGATCTTCAAGGGCTTTAAAAAGTCATACGAGTCTTCAGTTGTTTGAATGTCCTTTGCGTTACCCTCCAAGGCCGATTGCAAATAATACAGTTTTTGTTGGGGGGTTAGTTGTTCATTTTCTTCAATTAACGATGTGAATTGCTTTTTAAAATTATTCCAATCAGCGTAAGATCCGGCGTATTTTGGAAGTGGTATATCCGGTAACTTTACTGTTACCCTACGCGGTGACTCATCACTTATTCTCTTTTGAGTGTTAGGCGAGCCCAAAGCATTAATATTCAAGGAGTATAAAAGTTCTTTCAGGCTTACCTCAATGTTTTCAGTATCGTCTTCCAAACTGCACAATATATCTTCATGCTCTGTGAGATCTTTATCATCTTTTATCAGCTGGTGATACTCCAAATGCAATTCTTCCAGTTGAGAGCTGATCTTTTTAACTTTTTCTATCTTGACATTTAAGCCGATTTCACTCGTTGAACTGGCTTCTTCCTTTATAAACGTTGAGAGCTTCGTTATTTGACCTTTGAGCAGGCCGCGCTTTCGGTTTAGTGCTGATAAGTCCATAATCGAAACCAAAAGTCCAACGTTTACACAAAAAAGTTCAAAGTTCGTGCGATAAGGTCTAAGGTCCTTACTTCAATAATGACATTTTAGTTTTAAATTCTAAAGCTTACTTTTTGCTACTGTTTCGTTTCCACAAAATGAAAACACTCCGGGAGATCGGACCATGTTAAGTACTACTTCTAGAGTACCGGCGCTGGTTAATTATAATGGACTGTATAGCTTTTTGGTGACAAACGATTTATTAGAAAGAGATTATGCAAGCAACCGGTCATTCTGAGCCGGGAAACGGAGAGACGGTGAGTTTGGTCATCCTAGACCCATGCTAAAAAACGTCCTAATCGTAGGATCGATGTCTTCCGAATGAATGGTTTGCCTGTATGCCGTGAGGAGAAAGAGCGCCAAGTGCGGCAACGCGCGAGAGAAAAGATGCCAATTCCCGATCGTCTCCCAGTACATAACACCCACCTTTTTGGACTACGATACTTGAAAAACTCGATGTTTAATACAAAATATAAATAATGAAGACTAACTACAGATTCCATGCCCTGCAACAATTCTACCAGAGTTCTTACACAAAACACTATGTTTTCATTACTCAACATTTCATCAAAGGTAAACAAAATAGAATATTTTTTCCGGATTGAAATAAATATTGATTTTTTTAGTTTTTATTAAATCCTTTTCAGTTAAAATCGTTCAAAAAAATACTGACTTAAATTTAAAAGCTATTTGTGAGATTCCAACAAGACGAGTTTCCTCACTTGCTGTCCAAATCCCCGCACATGATACGGCACTTTTGAAAATATGATTCAATTTCTTACAGTAAATTTAAAAATGGCTCCTATTTGGATATTTTTCACACTTATTTTTTGACTTGAATAGCGGATATCGCATAAATCTCCCTTTACACGCTTTGTAGAATCGATAACGTCGGGAGCTTTGAGGAGGATAAGAAACTTGTTAAGTAATTTTTTTTTTTGAAAAAATTCTTTTATACTTTTAGAATGCGTAAAGAATTCTTGAATTATGCAGAAGATTTCCCAACTGTTCTCCTACTTGTTACTCTGATTTCTAAAGTGAAAACTGATATTTTTGTAAAAGAAGTTATATAATATTGGAAAGTACTTTTAGGTGCTCCGGATATAAAGGGCGAACTCATCAAACGGTGTTTTTGAGAGTTTTGCATCTATAGCAAACTAAAAAATGCTTCAGTTTCATCGTTATTTTTATACGGCGAAAAGGCCGAAATCAACAAAAAATAGTTCTATTGCTTTATTTTTAATATCTTAGAAGATCGGAAAATTAAAGAAAAAATTAATAAATTTACCCCCACTGTTGAGTTTGGCCTTCGTATTCGAAATGCATTATATATCAATGACTAAAATCACAATAGTTGTTTGTCCACCCAGCAAAAAAAGTCAGCATAAAACCTTCATCAAACTTTCGAAATTGAAGGTTTTATGCAGGAAAACTGCAGTTTTTTTTGAAGATCTTTAAAATTAAAGATTTTTGTTTCAATATCCTTCATAAAAACTGTAAAAAACCGTCATAAAACCTTCAATTTTTAATCATGAAGGGAAAATGCAGATATTTTAAAGGTTTTATGTAGGAAAATTAAAAATATAAAAAAAAACTTGCAGATTTTTGTTTCAATATCCTTTTAAAACCTTCAAAATACCTTCAATTTAACAATTTTCATGAAGGTTTCATACTGATTTTTTTCACTTTCGTAAACTTTCGAAAAATACACACACAAAAAAAAGATTTCAAGGTAGTGTAAAAAACTATGTTGAATTTTTTTTAAAACTTGCACCCCAAATTTGTTATTTGGATTTGACATACAATGTTTGTGCATGAGGAAAGAACTAGATTCTCCACCTTTACATTTATAACAAAATATACTTTTTGCCAAAAATAAACATACAACGATTGGAATTTTAGCCATTCACATGGTTAATACTATTTCAGCATGATATGGATGGGTTTAAGTTACATTAGGAGTTAAGGAGAATTGTGTAGATTCATGTTTTTGTTTTTAAGTAAAATACATTTAGTAGGTTTAAGGTAAGAATGTACTGAATTATATTTTTTACTAAAAGTTACTGATTCTATATGATTGAAAATAGTCATATTGATGAATTAAAAACGTTTATGAAAGCTTTAAACAATTTCAGTGTCTTTATTTATGTGTGTTAAATAAATATATGTATGGAATTTTTGTTGATAAATATCAATAGATAGGAGTGCAATTTAAAGATC
Source organism: Troglohyphantes excavatus (assembly GCA_963932185.1). Taxonomy (NCBI): domain Eukaryota; kingdom Metazoa; phylum Arthropoda; class Arachnida; order Araneae; family Linyphiidae; genus Troglohyphantes; species Troglohyphantes excavatus. The sequence goes on from OZ010667.1 coordinate 63,124,951, forward strand.
AAACGGTGCATTTTAAAAATATAATTACGTTCGTTTAGAACCTTGTTATCAATGATAGAATGAAACTTATCAGAATAAACAAATTTTGATAAAACATCAAAGACACCCACAAAAACATAAAAAAAATTAATAAAAAATGGTGATTACATATTCAGACTTTAATTAGATGTTTCATAACGTTATTGAAAGATCCCACACATACTTTATCAATAGATTCATAATTAAAAGTGTATAAAATTAGTGATACTTTCCGACTCTTTAAAGGTTTTTAACTTAATGAATGAACCAATCTAATTACTTTTATATATTTCAATGTTGATTTATGTTTTGCAGTTGTTAAATGTGTAAGAGTTTCTTTTTCCAAGAAAACAACCGCGAATCTTTTTTATGACTGTTAATTAAAATTAAATATTTTTTTTACACAAATGGATTATATTGAAAAGTTTTTTAATTGAATAAAGCAGTAAACTCGATCAAAACCTTTAAAAAATGATCATGATATTTATAAGCCATTGCTTGTATAAACCAACAATTTTTTTTATATGATTTAAATTCCCAAAATAATTATAAAGTGCTTTAGAAATATTTTATTATCTGGTAAATACAGGTGTTTGTTTTTTAGTAGATGAGACTGTTGTTCCTTGATCACTACATACCTCGGATCACTTCTACTTATTCAGTTGATGCTTCTTCCTAGAAATCGACACACAAAGTAAATACACATTAGAAAGTAGAAATACACATTAGAGAGTAGTTGCCACCAACTTACGTTTTCACTGCATGTTGTTTGTTTGATTTACGAGTGTTTTAAGGTTTTAATGGTTACTTTCAACAGCTTCAGATTTTAGTTTATGTTTTCTCAGTGGTGGTTGAAGAGCCTTCACTCAAATCTTTTGATACCTTACTATGTGGTGAGTAAAATTATATGTTAAAGTGACTCATTCATTACCATGATCTATTTTCGTTCAAGCACCATCTTTTTGTAATTTGGATTACATAACATCATGTACCCTGAATCAGTGATCCTAGGCACTCGTTGTTATATTATTCGTACTTTTCTTAATGCAGAGAAGTTAAACAGGATGAAAAACGGATTATATTGATCATAAAACCACGAAAAATGCCATAAAAGCTGTTATTCCGCTTGAAAAGAACATTTTTATTATAGAAGCGTGTAATTTTTTCAGAGTAAAATTTGCTACTTTAGTGCGGCAAATTGATCAAAATTTTTTGTTTTTCTTACTTTGTAGGAGTGATCCAAAGGATATTAGGTTTTGATCTAGCGTACAATACGGTTTTGCAGAAATTGATCATTCGTGAATAGTTTAAAAAAATTAAAATATTTAAAAACTAAGAATATATATTATTAATACTTATAAATACAGAAAAATAAAGGTAAACTAAGATTTTATAAGTTAAAATAAAAAAAAACCATGTTAAATGGGTACTTTACTATGAGATATTTAAAAAGTGATCAAAAGTACAACAGTGTCCCCTATTTATAACTTTATTACACATGTAAAGTTAACTGGTGATTTTATACACTAGACAGTTACACTTGAAAATTCATACTAAATTTTGACTGTTTCAATTATATTATGCCCGATTTTATGCAAAACAAAAGAAATGAGAAATTTGAAGTTTTTTTTGTGTTTAACGTTTTTGAAAAAGAATGACATTTTTTGCAAGAATATTTATTTTTTTATAATTTTACCTTTGGCTAATAATTTAACTTTTAAAACGTAAGCTAATAAGTGATATTATGTAGTTTTAAGATAAAAATATATTTTAATCAATATTTATAAAATTTTATATTATATTAAAAATACAAATGTAATATTTATTAACGTTACTTTTTTTGTAAAGAGATTTTATAAAATTAAATAGTGTAGGTTCCATTTTTTTATTCAAATTTATATTTTAAAAATATAAAAAAAAATTGGTTTAAAAAGTCAGTTGAAGAGTAAAATACGTTAATTATTTGTTTTTTCAACTAGGAATTCTAATGTAATACTTGTATTGATATACTACAGGTTTGGGAAAAAAGTAATAGTTTTATTTCAATGAATACATTCTTACACAATTAGCAAGATTTGTGTATATAATTAAATTTATTCTTTATTAGTTTTCTTAATTAAAATATTCAAACTATATCTTGAATATCCTCTTAAATTGCAAAATAATTTAGACGGAGATTGGTTAATTTAATTACAATACTTAAATTATTAGTATAATTAATAATTATTGTAATTAGTATAATTAATAATTAATGTATAATTATACTATTTTATACAATAATTATTAATTATACTTTTCAGAAACCCTTTTCAGAATTCTATTCAATTATTTATTATTTTCATATATTTTATTTTTAAATTTATCAGAACTAAATGTTTCGGCATAAGAACTTTTTCTACTGTATTAAAAAAGGTTTAAAATCAACTAACCCTCTCTTCCAGTTCTAGTATAAATACTTTAAATGCTGTTTTAAAGAAGTACCAAAGAGTTTAATAAAAGTCAAACAGTTATAACTTCCAATCAATACCATCAATTTATTTTGATTAATTTTAAATCTATAAATTTCTTCGAAACTATTCCTGAACTTGTTAGTACTAGTATTTTTCTCGTTATAAGATAAACCTCAACTAACCTCATAAAGGCTTTTTAATGGAACTTAAAAAAAAATGTTCCATTTGTAGATTAAATGGAGAGGAAGTATAGTAATAAAAATGTTAACTATTTGTTAACAATTTTCTTTCACGGTAAGTTACACAGTGCAACTCAAGCTTCCTTTTATTGATTGTCGAATAGTAGTTTTGGATACAATCCCAATCTATCAGAAACTCAACGTAATGCATTTTATAGATTTACTTAAGATTACTCTTTTAGAAGGAAACTCAATTTATAGGAATGTTATGTTAGTTTTTAGAATTAAGTTGGGATATTTATATAACTGTACTTACCGTATTTAAAATTGAATTGTAGAAAAAACACTAGACTGTAGAATGTTTTTGGAAACTTACCAAAACCTTCCATTTTCATTGTTTTAGTTTAAATTGGTACATCGCAAAAATCTGAGTGTGAAGCCAAAGTTGGGATTCGAATCCGAACTTTATCGTACTCAAAAATAAAAAATAAAAAATCGGTTAGGCACAGTCCCCAATGTACTATAAGGTTTGGTTCGTGAATATTTTAAAAGAGCCTGCGCGGCCTACTCTTTCTTGCGTTTTAAATAAGCCGTAGATCTCCCTCCGCTCTTGTCATAGACACACTTAAAAAATATATATTCCAAGTTAATAATAAGTATATATATCAATATTAACTCTTTAATATTGGTCTTGTAATAATTAAAATTGGAAACTTACATATCAAATTATATTCTATGATAAATATCAACAGAAACAACATCAATAGAAAAAGGGCTAAATTCTAAACAAAAAATAGGCACAAAGTTCACTATACTATAAGGTTTGTTCGCTGAGCGCCTGCTCCTTCTTGCATTTTTTGTAAACTTTATATACGAGTATCTTCGCACTTGTCATAAAATTAGACTTTTTAGCATCATTTTGTTCGTTATTGAACTGTTCTTTTAACATGCTTAAGTTTTCTATGCCGCAGGGGAACTTTAGAGTGTTCTTTTATGGCTTCATATAGTGAAATCTTCGACAAATCACGTTTCACTCAACGCAATTTTCACACATATGGTTTAAGCTGCAACTTGTCAAATGAAATTGTAGAACTGGCTTTCTCTAATTTAAGCACACACTCTGCTATAATCCTTCGATTAGAACTTCTGTCGCTTTTTGGAGATTTTAATTAAAATTTTTTGACAGTTTTATTTTAAAATTTTGGTTGGCGCGCTTTTCAGTTTGTTAAAAAAGAACATGGTTAAAATAAAGCTTTAAATTCTTAAATATGTAACAAAAAAATATCGTTGCACCTGAGAGCTTACAACTTTATTTATTTTTGAATATGTAACGGTTATAAAGATTTTAGAATATTTGTCTGAAAAAGCAAACTCACATAAAAGTTTTCAGAATTCATTCTCAAACCAAGATATTCTATGAGGTAATATTTTTTTATTAGTAATAAAAAAATTCTATCCAAATTAAAAAGAATTTATTTTAACAGTGTAGTTTCCCTTTTTTATTCATTAGTTTTTAATAAAAATTCAACAATTTTATTTAAATCTAAATTATTTAACTTTTATAAACTTCAAGCGAATTTAAACCTAGATAGGTTGATAATAGTTTTTGTTTGCATCAAAATATTTGAAAAAAAAAATACAAACAACTGATTTCTTGCGTAAAATCGAAAGATTTTAGTCGTATCTAGATGAAAATAAAATTGCCTTTTTATCTTTCTCCTGAAGTAAAATTGTCATATTTTTTGCTTACGATTTAAAAAAGTTTACTTTTCCGATGAGGAAACTTTATGCATTTTATATTCTGCCATTATTCTCTATCCATATAAGTACCAACTTCCACAGAATTTGGAATAAAATTTATATTTCGCTGAGATTTAAAATTTTATCTCAAAAAGCTTCAGGGATTTCATGCCGGTAATTTTGGCAAGTTCTTTTAAAGCTCTGTCATATATCTTCGAATAAAAGATTTGACAGGCTTAAATTTTTCCATTATTCAAACGAACGGCTTCGAAACTGAACGTGACTTGGAAATAAAAAGAGATCCATTTGAATATCCTTCAGGTAGATAGGCCTTTTAAAATTCTTAATAATTTCAAAAAGAATTCAATATGCCTTGGTGAAATAGTACTTTATAATTGTTGTTATTTTTATTGCAAGTTTCTTGCAAAATTTTAGCTACGTTACACGTTATGACTTATGGAAGAGTTGTTAGTGCTATGGCCTCTCATGATGTGCATTGTACAGGATTGAAATATTTAAAATTTATGAATAAACAGTGTATTTTAATATTCGTATTACCACAAGATATGCTATTAAGAATATCCCTTATTTATGTACTTGATAGATCAATAAAATGGAAGAAAATTAGGATTTCAGAAAACATCATAAAAGTCAGGAATGTTTCCTGTGAAGATGCTGAAATATTTATTTTCTATTTAAAGATTTTATACACCGTACAAACTTCGAATTGCGGATCCTAACAGAAATTTAACTGTGCAAATTGCAACGTTTAAAATTTGGAATACTTATATCAACACAAGATAACTTGTGAAATGTCTGAAAAAATAATGAAAGATAAAAATGATTTTACAATATCTTTTTTTGAGGGTATTTATTAAGGAAAATACGTTTATAAACTGTTACCATTTTCTAAAATTCTATAAAATCACTTTATTTTAAGTATTTTGTTACCTCAAATATCTATTCGTAAAGAAAAAATAAAATATTTTGAAATATCCCAATTTTATAGGCGTGATCTGCATTACAAGATACATTTTTTATACCTTCAATCCCTATATCTTTTGTTACTTCACGATTGTTTTTTTCTGGCGACTAACTCCCTGTAAAAAAGATACTTAGATGAGTACATGAACGTACTCGTTTTTCTTTGAGTACAATTGCATCGTAAATGAGCGATGACGTACTCAAATTTAAGTACATTACGTACTTACTTTCTCAAAAATAAGAAGTGTGATTTAATATTGCTAATCTCAGCTTCTGCTCACGCCATCTTACAAAGCAACCTGACAAACTTAAAATAGTTGTTCAGAAGATGGTTTTCCGCATCATATGATGTCGATTGCTTAAATGGAAACTGAGTTATTACAATTCAATTATATTACTTCCCATTCTTTTGGCACAGCTTTTTAACATTTCTTCTGTTTATAACTTTTTACGACGTCCTGGTAGCTTAACGGATAAGGCTCTGGACAGCGGTGTTTGCAGATGTGGGTTCTATTCCAGGTAAGTCTTGGTTGTAACTGTCGATGTTTATTGAAAGTGATTTATGAAGGCAGCCTACGTATGCTATACTCGGGGACAACCTAAGTTGAACATGAAGTGGCGGCTATGATATGTATAAATATTCAATTGCTTTAGGCTCAACTTAGGTTGTCCCCGAGTATAGCATCTGCTCTTTTTATTCATTTTTTACCCATTATATTCATTTTTAAGTACATGTCTTTTTCAAAATTGAAACTTATGTATTCGGAGCCATGATAAGCATCGAACGTATTAAAAAATGAGTACATTTTATTTATTTTTGAGTACCTATTTCTAACAGTGCTATAAGATAATAAAAGTTTTCCTTTCCAAAATAAATGTCATATTTAATGAAATAGGTATCTCTACCTAAATAATTATTTGAGAATATATTTGAAACCTTTGTTCGGTATGAATATTCAAGAACTATTCTATTCTCCTTAATACCTAACGCCATTTATACTTGAATAAACACAAGGAGGTATTTTCAAGTTGTTCGCTTCGAAAAGGAAGCACTTAAATGTTTGAAATTCAGTTTCACATAGCACGACTGTTGACTGAATTTGTATCTAGTGCATTGCAAGTTGGATGAAACTATTGATTAAATATTGTACTTAAAGTTACCCTGGAAGTTAAAGTTTCGAATATCTTAAGAATAATAAAATAACTTCAGGTTTCCATATTTGGAAAATTACGAGGGATTGAATAATATGATTGGGCAAGTTTTGAGTTGTATAATACGTGAATAAGGGTTTGTTTCAAGGTTCCTTAAGCACAGTGTCTCGTTACAGAATACTTCATCTCTGTGGATCAGAATGCTGGATTGCCTTTAGTTTGTAGCATCTAAGAGGAATGTATGTACCTTCCAATTAACGAAGTACAGTTATGTAAAGTTAGAGGGATAAGTATCATAAGAATTTCTAAAAACAGAAAGTTTAAAATATAACTATTACCTTATTATATATATGAAAACTTTAGATGAAGTTATATGGAACATTTTCAAAAGCTTTTGGATGACTTTCATGAAGAAATGGGCATGTCGAACAAAATAAGTTATTTGATCCTCTGTATTTTAAGCTTAACAAGAAGATTATATCATTAAGGACGGTGTATTTCATATCTGGTGATGAATAAATGTATTTATTTGCTCAAGGACCAGGATTTGAAATTAGCTGTCGTTATTCGCATTTTGCACCTACAAATTGTTTCAGTTTGACAAACTCTAATTTAGCATCCAGTCGTCAAAGGCTTCCCTCTAAGCGTCAGAAATGACGACAGGATGTAAAATTACGGTCGTCAAACTGATATTTTTAGGTTTAAAATACGAAATGACAATTAATTTCAAATCCTACCAGGAAAGCGTTCTGAAATAAAACCCATATGTTTAACAATACTGAATTTAACACTTGAATATTTTAAATCTCATGAGAAATTCCATTCGAGTTTAATATGAAGTTCAAGATTACTTAAGCAAATGCAAAAAGATAAATAATAATCGCAACATAATCGTAAAGCATGTATTTTTTATTCACTTTAAAAGGAAAACATTGTCAAATTTTTCATATAAATAAGCAAATGGATCAAAGTTTTTAGTTTACAAAAACAACATAATTTTTTAATATTTTCATATCATTTGTCAATACGACAAAAATTCTACAGGATGGTTACAAATTGTTGGGCGATGGTCATTGTTTAGTTGTATTGGTATAAAAAAATATTTTTGCCCAACTACTTTGCTTATATTTTAAACTAGTCGCTTAGCTTTAGTAGCAATAAACATAGTTAAAGCATATAAAATGGAATGGTTTATTCTTGTTAAATATAGCCAAACAATGGCAATCATTGAACAACTTGTGAGCAGACCACAATGCATTTTTAGTGTGCAAGTACCGTTAGTATGTAGTGTTATAAAATACTCAGCGGGAACCACACACACAGAACCAAAATATGTATGTAATGGTTGTAGAAGAAAAAACAATATATTATTCCATTCTTATATCGGTAGGTTGGTTTAGAGAAGACGGATAAACTATTATTAAAGTAAACATCTGGAGCTTTCGGGTAGCCAATATCGAAGATTCGTGGTTAGAGATGTTCTTATTTGGGGGAAACTTTTCTATCCTTACCTTGATATTTTGTTTTTTCTCGGTAAGATATTTGTTTCTCAAAGTATTAAAGGGAGAATAGTTAAGGGACGCTTCTTAAAAAGTTTTTGATAAAATATATGGGTCAAATCTTTTGAATATAAAATTTCAGGTTTTGAAGTTTTACATTAATACTTTTTACAATAGGCTTTTAGGATTTTCTCTCTGGATAAATACAGCACTGTTGCCAGTATCCCATTGTGTAGCTCTAGTGTGACGTTATTTCAATTAATTAATCAATCAATCCGTCAATCACAGTGGGCTATGATTTCCTTCTGACTCTCTACTTGATTAAAAAAAAATACAATGTAGTCCAATAGGTATTTAAATTTTGTTTAAACTATGCGTTTTTTATTGAAATAAAATGTTAAATAATATTATTTTGTCTAAAATGAGAAATGCTTAAGTATAGTGGTAAATAATTTTTATGCTTATAATAAGTGAGTTCGAATATCGTTTTGTGGCCATTGCACGATATCTGTACGTGATTTGTCCCCTCCTCAACTTTTTGTTTTTATTTTATTATATTGTAATTAACTTAAAATAAACCTAATTTTTTTAAAAAACTAGCTAAAATTAAAACTGGCTAAACCCATTGGCTAAACCCATTGGCTAAACCCTAAAAATTGGTTTTAATTTACGTTAATTATTAACATATAATAAAATAATAACAAAAAGTTGCGAAGGGAACAAATCGCGGAGAAATACTACCGTGGAATGTCCCCTGAACAGTGTAGCGAGCTCGTGATCGGAAAGTTGCCAGTATCGGCTCTCGTCGTCCGCAAAAAAAAAAATTCGTCTTATATAAGGAACTGGTGCAAGTTTTATCCTCGTGGTCCAATGTAGTGTAGGGTGCAGGTTGTTTTCTTTATCTAATTATAGTTCCGAATTATGAGGCAATGTTCCAGGGTCTTTCCTTCGAGATATAAATCGAACCGTCACCAAGAGTCCATTTTGCAGTTCTAGTGCGACGTTATTTAAACCTACCAAAATAAAAAAAGAAATCTGTAAATATGGTTTAAATTTTATGACATTGACAATTGCAAGCCTTTAAAATAAAATGTATTAAATTCTATTATATATTTTTATTCTTCAAAAAATGAAGTTGGATAAGAGTGACATTTGATAACAAGTGACGGTATAGCGACAGTGAATAGAATTGCCACTATAGAATAAGAATCTCCGCCCACGTCATTTCTAATCAGTGCCTTTAGGCTGTGACATTCTTTGCTGATATTGTACTTTTGAAAACGTGCGTTGTTTGAAAAAGTCGTCTTAAATTTTTCTCCTGAGTAGCTTCCAAAGCACTGTCAGAGCTAATTGCAAATCATATTGTGTTGTACTCTCATATAACATAATAAGAAGCGGTAGAACTTATAAAACTCAGCAAACAGACACTTGTACTTAGTGTTAAAATTGTTTTATTTGGAGAGTTATAAATCTATGTGAGTAGTAAAAACAAAATAATACGTGAATATGAATTTTGTGTAAGGAATTTTTAAATTTAGCTAACGACGATATGATTTAAAGTTAAGTTCCATTTTGGGGATAATTATATAAACACGTATATTTATAATATTGTTTTCATTCTTATATCATAATTCATAAGATATGATTCAGGTGTGCATTAAAATAAATGTTTATTTTTAAATTTTAAAATTTTATTTTGGACACACAATGTGCTGAAAGTATTTTATATTTATCATACATAAGATGATCATTTTTGAAAATTTTCTTGCAAAGTCATAGTACCGAAATTTAGAAGCACGTGAAATCAGCATGTTGTAATTAAAAAATAAATAAAATTTAATGTATATTCATATTACTAGTAATTATTTAGAAATTGGTGTATTAACCCTGATCATGTGATAAATATTTGTTTATACGAATAGTACTCTCTCTCTGTGTATATATATATATATATATATATATATATATATATATATATATATATATATATATATATATATATATATATATATATATATATATATATATATATATATATATATATATATATATATATATATATATATATATATATATCTATATATATATCTATATATATATATATATATATATATATATATATATATATATATATATATATATATATATATATATATATATATATATATATATATATATCTATATATATATCTATATATATCTATCTATATATATATTTATATATCTATATCTATCTATCTATCTATATATATATATATATATATATATATATATATATATATATATACATATATATATATATATATATATATATACATATATATATATATATATATATATATACTAAAAATTATTACTTTATATAAAAAATAAAACCGTCATATTCCTATAAATTCTTAAGCTAATGTCTTTTGGATTTATTTTTTACTAAAAATTATTACTTTATATAAAAAATAAAACCGTCATATTCCTATAAATTCTTAAGCTAATGTCTTTTGGATTTATTTTTTACTAAAAATTATTACTTTATATAAAAAATAAAACCGTCATATTCCTATAAATTCTTAAGCTAATGTCTTTTGGATTTATTTTTTACGAAATGTTAAGTAACCATAATATGTTTGTGTTTCAGAGGATTTGTTACGGATTAGTAAGTCAAACTTCAGTTTGAAATAAATACACATAACTTCTTAGAACTTTCGAAAGTGTAAAACTGTCAAAAACAACATAATGATAATTTTAAGTCTAGAATATTAAAAAAAAAGTTTATTCCCAGAAGTACGACATATTTGAAAACGATGTATTAACTGTCATATTCAGAAAGTCTGAAAGATATCTGCTGTAATTTATTATACCCTCTGTTATCCAAAATTCTTATGTTTTGTTATTTAACGTAAGACATTGTCAGGCAATAGAAGAGAACAAATAAATATATTTTATTGTTACGGTGACAAAAATATAATTATTTCCGGAATTCTTTATTCCGTTAATACACGTGTGTGCTAATATATAAAGTAAGGAATCACTGTTCAAAATGCATTCTCATATTTGACGAAACTTTTGCCATTTTTGACGAAACAGACGCCTGCTATATGCTTCTATTAATTGAGGAAATTCATTCTGTCGTTTTTTTATTCTTCCAAAAGAGATTTATTTCTTCCAAAACGAGGACGATTTTAAATAATATACTAATTCAATATCAACGAGCTCACTCGGACCGCGGATCTCTCGTTCTAGAGTCCAACGCTGTAACCACTCGGCCAAGGAAACTGTATTGAGTTTTGACAATATTAGTATAAGTTAGATAAAAACTCGTCTTATGGAACATTGCGTTAAGAATATTAAAATACATATACAACGTTAAAATGCGCAATAAAGATCCATCAAATCTGGACTTTGTTTCGGGAGATACATCTCTCTTCATCAGCAGAGAATGAAAAGTCTGTGTGTAATAAAATATAAATAAATCCAGAATTGAAAGTGTTGTCAAAGGACAAAAAAACAAAAAACAATTTCAATCGGTTGGAGTTAACTATTGTGTGCCAACAAGCGGGAAATACTGGGACCGCAAATGTTTCATTGACAATCGAATCAATATTGCAAAAAAAAAAAGAAATGTCAAAATCGGACGGTATTTTCTTTTCAAACGGTCCGGCTAATTGAGAATTCCGGATTGTTAAATGCTGGATAACCGGATTTTTTTTAAATGGTTCGTAAGCGAAGCAATCCAACAACAAAAAAATTTTTCGAAATATTTTAATTAAAACCGAAATCTTGCACGAACATACATAAAAAAATACATAACAGTCAAATTGATAACCTCTCTCCTTGGTGCGCGATTTGGCGGTTTTAATTTAAAGTTTCTGGCGGTTTTATTTTGGAGTTTTAGTTGGCGAGCTGTTCAGCTGGTTAAAAATAGAAGGCAAAAATTGTGTGTTGGCTTGTGTAATACAGGGTGCGTTCCATAAGTAATGCGACTAAATTCATAAAAAATAATTTATTCGACATATTCGTACTATTAGTTAAAAATCCTCAAAATAGCACCCTCCTGCGTCGATACATTTATGGAGGCTGTGTTTCCAGGCCTGGAAGGCATCCAGGAAGGCCTTCTCCGTGAGGTCCTTTAGAGCCGATGTAACATGAGCCTGGATGTTTTCAATCGTGTCCCAATGTTTCCCGATCAGGGCTCCTTTTAAGCGAGGAAACAAAAAAAAAGTCTGGGGGAGCCAGGTCAGGACTGTAGGGACGCTGGGAAACCAGTGGGGTATGGGTACCGGCTAGAAAGGAGGGTCGCGCGCTGCCGAAGTATGGAAACTTCATCACGATAACGTGCCAAGCCACAGTTCCTTCGTTGTCAACGATTTCCTGGCCAGGACGCATACCCCACTGGTTCGTCAGCCTCCTACAAGCCTGACCTGGCTCCCCCAGACTTTGTTTTTGTTTCCCCGCTTAAAAGGAGCCCTGAAAGGGAAACAATGGGACACAATTGAAAACATCCAGGCTCATGTTACATCGGCTCTAAAGGACCTCACGGAGAAGGCTTTCCAGGATGCCTTCCAGGCCTGGAAACACAGCCTCCATAAATGTATCGACGCAGATGGATGCTATTTTGAAGATTTTTAACTAATTGTACGAATATGTCCAATATATGATTTTTTATGAATTTGGTCGCATTACTTATGGAACGCACCCTGTAGTTCACTTCTTTCAATAAAGTTATTCAATATTAATAGCGTGTCCTGAAATTATTATGAATCTATTCAGATATTGTAACACCACGTGAGCAAGCAAAATTCAGTTGCACTACACAAACTATTATTTCACTCTTGAGTAATTCCCACGGGTAGCATAACTTCGACGGCTTTAAATGCGCGAAATTTCCTATATCAGAGATCAAACAATAGCGAGAACATATCCGCTGGTTTGGCGACGGTATTTTAAGGGTAATGCTGCATCGGGATTTAAAAGTGCTTTCACTGTTATCTTATGATAGTGGGCTTACTCCTTAAAAACAAGCGGCGTCCGTTGGGAGCACCTTCTATGGAGGCAGATTTTAAAGATGTTATACGATCTTCCAGGTATAAACTGAAATAAACTTTACGAACATTTACTTACAATTGTGTAATGAGGAGAGTGGTTGGTTTAGAGTTTCGGATTACTTGGAAGATTAATGCCACTTTAATTCACTGCTTTGTTTTCCTTTGGGAATCATGTATTGTTTTTCGTTTAAGAGTTTTAAGCTCTAGTCTGTTTGTGATGTAACATTTTAAACTTTAATTAAAATTTTAATCATTGATGTTAAGGTTGAACTGAAATTAACTTTTCAACAGCAATATAATTTCTTTTAACTTGAGCAAATACAATCAATTTAAGTATATTTTTAGTCACATAATTTGTTCGCTTATAATGTAATTGTGCCGAAAAAAACTTTTTTTTAATTTCTATCCCTCTTGCTATAGCTTGACGGTTAAAGTATCGTCGTAACTTGCACAACGCCCCTGGTTTGATTCTGGACGTCTACCAAACTCACTGCGTTACATTGGTGGCCCGACCTAAAACAGCTTTTACCACCATAACATTCACGGCTACCTGTGTACCTTCACCCACGTGATACGCTTCATGGGTGCGCTACAATCATTCCTCTGCCTTACTTACTGCGAGGGGGAAACTGTGGTGTTCATTTAAAATATCCGATACTTCCGAGTTTGAGCAATTGTTTTAGCAAGACGGTTAAAGTATCGGCGTAGTTTGTACAAAGCTCCAGATAAAATTTGAGGAGTCTGCCAAACCCACTGTGCTACATATAGCACAAGTATATATCTCAAATGTTGTCACAAAATCAATGATAGTAGATAATTAAAACTTTACTTTCAATTGTTTGCTTTCTCTGATGCAAATCAAACAACTTTCGTGAAACATTTTAAAATAAAAAAAGCCAAATATACAATTACCAAAACTGCATTATGCATGGAAACCCTAAGTAAGATAAAGAAGTTCAACTAAAGTTTCTATTCAGTTCCATAAAACTTAAACAATTTTTTATATGATTGAGAAAATATTTTTTTCAAATCCGGTTTTATCTAAGACTGATAAAGTGATTTTTGTTTGAAAATGTTTTTCTATATTTGTTTTAAAAAATAGCGATTGAAAAGGTTTTTGTCTTGAATTTATGTATAAAAATGTGAAGTACGTTGATTGTCTTGTTTATTTTAGGAAATTTTTAACTTGTATTTTTTATCCATTGAACCACCTTTTTCAAAGAAAAACATCAAACGCACTTATAACTGAAACCCAAAAGTAAAAAAAATATATAAAGAAAACTTTTAAAAAAAATAAGCTTTTATTATATTAATTGCACTAAAAAGTTAAAAATAAATTATTGTTCTAAATCAATTAAAGTAAAAGCGTAGGGGTGCTTAACATTATAAAATTCTGAAGCCGTTTGAGCGGCCCACTAATTATTGTTCTAATTTTAGTTAATTTAAAACAATAATTTATTTTGAACTTTATAGTTCAATTAATGTAATAAAAGCTCTTTTTTTAAAAGTTGGGGAGACCGGAGCTGGTTGGCAACAGTTAGCGATTTTTTTTTATATTTGAGGACAAGTGTGGTTTAGTTATGACAATTTTGATTGGTTCCACGGAAACTAAATCTATGAGGCTACGTTATGGTATTTTTTTTATCATTCCTGATTACCTAACACTCAGAAGTTTAGAGTGCTTGAAAGTCATCAAATAAAGTTTGGCCAACCGACCCCACTAGCCAACACCACCTAGACTGACCAGTCTAGCACCAGTGCAACACCACCAGTCTAGGTGGTGTTGCACTAGCGGGGTAGGTTGGTATAAGCAGTGGGGTATCGTAGTACACCACTTCTGTAATAAGAGAAAAGTAATAAGCAAATGCCAAAACGACCTGTTTTTCCAAGGATAGTAAAGACTATATATAGAAGGTGCGCTCGTTTTTCGCTTTTTGAAAGTGGGCAAGGAAAGGCAACTAAATGACGTCATTTTAGCTCCGCCTTACTTTTGACATCATTTTAGCTCCGCCTTACTATCGGTTTTTGATCATTCTCATTGGCTGTGTGTTTCAAGCATTGCTACTTAGGTTCGATCCCCGGTTGGGTAACAACTGGTGATTTAATTTTTAATTAGCAAAATAATGTAAATATCTGTAAATAATTGTGTTCAGGTAACTTCACTACTAATCCGTCCTTGTTTTGTTATGTCCCCGTATTTTACTTGATTTAAATTGTAACTCATTTAATATGTCCAATACAAATGCATTGACCGGATAGTTCCGACCACTATTTTACTCTTTCAAAATTCATGGACATGCTCTCGTGGCAGCTAATATTATTTTAATACGCTTAATTTATTAAGCAACTCTTTTGCAATTTTTCCATACTAAATGCAATCCTTAAAATATAATTCAAACTCATAAAATGCAGTAAAAGTAACTAAATAAAGTTAGCTTATCGCTTTTTAATAGTTCACAAAAAAACAAATAGATGGCAGCACCATCAAACAACGCGCCCGCATCTAGTTCAGCCGTGCCATTGGTTCAAACGAGAGCATTAGACACGCCCACAGAAGGCGAAGTAGGCGTCACTATGACTTCAAACAGTTGCTCTCTCTGCCTTCCGTCAGGCAGCGCGAGTACGAGCACACCTTATATATATATATATATGGTCTTCACTATCCTTGCTGTTTTTCAATGTTTTATTTAAAAAAAAACATTTTTGAACACAGTAGAACATATTAGCCATTAAGTCGGCCATTAAAGCTGTCTCAGTTGTTGTAAATGTAGTCTTTAAATTAGTCTTAAATTTTTATTTTTTAAACTAAATTGTTTGTGCACTTTTTTAATTTTTTTTTACACCTTAAATTTTTTAATATAAGCCCTAAACATAGAAATTATTTCAAACTTAAGCAAACAAACAAAAATTTTAACTAGTCATAGTCATTAGTAGGTAAGTTAGGAACAAATTTCATTGAATGAAGTAACTAAGAGAGCAAGAAAATAATTACCTACCTACTGTTAATTATAGCATTTAAAACTACGCTGGTATCATAAATAGGTAGTTAATGACATTTCATGTCCACTAAGCATTCGTTCTCACCGTATGAGGAATACAATAATTTAAGCGTCGAAGGAATTTTATTGATATACATTCGATAATTTATACAAAACATAATTTTTGCTTTTAGTTTAGCTCAAGCTCAATATTTTCCCCTTTTATCCATCGTGGTAACTAGGACAACCTCTTTATCTAACACAGTGACTCTTCCAATATATTTTTTACCCACCTGCGGAGGGTCGGGCTGGTAGTAAATATAACATGAGTCGACATTAACCCCCTATGTGTGGTTTCTAGCGGGAACCAGAAGCTGATGGCCAACCTACCCCTACCAGCCCTGGTCCCTTTACTTTTAAATATTTATTTACTTTTTACTGTCTTACGTGAAATATTCGAGAAATGGTATTTTTTAGTTAAATTTTTTAAAATCAAGCAAATAATTACTATACCGGTTTTTAAAAAATGGTTCCTAATGCTAAATTTGGATCAAATCGACACAGTAGTTTTAGGGTGGAAAACGCATGTGGTGATAGTCAGTTCATATATGAATAGAATAAAAATTAAAATTTTCCATTTCAGATCTGCTGGCGGTTGCGAAGATGTATACATCTGACTGAAGGACAATCAACATTCTAACCAGTAGTTGTTTGTTAAAGTTTGTTTATTACTGAATGTTGTTTTGTTGCGAAATATTCTATTGACATTTTGTACATGAACATTCAATTTTCTAAATGCGTGGAGCGGATTTATTAAATTTTTTTAACATTCAGCTGCCCCCCTACCAACTGATAGGGCACGTGGTGACCCAGGCGGTAGAGTAATGGACTCATGGTCGGAGGTTTGAGGTTCGAATCTTGCAGTGGAGAGTTGTGCATTGAAAGGGGAGTAACTCACGTTAAATCTACCATGGTCCAAACGGTTCTATTCAGGTGCGTGGGAGGCCAGCTTAGATGTTGGCCACGTCATCTGACAATGGTTCAGAATTACGAGGTCTTTTCTTCAGAAAAAATCTTTAATCGTCGTTAACGGCCCGTTGTGTAGCTTTAGCGCGACGTTGATTTAAACAACCAATTGACCGACCCATCTATAAACGTATAGGTTTAAAAATATCAGTTTTATTCATTCTGTATTGCTTCAAAACCAAAAATGGGATTTATCTAATTTAATTAAACAAATTCTTAGACAAATGAATTAATGAACAGTTGATTAAGGAACTTAAGTGAATAAAACGATCCAAAGCCGCTTTTCTCAAGCTCACTAAATATTTCCGTTTTTAATTTAATACTTTCATTATTTTTAATTTCCTATATTTGAAATTAAACACATGGTAAGGATTTCTTAAACATCGTTTACAACATTTTAATCATATAATTCCAGTTCAATTTTATAGTAATTGAATATTTGAATACTAGTTTTTTCCCAGAAATCTTCTACATTTTTTATCTAAAATATTTTTTTTCCATTTAGATTCGAAATTGCATTAGAATTTGGAATACGATTTTCTATTCACAAGGAACACATGGAAAATTGCAGCTGTTTAATCTTTGAATATAAATAAGAAATATAATTAAAATAACACATGTTTTGAAGAAAAAGAAATCATAATCATTATCTACCCAACTATTGTAAAATAGTTGAAATTTTAGATTGCATTTTATGCTTTATCAGAGAGAAAAGCTTGACAGAAAAAAATGTCATCTTTCTTATTTTATAAAAATTCAAATGAAATTGGCAAACTCGAGGGAAATTTATTTTTGACTACAAAAGAATTTTCTTTTAGTTTAAAAAAAAATCTGACATCAGTTTATAAATTAAACTGATAATAGAAATAATATAATTTAGATACAGTAACTTTAAATATTAAAGTTTATAAAGGGAAAGTTAATTTTTTTAAAATATCAAATTTCATAGTTGACTTTTTTATCAGTATAAAATTTATAGTATGTCCCCCTAGTATGAAATTAATTCAAAATAAACAATTTATTAAATTTTACATAGCTACTTGAGAATAGCTAAATATCAATCTCACGAAAAAAATATTTCAAAATTAACCACTATTTTCTATATTAATTCTTTATATAACTGTTTTTTTTTGTCTACCAAGACAGCATGATTTTATCCTTTTATGGTATTCATTATCGAATTTGCTGTATTTAATCTATATAAAGTATCAGTAACTTCATAATATTTTGTGTTCATTTATTAAAAAAAACTGATATATACTTCCATACTTTATATTTTAGCACACGCGTGTATTAAAGGAATAAAGAATTCCGGAAATAATTATATTTTTGTCACAGTAACAATAAAATATATTTATTTGTTCTCTTCTATTGCCTGACAATGTCTTACGTTAAATAACAAAACATAAGAATTTTGGATAAAAGAGGGTATAATAAATTACAGCAGATGTCAAGGTTTCAGGCAATGGCATCTTTCAGACTTTCTGAATATGACAGTTAATACATTGTTTTCAAATATGTCGTACTTCTGTGAATAAACTTTTTTTAATATTCTAGACTTAAAATTATCATTATCTTGCTTTTGACAGTTTTACACTTTCGAAAGTTTTAAGAAGTTATGTGCATTTATTTCAAACTGAAGTTTGACTTACTAATCCGTAACAAATCCTCTCAAACACAAACATATTATGGTTACTTAAAATTTCGTAAAAAATAAATCCAAAAACCATGGGCTAAAAAATTTATAGAAATATGACGGTTTTATTTTTTATATAAAGTAATAATTTTTAGTGTATATATATATATATATATATATATATATATATATATATATATATATATATATATATATATATATATATATATATATATATATATATATATATATATATATATATATATATATATATATATATAAATTTTAATTGTATTTTACTTAAAAGGTTGCAAATATGATTTAAATTTTAAATTACTAATATTAATACATTATTTTTATCCACAAGAGTTTAGGAAGAATCCCAATAAGAATTTTTAAGTATTAGTTCATGTCCAAGAATGGTTGCTTTTATTTCGTAAAAAGTTTTCTCGTTAGATAACTTTCCGAATTCGTCTCCCTACGTTATTTGGGTATTTTCTTTTATAAATGCACATGAGTTCAATTACTTTTCGCTGTAAGAATTTTTCTTGAAATCTCACTAATGAGTTGTATATTTACGAGTTTAGGTTTTCTGTATTAAATTTATTACGCTTCAAAGTTTTCTCCAAAATGTGTATTTTTAGTTTAGATAAAAATATGCATTTTCTAGTTTCTGCTCATTTATATATATATTTTATTTTTGTCATTTTAAGACTCCAAAAAAGACTTATAATATTTCTAAACATAATTTTAATTAATTATTTTTTTATCTTAATATTTTTTTATGATTTTAGAATAAGTTTGTACATGATTTGTTAATATAGTTTAGAATTTGAGGTGGATTTGAATGCATTTTTAAGTGTGTAAATGTAAAATTTCAATAGTGGTATATAATGTAAATTTTTAACCGTGTAGAAATAAAACCCATTTAAATAATAACATATTTATATAACCCAGCGAAATATAAATTTACATTTTATGTGTTTACATTAGATTTAAACTACAAGATTTTTTTTAATTATATCAATATATATGCATATTTTCTTAAGCGACAATATCTATCATTTTTAGGGAACTATATTTATATATATATTAAAAAAATTAACATATTGGCATAAATAAATAAAAAATGTCTGTGTAAGGGACACAGTCGCTGTGGGGAAAGTGAAACGTCTTGTTTGTGCTGCAGAGGGTGTATTTACATGTTACATGTTTACTAGGGAGTTTGAGGTGGATTTCTCACCACTGAGATTAACTTCTAAATGTGGCATTCTAACGCTTTTTTTTATTTTTCAAAGGTTGCTTGCGCTTCTAGTGAACACTTGCGTCTGTTTTCTGAACGAAATATCGCGGAGCAATTGTTTTACGGTTGTCGATTGGTTAGAATATGCAAGTAATCAACGAACTCTGTTTGGTAGTAAGATTTCATGACAGTTGAAAGTTTATCTTATAATTTTGGCAACATATTTGATGGCTACGATAACTAGTTAAATAGAAAGCAATTCAAAAATAATTTTATTTAGAATATTTGGATATTGGCTGCTGGTTATTTTATGCGCCTTAAAAATTATTTAATGGAACAATATTTTAGAATTTTGGAAGCTCGTTTAATTTCGGTGTTGTTTGGGCCATAATTTTAACATTTCTGGTTGTTTGTAAAATATTGTGCGCAATTTTAATATAATTTTGGAGGTAAGTACCCTTAATTTTCTGTTGGTATGGCTTGAAAGGTATGAGATGCTCCAGACGACGGCAATTCGGGCATCACACCTCCTTCGATTCAATGCCGTTTAAATCAAAATTGATAACTCCATTAAATTCAATGTAATTTAAACATACAAATGTATTTGTGATGTAAGATTGTCAAAATAGGCTGCTCGAAGAGGAATGTGATGTTCCAAACTATAGCCTAATGAGATACCAGCTGCTACTCTAAGTTATCAGAGGCGGAAGGCCGGATACCACAATTTCCCGTGACCATAAATCGAAGTCAAGATTACGTGACTTTAGCGCACAGTAAGTGCGTAAGCTTAAATTTGACGTTCTATGTGCCATCTATAATAGCCATTTTGTTGCGACTTAATCAAATTAAACTGTATTTCATCAATCCATATTTTAATAAATTTTTTAAATATTTATTAAGTGATCACAGTGTGATTTGAAATTTTGCAACAGAAAATATTTCGAATTTATATTTCCTTGTTTAATCACCTTAAAGGGATGCTATCGTGTTCGAATCTCGTTATGAGGTATTACCATTCCTTTCTAGTCAAAGATATCGTCGAGAGATATAAGCGACCGTCTGTAAGAGTGGACCATACATCGAATAGTTCGAATCCCAGCCAGGGCATAATTCGGAGTAAACAATAAAACTTAAAAGTGGGTATTTTTTCATTGGAAAAAAGAATTGATTACCAAGTTTTATTTAAAAAACAAATAAACGTTTTTATAATCTACTTGTTATTTAGTTAAAATTGTTTGAATAAAAACAAATTCTCAACACACAACTTTTTTTATTTAAATAAATTCGAATTCAGTTGTGTAGGTTAACATTCCCATCTCACATGACAACTTCCTCATCATGGCCGAGAGTCGTAAGCAACCGCACATCAGAGCGGCCGAATTGAAAGCTATTTCGAATCCCTGCAACTCTTGAAATAATTTTAACTGTTTAAAATATCCAATTAATTAATTGATTTGCAAATTTGTTCTTTTCTACAAATTGATGAGTTAGTTAAACACGAACACCACATGGAAACGCGCATTAATTTAACCTCCCTCTTGAAAATATAAATAACATTAGTTTAATTGTTATTTTATGAAATAAATACTCTTTCCAATCTTTCGATGTCACTTACATTTTTGTTACTAATCAAACTATTTGACCATGGCAAAAATGTTTTATAAAAAAATTGTGTAAAATTGACATTATTTATTCAAATAAGTTTGCAGGTAATGAAATTCTCTGCAGAAAATTAAATTAAAATGCTGTTTTTGCAATAAACATAAACTATATAAATATGAATAATTATTTTTTTGAAAGCTCGTAAAGCTAAAAGTGTCAAATTGATCGTAAAATTTTATGCGCTTTAAGCTATAAAATCATATAATATTTTATTGGAGTGAAATTATTTGATTTCAGAGTTATCGAAGAAAACATTTGAGAACCCATGCATTTTGAAGATTTAAAAAATTGCCCGAGTTATTTCCATTTCAGTGTATAGTTAGTTTCAGTTACAGCATTTCAGTATTTAAACAATACGATATTCCCTTAATAATTTTGTCCAATTAATAAAAATAAATATTTTTAATATTGTTGTTTGTTGTATTTAATTTGTGTTTGAGAACTATATTTTCCATTTAAAGTTTTTCTTTCGGATAGAAAATTGGTAATTGTAAATTATGATAAAATTCGACTTTATGATCTTATTTTTTATATCAATGTTTTATGTTGTTTACAATGATACATGTACGATACTCTAATTTGAATAAATTTATTTTAATTTTTCCAAAACATATAAGAATTACGAGAATGTTGATTGAGTACCTTAAAGATATATATTTAATTACTACTTTTTTGAACTACAGTTACTTTTCTCAAGTACATTTGTATTTTTCTCAAGTTCAAAGCTTTAAACTAAGTCTAAGTATTAAAATATACCTGGATAAATGCTTAACATTTATAAAAGTGCCTTAATAGAAAAGTCGCGAAACGAAATGTTAAAAACTATGAAATATTTTCATGGTTTTAAGCCATATGTTCGGAAAAATATCATAAATTTTAAATATCTTGAAATAGCATAAATTTTAAAATTTGCAATAGCAATTATTTAAATGAACTAATAATATAATAGGGAGTATTAATGATCAACGTGTTTTTTTCTACTTATGTCATGTAATTCTGAAGAAAATAACCCTATTTCAATTTGGAATATTACATCAAATTTGAAAGAGCTTCATAGTTTCTTTTGTAATACATTGTTTTTAACCTATAATAAACTTCCAACTAGGAAGTCCATGTGGTTTAAGTGCAAAAACAGTGTTCTGAGATATGAGAATTTCAAGGTTGCATCTGGCCTTGATTATAATGTTAAGTGGAATTACATTCAACTTCTTATTGAGCAATCTATTTAAATAGAACCTATAATACTTGGCTAAATGAAAGGTATAGATGCATAGTAATGGGAAATGGTTTTAGGTCATTTTCGGGATTTTTGTGCCTTACACCACTGTCAAATAATCCGCATATAATAATTTTTTTTTAAGATTGTATAAATCTACGTATAGGGTCTATATATATTAAATATGTAGAGTTGTATCTACATTACCCAAAACATACTTTGGTTAAATAATTTAGGATTTATCAAAATGTATACCTTGCTCTTTGCAGAACAAAAACATTTAATTAGATCAAGCATCAAGGGAAATCATACATGAAACATATAAATTATTAAATGTCATATATTTTTTAGAAGACAAGATATCAAAAAGTTTGTATTTGAATTCGAAATAAGATTTCTCCGAAGAAATAATATTTTTATCATCAGTAAAATATTATTCGAATATGTCTAATGTTAAACGATTTTAAATGCATTTCTTCAAAAGTCAAAATTTTCCCCCTCATTTATTTACGAGAACTTATGGCAGTGAATGTAATTAAGTGAGAATGAAAATTCTCAAAATTTATAATTGGTAGTTATTGGTAGAATTAAATGGTTTGTGTGGATCAAAGCACCTTTTAGTTTCAATGATTATATGAATGCTTATTTTAATGGAATCTCCTTATGTGGACTAAAGTTAGTTTTTTATAGGTCAAAGTGGATGGTTCACTGTGTTCATAAGATATTTTTGATTTTGGGTTATATTTTTGTTTTCTATGGAACTGTGTTTTGACGTGAATATGTCTCCGGTTATAGCGCCTATAAGAATAAACTAAATAAGTGACATAAAAAGTGAAAATGGCGAACATGTGCTCAAATTATAGTTAACGACAAACTTCTACAATTCCATTTGTCTAGTTTAGAGTTTAAACAATTTGTGTGGGAAATGTGTGGAGTGGAAAGTGATGTGTGTGTGTGTGTGACTTGTCGAAGATTTCACTATGAAGCCAAAATATCACTTTAAAGTTAAATTACAGCAAATGAAACTTAATTATGTCTGTGAGATGTTGCTCTTGCCACTCCCAGAGTGGCGCGGGTGTACCGGAAGTGACGGAATGCGTTGGAGAAAGTGTTCTGTTTTTTTGGAGGGAGGGGAAAAAGAAAGCGAGGACCGGATCGGACGAGGATTGGGAAAGCAAAAGTAACAAGTGTCCGGTGTTATCAAGTGTCCGGTGTTATCAATGGTCCGGTGTTATAAAGTGTCCGGTGTTATCAAGTGTCCGGTGTTCTCAATTGTCCGGTGTTATCAAGTGTCCGGTGTTATCAATTGTTCGGTGTTTTAATTGTCCGGTGTTATCAAGTGTCCGGTGTTATCAAGTGTCCGGTGTTGTTCTGAATTGTCCGGGGGTCTCAAGAGTATCAACGAACCAAGATTTGCGCTGGGACAAAGTTTTACAATAACTGTATTGAATGAGAAGATATTAATAAAAAAAAGTGCATGGAAAAAAAAACAGAACACTTTCTCCAACGCATTCCGTCACTTCCGGTACACCCGCGCCACTCTGCGAGTGGCAAGAGCAACATCTCACACCGGACAATTGATAACACCGGACACTTGATAACACCGGACAATTGATAACACCGGACACTTGATAACACCGGACAATTGATAACACCGGACACTTGATAACACCGGACAATTGATAACACCGGACACTTGTTACTTTTGCTTTTCCAATCGTCGTCTAGTCCGGTCCTCGATTTCTTTTTCCTCTCCCTCCAAAAAAACAGAACACTTTCTCCAACGCATTCCGTCACTTCCGGTACACCCGCGCCACTCTGCGAGTGGCAAGAGCAACATCTCACACCGGACAATTGATAACACCGGACACTTGATAACACCGGACAATTGATAACACCGGACACTTGATAACACCGGACAATTGATAACACCGGACACTTGATAACACCGGACAATTGATAACACCGGACACTTGTTACTTTTGCTTTTCCAATCGTCGTCTAGTCCGGTCCTCGATTTCTTTTTCCTCTCCCTCCAAAAAAACAGAACACTTTCTCCAACGCATTCCGTCACTTCCGGTACACCCGCGCCACTCTGCGAGTGGCAAGAGCAACATCTCACACCGGACAATTGATAACACCGGACACTTGATAACACCGGACAATTGATAACACCGGACACTTGATAACACCGGACAATTGATAACACCGGACACTTGTTACTTTTGCTTTTCCAATCGTCGTCTAGTCCGGTCCTCGATTTCTTTTCCTCTCCCTCCAAAAAAACAGAACACTTTCTCCAACGCATTCCGTCACTTCCGGTACACCCGCGCCACTCTGCGAGTGGCAAGAGCAACATCTCACACCTGTCAAAAGAGGAGTTCAAGACGAACAAACTAATACAAGAAGTATAAACTTATGATAGGTGATGAGAGATCTAGAGCTTGCGGAAGACACAAGAAGAAGCAGGACGAGCAGGAGCACGCATAAAGTATTCACGAATAAAAATTTACGGTATAGTGGGGAAGTAAAGTGGGTTCTTAACCGATTTGTATTGATAACATTTTACTTTTAGAAGAAACTCTGATACTTTTGGTTATTGTATGTTTTCTTATATACTAATAAGACACTATCTTTTTGTGGAATAATAGGGAAATAAAATTTCGGTTATACGGCATTCATTTAACAGAAAATCTCAAATAACCGAGCGTTTAAAAACAATTATATGATATGGATGATTTTTTTATTGAATAAAAATAATTTAATTTGGGATAAAGTGCAAAAAGTTGGTTATTCGACTTTCAACTATCTAGAAATAGCGTAAAAATGAATGTATTTAAAAGTTTCTCAGATGTAATTATCTTCTTGAATAAGAATTTTTTCTTTTTAGAATAAAACGTAGTAAATTGTGGTTATGAGGCATTCAATCAACCGATGTATGTTGCTATGAAACAACTTGAGAAATAGATTCTTGTTTTTTGCAAGAAATCTTGTGATAAAAGAACTGTTGTAATCAATTAATCATGCTTTAGTCGCTTAAAATTTTTAATTGATCCCATTACTTTTGAAATACACTTTTAATAAGAAGTATAACTATTTTTTTTATCGTAAAGTAGTCTTAAACTTTCTTTTGGAAAAGAGTTTTAATAATTAAAAAAATACAGCTGTTTCTTAGACGTTAATGCAAAATGTGCAAGTTTATTCATAAATAGAATTTTCAAGCAATTTATTTTTAACTTTTAACGAATTAAAAAAAATATATTGAAATAAAATTTAAATTCTTTTTCTAAATAGAATCGTTGCTTAAAAAATGACTTAAGATCAAAATAAAAAAATCATCAAGATCATTCTGAACTCAAGTTTAATAGCAATACATTTTAAACATATTTAAAATAAAGAATATTGAAATGAAAATGAAACTTATTTTTAAGGTAAAAAATATAGTATACAATTTATTAATTATTTTCTGAATAAAATCTACTTATATCTGTTTATGTTACTCAAATCAAAGTACTGATACACATGTTACTCATATAATTAATCGTAGAGAAAAATTAAAAACAACATTGTCAACGACATAATTAAAACATATTTTTATTGAATTTAAATAAATTTACTTATGAACAAAATATTCAGTATTTCCTTAAATTTCTTTTAAGTTGATAAAAGTTTTATAAAATAAAAGGAAAAAACAGTAACTGATTGATGATAAACATAAATGAGTGGCCTAAATGAACTGACATAAATGAGTTTCGATAATAAATCGGTAAATTATTTTTCTACTCCATGATGAAAGTAAAATAGCAATTACTAAAAAGATAAATGACAAATAACATTTTGATGGATAAATAGGATTTTATAAAATGTGATGTATTGAATTTGCTTCTAATCAGCAGATTGCCTCTGAACGTCCTTTGTCAGCAGTAAGAGTACATTAGATGACTCTTTTTTGACTGATTTTAAATTGGACGATCATCTCTATTTTATTTTTTTCAGATTGGACAAAGATTTATTTGACGATTTATTCTTCCATTACGTAAGTTTAGTTTGAGAAATGTTTATTACTTGAGAAGGATTGAGTGATAAAGTACAGATATTATTTGAACATTTATCTTAAACAGTGGATAACAACAACTAATTGCTTTCTTGTTAAAAGTTCTTTTTTACTTGCCTAATTCGCAATAAGGAATATCATGAACTGTGACAGTGTGCTGTCACACATTGTGCTAGACTGACTGTCGCTGGTTTTATTACGGTGTTACAATGTGGGGAGAGTTACGTCGCTGAGCTATTTTACGACCAAACCAGGATTGGTTAGGAGGGGTGATCCAGGAGGGCGGAGCTAATCTCAATTGGTGGGTACGGTAATTCATGCAGAATTTCAGCCCCCACCCCAAGAGACCACCGTGGGAAAATTCAAGATTTTCCACCCCACTTATAACTTTGCCTTTGCCCAAGAAATACGAGTAAATTTTATTCCAACGACTCCCGTCCTCATGACCATCACCGGAAAAGTCCCGATGCCATGACCCACGACGGCAGAGTCCCCACTTCATGATAACGCCCCTGAAAGCCGGTCCTCTACGATCCACTGCATCACCGGAAAAGTCCCGATGCCGTGACCCAAGACGGAAGATCCATGATTCCATGAACGACGAATGCCAACGCCCTGAAAGCAGGTCCACTACGAGCCACTGGAGACCAACGCCACTGAAAGCCGGACTACGAGCCACTGGCGACCAATGAACCATCGCAGACGGTAGCTCTCCTCCACAGTTCACGTAAGACCCAACCCTAAGTTTCTACTACAATAATGAACTTAATTTGTTAATAAAGCACCTCTTAAAATTTATGTGTATGATATGTATTTCTTCCACACCAACATTATTCATAATGCAACTAAACAAAAAAATAACACAACGCAAATCAAAATGTACTAACCACAACTTTACGACATGAACGGTTGATATAATATGCCAAGGAATGGAGTAAATTGAAGCAGAAAAAGCGATTCAGTTATAATATTATTTTCTCATTTTTCCCACCTCACATAACATTTCTCATTTAACCTTATTCTAAGGCCAGAGGGTGGAAAAGTGGTAGGGTATACGACTCGTACTCGGAGGATTGAGGGTTTGAAACTCGACTTTCAGCGTTCAGCATTATATGATAAGATAAGCGCAATCTTAAAAAAAAAAATGGCCAAGCATAATTTTAAAATATCGCGATTAAACCATATCAATACATAATTTTTCATAAAAAAAAATCGAATATAGTCCAGAGTTTTTTCAACACTTGAAATATTTTCAACACGAGTAGTGATAGTGTTTCAGCTTAGTATTAAATAGAAAATTGTAATTTAAAGAGCAAAGATTCAAAACGTGTTTTATCCAAATTTCCTAAAATTCGCCTTCAAATTTTCTATAAAACTGACCTATTTTATTGTCCATAATTTTTTTTCATTGAAATTTACTTGCAAAGTTTGGAAACTGCACATGAGTCAATGCATTGACGAAAGGCTATTTACGTTTTCCCATGTTACCTCAACATAATAAATCACGTTATGAATGCTTGCTCTTCAGTTAAGCTCAAAGACAGACATATTTTCACATGGACAGAAATATTTTCAACTTTTACCTTTTCCTAAATGTAATGTGTATTGCACAAAATATTTGTTTAGATTGTTCGGGCGGCATTCTATTGAAAACTGAATGCCACTGGATTATGCCATAAATGTAAGTATATACAGAAAATAACTACAAATACAAATATAAATTTATTTATTTCAACTAAACGATGTCAATAATAGCTCGCTAATGGTCTACAGTAAATTTATTTTATTACTTCACCACGTTGGACAATAGTAAATACTTCATTGAAGGTCGGATAGTCCTTTAAGGTTATATTTCATGAATTATTTAGTGTAAACACTAGTTTTCTCGATAAATAAAGTAATAAATATATATGTAAGGAAAATGATGAAATATCGTTAAATGATGTATTTGTGTATTTCAACGCTGTCAGCAATATGAAGAACTATGTCCATGGATATAAAAATATTTACTTTCATATTACCATTAAATTCACATAAGAACGAAATATTAATTTTGAAGCTGTATATTATATTCCCATCACGATTTTTATTAATGATTTATTTATTTTAATTTATGATGATTGTTTAAAAATTTATAGAAGTTAAAGAGTTTCTTTTGAGAAGACAATAGTTAAAATATTTGGATTGAAAATTTCTGTAACTTGGGGTTATTTGAACCATTAAGGGGGATTACTTGGACCGAAACTAATTTTTTTTAATCACTGCTGTGTCTTCTATCCTGAAAATATAGACGTGATTTCCTATCTCTTAAACAATAGCAACATATAGGAGTAATTTTAAACAGTTTTTTATGTTTTGGGTCCAAGTAATCTCAAGTTACGGTACAATAATGAGTATTTGCCTGATATTGAATAATTATTTATAATTATATAACTGATAGATTTTTTAAAGAATGTCATAAATTTTTCATATTTCAGGTGGTGATTGAAATTCTCTGAATCATGAATTTGTCACTTTATATTTATCCTTTTTTATTAAAAATATTACAAATAAATTTGTTTATGAATATGATTTTACTATACTTTTATACTATATTTGTTTTACATCAAATAAAACATGTTATGAATAGAATGATAAATATAATAAAAATGTATTCTTTACACTTTTATAAAGATACACAGATTTGTATATAATTAAATATTTTAGTTTTTGTAAAATTAATGAATGTATGAGTTAGTTTAACAATTATAATGTCAAATAATAAAATATTTTAGTAATTCACCCTTTAAATCATGTACATTTACTTTAGAATTATTTGGAGTTTGTGATTTCGCTTACAATCATTTTAAGTTAATTAAATATATTGAAACTATATCTTGTATGGTTACAGTTTTCAAATCTAGGTGTTAAATTAGTATGTCACGTAAACATATTACTAACATTAATTTGTTATTCAAATTGATAAAATAATTATAGAGTAACTAATATATAAACAATAAGTATTTACAAAATCAAAATCCTTATTTTTCACTAAACTCATACAAAAGTATCTTAATGTAATGCAAACAATTATTTTATCAAAATTAACTTGACATTTTTTTAATGTTTAAACAGGTTTAAAAGAATAACAGTACATCCAGTTTTCTAGCAACTGAAAATATAAAATATATAATAAAATGTAATATAAAATAATTCTAGTGTATTCCTCCATTTAATGATTAGTTTTTAAAATTCAAAGATGAATGATAATTTTAACACATATTTTTGACGACACATAAAGATAATTAGGTTTTAAAAATAATAAGGAACATATGTGCAATCACTGTTTGGTGACTTCATTGTAAATTCAAAATCTATTTCAATGCATTTGCTATTATAAATCTAATTAAGACATTGATTTAAATATTTAAATGTTTGATGAAAGGAATTTACAATATCTTCTTTAAAGTTTTGAAAACACAAATGATTTTTTAATCCTGAATAAAATACAATCTTCCAAACTCAATTTCTTGTTCGATAATAAGATTTGATTATTCATTTTGTTATTTTCAGAAAGCCAAAAAGATTAGTTGATGTCGAAGAAAAATACTGAAATGAAATCGTGATAATTAGTTTTTTTGAATGCATGTAATTATTTTACAAATTATGAGAATTATTTCCTTTGATTAAAATCTACTCTAATTTTAAGCAAGACTTACTGATAAAATGAATGTATTCATTTTTATTTATTTTATTTTGAGTAAAATCCGAGTTCATGCATTAAAATGAAATACACTACACATAATAGTTTTATCTTCAGTCGCAATTTTATGAAAGTATGTGTATATGTCAATTAAAATATTATTCTTAAAACGTTCAAATATATTAAGAAAATTTAAATTTTAATATAAATAATTTAAAACGAAGGGAATTCTTCCATTTAATGAGTTTTTAAAATTCAGGGATAGACTGATAAATTTAAAGCATTTTTTTGACGATTTAGGAAATACAGTTATGCTGCTTGGAAACATAAATGTTTTTTAATTACAATACATCCTTATATTAATAGTTATTTTAATAGGGCTAAATTCTACGTAAATACTTGAATTCTAATTGAATTCAATTTTTCAGTGAATTAAACTGGGGAAATATTATATTAAAATATTTTAATGAATTTATAAATTAGGTTGAAATGGAAAACATTGAAATCCATCAACAGCAAAATAAGTTGTTGGCTGAAATAACGTCGCAGTAGAGCTGCACAGTAGGCTACTGGAGGAGGTTTGGGGTATATGTGGAAGGAAAATATTGGGAACTCTGCCTCATATGTTTGAATCATGGTTAGATGAAGAGGTCAACCCCTGAGCTGGCACTCGATGTCAATAGTCGTCAGAACATTGAATCCCGATCAGATTTAACGTGCACCAGTCAATTATACACCGTGGATATTTTATGGTTTGGAAAAGAACGAATATGACAACCCGTTTTACTAAATCTGTTACATAAACCCTTTCAACCGAAAGAATAGGACAATAATGTTTGACCAGCCTCCCGGAATCGAACCCGGGACCTTGTGTGTGCTATGCGGATATTTTAACCGTCGATTAGAAGGTTTCGTTTTCAAATCACGTCCAGCTAATCAATATCTAGTGTGACTTGTATATCATTAAAATGAAAACTTTGTTCAATTAAAAATACTTAATTATTATATTTAAAATATGATGATTTTACAATGGATATTTAAGTCTATTTTAAGTAACGTATTTACATTTGTACAGATTAAAATTAATAATAATTAAAATTAAGCGCTAAACATAGCGGCCCGTGCAGGTAGTATCATGTCTGGATCACCAATTGCAGCGCAGTGCTTTAGGCTGACTCCCGGAATCTAACACGGTACCACCACGGACCACCACAGCAGTATTACTTGAAGTACGTACTGGCAAATAATTGAATTAATTTGTATCTTCTAAGGATGTAATTTAATTTAATTTATTTATTGAAATAATACAGTCTGCTTATTAATAAGTTGTTTTTTATGATTTATAAAACGAAGTCTTCCTATTTTTTTTTGATGAATATACGAAACAAGTGAGAGTAACAAAACAGGTCCCCCATGAGTAGAGAACTGTGCTTTGTATTGAACTAGATTTCATGAATATGTAAGGAAAATGTGTTTGTCCATCGTCAAGTGAGACCAACTTCAAACGCATCTTGAAATGCGACTAAATAAACATCGCAGACTTGGCGTTATTAAGTTACCAATGGTACTAAGTCCCCAGAGAATAATATTTAAACTCATTAGCATATTTACTAGACGATTCTTCTATTAAGTTATTAAAACAAACTTAATTTTCTTAACTGAACTGTGACGCTTGAGAACTGAATGGAAATTTCCTCTCCTCAAGTAAACCTTTGAAGGAAATATTATTAAAACGAATTGTTTTAATAAGGTTTGTTTAATATTGTTTGCTTTATAATTGTTTTAATATTGTTTGAAAGCGCAAATATATTGATAGACAAAGTCTTGAGACACTTCAAAAGTTGAATATTAATGACTTTTTGTAAATCAGTTTGAGTGGAGTTTGAAAATTTTCATAGTTTAATTTTTCTTTTGATTAAGCGGCAACATATATTAAACTAAAATGATTTGTTTCATGCTGCAAGTCAACATTTTCTCAAATCGAATATACTTATTTAAATTAAACAAAATAAACTGTTATTTTTTTGTGAATACACTCTTTATTGTTTTAGGTTATAAGGGAAAGATAGTGAGACAAATTAAATTATTTTGAATAATTTAAAATTAAAACATTAATCAAAAAGGGAGATAACTAAAGACCACTGAATTATTCAACACAACTGATTATTTATTCCTTATAAAGGCAATAAATTTAACGTATACTATTTCACAAAACTATTAAACATAATTTGATGAACTCAAGGGAAATTGAGCTAAAGTTTTCTGTCTAATATTATTTTTAATTTTTTAGTAACAATCAAATTCACTTGATATTTTTTAGCAATGGATACCATTACATTGCTTTACGGCATTTTTAAAAAGACTGTGTTGTATACAAGAAAATTTCAAAACTTTCTTAATAGAAAATGAAGTTTTTTGCATGGTAGTAACTCTTTTTAACCACAGTATTTAATTATGGAAAAACAAATACCAGATTCTTTCAGTTTTCTTCTCCATTCATTACATTTTCAAGGATGGGATATAATGTTTTTCCAAAATCACATATGTATCTTTATATATAAGACATTAATTTAACTCATTATTATATCCATTCATTATATTATAGAGGATGGAATATAATGTTTCTTCAAAATGACAGTCTCTTTACATACAAGACGTTAATTTAACTCGTTATTATATCCATTCATTACATTATCAAGGATGGTATGTAATGTTTCTTCAAAATGACAAAGGTCTCTTTATATACAAGACGTTTATTAAATTCATTAATATAGGAAGTTAAAGAAAATAAAAATATCTTCTATGCTATTTTTCTGGAGAAATACTAACAAGTTAAACTCAATTACTACGAGGAAACTTGTTTTAAAAATAACCTTCGATAACTTTATGCATTGAAAAGTATTTCTAATACATAAAGAAAATCTTTAATATAAAATGCATTGATAGAGAAAGTAATAAAATTCTGGCACGTTGTCAATTTATTCATGGAATATAAAACAGCAGCAGCATCTAGGCAGGATGTGAACCTTTTTATTCAAAGCTTAGTTACCTTAAGAGCTCTGTACTATTAAGACCTAAGAGTTTTTAAACTTGAGAAACTGCAAAACTGCGTTAGTTTTCGTCTCGTTTAGAAAATTGTGTATACTGCATTTCTGAAATAAATAAGTCTTAGTCTTAAGAAAGTATACAACGAATGTATTATTCAAAAGTGCACGCACGTATTATTAATAAGTTTTTATGTGTTTAATTCAGGGCGTTCAAAGTTTTATTGAAAATGTAAAATAAGAACTTGGATATACAAAAGTCTTTGCAACTAAATTTTCCAAAAATAAAATTTTAGTATCCCAAAGTAGGTAGAATACTAGATTGCACATTTATTTAAAAAAATTTATCTGAATATAAATTTTCATTAAAAAGATATATTTAAAAAAAAAATTGAAATGTTCATATATAAACCAGAATAAAGTTTCTTGAAAATAAATGGCCTGAAAAAGAATTCTGAATAATGATAAATCATTTGTCAGTAATATTTCGCCAGTTTAGAGAATAGCAGGCAATAAAAAGAATACAAAAATATATAATATTACGGAATAAGGTAGATATATAGCATTTGGTGGATTAAATCTTCAATTCCCAAATATTAATGTTTAAAAAGATGATTATTTAAGTAAGTTTAAACATTATTGTAATGTAAATAAATTGTTATGAGATTTTTCATGCGTCAAAAAATGTTTTCACGCATTTAAAGGGAAATGAATTGTCTACGTAAATTATCACCAGAAAATAATTTATATTTTGAGTTATTGTTTTTTGTCCAATAACAGTTTTATTAGTACTGTTATAAATTTTCAAACACTGAATAAAATTTGGTATTTTCGATCCTTACCATTCCGTAGAAAAATAAAAATCCCCATGTAAGTAACTTAGGAAAAGTTAATTTATTACTTCACGT
Organism: Troglohyphantes excavatus; assembly: GCA_963932185.1. Lineage (NCBI taxonomy): Eukaryota > Metazoa > Arthropoda > Arachnida > Araneae > Linyphiidae > Troglohyphantes > Troglohyphantes excavatus. The sequence continues at coordinate 63,159,461 of OZ010667.1, forward strand.
AACTGTTCGTCCTTTTTTACTCTCCTTACTCCCTTGTCACGCTCCGTAACGCTAGTCCTACCTCATCTCTCATGTCACGTGAATTACTTTTGTATGCGCACATTTTTATTTACAGTGCATTTGTCATATATAAGCTGTTATTGAAATAAATAAGATAGTATTGTAAGATAAAAACTCATCTGATAGAACATTGCGTTTAGAATATTAAAATACAAATACATCGTCAAGACTACGCAATAAAAAACACATAAAATCTAGACATGTGTCGTGTGATTATCTTCCTTCATCAGCAGAAATGAAAAGTCTGTGTACATAATAAAATGAAAATAAAAATAAACCCAGAATTGAAAGTGTTGCCAAAGAACAAAAACTATCTCAATCGTTTGAAGTTAACTATTGTGCAACAAGCGAGAAATATCTGAACCGCAAATGTTTCATTGACAATCGAAACAATATTGCTGAAAATACAAAACGTCCCCAGGAAGTCAAGTTCGAATGGAGATTTGGGTTAAAAATTTAAATGAGGGTTAAAAAAATTAAATATATAATTAATCATATATTTAATTTTAATTAACCCACATTTAATTTGCAAACCCAAATCTTGTGGTAAGGAAAAACACTCAACATAATACCATAGCAATTTTGTATGTCCATTGATAAATGCATCTAATGACCATAGACGAATATATCATATGTCTTTGCTTCATTAAACATTCACTTTTCGTTTGAGACCCGGTAGCCCAGAGGATAAGTGTTCGGCTAGCAGAGGATTGTGAGTTCGAATTAGACAAGTGGACTTGACAAAAAAAAATTCAGTTGTAGAGGTATTGTAATCGGAGGATGGCCAAATTTGCTACTAAAATGTTAAAAAGTCATCTAAATATTCAAATATATATACCTGAATGTATACGAGACTGTTGCTGTTAAATCTGAACCGAGTCCAATGTCTATTGAGGTTGCGTCGGGTGCTAATTCAGGTTAACTATTAACTATTTCGTGTGTGTGTGTGTGTCCCTTAAGTAACTGTATTGTCTGTATTTGTCCCGAGGAGGATAATTAATGGATCATAGAGACAAAGCAACCTAAGTCAGGCGAGCAAAGATCTTTTAATCACAAATGAAATCAAATCAAACTTTTAGTTTCATTGTGCGAAAGTAACATGAACTGATTCATTTACCGACTTTTGTCCTCCCTTCTTGTGTTCGTCAGGAAGACCCAGAATCCCATCCAATCCGAAGTGACTCTTTATCAAATATTAACGTTTCAAATATATTTTCAGCATATTTTCTTGAAAATATCTGATATGCCACGATCCGCATCCAACCCACCACCCCCTCCTCCATTACAGGTGCGCGACGTAATATAAGAACGGCCCCCTAATGGGTTTGGAAATAAAACATATTTTTCTTATCTCAAATAAATGATTCTTTCTTTTTCCGCAGTTCATATTCTCTTGAACCCTACGCAACATTCATACTTCTCCTCCCTTAATTTATCAAAGAAGTGAGTTACTGAATATAAATTTGTTTATAGATATAAAAGAATTCATTTTATGGAAGGTTTTAACTGGCTTCAAGATAAATTTATTCTGTCAAAATGGAAACATGAAAAACAAAGATAAACATTCACAAAACACAAGTGACCGTAGTGCTTTTATTGGTAAACAGACAAGGGAAATAAAATATTGTAAATTAACAAGGAAAGAATGAGAAACTGCCCTATATTCAGGGGCTGTATCAGCATTTTTCAATAATGTATTACTACCTTACATATTTAGTTTTTAAATATATGATAGAAGTAAATTTATCGTACATAACTAAAAAATAACGTATTTGACGTTTTCCGATATTTCTAGGACAATAATTATACTGAGTTTGTGGTATCTCAAATCAAATTAATCATAAATGTACAGCAACAATATATTTTTACATTTAATTAGCATGGAGTACAATAGGCTTTATATCCTAGACAAATATACGATACAATAACCGAACTTAACCAATATTGGAAACAAATAGTTTCTTGATAATAGAAATGTGTAGTGTTTTTAAAATAACTTATTCAACAAGATATTTTCAATAAAAACACATTTTTCAAGTATATATTTTTATTCGATGTAAAAGTTCGATATAAATATAAAAATTATCGTTTGGTTTTATTAAAAGTTTCAAATCAAGTTATTATAAATAAATGTACTGGAATATTTTAACTATGGATTTTAATACAAAAAGACAAGAGCAATAAAGTATAAAATATAATGTACTTTTCGATTTTCATATTTTGTGTATAGAGGAGTTTTAATGTCATATATTTTGAATGCAGCATACTTCGAACTAATATAAATACAGAAATAAAAATCTTAGAGCAGACTTTCCGGTGACAAGCATCTAAAAGCTTTCATCTATCAGCCCTTCGTCTATTGACCCGTATGAATATTTAGATGGAGCAGCCACAAACATATATATTTTTAATAAAATATATTTAACAAATATTTTTTTGATAATAGAAATGTGTAGTGTTTTTAAAATAACTTAGTCAACAAGATATTTTCAATAAAAACACATTTTTCAAGTATATATTTTTATTCGATGTAAAAGTTCGATATAAATATAAAAATTATCGTTTGGTTTTATTAAAAGTTTCAAATCAAGTTATTATAAATAAATGTACTGGAATATTTTAACTATGGATTTTAATACAAAAAGACAAGATCAATAAAGTATAAAATATAATGTACTTTTCGATTTTCATATTTTGTGTATAGAGGAGTTTTAATGTCATATATTTTGAATGCAGCATACTTCGAACTAATATAAATACAGAAATAAAAATCTTAGAGCAGACTTTCCGGTGACAAGCATCTAAAAGCTTTCATCTATCAGCCCTTCGTCTATTGACCCGTATGAATATTTAGATGGAGCAGCCACAAACATATATATTTTTAATAAAATATATTTAACAAATAGTTTTTTGATAATAGAAATGTGTAGTGTTTTTAAAATAACTTAGTCAACAAGATATTTTCAATAAAAACACATTTTTCAAGTATATATTTTTATTCGATGTAAAAGTTCGATATAAATATAAAAATTATCGTTTGGTTTTATTAAAAGTTTCAAATCAAGTTATTATAAATAAATGTACTGGAATATTTTAACTATGGATTTTAATACAAAAAGACAAGAGCAATAAAGTATAAAATATAATGTACTTTTTGATTTTCATATTTTGTCTATAGAGAAGTTTTAATGTCATATATTTTGAATGCAGCATACTTCGAACTAATATAAATACAGAAATAAAAATCTTAGAGCAGACTTTCCGGTGACAAGCATCTAAAAGCTTTCATCTATCAGCCCTTCGTCTATTGACCCGTATGAATATTTAGATGGAGCAGCCACAAACATATATATTTTTAATAAAATATATTTAACAAATAGTTTTTTGATAATAGAAATGTGTAGTGTTTTTAAAATAACTTAGTCAACAAGATATTTTCAATAAAAACACATTTTTCAAGTATATATTTTTATTCGATGTAAAAGTTCGATATAAATATAAAAATTATCGTTTGGTTTTATTAAAAGTTTCAAATCAAGTTATTATAAATAAATGTACTGGAATATTTTAACTATGGATTTTAATACAAAAAGACAAGATCAATAAAGTATAAAATATAATGTACTTTTCGATTTTCATATTTTGTGTATAGAGGAGTTTTAATGTCATATATTTTGAATGCAGCATACTTCGAACTAATATAAATACAGAAATAAAAATCTTAGAGCAGACTTTCCGGTGACAAGCATCTAAAAGCTTTCATCTATCAGCCCTTCGTCTATTGACCCGTATGAATATTTAGATGGAGCAGCCACAAACATATATATTTTTAATAAAATATATTTAACAAATAGTTTTTTGATAATAGAAATGTGTAGTGTTTTTAAAATAACTTAGTCAACAAGATATTTTCAATAAAAACACATTTTTCAAGTATATATTTTTATTCGATGTAAAAGTTCGATATAAATATAAAAATTATCGTTTGGTTTTATTAAAAGTTTCAAATCAAGTTATTATAAATAAATGTACTGGAATATTTTAACTATGGATTTTAATACAAAAAGACAAGAGCAATAAAGTATAAAATATAATGTACTTTTCGATTTTCATATTTTGTGTATAGAGGAGTTTTAATGTCATATATTTTGAATGCAGCATACTTCGAACTAATATAAATACAGAAATAAAAATCTTAGAGCAGACTTTCCGGTGACAAGCATCTAAAAGCTTTCATCTATCAGCCCTTCGTCTATTGACCCGTATGAATATTTAGATGGAGCAGCCACAAACATATATATTTTTAATAAAATATATTTAACAAATAGTTTTTTGATAATAGAAATGTGTAGTGTTTTTAAAATAACTTAGTCAACAAGATATTTTCAATAAAAACACATTTTTCAAGTATATATTTTTATTCGATGTAAAAGTTCGATATAAATATAAAAATTATCGTTTGGTTTTATTAAAAGTTTCAAATCAAGTTATTATAAATAAATGTACTGGAATATTTTAACTATGGATTTTAATACAAAAAGACAAGAGCAATAAAGTATAAAATATAATGTACTTTTTGATTTTCATATTTTGTCTATAGAGAAGTTTTAATGTCATATATTTTGAATGCAGCATACTTCGAACTAATATAAATACAGAAATAAAAATCTTAGAGCAGACTTTTCGGTGACAAGCATCTGAAAGCCCTCATGTGACGTCTATTGACCCGTATGAATATTTAGTTGGAGCAGCCCCAAACATATATATTAAGTCAATATTTAAGTGGCGTCATACACTACAAAAAAGTTTTATTTCGAAATACATTCTATAGAATAAAATGTTTTATAATTAAATTCTTGTTACAAAATATTCCATGAAATATGAACGTTTTACTGACTATTTTTAACTTTGGGGTTCAAGGATAAATTAGAGTAACGTTTGTTATGAAGTTATGTAACATGCAACTGCTACAGTGTATAAGGTTGTATGCAATTTATTTTGCGTTACTTAATTTACTTCTTTTTAAAGTAAGAGTAATAAAAAGATAAACATCTTTTGGAAAAATAAAATATTTTATTTAAGTAATCTGTAAAATTTCGCTTACATAAGTTTTGATAGGTATAATTCGGTTGAACGTATGAAACTCTGAATATTCTACAAATAAATATTTATGAGCGACGACTAGAATAAAAATAGTTAGAATTTAATAAAGTGTGTATTTTTTCGTATATTTAACGAAGTCGAAAGCAAGTACGAGTAAATTTTTGATATAGGTGGCTATAAAAAGAGTGAAAACATCTAGAAATATTAGCAAACTTTTTATTAGAAAGCGTAGATCCACTTTTAGCATTTAAAACGCCCTGAATTCCTTTAAAAATTGCATTGTAAATTCCAGGATGATGGATAACGGCATATTTTATCCATTCCTCAGAGGCGATATTGGAAAAGTTCAATGTAGAGATGTCGGTGAAGGATATCGGCTCTGCGAAGTTAATTCTCCGAAATAAACTACAGTGGCTTAAACTGTTCAGGAACAAGCGTGTTCTGTTCAGGAACCTGTCGTTCAGTGAACGTGTTCTGTTCAGGAACATACTGAGTTCAGGAACAAGCGTGATTTTGAAAGAAATATAATATTTGTTTATCTAAAATAAGTGTTCAGTTATATTTATTGAAAATTTAGAAAGGTAATTCGCATGTGAGGGGTACAAGGATTAAAGGCGCAATGTCAAGCTTTTGTGTGTTAAAAATGAGATTCTTCTACTCTGTAAACAAAAGGTGCTTATAAATTAGTATACGAACGTACTCGTTTTTCTTTGAGTAGAATTGTATCGTAAATAAGTGATGACGTACTCAAATTTAAGTAATCGTACTTTCGCAAAAATGAGCAGTGTGATTTAATATTGCTCATCTCAGCTTCTGTTCAAGCCATTTTAACAAAGCGACCTGACAAACATAAAATATTTATTCAGAGATGATTTTCCATATTATTTGATGTCGATTGCTTAAATGGAAACTGAGCTATTACAATTCAATTATCTTATTTTCCATTTTTTTTGGCACACCTATTTAACAATACTTCTATTTATAATTTCTTCGCGTCGCTTCGATAGCCGAACGGGTAAAACTGTGGACAGCGGTGCTGCAGACATTGGTTCGATTCTCAGTAGGTCTAAGCTGAATTTGTCGTTATTTATTGAAAGTGATTTATCAAGGCAGCCTATGTACGCAATTTACTGTTCTTTTTACTCATTTTTGAGTGCATGTCTTTTTTATAATTGGAACTGATGTATTTGAAGCTATGGTAATCATCGAATGTACTCAAAAATGAATACAATTTACTTATTTTTGAGTACTTATTTTTAACAATGTGCTCTCTTTTTTTTCAGGAAGAAAAAAAAATGTGTTTAATGAAGCGTGCAAATTCGCATTTGGCAATTGCAGAGTGAATAGTTGTCTTTAAAACACTTACTATCTCCTAACTTTTTTAACGGTTTTAGTTTATTCTTCTGGTTACTACAAACCCAGAATCTGACCGTGTGCTTTTTTCTAACAACGGGATATAACTTTAAAAACGTAAACTGTCAAGTATTCGTACCTCCGAGGACCTGTTCCCTTCCAGAAGATTTATATTATTTATCCATTCTGCTTCCATTTTGAGATGTTTTATTTCCAAGAATAGCTGCGTAAGTTCTTATAAGTCCATTTTCATGTAGAAGAATTGCCTACTTGTATGGATGGCTGCTCTTTCTATTTTTAGTTGATTTCCGAATTTTATGGTTCTATGTTTGACAAGTTTATTCGTCTTTTCTTTTCATCTGTTAGAAAATAGAAATTCGAAGATTTGTTTTTCTGTGAATGGCAATCATTCCGTTCTAAAACACACATAAACGGGAAATGGTCTGGAAGCGTACTTTGTTAAAATGTTCTATTTTGTTTGAAGGGATTTGTTCAGTAATTCTAAAAGTTGCAAATAGATAAAGTGTATAAATGTACTATTTTTTTCTATATAAAATCGTTCCTTGATCTCCCAGTTAAATATTTTACAATGAAAAAAATTGGGTTTCTAAGTGTTTCCAATAATTGTGGAAATACATTACATAAAATCCAACTAACGGTTCAATAAAATGTGGACATTTTTTAAAATAAAAATAGATCATTGATAATTATATTGCATTTTGTACAATATTTGTTAACAAGATATTGTTTGTAAATTGCATAATAAACAAACACTCAAGATGACTGTAAATTGTTTGGCGATGACCATTGTTTGGCTGTATCGGCTGCATTGATAAAAACAACAACATTATTTTTAATCAACTACTTCGATTATATTTTAAGCAAGTCGCTGGGTTTTAAAAGCGACAAACAAAGTACTTAAAACACACTAATTTTTTCATTATGTCTTCGGGTTAAAAAACCGAAGTTAAAAGAGTTAAGTTGAAAAATCAAATAGTTGCCATCACCCAACAATTTGTGACCACCGTGTACATTTTTTTACAAGTTTTTAGCTTGAGTGAGTGGACAATTAAAAGCTTTACTTTATTAAACGGTTATTTCATAATATTTTATTGAAAAAAATATTATTTAATCAAAAAAATTTTCTTTTATTTTATACTCACATTCAATTAAATTTCCTTATATTCACCACGTTTTACTATTCATTTAAGTTGATTCTTTCTTGTTGTAAACGATACTTACTAAACAACTTTTGGATCACAAAAAAAACCTTTCTCAGTAATAGAGTTTTACATATTTAACACAGTAAATATTACTTAAATAATGACATCCTCCAATTGTTTACAAGGTGCGGTTTTCTGTAAGGAACGTTTGGCTCGCGATTGAGATGGCTGATGTATGTTAAATCTACCGTAATTAATATTTCTTGACGTTGGTTATGGTACTGCACTTTGGAGGAGCGTGGAGTGCAAGCTCAGAAGTTATCCTCGTCATCTAAACATATTTCACAATTACGAGAAATTTTCGTGTTTATAAGTCGGAATAGATCGCGAAACATCCCCAATAACCCATTGTGCAGCTCTATTGTGAAGTTAATTTAACCAACCAACAAAACTTCAACGAAAATTGACAAATTATACTCTAGTTAAAAGTGGAAATATTTTCAAAACTACACATTTTTACCATTAAAAATATATACAACTCGTGCAATGTATTCTAAAATATTGCCATAAAGTATTATCCTGGTAACATATATTCCATAGAAACATTATAAAATCCCTTTTAAAAGGAGAAAAGAGTATCTTTCAATTTCCTTAAAAGAATGACTTTATTGAAAAAATACTATGGCGGTTCTACAAAGAACAGAAAAGTCCTTTCTTTTGAAACTTTCTCTTCTTTTATACCGTGTTTACTTAATAGTAAAATCGTAAAAAAATACAATGAGAACAGGAGAAAATGCAGTAAAGGATGTTTTCGTAGTTTATAATTGAATAAATAAACCACAGTTATAAATTTTGCAATTTTATTAGTAATTGGAAAGCTTCTATTCATTAACTGTATATTATAAACCACATTGAATATGAAAGTACTATTTAATGATATATTTTAGTACTATTTCTTCTATGAACCGTATCTCTAAATGAAAACTTACCTTTAAAGTTGTTTCAATTGTACGTGAAATTAAGTTACATGCATTAAAAACAAAAACTTTAATGAATTAATAAAGATAGATTTTATTTTAGAAAAGAGTATTTATTAATTAAATTTTAAAACTTTCAATTCCTGGAAAAACTGGAAATCTTTTGTCATAACGCCCTAGATATTCATAGAACACCCTAAGTGTTCATAGAAAAATTTATGTAAAATAGGAAAAGGTCATTTCCTTTGAAAGCATATTCCATCTTTTTTAATTTATGTTAAATTATAATTTCGTGAAAAAACAAATATTCTTATTTATTTAAACGGTATTTTAAGGAACAATATATAAGAGAGCCGAAATTTGTTAAAATTCCAATAGGTATCATAAAACTTGTATAATAATACGCAGAAGAGAACCCTTAATTTTTCTACCATAAGCATTATGGAATGCAGTGAAATGTGGATTATTGTATGGGCACATCTATATGTTACAAAAAGTTTCTAAAGACATTTTTATGAAAAAAGGGATTTCCGATTTATATTTCTAAAAAACCCATATCAGTGCTTTTCTACGCAAATGGGATCTGCCTTGAATGTCGAAATACACACTTTTTAGGAATCGACTTAGAATATGTTGCGTTATATTCAACTCTCGAATGAACGAAAATTTAGAATTGCTTTTATGGCTTTGCTTTCAATTTCATATCCAGTGCATGCGCAAAGATGTTCATTTTTGGTTTTGTTGTTTGGTTCTGCTATACATATTGGAATGTTCTATTACTACTAAAATTATATTTCGCACATTAAAAAACTACTCATGAACTAAAGGCACAAGTGCTAAAATATTATTTTTTTTATAGTATCGTTCATTATATTCCAGAAATATTTAAAACTAGGCATTACGATAAAATTTACTGCTTCAAGTTTCACGACATTTTGCAGTTGCATAAATATATAAGAAAATCATAGCTTATTTTCCATTTATACATTTATGCACTAAGTATATATTCTACCAAATAAGGATATATGAATAATTAAGGAATTACAAAAAAAATCAAATTATCGATGGAAATAGCTTTTTAAATTTCAGAAATTTTAAACATTTCAATTAATTTTCCAAATCTAACGTTCAAGTTTTTTTATATTTGCATAAATATAAAATGAAAATCAATAGCATATTTGTCAATCAACAGATATCAAACTTTAATTCAGTTTTTCGTAGAAAAATAAATATTTGTTTTTGAAAATGCGCCAATAATATTTCAATGAATGAATATTCACTTCTTTTATGCTTTTAAAATAATGTTTCAATTAATCAAATACCCACTCAACCAAATAAATTACCATTGTTTCATTAAATATATAATTCATTAGAAGGCTGATCCAACAAACTAACTTATGATAAACCAGGAAGTAGCTAAGTAATATTAAATTAATGATACGAAGACTTCTTTATTTTCTCTCATCGGAACGTTTCATATATAACAGTCAAAAACACTTTTATATGCTTGCGCCACAAAAGTAAAACAGGATAATGATAGACAAATTTATATGGATAATTTTTAACAATGTAATTATGTTACCAGCAGTTGGAAGACATGACTTATTCGGAAGAGAATTGAAAACTTTTCTGCAAAGCTTCAGCAGCTTACCATTTGTAAATTAGAACCAATAAATGCCCCAGAAATTATCGGTCAGACTTAACACCTACTTACTCTAAATACACCAGATTCTCCCCCTTACCCTTTATTCTGAAATTATAATTACAGAACTAAATGATATAACTGTTGTAGGGTCGGTCAAGAAATTGATCAATTGTACCTCACCAAATCCGTGGTCGGATTTGGTGGTTTAAACAAACCAAAATATCGTCAAGTTGCCGTATGGTGGAAATGAAATGTATTTCTTTATTTTATACTTGTAAACGATTTAAGCAAATCTTTGTAAATATATTCTAGTTTTTCTTTGATTAAGAATTGTAAGAATGAATTTTTGCTCTTGTGTGAAATGAAATCTCCTGGACTCTGTGTGTGTGTTTTTTAATTAGAACTGTGGATTAAATTGTCGGAATGGGAGTTATGTTCGAATTAAGTAATTGAAAAATTGAACAATAACAAGAAACCAAAATATTATTAATAAGGTAATTATAACATAAGTTTGCTTACAGATTCATTTAAAAAATTAAGAATAGGCTCACAAGGATATATATTATTTTCAAAGATATTTATTGAGATTTTAGCACTTAATGAACATTTAACTTTTAAATATTGAAATAAGTAGCTATTACGAATTTTAAAGATTTTATAGAAGTTTAACATTTTTTTACATAATAAGCAACCGCTCTCTGTTTACTTCTTTTTATTTATTAAATGGACCTCTTTTTATCACATATTTCCAAACAGTATATTCTTCGTTATTTATGAGAATTAAGTACTGACTAATTAAATAAGGAAATAGAGGGATGGAGGAAGTCGGGTCCAGATTTAGAGATTTTGATACTATAGGCCCGATAGCAGTGATGGGGCCAACTCTCGTTAAAAATAGTCTCGAAAATTAAAATATATATATATATATATATATATATATATATATATATATATATATATATATATATATATATATATATATATATAGTATAAATATATATAAAATATATTAAGTTCATTTACACATTTCAAAAACAAGAAATTATAATGTTTTTTTGGAAAAATTGTTTAAAAGTTATAAGTTACAAAAAATGTAAATAATTTTCAAAGTATAGGCAACTTCTACACAATTTTATGTTTAATTAAATAAAAGTTGGGGCCTTTAAAACCAGGGGGCCCTGGCCTAACGTGCCTAATGGTAAAGAAGGCCCTGGACAAAGTGCATATCAATCAATTTATTATAGAAAGTTGGAAGAAAATGAGAATGCTAAAAGAGTGTTTGACGCCATATTGGATTACCTACAGAGCATTCTTATGCAAATAATTGCTGTTTTGTTTCAGCGCACATACGCACACACCATATTGGTTAACCTTTAAAGGAAACACTGTGTTTATTAACTAATATATCTTTTTCAAACTTTTGAAATAGATTATGGTCACGTGGTTGAAACCATAAGATCCTTGATTATTGAGATGAAAATATTTTGCGCACACAGCGGTCAATTTTTCAAATACAGAGTGGTTGCTAATTGTTTGGCGATGGTCACTGTTTGACTGTTTAACTACACATAACAAACCATTATGTTTGATCTACATTAACTACTTTGTTTGTTGCTACAATACCATGCGACTTGATAAAAATATAAGCGTAGTAGTTGGGCAAAAATAATGCTTTATTATATCAATACAAATAAATGTAATACAGTTAAACAATGACCACAATTTGTGAATACCCTGTATTTTTTTTGTTTCGGTAAACTTCAAATAGTACAAAAACAGATAGAACCCAAAGTAAGAATTTTGACCCTGTAATAGGAATATAATTACCACTTAGGGTTTGATGAGTAATTATTTGCCTCTTTCATTTTACAAATACTTAAAAAACGCACAAATAATACGCTTTTAAATGGAATAAAAATTCGAAAAAAAAGCTCAATTTGACATCTTCCATTCGTCTTTATGGACAGGCTTAAGAAAAGAAATCTAAATTTTCCAAAAGGGTTGTTGCAGCGGCCTTTGTTTGAGATTCAATCGTAAAAGGAATTCACAATTTATTTTTTTAAAAAAAGATAAAAACCAGCGGCGTGTGTCTTTCGCCATTTCTGTTTATATTTATTTCAGAGTCAAGTGCATTTTCCCTTGTTATTTTTCCCCTAGAAAAAGAAAGTTGCCTTTGTGGGGAAGAAATGAATAGAAATGCGCCAAAGGCTTTCAGGTGACCCAAATGTGCGCTTTTAAAAAGGCTCTTTCAAAATAAATGCCCTGAACAAATATCTATCTCGAAATGTAGGGGAAGGGGAAGAGAATGTTGGCATTAGGGAGTATGTTGATTCTGAAGATACAATGACGCTATAATATACATGAGATAGGAGCGTGGTGGTCGCATTAAAATGGATAAAGCAGTATATTTTAGACCATTACATGAATTTCTTATGATATATGTGAATTTAATTTTCTTTTGGAGTCACTGTAACTTTTGCCAAAATAAGAATAATATTTACTACAAAGCCATTTTTTTGTGACTTTCGTAGGTATAACTTTATTTTCACTGAAAACGAAATCATTCTGTTTTCTTGGAACTGCAGTGATATGACAGTTTCTTTAGCATGTGAAGCCTAAGTAATTCAGAAGATTACTTCAATTGTGCATTTTAAAACTCAGCAACTAACTTTAAAACCCACATAACTTGATTTGTATGAATCATTATCTCTCTATTTTAAAAAAAAGTAAGCCCTAGGGGGAAAAAGTAAGTACTAGGGGGAATTTTCCGTTCTTTCAATGTTATTCAGATCGTATCTCAAAATGTAAAAGTCCTAAAATTACGAAATTAAGTGAATTTGTTAAGAAATGTTTGATAAATAAGAAGAATATATTTTTGTTTCAATAATGTTATTATTTTATAAGTTATTTAATATTAAAGTCGTCGTTGATAAAATTTCGCTTACCAGTAATTTTGTCCGTCGAGTTTCTGAAACACTATTAAGAGGAGAGATCCAATTTTTTTAGGGAGTGTAGAAATAGGTTTGAACTGGAAATCCAAGTAAGCATTTTTTTAAATTCGAATTAGTTTTTGATTTATAAATTTTTGAAACATTTAAACACGCTCCACTTTTTGAAGTTTTTTCACCCTCATTTTTGAAACGTGATTTCTAAATTGCTATAAGTCATTTAAAATTACATATTCTCTTATTCAAAAAAATATATTAATGTTCGTTAAAACTTCTTCTTTCAGATGTTATAAAGATTATATTTCTATCTTTACAATTAAATTAGATATGGTCAATTAAGATAGGTATAAAAAATAGCGAAGAATGATAAAAATGTCGGATATTTCGAGAAAATTTTAATTTGCGACTTTTTGTCTCATTGTTCCGCTTGCATCTCAAAAAGTAAATGTCCTAAAATTATGAAATTATGCCAGTTTATTAAGAAATATTTGGGTAATAAGATGAATATTTTCTTTTTTCAATACGATCAGTATATTAGACGTTATTTTATGTTAAAGTCATGATATTAGAAAATTTTGAAAACAATTCATACATTTTTGGATACTTGTCTTCCAATTTTCAACAAAAAAATAAATAAAAAATTAGGGATATAGATTAAACTATTGGCTACAAATGATCCAGAGCTTTTGTGAAATTTCGATTTAGTTTTGTAGTTATAAATTTTTAAATAATTGACGAAATGTCTGAAATAATCGTCAATTATACGGGTAAAATTTTAAGTGATAAATTAAAACTGCTCTAAATAGTTCAAAAGTATACTTTTTTCCCGTTAAAAAAATATAGTTATGTTCGTAAAATCTTTCTTTCTTGAATGGTATCTATACTGAAATTCTATCTTAAAAAATAAATTAGATGTAACTATTTATGTGAAGTACTATAAATATTATTAAAAGATACTCCGGAAGGAAATGCCAACATTGGCAAAATGCCAACGTGTATTTGGCTGCCAACGGCGAATTATTATTAGCGCCAATTCTCAATTATCTTACTTTATATAAATATAAGTTGGCGATGAAGCCTATTTATTCTTGGCGCGTTTATGCTGTTGTTTGTTTACACATGTTTCGCTTTTCAATGAGCACAATTGCGTTGAAGCAGTTCTACAGTTGAGTTTTTCCAGTTATGGGGGGAAGCATGCCCCCCCCCCCCCCTGTAAACTTGAAACCTTAAAAGTTGGGAATTTCGAGTTTTAAAAATCTCTTGAGTTGGGAAAATTTATGCCTCAGGCAAATTAATATTATTAGCAAAGGAAAGCGATGGACTATTAGAAATTGCCCAACTTTTATTAAGATGAAAACTTAAATTAGACCTCAAAACGGACCACTGCATTGGAACATGCGTGCGACAAATCAATACTTTCGAAAGAACTGTTTAATATTACCTATAAAAAAGCTGAAAATGTCTTATAAGTTGGAACTGGGAATTTTTTTAGCACTGTTGTGTTGTGCAATTTCGAATAGGTAGGTGTGGTCTGGTTAAATAACGTCACACTAGAGCTGCACATTGAACTACTGGCGTTGGTTCGAGCAAAGTGCCCTTGATTTGTTATTGGTACGTATTTACTTACTACATCAAGGACGCTTTGGTTCGAGGCCTTTCTCAAAGAAAAGACCCGGGAACGATGCCTCATATTGTTAACAGTGGTCAGATAACGAGGATAACACTTCAGCTGGTACCCGATGTCCTTAGGTTGGGAATTTTGAATCGTTCAGGTTCGGAATTTCGGATCGTTAAGTTGGGAAATTTCTTGTCTCAACATACTAAAAATAAATTTGTGTGACGGCACTGCCAGTAATAATTTATATAACTAAAAAAAGTATTGTTGTTAGGACACATTGTCATTGCCTACAGTGTATGAAGCCGGTATTGGTTTGCGAAGCAAACTATAGAGGATTGCGTAGCAATCCTCCGGGGGTTGGTGGAGCGTTAGCGGAGCAGGGGGCGGAGCCCCCTAGTTATTTAAACGAAACTGTGATTACAGAAGAAATGATCGAAAAATGAGGAAATTGTCTGCTTATTTATATTTTTATCTGTTTCCTTTCATCTTACCCCCTTCTCTTTTAATCTCTAAGGGAACGATTAAGATAACACGACGCATATATGTAGAAAAGGAGCTCCATTACTGAGTTGGATATGTTGCGTTCGGAGTCATTTAAAAAATAACGATTAAGGTACTTATTAATTATGGGAAATATAGAGATTTGAAATAACAACTATGGAAATGGAATTATAACAAAAGATGGAATTCAGGTGTATGCGTACTAGCAATATTTTCCCCTTGTGTTGAAAGAAATATTGACATATAAGATACACAAACAATTTTTAAAAACATTTTTATAACATTTAAAGCATAAAAACGTGTTGGAACACAGAAAATGGTAAATAAAAGTTTGACATGACGTATTAGATTTTTGACTTGACGAAATATCAAAATTTCATTTGTGGTCTTGTTCTAGTATTTGTCGAACTAAAGAGCAATTTTTAAAGTGAATATAGTAATATTTAAAGCAATTATTATTTAAAAAAAAGGCTATTTAAACATTGCGTGTTTCGAACTCTCCAGTATTTGTTTTATTTATTAATGTTCCAAAACGGTCCCCATTAAAAATTAAATTAATTTTCCTTCAACCAAAACATATCATGCAAGACAGATGGGATATCTATTTTTTTTTCTTAAGCAATTCATAAGTATATGTACGCTTAAATGTTAAAAAAAGGTTAAAATTATATAATTATTTAATACGATTTTCATCCGTCCTATCATAATAATAATTTACTTTTAGTATTTTTCTAATATTTATTTTTATTTAATAAAATATTTGTTCTCATTGAACCGGTACCATAAAAGGTTTCTCCAGTTACTATAAGATTTATGTAGGAAATTAACCTCTAGTCCAAAACTTCGATTTGTAGTAGCCGAAGACCAAACGAACCGTAAAAATCCGGAGATTAAGAACTTTCACGCTTTCACTCTCGATGAAGACGACTTAAATCCCGAAAACGATGACTGGACAAAAACCGGACGCCATTTAAGCCATTTAAGGGTTGGTAACGGTATTTGGCCCGACGGAGTCGGGCACCTTTCCGTCCATCGAATAGAAGTGGTTGGTTCGGAGTGAAGAGTCGATGCTGGGGTGGTCAGTCATCAGAGGTGTCCCGGACGTCCGGGAAACAGAGCAAATATAAAACGGAAATGCAGTATCGATGGCCAAGATCCAAGTAACACCCCCAGAAGTGTATAAATCAGATGAGTTCAATGTCTCCATTTTGATATAAAGTTTCAAGATTTTTTTTTAAAGTGTGTGGATGTTCTGAGTTAGATACTTAGACTAATTTCAGATAAAAATTATGATTCAGAATATATTTAAAACGTGGAATGTAGTCAATGAGCGATTTTAGAAATTGCAATAGTTTACAGTTTTATTTTCACTGCTGTAAAATTTAATATAACAGTAAATGAACATTAGGGTTTTCCTTCGCAAAAGAAAAATTCTAAAATAGAAAATTTAGTTTTATAAATATTTGGGTTTTAATATTTGTAATTTTGATATTTCTTTCTGTCCATTGGTTACTATAGAAATACTGAAAAGTTTATTTACCTTTGTAAACAGATTAAAATTAAAATATTAACCAATATTATTGAAAATTGACAATTGAAATATACAACGTTTTAGCCACAAATTTTTACACAACATTCCGAATTCATCAATAAAAATAAATTCGTCTAAATATTTATTAGACTATTATGAAGAGATACGGAACTATATTGAAACGTTTATTAAATTCCAATTTTCAACTTGAAATATAAGTTTCGATCCCTATTTTGATAAAAACTCCAAAAATGCTACCAACCTTTTAGGGAAATTTGAAATATTCGTAAAACATATTATTTGACAGTAATCAGCAAATCCAGATACACCTGATCAAAATATCTAATGAAGAATATTTATAAACTAAAAGGACTCATAAAATTCGTATCTTTAGCTTTGATTATAAATTCATGAGTTTTCATATAATATGGTAGTATTAGATAAAATATATTTCAATAATTAAATAAAAAATAATATACTTCGGTATAAAAAGTAGCGTGGTCTGCTTTTCTTTAATAATTCTATATCAAATACTGAACCATACATTAAAATTTCTAATTTAAAGTACTTCAAACTTTAATTTCGTATCGATAATAATAGATTTACTAGATAAATATAATAATTTCAGACAATTGTTTACTAGAAAACCTTCAACTTATATAATTACAATGTAGTTTTGTAAAATGTTGTATTCCAATAATAAAATTAATGTTTAAATTAAAGAAATATTTTGGATTGTTTCACAAAGTTTTTCATAACATCATGCAAAAAAGAGATTAAAAAGTACTACAAAAAATATATATATAATTACATAAAAATGAAACAGACTTTTATTTATGAAAACTTTAATTGGAAAATAATGTATTTATTTGGCAGGAATAATAAAGAATAATTTTAAAATTAATTGAATTTAAAAGTTTATAAAAACATAAGTATTTTAATTAACTTATAGAGTTTTTTGGAGTAGAATAGTTCTCCTTGAGTGCATTACTTGCTTTATCAACCTGATATTTGACAAATAAAAAAGGTAATTAATCGCCAACACTCTCCTTAATTAATTGGACGCAGATTCAAGTGTCTTATTAAGTGAATTGCTTAAAGTAATATCGGTTCCTGTGAAGGAGGAGTAGTGAAGACAAACTTGGTTATGCCGCATCGAGGATTCAGAATGTTGTTTTTATTTATAACAATCGAATCGTAAGATTAAAAAAAAAAACACTACTATTATATTTTCGAAAATAGGTACTTTTAATATATAATTTTTTTTGTTTTATCTTTATTCTTGAATTTAATTATATATCTATTTAATACAGCAGTAACAAAATATAAGGCTCTTTTATGTGTCTACACTTGTAAAAATAAGTGTCTGAGTACATTCGTTTCTCGTCATGGCTCCGAAGACATACGTTTTAATTTTGAAAAAGTCATGCACTAAAAATGAGTATAATGACTAAAAATGGATGAATAAAAAGAGAAGATTCTAGCTTACATAGGCTGCCTTCACAAACCACTTTCAAGAAATATCGACAATTACAACCAAGACTTACCGGAAATCGAACCCAGATCCTCAGACACCGCAGTTCAGTTTCTTATGCGTTAAACTACCAGGGCGGCGACTTGAATAAGTTATAAACAAAATAAATATTGAAAAGGGTGTGCCAAAATAATGGGAAGTAATAAGTTAAATTAGCTCAGTTTCTATTTAAGCAATCGACATAAAATAATTTGGAAAACTATCTTCTGAACAAGCATTTTAAGTTTATCAGCTTGCTTAGTAAAGATGTCAGGCTATTCCTGACATTTGACTCGCTTTCTCTTTCAAGCGGTACAAAGGTTAGATAAGGGGGGGGGGGAGTAGATTAATGGTTATCCAGGTTGACTTGGCCTACTCTACTCTACACTATGATAGGTCATTTATCATCATAGGCCGATTTCCCCCGGCGTTGGGGATTTGAAATATCAACACTTTTCGTGTCACTTAAGTTTATGCCGATAAGAATTGTACTTTGACCGATTTTAAAGCCATTAAAACAAAAGAATGAGATTTGCGATTGATTTGTGTGTCAATATAAACACGAAGTATCAATAACAACAAGATATGCGACGACCAACTTTATTTTACTAGTTACTCTGATGTGCATATGTTCGTTCTATCGAATGATTCGTTAGAAAGGTTAGACTCAAAATTGAAAGGCGTCAGAAAGGCGTCGTCATTTATTGATTTGAGCTGTTTCGAATAATGTCGCCGAATGATATCGTCTCTCAAAGTGCAAAAGGTCGTAGGTCTTACCTTAGCATTTTTTCAGGAGAGTAAAAAGATTAATTGTTTCCTGAAGATGATTTTATGATAAAACCTTTTGACATCTTTGTTTGACATCTTTTTTTGATCAAACCTTTTGGTTGTATCTTTTATTGGATTAGCTGATGACATAAGAGATTTTGCCACCAGGTGGAAATCACAATATGCCACATATAGCAGTAATAATAATAATAATAATAATAATAATAATAAAATAGATTTTTTTTACATAAGAGCTGCTTTGCACATTTAACTATGATATATCGAACGTATTTTAAGGTTATCTTATTTTGTTGACGTATCCCGTGTTTGGCTGATGTGTCCGCATTGTCAGACAGATCAGCCTGTTTATGTATCTATAATTTACGGAAATGACGTTCGACGTAAGACCCTTCTAGCCGTATTCTTCCGCATTCAAAGTTCTATATTTCGCTTGTATCTTTTATATTGACATTGTTTATAACATAATCTATTCCCTTGGAATTAATACTTTTAATGTTATTATTATAAAGGAGTTATTACAGAAAGTGGTTACAAACAGTTGATTGTCAGTAACTGTTTTTGGCTGTTTAATTACACAAAATAAACCATTCTTTTTGCTATGCTTTTAACTACCATTTTTATTGCTACTAAGGCTAAGTGACTTATTTAAAATATAAGTGAATAATAATTGGACAAAATATTATGCTAATACAGCTAATTTATTATACCAATACAGTTAGTTAAATGTGATACAGCCAAACAATGATCATCGCCCGAAAATATGCGACCATCCTGTACTTAATACTTATTTCAAAGATTCTTCTTCTAAATTTAAAAATTAACATTATTTTAGAATTAATTGATTTTTAAAATTGAATATCTGTTGTTTCGCCACCACCACGTCACAGCAAGACAATTTCCGTGCAAAGAGAAGTCTAAAATGTTATTGATGATGTCATTTCAGCTTCGTTGACAAACCATATTTCACGAATCTCTGACGTTTTAATTAATCGAGTTAGCATACAGAAGTGAGTTCCCCTGCGAAAACTAACCACATTAATCACCGTCTATCTAACTTTAACACGGGAATTCAAACTTTTCCAATAGATACGGCACACATAGTCAGAACAACATTAGAATCTTAGGCCGGAAAATTATTATGAATAAGTTATGCACCAGGGTTAATGATTAATGAGGTTTCCTCAGACATGCTGATATGCAAAAATTAGATTAGGTTGTGTACTACACGATGTTTTGATCGAAAGTACTGTATCGTATTTTCCTCGAATAAACATATGTAATGCACGATATTGCATAACAATCACGAAGCATCAAAATCGCTGTGCAATGATCAAGATCGTTCCTCAATTTCGATATTTATAAGAACCGTTTTTCTTCTTTTTCTTGACTATGGAATAGGAAAAGAATTTTGAGCGAATTCTAAAATGGTAGCTTTTGTAAGAATAAAATCGTTTCCTGACTAAGTATATGAGAATTTGAAAAACAACCCTTATACCCCTTCCTACCCCTTAAAGCAGAAATTATTTATTTCGCTTATATTTTAAATAAGTCGCTTAGCCTTAGTAGCAACAAAAAAGTAGTTAATAGTATAGCAAAAAGAATGGTTTATTTTGTGTAATTAAATAGCCAAAAACAGTTCGTGTCAATCAACAGTTTGTGACAATCAACTGTTTGTAACCACCTTATGTAACAATTACTTTTTTAATAATAACATTAAAAGTATTAAGTGTACAAAGTGTACTAAACTTCATCAAGCTCGAAATAAAACGGTAGATTTTTATTAAAACAAAGCCACATACACTCTTTTTTATATATAGACAATTGCATAAGTTTTATTTGCACTGTTTTATGATTTGTTAATTTCCTTAATGACAGCAACGCTAATATAATTAATATTAGTGTGGATATCAAAGCTATCAACTGAAAATTATTAAATAAAGTTAAGGTTTAGATAAATATGTACAATTACTTTACCGTGGAGGTTATTGTAAAAATATTTGGCAAAGTCACAGTGGATGCACCATTTCAATTCATTTCCATTTTGAAATAGTAAACTTTAAAAAACAGATGAATTTTAAATAAAGAAGTCACACAAAGTACGTTTGAAATATAAATGTGCAAATTTATCTCCATCCTTCTGTTTTGTGTTTTTCCCTGAAATGAGAAATAGAAGTAAAAATATTAAAACAATAAGGTTTTTTATTTTCACAGCATAAAACACTATTCTATGCATTTCTATAAATCATTTATTCAAAGTATAAATACTCCTTCCCAAATCCAATTCAATTACAAAATGCACTTTGATCTTATTTGTTATTTCAAGTAAACACCGTTTTAAATAAAGTAGATAAATATAAAGTTTTCAAAAGTGAAAGCAAGCATTTTAATTCTTTTCGATAAATGTAAATAATTATTCAATGTATACGGGACAGAGTAATTTATATTTATTATGAGTATTGTAAGTACACATTATGTAAAAGTACTCTGCTTTCCAAAAGTTAAGTACGCCGCCGTAAATTTTATATAAAGTTCTGGTTGAATTGACTCCAAATTTCTAATGAATGTAGTGAATCCCGTTACTTATTCATGAGTGTAATGAAAAATTAAATATAATTATTTTAGATAATTTTTAATGGTTTATGTATATACATTATATTTCGCACATTTAAAAATCTTTTTATAAACATTTCAAATTAACGAAGCGTATATTAATATGGGATGAGACTCTTTTATATTTCAAAACAAGCTAAACAGCAATGTTTTATACCTTCAATTATGTAATCAGGCAAACCTGGAGGCAAAAACTGCTGTTCCTCTAATGCAGTGGTTCTCAACCTTTTTTCTCTCACGTTTCCTTTGATAAAACTTTTCGTTAATGAGTACCCCCTTCTGTCATTACCCTTCTCACCCACCCACCTACACGCACAAAAAGTTTGTTTTTGTTAGACAGTAATGTTCTTAAGTTAGTTGGAAAATTAATCAAACGACTCAAATTGATGACACCAACAGGTTTTTATTTTACTTATTATATTTGTTATTTTTATTTTATGTGTTTTCCTCCATTCCCAATATTATTTCCGCGTACCCCTTTGGGATTCATTGCTTCTACCCGATACTCCCGCTTAGGCGAGAGTGATTACTTTGGCCTGACTGGCAGAGTATCGGCATAGCAAGCCGAAGTTCCTCGGTTCGATACCGAGCGTAGTCAAGTAGTTCTTTACGTCACATTGGTGACCTCCGGACTGCAGATCAACACAACCTTCGAACAAGCACCACATATAATCAACCACTGCCACATGATAACATTTCACGGCATCAACCACTGCCACGTGATAACACTTCTCGGGCATCTCAATCATTCGTTCCTCCGTCCGTCTCACTGAGAGGGGGGTACTGTGTGGGGTTCACTTCATATATCCGGTACTCCCACTTAGGCGAGAGTGATTACTTTGGCCTGACTGGCAGAGCATCGGCGCAACAAGCCGAAGTTCCTCGGTTCGATACCGAGCGTAGCCAAGTAGTTCTTAGCTTCACATCCCCAACCGGGCCACTACGAACTTCCAGGGGTATGCTTGCCATAGATTGAGAAATGCTGATCTAATGGGGTACAGCTGCTTGAACGTTGACGAGGGCGTTAAAAGAACAGCCACAGTACATCCAAGAGTATACAAAAGATTTTCGACGTGATTGAGATCGAGAGAATAGGATGGCCACTCCATGTGAACAGTGCATTGACTCATAATGCACATATCCATCAGGTTTTCTTTTTGTCGACGTGTGTTGTAGTCCAAAAGAAGATATGTCGGACTAACTTCTGTAGCAGACAGGACCAAATATTCACAAAAGGATCAAATATTTTATTCTTACAACCGTTGCAGTACCTGTGAAAGAGTTCAGGTCATTGTGATAGTTGAAAAAAAATGTAGCCCACGGCCATCATCCTTTCAGTACTAAAGAAGTGGTGTTCAAGAATTTGTATCTATTTTCCTGTATTTGATGTTTTCTCCAGATCCTCCCATACCTATTACCAGATTCAAGAGATAATTTTGACGCACTTGCAAACAGTAAAAAAGACCATTTTATTATTTTCTTTCTCGCATGTTCACGACACCACTTTAACAGTTCCCTTCTAGATTTGACGTTTAGAAGGACAAAAAGTAGTGGTACACGGACATACAGTCTTTTCATATATAATATATATCCTTCGCTTCATAGTAGTGGCAAATATTGACCTTCCAATTAATGGTGTAACCATATCTCCTACAGTTGGCACGGTTGATCGTTGAGTCAATAAAACCGCTTAGCCAATAACGTCATATTTAGATCATTAGAGATATAGTAACCTTTCAACAATCTGGGAAAGAAATCTGGGCAACCATTGCACGCGTTTGAAATTGTTTCAATTGACGATAAATAACAGAATGGTCTACACCAAAAAAATATAGACGTCTTTAAATGGCGACCCTGCTTCAAGACTCCCCAACGGCGATTCATCTTTGAAAGTTTTCCAGTTACCTTCTTTGAGCCATAAATCACTGTATATATCCACAAATAACCAGGCTCGTCTGTTAAATTGTTTTAGCAACATTTTAACTTACCCACTGAAAGTCTTCAGAAAACCGCCGTCTTTAAACTATGTATAATTTGCATACTTCTTGAAAGTTAATTCTACTTTGACACATAAAGTGATGCATGCATGTTCCATTCTTCTACCACAATGATTTCAACCAATGAAATTAAAGCACCCATCTTTAAACTTATTATTTGCCTCCCTTGCTTAACTTTTGGAAAAAAGTGTAGTATAACTATTTATAAACACACTTTTTTTTCTGAAGTAAAATATATATTAAGATAAATATAATACAATACTTTAAATTGTAGTTTGCTGCATTTATTACTTGCAAATTTCCTTTTTCTTAATTGCAGCATTCATAAGGTTTCAGTTTTAAAATGAGTAACTCTTCTTAAATTTGGCACTTGTCCATTCTGTTTTCACTAGATAAGGAGAGCTTATATTTTAAGCACTCTACGAACCATGAATTGTATTGCTACAACTTGAAACATTTCGTTGTACATTTTTTTTGCATAAGATTTTTTTCGCAGTGATCTGAATTGATGTCGTTCTTTGCTTGAAACTTGGAGTTTGAATTCAAAGTCAATAAATAATGCATGTACATGAAACAAACTAGGTAGCTGATATCGAATGAAATACATGAAAGTAATCACCGTACCAAATATATTTCTATAAAACAATTCCAGAAATTTAAAATGTTTTCGTTACTTAAAACACAACAAGCCACTTTTTTTTAATATTGAAATCTTTTGATTGACTGTAGATGTTTGGTTTGCGTTGAAATACATTTTTAAGAAAGAATACAAGATCGTCCTGTTAAAAAAAGATCCACATACAGGGTAGTCACAAGTTGTTGGACGATGGAAATTGTTCGGCTGTATTGGCTTAATAAAACATTATTTTTGCCAAGCTATTTTGCTTATATATGTTTAGAACAAAGTAATAAACTGCAATAAATAAAACAGTTGTAATATAGCAAACGGATGCTTTATTATGTTTAGTTAAACATACAAAAAATTATCCTTGGCCATCAATTTGTGACCACATTATACAGTATTACTATTTTTTTGTGTGTGAAATCAATGGTGAATAAGGAATGGAAGTGTTCTGACAGTAAATTTAGGGGAATTTTACAACAGCAGTTGAAATTCAAAAATTTCAATTTTAGCAACCACAATGTTACTTTTCATCATTACTACTTTTACCATGTCATTTTAAATAGATTTTTGCATTAAGTTTTGTAATAGAAAAGTTCGAGTAAACTTTAATTGCATTTAAAGGCAACTACATCGTATCACTGCAAATCTTTTATATAGGCTTTAATATAGTTTTTTATGTAAAAAAAAATCAAAGCTACACTGATATCCATCTGAACTAATATTTGAAATAAATGTAATATTTTATTTAGAATCTCAAATAAAACTAAATAGTTTAGGAAACGTCATCATTAAATATTCATAGTGGAAATGACTTATTGTTGTATAATGATAACTTTTGAGATCACATTAGACTCTAATTTACAATTTTACTATTGTTCTAGGTAGTGAAATATTAAATTTTAAACAACGCATTAAAAAGTTACACAACAATATATATACAAGAAGTACCAAATAAATATAAGTCAAACTAGAAAATCACTTTATTTATTAAAATATTCGAAAACGATGCTCTTTGATAGCGTACCAATGGATAACAAGCTTACATTTTTACTAACTGATGAAAACTTAATCATTATGTATGTACTTTGATAAACGCAAAAAGTTTTCTTATAATTAATTATTTGAAAATTTAAATAATAAAAGCTAAATCGTTAAACCTTTCTAAAAGTATTTAATCTAGTTATTTAAAAGGGTTGTTTTAGAATTTAGAGTAAAGGAATAAAAGGTTAATATTTCATATATTATGCCTTTTAGGGACCCTATCTGCTTCAGAAATAAATTTTAAGTGGTTGAAATATATTTATGTGAAAGACATTTTTAAAGCTTAATATCTTTTAAAATCTTACAGTAATAATGTGGAATCATTAAGCTGTAATCATAAAACTCGTTAGAACTGCCACAAGGAAATTACTTTTTTAAGGGTAAGTTTAAAGTTCTTTTCTTGAGATTATTATTTAATAAGATTTAATGTTGTTTTTTAAGATTTTTTGTGGTTTCGTAACTATAAAAGAAAGAAAAATCTTTATCGTTTCTGTGGTGGTATCCACTAAACTTTCAAAATATTAATGGGGGATTTGGAGTAAAATAGGGTTAGATCTAATTTAACTTAGAAATTGTATACCGTAAAAACGAAGCCATTTTAATTGAGCAAGGGGTATTTGGTTAATGGTGATTTTAGATAATAGAATATTAGGAAGAAAGTATTTGTATATACATTTTGCTCGCTGCGCTTATGAATGCAATTTATAAAGAAATACAGATTTAAGAAAATATCGCTTCTTAACTGAAACATAAATAAAAGTTCCCTTTTAATTAACTAAATGGACAACTAAAGTTAAATATTTTAACAAAAAATACCTCATTTAAAAGAATATATATCAGTCGTTATTTTTACTTTCTGGTACAGAGTGTCCGCCTGGAAGAATGCAGAGCTCATATTGGGAGGGTTATGAGTTCAATCTTTGTTTTAAACCGAATATCAGTGTAGATGTTGCTGGGGTACGTTAAACCTGTTGTGGGTGAAACATCCTCACGTTGGTCTTGATGTAGATGTTTAATGAGTGAGATTAAAATTCGGGTGTTGTCTTATCACCTGACAATGTTTACAAATTGCAAGGCAGTGTTCTGGGGTTTTTTCCTTCAAGATTATCTCGAAAAGTAGGCAAAGTCTGTATCGGTACGTTAATTCAGATGATTGAATGTTTATTATAGATTTGGTACATCGCACCCGGAAAGCTCAAGAGCGCACGGCCCCGGTGTTTGCCAGCGCCCTCTGGGGCTGTTGTCGTGGCGCCAAAGCACAAAACATTTGTGCACTTCTTCTTCCCCTTACGCCTTCAGACGGGACGGGTGTAGAATCGAGCCTTACTATTATAGATTATGGAAAATGAGGAGTAAGCATGGACATGTGTTTTTTCACGTTGGGTTGTTTCGCGGGAAAACGCAAATAACTTTTCCTAAATGTATGCACATGAACAGATTCACATATTTAATAAACGTGTTTTGGCCTAGTATAAAAGCGTTGTTTGATAGAAAATAAGCAAGTGAATTCAGGGTTGTAATAATCTAATTTGTAGAAGTTTTGAAAAAAAAAAGAAGTTTTGAATGTTTGCTTCTTAAGTATGAGTGCAAGTACAATACTGGATAAAATCTACCCAGTGTTAATGAAATAAAGTACAAAGAATGAAAAATGAAATAAAGTTCTTCCCCATTTAGTACCAATATAAAATAAATTCTTATTTCTGCAAAATGCCCATCAACTTAAATTTCTTTTTATACATGATTGAAATGAAATGACGGTCTATATTCCAGATGTTAGTATAAAGTATTTTCTGGGGATTGTTTTAGTTATGACTAACCAAAGAGAGAAAGTAAATAAATTTTCACTCATAAAATCTTTAATATATTTTATTTTTAATTTACCTACAAAATCACAGTTTCAGGAGTTTCCGATGTATACTTCCTGCTTTATGAAGTAAATATGTCTTAAATCGCTCTTTGGTTGAACAGTGGACCTTGTGACATATGAAAAGTGTTGACAACTGAAAGCCCCATAACTCAGGGGCTAATATGTCTACAGCAATAAATGCCCTATCATAGTGAAATAGAGACTTCAATTTCATCTATTAAAATGTAAGGCTGGGTATTTAGTTTATTACTTAATGAATAGAGGGTAATTAATACTTCTGGGAACAGTATATTTCGTCACAAAAAAAATACATATACGTCGTTTTTAATGACTTCAAGGAGCATTCATGCCGAATTTGAAGAAAATCGAACAATGCGTTGGTCATAACTGCGTGACAAACAAATTTATGCTGAACAAAGAGACGAAATGCTGAAAGGTCGAGTTAAAGCAGACACCTCTATAACGCTTGTCCAATTAAAATTATGTTTTTATATATAAATGTTATGTATAAAAAATATACAAAAAGAAAATTTTTAAAAATTAGTTTGCAAATCCCGTGTATCTCTGAATTTTAAGAATGGATATTTATGTAGTAGTTTTATATAATTTACTAATCTAAATTACTAATTAAATCGATGTTTCCAAGGGAAATCTTTTTATTTCTTAATATTTAAAAAAAAATTTTAAACAATTTATACTGACGTTTTTCGGATGGAAATCGGAGCATTTTTTTTAAATGTCAAAATGCGTTTTATATAAATTATTTTCTAAGCAAGTGGATCTGATAATTCAATTTAATGACAACTCTTTTAATAAACTATTCTCAATTAAGCATCATTCAACATGAAAATATATGATACACAAAAGTATTTTAATAAAAAAAATTATTCACAATTTGTAAATCTGTCTCTTCAGAAAATTTCTTTTCATGCATACTTAATTCTTAAGATATCAACTGGTATAAAATATTCTATATAATCTCTGCAACACAAATAAGTTTTCAAACAAAAAAACTCTAGACATTTATAGGAGAAAATTTAATTTAAATAAATAAAATAAAATTTAAAAATGAATAGGGCAGACTTGTATGATTTTATTGCGTCCTTCGCTTTTCATATTTTTTTTGTATAAACTCGACATAAGTTAATTAACCTCCAAAACTGAGCTATTTTTT
Organism: Troglohyphantes excavatus; assembly: GCA_963932185.1. Taxonomy (NCBI): domain Eukaryota; kingdom Metazoa; phylum Arthropoda; class Arachnida; order Araneae; family Linyphiidae; genus Troglohyphantes; species Troglohyphantes excavatus. The sequence continues at coordinate 63,187,976 of OZ010667.1, forward strand.
ATATTTTTAATAAAAATGTTTCATTGTAGTTAATTCAAATAGAAAACTCTTGTCACGATAGAAAAATATTTTGGAAATAAAATATCTATATAAATTAATAAACTGTATTTAAAAAGAAGTATTTGAAAGAATAATTTATAAAATAACAATAATCAAAATATGGATTTATAAAACAAAGAATAAAATACTTGAAAACAGAGTCTTTTAAAATTACGCCTTCTAGATTCAATAATTAAAAAGGGCAAGAAATTGTATATAATAAAATTTTTAAGAATGTTGCATTTATTGTAGAAGAATTTAAATTAGAATTTAAATTAAATTATTAAGAATTTAATTTAATTTAAATTCTTCTATAACTGTATCAACATACCCACTATAATTTTGTTTTATTTTGATAAGGGAATGTTTGTTGTATTGACGGTATTCCTTATTTTTTACGCAGACGATTTTTTATTTCATCTAATACTTTCTGTTTAACATTTAATAAAACAAGTAAAATGGCTTTGATAATTTTTTCAAAAGATGTTATTTTGTTGACAGCTTATTAAAAAAGCAGGTATGTAACTTTATTATATTAACATAATCAGTGTTGAATATATGGAAATATTTTTTTAACAATACGTAATTTAATACTTAATTAAAAAAACATTTTACCTCATGACCCATTTCCGCCCACTTTACCCTACTGAAGTCATAGCGGTTTAAAAGGCAATAGTATGCATTAAATGTGACTCATTTTCCCTTTCACGCGGTTCAAAGGTCAGAGAGAAGGGGGCGGGGGTACATAATTAATGACTATCCTTGTCGACGTCCTACTGTCTTCTACACGATGGTGAGTAATTTATACCCGTAGGCTGATTTCTTCTGGGGTTATAGTGGTTTTGAAATATCGGCAATTTTTTATTGTTTTTTTTTTGGTCGCGCAAGTTTTTGCTGACCGCTGTACGCGGACCTATTTTAAAGTAGAATTTACGTCGAAAATAAGCTATTATAAACAAGAGTGAGTGTAATGTAATATAAACAAAATTTAAAGCTTCAGGTGTAATTGCGTGAGTATAATGGCAAATTAATTTTACCTGGTTGAAATAAGGGGAATTCCATGCTTGACGGTGACGGACTGGGAATACTTAGATCATCCTCCAAGGAACAAAAACCTATATTAAGTAGAAAAGAACACTTGAATTTCCAACTATTTTTTATGCTTATCTTTTATTTATTTAGCTGTTAAGAATGTCGGCAAAAAGTTAATGTACCTTGTGATTTTAATATATACTTTAACGACGCGAAAGTAATTTCTATTACAAATTTCAAACTCTTACTTAGCTAATTTTCAAATGCAGTTTAGTTTTAATTTATTTATTAATTTAAATAAAACAATGTAGGATATTTCTAAATCATTTTTTTAATCATAAAAATAAATTGAATAAATATCGACGAAAGTATACAAAATAATTCAGTTCTAAATTAATTTTTAAGAGCAGTTTTAAAGACAGAAATGCAAATAAAGCACACAAATCCAATTACCAGTACGATTGAAACATACAAAAATCAGTTTTATAAAATCTCGAGTCATACGATAAAACTTAGATAATATATTATTGATAAATATTTATATTATTTATTCAATGAAAAACAAATGCTTCCAGAAGCTCCAACTTCTGAAAACAACATTAATTATACTTTCATCTGTAAGTATTATTCCCCGGGGTATCAACGGTACCACGATACATTTTAAGTGCGTTTTTAATTGAAATAACGTGAACATTCTCTGAGAAGGATCAAACTGACAGAAAGTTAATTACAATTTCATCAGTATGCAATCCCTTAAGAAGGTTTCTACAATTATTTTCCTTTCTCTCCTGTAAGAATTAAAGTGTTCAAACAAATGTTTATTTGTTTTAAATGTTCATTTCTTAATATTAAATGTTTAAAATAATTTACCTTAAGCGTTACGTGTTTAAACTATTTTAATATTCGCATTTAATTTAAAGTTGTGTACAAATTATATTCCTAATACATAATTTAACTCTCATACAGACTAACCTATAAACATCTGAACATCGCGTAACCAGTTTTCAATTAGAAGTTAACTGTGTGCAAATTAAAAAAAAGGCCTTAGAATCCCCAAATATAAGTTTTGTAATGTGATGATGTGTTGATGTTATACATTTTATAATATTAAAAACAGAATTTTCTAAAATATTATAAATAATAATAATATGCATAGGAATCTGATATTTTTTTTAACGGATTATCTCTAAAAAGTTTGAAACAAATAAAGTTTGAAAATCAGAAGACATTTTAAAGGTTTTAAAAGAGCTTCTGGGATCACTAATCACGCCGTTCAAATTCAGTAACTGCGAGTCAACTTACGCAACGTCTAATTTGCACATGAATTAACATGACTAGTTGCACCGAATAGATACTTAATACTTCTTACAACCATGCCAGCGTTCGCCTCAATTATTTTTAGATACCTAAAATTGAATATGTATCTATATAAATGATATGATAAAAAGACGTATATGATGTAGTAAAGACGTGTGCAAGGCCGCTTTTTTACACACCGGGAAACCAGTTTTCAATTAGAAGTTAACTGTGTGCAAATTAAAAAAAAGGCCTTAGAATCCCCAAATATAACCCGGTGACAGCACCATTGCAAGATGCAATGTTAGAGAATATAACGTCAGACCAGACTGAGTAAAAAAAGTTTTAATTGGATAACTTTATCACCGGTTCTGGTTTTCCCGGTGAATAAATAAAGCGTCCTTAGAAAATGATAATATTAAATTTGCTGCAAAATAATATTCGTCCTGCAGTGATGTGACGATGTTTAGTGTTTATTTCTTTATCGATACTCTTCGTCCCGTGATGTCCTATTGCAGGACGAGTATTATTTAGTTGAAAGACCGACGAACTTGTAATCGGGGGGTTGCGAGTCCGATCCGCGTCTTCAAATCGAAGATTCGACGTGTACCGAGACGGATGTACTGTGATTCTGTCACGATAAATGTCACCATTTTGTTCATGGTGTGTGAGTTTGGAGAGTGGAGTGTCAGATTTCTGATTGTCTTTGCCCTATAACAATGATTAATAACAAAGAAGTAATACTCCGCGGTATTTCCTTTGGGATAGATCCTAAAACTTCGTTTATTACCTAATGCGTATTAATAGTGATACTTTTAGTCATGTAAACGAAAAACAATCATCTGTTCAACTAGAGTAGCTCACGTTTTATGCTGAAGGAGTAATGCTACCTAATGGGAACTTAAACAATAAAATGACTGTTCTGTAATATTGAGGAAATGTACATAGACTATAGGTCAATAAAATAATAAGGTCAAATAATAGGTCAATAAAATAATGATAAAATACTTGGAGCAATGATGAGAAATGAGAGCTTATAAAAATTAAATCTCGTTTATCATTAGTAAATACACATGGCTTGTTTTGAATATACATCTTAAATATATCTATTTATATTCTTAATAATTATTTATTGAGAACTATTTTTCCACTTTACAACATTACTTTTATAGTTAATTACCAGAATATAGAGGAATATTGTAATTAATTGTATCAAAGTTTTCTAGATTTGTGATTTTAAGTTTTCTGAATGAAAATACAAACTAATGACATATGATATCATATTGGCAGAAATCCATATGCATTGGCAGTGTGATTTATAATGCCTAAAATAATTAAGATACCATTAAGTGAAAATAAGAAGAAAAAAAAAAGCGAGATTTCTTTCAGTATCAGGAAGAAGATATATTTAAAACAAAACTGCGGTGATTTATTTGAGACCGAAGGCTATTTGTGGGAAACGAGAAAGAAAAACGAAAATCCTCGGCTCAGAGGGTAAATCTCTTTATCTACTGAAGATACACCATACTGAATAATTGGAAGATTTCCAGAGGGATTAATTACTTTTATTTCCAACGAGCGCTTCCATTACCATTATATTTGTTTAAAAAACAAGTTTTTGTTTATGGCAAATAAAGTAACACTAGTTAGAGCTTATAGGTTTGACATATAAGGACTTAACATCGGTTAATGGTAAGAAGTATATGTAGGGCACAGTGGTCCGTAACCAAAACATTTATGTAACATAAAACATGAGCCACGAAACAGCGTTGGCGCGGTTGCATTTATTTCACGCTCGTCTGATTCGTTTTAAGAACACAACGTAGAAAGATTGCAGTGGTTTCTCCGGAATCTAAAAAAGTTTCGCTCACTTGAGTTTGACGTTTCACTTTTTAAACATCGCTGCCATCTCGATAGACGCTATTTATCTAATTTAACATATTAAATCGAATTTAAAGTTTTGTTGGCATGTATAAGTAAAAATTTAAAGTAATTAATACTATTAAGAAAAATTTAAAGTAATTAAGAGTTCCAATAACCAATGACACGAAAATTTAATTTCTAAAAGTAATACATTTTACTGATGTATTTTTACAAATAATTGTAATGTATTAAGGTAAGATTGTATCAAATACCTTTTTATTTGCTAGATAAAATATAGTAAGAATATATAAATACAAATATTGACGACCAACTACAGGTAAACCAGTTAAGTTGGTTCTGTTTAAGACATCTTAATAATCTTCTAGTGCCGATCCAACTCCTTTCTATAACTACCCACTCCTGATGAATTAACCACCTATTCAGGCAAGCTTTCCATTTTTCTATTACTCTATTATAAAAAAAAAAATTCCACTTCCTGATTAATATTTGTATAACTTGTAACCATGACCCCTATTCCCGTTACGAATCTACTTAAAAGCTTAGTTAAAAAACCCAAATATCATTTATTCTAAACCTTTAACTTTAAACATCAATTGGAAAATATTGACTAACCCCCCTCAGACAAACATTATAAGTTTGTTCATTTATTTATCCTCGAACAAAGTGCATTACTTTTATAGTTAACTATTTCGTATTAATGATTTCAAAAATACTAAACTAGCTCAGTTAAGGGGCTCGTTTATTTTGAATACTTGACGAGATTGAAAGAGATTTTTCAAAAACGCAACAAAACGGTCGTAATGATGTCTTAAGGCTTTCGGCTCCTCAGCCATTAACTGCGTCAAACAATGTTCACTTTTTCACGCAATATATCGAAATGTATCACCCCACTAAAAGTTTAATGATTAAAAATGTTTCTTTTGTCTACAGGTAATGGGAATTCTGACATTTTTATGTTCCTCCGTGGGGATTAAAAATGTTATGAGGTATCTTGATTGAAGAAGGAAGCGTATAAAACTCTCTCTCGCGCAGTTTAGGAGATTGCGCACTGTTGCAACACATGTGATGTGTAATTAACTCATAAAAAGACTTCTAAAATCGATCTTGAAAATCCCAGTGGGTTGTATTTTATTACTCGTTAACGATTTGGCTTATTTTAAACAAAAATTCTGTTAAAGGTTATTGATATTATACAAAGATTAAAAATAAGCAGTTAAATGTTAACTATTGGTGACGTTTGAAATTGAATATTGATGGTATAATGTGCAATGTTCTTCAGAAAGGACGTAGCGTACTGCAGGTAAAACACACCTTTACGACAGTGTAGAGGTTTATTTTCCTTTTGGTAGCACAGTCGGAATTAGCCCCAGAAAATTCTGAGTTGGCGCAAAAAAAAAGTTTAAACATTCCAGAAGAAAAAAAATTTTATGTACAAAAGCGCTTCCGGAAAGTCTTTGGCCTGTATGTTTTATCATTTACAAATTCTATGAAAAATAAATTTGAAGAAGTTTTATACAATAGAGGGTGCTTAAAATACAAAAAATAATAATTGGAGTAGGTCGAATGATCTTTTTTTTTCTTAAGAAATGAACATCAACTGAAATATTCCTTTTTGTTTTTCCCCTTTACCAACACAGTTAAATATCCAAATATTTTACCACATCTGTTATTTACTTTCCATCCACTTAAAGCCAAATTTTTCACTTAAAGTTAAGAAAACACAGTTAGTATAATAATTGTACATATTAAACACGGAACCCGTCGCGACGGGTTACGACGCGTCGTAAGTAACAATTGATCATTCTGTTGTCATATACAAAGTAAACAGTTATCATTGTTATCTTAAACTATTTATCTCGAATTTTTTTTTTTGTCATTTAGTCCTTTTTAAACTTACTCTAGTTTTCTTGGGAACAATATGTAAAAGAATTTTTATATACTTATGAAAACAAGAATAGACTTTAATTCTGAAAAATACAGCTATTAAATTGGAGAAAGGATATAATAGCCATTACCATTACGAACACCAAGTTCTGTAGAAAGATGATTAATATGGATTAGTTCAGTACAGTAACTTGAAAGTTTGTAGAACTATTGCAAGTAATGTATTTCAGAAAGTGTCAGGGGTTTCCGTGTGTATGTGTGATAATCCAACTATTGTTACTTATATATACAAATAATTAACTTTGAGAATTAAAATTTTTGAATTAATGAAATATGCATTTAACAAATGTGTGCTCTAAGGAGTCTAAAATTTTGTAGAATTACAATTTTGCAAGAACTATGAAAAACGTTATTCGACGGAAATTACGGATTTGTTATTTAACTACTGAAATGTCATTTATGCATAAAATTCATAGATTGATCGAAAGAATTGTACTTTATTCAATTTACATTCAAAGAGATGGCTGTATGTTGAAAATGTAAGCATATGTATAATGTACTCATTTATATATTTTTTAATTCAAATATCCTTACTGAAGAATTATCTTATTGGCAATTAGTTGTTAATATGTGCATTTGATGAAGATAGTTGAAACGTGAGTTACATTTTATTTGAATATAAATCACGCACAAAATACAAATATTGTATTTTAAAAAGGTCTTCTTTTTTGGTTTTCTCTTATATTGAAGTGCGATTATCCAAGACCCACAAATACCAAAGTATTTTTTCAAGAAACAAAGAATTAAATAATTTTCATTCATAAACATATTTTAACACTGATTTCTTTTCAATCTAAGGAAAGTATATGAAGTTTCGTGTCATATATGCTGAATATTCATTGAACGTACCATAACATATAGTACGTATACCATACGTACTATATGTTAATTTCAAAAATATGTTGTTAAACTTAAGAATACGGGGGTATTCGCCAAAACACAAAAGGTATGGTTAACAATTTCTAAAACCCAGTGAGTTGAATCTTATACTATTCGTAACTAATCATAGGCCATAAATAAACATGCGCGCAAAATTTACACTGTGTGCAAGTATTGCACGGGGTTTAAAAATGAGCTAAAACCATTTTTGGCGACGACAGTGATTTAGATGTTTTGGCGGAGTGGCCTCTTATTCTTAAGTTTAACCCAAAATGGTACGTGCTGAAAAGTTGAGAATGAATGTAAGCGCGAATCCCTATACATCAAAGGAACTGTAGATGCCTGTAACTTCTTTGGGGAAGTATTCAAGAAATTAATTTATACTAAAGTTTAATATATGCGTTTGGGGGGTCATTTTGAATGAAGAAAAGTTCAACTGTAGTGCGAAGGAGCTTTTAGAGTATGGAAAAGCAACCGAAAGGGTTTGGAATGTGTTTACAAAATGAGACTTGGATTTGAATTTTATAAATGCATAAGACGATAAACCCAGTAAGGGTGAAATTGAAGAAATAATAAGGATTTTTAGCTTATTAGATAGAATTTTCAAATTATTGATAAAACCTTTTGGACTTTTATCTTCTAAATAAATAGGCTTACAACTATAAATGGATTAGGGGATAGCTTATAAATTTTTTAAGCCGAGAAAACGAATAAAATTTATATTCCAACTTTATTTATAAGGAAATGATAGTTGTAAATGTAAATTTGAATGAAGTTTTTTTTTGAATGAACTCAAATTTGACGAAAGTTTCGTTTTATGATTAGATTAAATGTATTGCCAACAACCAAGATAAAAATTCAAGATATATATCTAGCAAAATAATTTGTCATTTCATAAATTTTGTGAAAACTTTTACTAAAATATTTCATTCAAAAATAGCATCATAATAACAAGATTTTTATCAAATTTAGATAACCAATTCTACGAATGTATGAGCGTAATTTATTCAGATAAAAAAAAAAACAATAATTTTTTTTATATAAATGGTTATATGGATTTAGCGTCACCAAAACATATTGAAAATAAACATTTAATTAACAGAAACATATTCTATTGATACTCTGGTGTTTCTTACATAAGACTATGCCAAGATTTTCACATATACAGGTGATTACAAATTATTGGTCATTGTTTAGCTAATAACCTACACATTATAATCCATTATTTTTGTATACTTTAACTACTTTGTTTGTTTGTTCTAAAGTGGAGTGACCTGTTTAAAACCCTCGCAAAGTATTTGGGAAAAAATAATGTTTTATTCTACTAATAAGCTTACTATCAGCTATCAAAAATTACCACCCTGCATAATTTGTAATAAATATAATAATATAAAACTTACTAATGCTCAAAATTTGTTCTGACATTATCTGTTCATAAATTATTTAACACAAAAAACAGTTTAATATATGTTTTTATTTTACGATAAGGGTAAAAATAAAATTTTAAAAACATCAAAATCTCTATTTTATTGGAAACGTTCCACTCATCTGTCAAAAGAACACATTTATCTGTCTCTTTTATTAGTAAAAACTCAAATCATTCTGATTTACCTCGAGTTATGAATTGAAATACGAAAAAGAGTTTGAAAAATTCAGTAGAAATAAATCGGAAAAATCAGAATACCTCAAGCAAAATAAAACCTTCTCTTTGTAATGACTTTATTATATCGACACGTGAGTCTTTTGAACTCCGTAAAAATATTCAGCTGGATGGTAAAAAAAGTTTGCTGGGAATTGCGTATTTTTATTGAACTCATGATTGTTGCATTCTCATAAGCCCATAAAATACCCGAGTTCTTAAAATAGCCCCCGGGATATTTTTCTCTGCAAAGATAGAAACGACTGACAGAAAAGTATATTACTTTCGGAGAGAATTAACTTTTGTAGAGTTTGTAGTGTATCCCTTTTTCTTTTTAACCTTTTGGTTAATGGGGAATTTTAAAAATTGTCTCTGAACTAGGATTTTTGGAAGAATTTTGTGCATTGAATATATTAAGTATATAAAACAACGTAATACAAACATTAAAATTCAGAATACTTAACTCTACAACATCAGCTGAAATATTTAAATATTTAAATTTAAATTCAATATTAATTAAAAATGAGCAATGTTTTAGTGTAAACTAAGACATTGTATTGTACTAAAGTAACCAAATAATTACACGTTCCTTTTTTATATCACTTACATTTAAATATATAATATTATAAAACGGTTTGGCCATTTTTTCCTATATTTATTCCTATATATTTATTTCTATATATTCCTATATATTTATTTCTATATATTCCTATATATTTATTTCTATATATTTATTTCTATATATTCCTATATATTTATTCCTATATATTAAAGCCTTTAAACAACTATTTAAAAGCACACCAATTCGTATGCAACATTTAAATTACTTTTTGTTTCATAAACTTAGTTAATTTGTTTTCATAGAAACGGTTTAGTTATATAAATGAATTATTTTAGAATCTACCATCACGATTTAAAAAATGATATTTAAAGATATTAATGCTACTTAATTCTTGTTTCATACAACATTCTCTTTTAGAAATGTTAAATATTTGGTAACAGTCTTAGAGTGTGATATATACATGGTGATTACAGTTTTCTTTGCATTCTTTAGAATTTAAATGAATTTATAATACAATAATAACAAGTTAACATATTTGAATAAAAATACATATTTGAATAAAAATACATATTTGAATAAAAATACATATTTGAATAAAAATACATATTTGAATAAAAATACATATTTGAATAAAAATACATATTTGAATAAAAATACATATTTGAATAAAAATACATATTTGAATAAAAATACATATTTGAATAAAAATACATATTATTTTAAATAAACATATTATTATATAATCTATAACTTTTTAATATTATATATTATTTGGCAAATTATTTTACCGACCAGTTGCAATTTTCGAATTGCAAATTACTTTTTAAACAATTTTGAAAAATAACATAAAATACGAAATTTGTTTTAAGATTTTTAATTCTTACTACTCTTATATATGAAGAATTAGTTATATTTCTTCCTATATAAGAACTAGCTTATTTGATTTAATATTTAATGAATAATCGGATAAAGCAAATACAAATATATTAACGACCAGCAACAGGCTCAAGGCTCAACAAGGTTGTTCCAGTTAATATCTCCTAACTATTCTCCAATAAATATTTAACTTCTTCTTAAAATCCATTACTCTTGTACATTTAACAATATTAACTGGAAACTCTATTATAGAAACAGTACGTTCTCCTGTCCCTAGTAAATTGTGGTTTGTTTAATTTAAACCCATTACCTCTGGTTCTATCACTCATATTAAAATCATATCCTCTACATCCCTTGTTTAATAAATTTGAATAGTCGAATATCAAATCTCCTTAAAACCCCACTTCCAGAATATACATATTTAAATTTCTTAATCTATATACATAACTCATGCCTGAAAAACCACCTTAAATAATTTTAGTTGCCCTGTGTTGAACTTTCTCCAACAAATCAATGTTCAATGTGTTTTTAAAGATATGGTGACCAAAACTGTGCAGCATACTCAAGACGTGGCCTTACCAAAACTCTATACAATGGCAAGATTATATCTTTAGATTTTGATGAAACCCTTTTTCTGATGTGCCTAAACATTCTGTTAACTTTTTGCTAACCACTGACTCATTTTAAAATCCTCATATACTAATACCACCTCATTTCCAAGTTTAAATGAAACATTTTGCACATAATTTCCAAATGGAATTTAAAATAAATTTAAAATACATGGTAGTAACAAATTGTTGGGTGATGCTCATTATTTGTCTGTCTTACTATTCTTTATTTCTAAAAAGTAATTTGCACTTCGAAAATTGCAACTGGTCGGTAAAATAATTTGTCAAATCTTATATATAAAGCTGAAATCTCCAAAATCTGTCCGGATGTTGGTTTGTTTGTTTGTCAGTACAAAATAGGCTCCGTAACTACAAAACGCAGAGCTTTGAAATTCACAGAATAGTTAGTTCAAAAAATAAGAATTTTAACGTGACTATTTTCGAGTTTCTACGATGTTTCATTCGAAAGTTATGACAATTTTTAGCGTACGTCAGCAAAGTTTCACGAAGTGGCAACAGTAAAATCAGTTAAAATCAACGGAGAAAAGCGAAAATATCAAGGATAGTGAAGACCATATATATATATACAGTGTTCATTCTAGGCGTTTTTTGAAGGGCGGTCCGCCCTGCTTGCCCTATTTTCTTCTTCATAGCGCCCTCATGCCCTTTTTTTAAAAAATGCCGCCCTCTTTTAAAAAAATTCCGCCCCTCTTGTACTTTTTAGTCAAGCACAAGCGCCCTTGCTTCCCTAGATGTCTTTAAAAAAAGGCATCGATTAAAAAAAATGTGTGTGTAAATTGGAATTAAGTGAATTATGACAGTAGAAAAACAAACTCCTTTTAACTACGCGTGTCGTGCAATCTCGATGATCCTGTGGTTATTTCGAGCACGGGGCATTACACAAATCCTATTGGTTGCCTGTACCTGCATATGAAATGGTATGTTTTTTTTTTTAAAGTGAAGCTGGTTTGGTTACAATATTAGGCCTTTTATTCCCATATTTTAGATTTAAGTCGCCTTTTCATCAGTTTTGTAAGGGGTCTGATTAAGGCTACTTACAGATTTGGTTTTTAGCGAAAACATTAATTTTTAAGTGTCAAATTTTGAATTTTAAATAGTATCTTCATAGAGAGATATCAATTTTGAACGGGTCTTTCTTTCAAAATAAGCCCCGAATCGTCACCAATAGCCCAATATGCAGCTCTAGCGCAATACCAATCAACAAATGGGAACTTTTTTTGTTTGGTCGCGGGTCCGATATATGAACGAGTGGCCACGCCCATCTTAAACTTTTTTTTTAAAAGTGCCCTTTTAAAAACAAGAAGTGCTTTTTCAAAAACGGGGTGCCCTTTTACAGCCAACAGCGCCCTGCCCTTTTTTATTTCTAGAGTGAACACTGTATATATATATATATATATATATATATATATATATATATATATATATATATATATATATATATATATATATATATATATATATATATATATATATATATAAGGTGTGCTCGTGTTTCGCGTTTTGAAAGGGGCAAGGAAAGAATTCTTTTGACGTCATTTTAGCTCCGCCTTACTATGAGTTTTTGATCATTCTCATTGGCTGTATGTTTCAAGAATTGCTACTTAGGTTTTTGAAGCAAATTTTAACTGTTTTCTTTTAAATAAATTTATGATTAGTTAAAAACAAGAATTCTTGTTAAATTAAGTACTCCTTGACAATAGCGACAATTACTCTTAAAACGACTGTCGAGAGCATTAGACACGCCCACAGACGGTTGAAGGCGGAGGAAGGCGTCACTATGACGTCAAAAGAATCCTTTTCCCCGCCCTCCATCAGCAAGAGCGAGTACCAGCACACTTTTTATATATAGTCTCCACTATCTTTGCGAAAATATAATATAAAATAATTATGAATCAATTAGAATGCCGATCTTTACACGAAATACTCCATAATTACACAACGTAGTTTTATGAAATTTACAGAAAAGTTTACTTGAACAATTAGACGTTTTTTGTGATAATGTTTAAGTTTGTACGATGTTCCATTCGTTTATTATAACTATTTTAATGTATTGTATTGACTTAACATTGATGATGATATCGTTTGCGATTTTAAAGAATTTTCTTTTCGTTTTTTACAGTATAAAAATGACGTCATAAGTTTGGTTTGATTTAATAATTACTGAAAATATCCGCACATTGGGCAGTTTGCTACAATACGGATTATCGCAAAAATTAAAATAACTAGAATTTTACCTTATGGAAATGGTTTACAGTTGTTTTGTGTCTTTTGTTTTGTTTGTATGCAGGTTAATTGTAACTACATTTGATTGTCTAAGATCGAACTTTTAGAACAATACTTTCATAATGCGAGTAATTTGTGTATTAGCGAATTATTAAAAGAATAAAATTCCGCAGATACCAACTGCTAATTGAGATTTTTTTAATTTTATGTGCAAAGTAATATTTTCTTTTAAAACATTAAATGGCGAACATTAAGAATGAAATTTAGAATTATTTAACGTACATGGTGAGTTTATAATATTTAACCGTTTGCTAAATAATTATGTCGCCAAGTTATAATTGTTTATTCTTTGGATAAAGTGCGTTTTGGCTTTAATTTACTGTGGAAACTTACTAAGTATTTTTATGACAGGTATTTTTTGATGCAAATGCAATAACAATAGTATCACAAAATCAAAATTTTATAATTTTTTTTAATAAAATGTGTAAATACAGAATTTTTATTACAATGTTCCGGAAATAAAAATAATTACTCAAAATTGAAATAGGTGGCTATTCTTCTCTAATAATAATATTCTTTGGAATTCTTTAACACGTGGGTATTTGCACGTAGCAGAAGAAAAATGTGTAGTATTTTAAAACATACAATTATTTTTTGTATTTATGCCAGGAAGTTAAGATTCTTTTATTAAGATTTTGATGCAGTTTATTTGCAAAAAACGTTTAGGTTTATTCTGCCTGCAATGTACATTTTTATGTTTTGTATTCCAAAGGTCAAAAATGCAAACTACTAATTAGATACACAAGTTGCTGGTCGAAAAAATTGCAAAGAAGTAGCCAAAACGATACATTGGAACAGGCATTTGGAAATAGTCAAATCAAAATTGCAATACTGGGAAACGGGAAATTCTGATTGCTTTGAAAGTTAAATCATTGAAGTTCAAGCTCAAATTTCCTAATTTGGCCATCTTTACAAACTTCTGTTTTCGGATTTTGTTGTATTTTTCACTTCCATACGGCTTAAGAACATTTCAATTTCGTAATTGATTTAGAAGTTTCATTAAAAATCACGCTTGAAGGTAATGCTTTAAAACTACAATTCAATGAAATTCTTTTTGAAGATATTTTTTTTTAAATAATAGAAAAATTACGATTAAAGCGTTTTGTTTATAATTTAATTTAATAATTTTTTATTTGATTAAAATAATTCGTAGTTCTACGTAAAAACTTATTCTTATATAAAAAAACCCTATTATAATACACATTATCCTTCAATAATGATGACAACAATAATTTAAATTTCATCAATTAAAGTAAGCATTGAAAACTAAAATATTATAGTAATTTCCTGATTAAATGTTGACATTCGTGTTAAAAAAAATCGTTTAGGTACAGACCGCGCTGTATTGGGCCCTACTCGGTACAAAGTTCAGAGAGTGAGAGGATAAATGATCTACATAGTTGAAAGGGTTTACTTTCGCTTACACGATGGTATGCAATTTATCCATTAAGGGTGATTCCATGTTGAGTTATGGAAGCCGGAAGCGTATACTGGTACACTCCTCCCCATATGGTACAAATGTAAGAGGGGGAATGGGTTAAAAATCAGCATGTTCGAAACGTTTGTCTTTCGTTTACACGATAGTATATTATTTATACTCATAGGCTGATACCACTTGGAGTTAATGATTTTACAAATTTCGTTTTTTATTATGGGATTTCATGCAACTATGTATATTCGTACAGAAATAAAATTCCTATAAATTCCTAAAAATATTTTTGTGCAGGAATATTTAATTTTTAAAACTTCATTCCTTATGACAGATAATCTAGAAATTATTGGATTTTTATCGGTGTATTAGCAACCAAATAGTATAGAGATATTTTTACTTCTTTAACTTATAATTTATTAAAAATAAAGATATTTTAAATTTTAATTTATGAAAGAAACGTTATTTTTTTAGTAGAAATTCTTAACTGGTATATGCGATAATCCCTGGAGGAGGGGAAATGCATATATTTCTTTCATTTGTCGTTATTTTATTTATCCTCGTGCGAAGAACGGGTAATTTTGCTAGTAATATATAATATTAAAAAGTTATAGATTATAAAATAATATGTTTATTTAAAATAATATGTTTATTTAAAATAATATGTTTATTTAAAATAATATGTTTATTTAAAATAATATGTTTATTTAAAATAATATGTTTATTTAAAATAATATGTTTATTTAAAATAATATGTTTATTTAAAATAATATGTTTATTTAAAATAATATGTTTATTTAAAATAATATGTTTATTTAAAATAATATGTTTTTTTATTCAAATATGTTAACTTTTTATTATTGTATTATAAATTCATTTAAATTCTAAAGAATGCAAAGAAAACTGTAATCACCAAGTATCCATCACACTCTAAGACTGTTACCAAACTATTTAACATTTCTAAAAATTCTAAGAACCCGTTGTATGAAACAAGAATTAAAGTAGCATTAATTATATCTTTAAATATCATTTTTTAAATCGTGATGGTAGATTCTAAAATAAGTCATTTATATAACTAAACCGTTTCTATGAAAACAAATTCACTAAGTTTATGAAACAAAAAGTAATTTAAATGTTGCATTACGATTTGGTGTGCTTCTAAATAGTTGTTTAAAGGCTTTAAATATAGGAATAAATATATAAAAATATTCTATATTTGTCTTTAGCTGTATTGACGTAATAAGTTATTATTTTTTTACAACAAATTTGTGTATACTTTAGACAAGTCTCTTAGATTTAGTAGTAAAAAACAGAGTAGGTAAAGCATATAAGAAATACTGATTTATTTTTGCGCATTTTTTTTCCTCAACGCAAATAGAATGGTTTAATATGTGCAGATAACCAAACAATAACCATTGGTCAACAATTTCTAACCACCTTGAACAATTTAATAAATATAAAAAGCGATGAAAAAAAATATAAATTTTATAATTCATTTAAGAGACTACTTTTAATATCTGTGTAGGTGTTTTACCAAAGAAATGAACACAAGAGGGTAGACATAACATTATTGAAATATATTTAAACTTTAGGTTCAAGCTAAGATAATATTTAAAACGGAACATTTAAGTGGGTGCCTACGATATTAACCCACTGGGACGACACACAACCGATCACATAAAGATTGTAAACATGAATGAATAGCGGTGTTGCCACCACTAAGTTACAAGTTTATATGCATGGGTTGTTCTATTACAAACAAGCAGGGGTGATGGGAAAATGGACATTGATATCCTACAATCTGTCACAAATAAAACTTGATAACGAGGCCCTTTTAAAGCGTAACTTCCCATTAAATGCAAGTATCAAGTTTTCTTAAAGTACACCCTTTATTGGATCGGAAATATCAAGAATCGTTTCATGCCGAAGTCAAAACGAGTCACGGAGGGACCAAAGTGGCGTAGTTAAGGTAAAACTGGATACAAAGCAAACTGACCCAATGTTCCTTTATTAGAAGAATCAATATTTGTTCAAGCTACTTATGATTTCTTTAAGAGTCGTAAAATCGTGAGGTCCAAGGAAAATATGTAACACACGAATTGTTAAGTTATATCATGGTCTCTATTTGGGTTTGTAAATTGACTTAGTCTGAAATACTTGTGAGCCTTTTGTTGCTTTATCGTAATATAAAAGATAAAAATATTTTTACTCCTAATAAAAACGTACTTTTGGTAAATTTAAATTTGTAGACAATAATTTCTCTACTGAGAAGTATCTGGGTATTTACAACCTTAATTATAAAATTTAGTCAATGTTTATTTAATATATAATATTTAAAAGTACTTATTTAAAAAAAATTGTTTTGGAAATAAAATATTACGATACGTTTAACAATTTCTTATTGAATATTTTTTTTAATCTGTGGCAACAAATAAATTAATTTAGCGTTTAATATTAAAAAAATTAAATAATAGAGTATTTTAAACCAGTTTAAGAGAATAAAACTGTGAAAGAACTTAATCTAATTACGTAAAAGTTAAATACAAAATACTAACACATTGGTTGAAATTTAAAAATTAATTCAGATCTGTACCAGTTAAATAAAAAGTGGTCTATTATAAAAAAAATGTTCTTAGTTTCAGGTTTTCTTGGCAAGTAAAATAATTTTCAATAAAACAAACGAAAACGCAAAAAAAAAGTTCATTTTGTTCGTGATATGATAACAGTTGTTAATTGAGTTATGGAATTAATTCTAATATTTCATTGCAAAAATTCAGACAAGCAGGCGATACATATATTATTTTTAAAAAAATTTCTGTGGCAAAACCAGCATTTTACAAACAAATATTAAAAATAACCTATCCCACTGGACGAGAAGAAGAATTAAAATTTAATTAGGAATCTGAAGAAGACCCGTACTTTGTACCGGAAAGAAGGGATAAGAAGGCAGATATTTGAATTTTTTAAAAACTTTTCCCTATCGACATCACTTGTCACCCTTTGCATTTTTTTCACTGTAAACAAAATTATACGAAAAAATAAAAATATGAACACTGGTGAGTTATGTTTTAAATCGTCTTACGAACACCAAACATTATCGTATTTATAATTATTAACTTGTTAGAGAATATTTAAGATTAAAATAAAACCTGTGAGCATTTTTTTCATGGGTGAAGGCACATTATTTATACAGGGTGGTCACAAATTGTTGGACGACTGTTTGGCTGTTTGTTATTCTACATAATAAACCACAATTGCTTGTCTGGCTTTAACTACTTTGTTTATTGTTACTAAAGCTAAGCGATTTGTTTAAAATATAAATGAAAAATAAGGCCAAAAATAATGTTTTATTATGCCAATACAGTCAAATGTAATAATACAGCCAAGATAAAAAATTTGTGACCAACCTGTATAATGATTGACATATTGTAGTTATATATTGGTATATATATATAAAGTCGTTGTATTATTGGTAGTATCTATATATATTGGTAGTTATAATTGTATTGGTAGTTATATTTCTATTGGTAGTATGGTAGATATAATTGTAAAATGATGCATTCCGTTAAAAACTATAAAAAGTACTTATAGCGGTGTTTAATTATTTTGATTAATGCAATTTTTCGAAATTAAAAGTCTCGAACTAAAATGGCATCATGTTTACTATGTTAAATTGACAATACTGTTTTTATATGAGTAGCATTCATAAAACAACAGGTTATATCCAAAAATTCGAAAACTGATATTTTGGTATCAATAGATACTTTATAACTTTGGCCTTAATTTTAAAATATAACAAAGGAGCAAAAATCGTTATTTACTGAAAAAAGAAATCCTCAAATGCAAAAGTAGCTTTTCGGGAAAGTAAACGCAAATGTCAGTGATATTTTGATTTCTGATTAAATGGAATGTGGATATAGCAGGTTTTGTTTCTTGAACAAAAACAAAATGTCGACCCGTACTGTTGTAAAACCACCCAGTTACAAAACAAGCTATGTGAAAATTAAAATTTAAATTATAACTTATTAAGTTACCTGAGTACTTACACATTTTTGTGATTTTTTGTGTGTATTTTTTTTTCATTTTTACAGAAAGAATTATTACTGTATTAACAGCAGTTGTTTAAACAGCTTTTCGCGATTCACACAAAAAAGTCAAAAGTGTAAATAACTGCTTTTGCACCTGGGGTACTCATATCAATCTTTAAAAATCTGGTTCCACTATTTTTCACCAGATGGCGGAACAATCGTCACTGTGATTGGACGATGAAAGAACGGGAGGAGGGATTTCATCCCATACGCGGATGATCCGAAATTCATCTCCATCCTCCTCTCTCGTCAGAGAACTTTCTTCTCTCTTCTTCTCCACTATTTGGGAAAGTTTGTCTTCTCTTCGAGCGTTGCATAGAGAAATAGAAATTCTTCATCAACAGGTAAGGCTTTATTTAAAAAATGATTATGGTTTTAAAATGTTTATTTTGATATGTGTATGATAATTAAAAATATATAGATATATATCTTGTGTACTACAAATTGAAGATTGGAGTATTTGAAAGTAGAGTTTTGTGGGTCTCAAGTCACGGCAGAAGTATGGGAAATTATGCAGTTAGTGAAGTTTTTTTTAAAAAATTACTTTAATTTAAACGTATGCGAAAACAGAGTTTTTATTTATTATAAACGCAATTAAATAAATAAATTTTTGAAATTTTTCGATAATTTTGCTTTTTTTTGTGAATACTTTTTTTTTCCATTTCAAATCGTTTTGTCGTATTCTTCAAGTGTTCCTTAAAAAATATTTTTTATTTACTTTTCTTTTATACGTTTAATTTTTTTATTAGAAACGGGATATCTTTAATGTATCAATATTTTTATAAAACTTGGGTTTTTTCCAATTTTTTTTATTTTTACTAGAAAGATTTAAAACAAAAAAATATTTTTAATAAAATCTGTAATTTTTTAGGCGTGTACAAAAACCAGAAAAGCGGTGATTTTTACATTCCTTATAATTTTGGTATTTGTTTTATAAATATCTGCTGCAATTCTTCCAAACTAATTAATAACTAAGCAATCAGAATCCGTGTTGAGTTCTTTTTCAGTTCTAAGTAAAAAAAACATGTTTATATAGGTTAAATAAACTAATTTTTCATTTCGTACACGTGTAAAATGGTTTTATTTATTAGAATAAGTGTGATATAAGGAAATGCATTTCAATTAGATATAGCTTAACACATGTAGTGTTTTTAATTTTTAAGAATTAGGCAGATTAGATTGATTATAAGTATTTTTATGCCTTGCATAATTTTTAAATTTAATATTTTTGTTATACATTATAATGTAGTTAGGACAATTTAAATTTATTCATGGCAACATGCAAAAAATGTATTTATATTTTGCGAAAGGTCAGGAGTTTTATGCAAGTGAAAGTATATTTGGAATTTTTAGGTGATCTAGGCAAAAATCTCGCTCATTGATATTTATTGCAATGTATGTCGCTATATTTTTTTTAGCTTGTATCTTTAGATTTATTATATTGATGAATTATCAAAAAAATTACATGCATAATTGAGTATTTTTAGTTGCTCATTTAGTACTATTTTTCGTAATTTGAAAAAATATTTTTATAATGAGGTATTTCAATATTAATTCTTATTCAATTATTTTCTGATGTTCAAAATTGTATGTGGTATCATTCTCCATAATTTTTATTTAAATTTTGATTCATATAAACTTTAGTATGTTTGACGTGAAACATCATTCATTTCTGTCAATAAGGGAAAAAATCACACATAACCATGAGTTTTCCCACCTATTGACCCAACGAAAACATATGTAACACTGAAATCGTTTATATCTTTGTAACCATACTGCCCATGTGGCTTACTTTGGTATCGTTGCATTGTGTAGAGGAAAGAAGCAATTAATAATCTCGTATGTGTTGCGTGCACAGCTGACGTCTTTGTTGTACTACCCATAGCTCAATTGGTGCTACATTTAGCATCGCGGATGGAGTTCTCGGAGTCATAGATAGGAAGTACAATTGTCGATCCTAACAGGAGTGGTCGTGTTTGAGAGAGAGCTCTCTCTGTCATAGTAGATAGAATCATCGATCTCAGACCGGTTTTGAGAAGGAGTTATGAAGATTTAAAGGTGAAATTTGCTGCAGAAATTTAAGTGCCCCACGTTCGACACACAGAATCCAGAAATGACAGCAAGTCAGAGGGATGCCGACATCCCCCCTCTTTCATCCTCCCCACTAGCTGTAATGTAAGTTAAGCATGTAAGCTTTTGAAAATTTGATGTGTCGTTGGTTACTTTTAATTGTTTTTATAGTTTTAAGAACTGTGAAATATATACCAAATATTCAAAACATACATGCCACTATTTTATTCCAATTCATCTATCATAACTTTCCTGTGATACAAAATCTGTCCTACATATCGGTGAACAATATCTTTAAACCTAATGGGAATTAAGCATGTAAGCTTAATTCCCATTAGGTTTAAATGGGAAATGTGTAATGCTATAATGGGAAATGTGTTAAATATTTCCCTTAATATTTGACTGTTTGTGAACTTAGGGATAAGAGCGTAAGGGAAATACCTATATGTATTAAAATAAAAGTACATGCATATAATAACATATTTAGAGCTGTGCATTCAGAAGACGCTTTTGAATATAACCTTGGGCCTTAAAAAGTGCTACACCGAAACTTTACCTTCGGTCTAAAACAATCGCTCGAGCTCATTTTTTTTTTCAAGCCCAAGGCTGACCCAACTTTGTTCCCCTCAAAGAAAACAGGCCCCTCCGAAGGGAACTCATCAAAAGACGTGAGCATACAGGTCAGCCTGGGAAAAAAAACAAAAAACACTACAGCATTCCAGAGACTTAAGCACCATTAAACTAGTTCAAAGTTGTAACAGTAACAATTCCAAAATTACAAAGTTTAAAATACATAAGTTACGAGTTTGAAATACATAAGTTACGAGTTTGAAATACATAAGTTACGAGTTTAAAATACATAAGTTACGAGTTTGAAATACATAAGTTACGAGTTTGAAATATATAAGTTACGAGTTTGAAATTACAAAATACAAGTTTACAATTACATAAGTTAAAATTTATAATTACAAAAAGAGCACAAACGCCCCTCGCCACACTGGCGGGAAAATATTATAAAGTAACAAAATAAAATTAAAAAAAAATACATATATATATATATATATATATATATAAACATTTATGACAAGAGAACAATACGAAAGAACAAATACAAAACACAATATCGGGGTATAGATGAACTCAACGGGCAGCTGGATGGGTAATTTTAAGCAATTATGACAGTTTTAAAGGAGGTGTTGGATTAAAGGGAGTTACAAATTTGTTGAGAAATCTTTATACAATTCGTTATACGGTTTAAGGATTTTTTATTGTTAAGGACATTTTTAAACCATGCCGCGCAATTATCGTCTGAGGGCCTAGTAAGGTGTAGAAGTGATGTGAAGCGACAGTCGAAAACGTAATGATCGGGGTCTCCCACTGATTCTCCACAACGACAAAGGTCAGAATCGGAGACTTTAAAACGATGAAGATAACTTTTAAAGGGGCCGTGTCCCAGTAAAAATAAAATTAGGGATCTATTGGTGACTTGAAGGGCCGTGGAGGGATCGGCCATGAAGCGAAAAACTCTTCTACCTTTAGAAGAATTTATCCATTGTTCCCTCCAATCATCAAGGGTAAACTGTTTAAGGAAGTTTTTGAGGAGGGAGTATGGAAGAGGAATATTATGTTGCGGGCCAATGAAAGCCGCGGTTTTGGCAAACCCGTCCGCTAATTCATTGCCCAGGAAACAGGCGTGGGCCTTTATCCAGTTGAGTTTTATATTACTTTTATGTTCAATAATATTTTGTTTAACTTCAAAGAGAAAGTTTGACTTGTTGGAGATACCCTGAAGAGCCTCAAGGGATGATCTGCTGTCGCTGTAAACCGAGATTTTAAATTTGTTGTCTCTGGCCCAATCGACGGCCAAATTGATTGCGGCCAGCTCGGCCTGGAACACAGAATTATATGGGTGGAGTTTGAGAGTGATAATTTTGAAGATTTTATTGGCATGATTAAGGATACAGACCGAAAGCCCTACATTGCCGTTGATCTTCGATCCGTCGGTGTAGACATTAAAATCGGGGGTGAAGTTTATATCCTGGGAGGGGATGAGCAGTTTAAGATTTGGGGGGCAGGTGCCGAATGGACGTGCTGTATCGAACCTGTCAGGGGGCGGCAGCTGGGCGTTATTAATAATATTCTTTTTACCAGATAATAATATTCTTATACCCAGAAGTTAAATCTAGCGTGGGCGTATTTTAAGGTTAAGTGAATAGGGGGAACTCATAGTAAAACTAAGAGAGCATCATTTGGAGAGGATTTGTAGGCACCACTGATGTTGAGAAGAAATTTTCTTTGTAGGGAGGTGAGACGCGTTACTTGCTCACATGTCAAGCGGCCAGCCCAAACGCCAGCACTAAAGCAAATGATTTTTTCGATGACCGTTAGGTACCAGAATTTAAGGAGTGTTTTGTTGGCGCCCCAGTTGCCTCCTGAAACTCTATTAAAGCCTCTATTAAAGACTAGACATTTATTGCTGAGAAAAAGGATGTGATTGGACCAAGTTAAGTTGTCATCAATAATAAGGCCAAGGTGTCTAAGTTCTCTAACAATGGAGATAGTTACGTTATTAAGTTTAAAAATAGGATTCCGTTTAAGATTCTTATTTTTGTCCCCTTTAATCCTTTTCAAGTGAATTCCCTTTTTCCGGAAATAGAGAGCTTTTGTTTTCTGGGCTGCTATTTCTAGATCCATGGTTAGTAATTTATCTGAGATAAGTTTAAGGATTTGATTAACGTTGCACTCTATAATGTCCCGAGTTCTACCAAAGGCAACTACTGCTAAGTCATCAGCAAAAGCTTGCAGGTAGAAGTAGACTTATTAAGAAGTAAGATGGGGTTAAAGTAAAGCAGCCACAAGGCAGGAGCTATGACAGAACCCTGTGGAGCACCTTTAGAAATTTGTTTGGTAATTTTAGTGCCGCTCTCGGAACAGAAGATTGTTCGAGAGTGAAGATAAGAGGATATAAATGATTGAATATAAACTGGAGTATGAAGTCCATTCAACACCTGGAAGAGAGTGCTCCAATTCAGATTGTCAAAAGCCGCTTTGATATCAATTGAAATTAAAGTGGAAAAATTGTGTTCATTTTTAATTTCCTCGATCTTAGAAATTAAATGGGAAGATGCGAGTTCACAGCTTTTTAACTCCTGGAAGCCGTATTGGTAGGGATGGATTATGTTATTGATGGAAATCCAGTGATTGAGCCTGTTAACCAGTAGCCTCTCCAGCAGTTTACCAAGCGTGGAAAGCAGGCAGATAGGGCGGTATGAGGAACATGAGGAGGGGTCCCTTTCTGGTTTGCGAAGGAAGAAAACCCTTCCCTCTTTTAAACATGATGGGAAATGACCCATTGCGAGAGATTTATTGAAGAAACATAAGAGAAGGTTAGGGAAGGAATTAAAAATGTTTTTCCAAATGGTGTAATCAATGAGGTCTGGTCCTGGTGCTTTGCCTTGTTTAAGGTGTTTAAAAATAAATTGAAGTTCTTCAATAATAAGGGGAGTGAAATTTGGGTCAGACGGGAAAGTTGGTAAATTAAAGTTGGAATTCGAGTCGCCGAAGCAGTGATTCATAAGTTTATTTAGTTTTTGTTCGAAAGAGAGGTTAGGGTTATCTTCAAATTGTAGTTGTATGTCGTTGTTTCTCGATAATTTTTTAAAAGTAGTTTTGAATGTGATTCCAAATTTATCTTTGTGGTTGGTACAAAATTGCTTCCAGGAGTTGGTTTTTGTAGTGTTAACATTTCTTTTGAAGATGGCTCTCCTTTTTTTGAAAACAAGGTAAGCAGTTTCAATCTCATTCTTTGGAGCTTTAAGTTTTCTTAGAGATTTAAATTGCTCGAGCTCATTTGTAAGTTTCGGGTATTTGAAGAGGTCTTCATGTATCAAGCGACCCGGTCGGGTTCGCAATGCTAAGCCAAAAAAGAAGAAATAACGCCACCTCCCTAAAGCAGCCAACAAGAAACGAATGCCTGACTAAACTTAATATATTCTGCGCAACTCCTAATGTTAAACCGCGTTCGTAAAGCTTATTCCAGAACCCGATCTACGTTTCGTAAAAAACCAGTGGCGGATTTAACAGGCGGCAAATGGACAGTTGCCGCCTGGGCCCCCTTGTCTTGAACCCATTTGGGGCCCCCTCGACTCCCAAAATTAAAAAAGCGCCAGAAAAAAATAATCTGTATCCGTTGTACTACGAGGGCGGCGTGAAGAAGTTATAAACAGAAGACTTGATTAAAAGGCGTGCCAAAAGAATGGAAAGTGAGGTAATTGAGTTGTAATAACTCAGTTTCCATTTAAGCAAACGACTTCAAGTAATGTGGAAAACCATCTTCTGAACAACTATTTTTAGTGTGTCAGGTCGCTTTGTTAAGATGGCTTGAAGATAAGCTGATATTAGCAATACTAAATCACACTCTTCAATTTTGCGAAAGTATGGTTGCTTAAATTTTAATACGACGTCGCTCGATGCAATTGTACTCAAAGGAAAACGAGTAGGTTTAGGTACTTATTTTTAAGTACATTTTTATTTACAGTGTAAATTTAAATTTCCATGCCAGGAACTTTCGTCCGAATGACGTATGGAGAGTGTATGAGAAGAACGGTAAGAGTCCATTCGTAATGCGAGTTTACATAATGGGAGCTTTCGGAATGCGAAAAACACAATATCATGTCTCACAGAATTACACGTCAATCTGTTATTCTAAAGGTATTGACTATCATCGTTCTTTCCGTATTTAACCCTTTGGACTCCAGTGGAGACAAACAGTCACGAATATAACGACCTGTTCTTTTTTTTAATTAGACGAGAACTGCATGTTATTAAATATAAAAAAAAAACTTTTTTTCAATAGATTGTTCTTTTATGAAACTGTATTAAATGTATGAAATCCCAATATTTTCGAGATATATTATTAACCCTTTGCACTTTAAAAAGAGTGACGCTTTATAATCACACAAATCATGTTGTGTTATTTTCTTTCTATGTTCTTCAACATGAAAGAGAACAACATCCCTTTGAGTTTAAAATGTTATTCTCCTACAAACTTTCCTAGAAATTATATTTGGCATCTAGAAGTACCAATATATAAGCTGATGTTCAAAAACTTTTTTCATATTGAAATTCCTCAAATCCTCCCTCTTTTTGTTTTTGTTAAAAAACATTTTTGCAAAGTTATAAACTAATATATTTTGAAATATTGAGATTAAATATTCATTCAGCTACACACACAACTTTTTTCCACTTACATACTACCAATATCTATACTATAGAACAGGAACGGAATGTAATTGTTTCGTAAAAAGAACGTAAAATATAAGACATATTTCTGGAGTGTAAAGGGCAATCGAGAAATAGTACCTAATGCTAAATGAATATTTATATAAGTTGTATAACGCTCGAAGCAAACAATCAACACAGATACGCATAATCAGTGAAATAGAACTATTTTTATTATAAATCTAATTGTTTTGCTTATTAATATTTCGAACAGATGATACAAATCAAGTTACAAATAATGACTGCATTCAATGAACATTTTGGTTTTGGAATGATAGGCATGTTTTCCGCAAACAGCAATAGCGGCGAAAAGCTTGAGCGACGCTTTAAGAAAAAGTCATGACAAGGTGTCGTATCAGATATCAAAATCCTTTGTCATAATTAGGTGTCAAATCCGGTGTCAAAATCAGGTGTCAAGTCCGGTGTCAAAATCAGGTGTCAAGTCCGGTGTCAAAATCAGGTGTCAAGTCCGGTGTCAAAATCAGGTGTCAAGTTCGGTGTCAAAATCAGGTGTCAAGTCTGGTGCCAAAATCCAAATCAAATCAGGTGCCAAATTCAAAAGCCTAATCATCTTATCAGTTGCAAAAGTAATATTCAATATAAAAAAAGACACACACATACCAAACCACACATCATCAAATTTTGTGCTCCCAAAAATACAATATTTACAAACTTATTCACAAAAAACAAACAGGAGCACACAGTTCAAAGAAGCAGCTCTAGGCGCACTTAAAGACCTTTAGAGAGCGGCTGAACTTCTTTTTAAAACTCTTCCACTTTTTCTTTGCTTTGGAAGTAGATGCTGAAGGCTGCATCTGGTGTGGAGCCGATTCGACGAGCAATGGAGCAAGCGCTGGTTTTATCTGGGTGCAGTGATCCCCGAAATGTTCCTCAGCAACAAATGGGTGTGAAGTTGGCTCTAGTTTCATGTCGGCCACTTCTGTAATCGGTTCCGAATTTGAAGACGAACTTGGATCTGTATTAGCGATGTCTTCTTTTGTGGTGTTCGATGAACCATTCGGACACCTGTAGCCCGTAAAAGCAACCCTTTTGACTTTTCTGGGTGGCTTGACTGGAGGAACAGGTTTCGTATCAAGGGATGCCAAAGGCTGCATCTGGTGTGGAGCCGAATCAATGAGCAATGGAGGAAGCGCTGGTTTTATCTGGATGCAGTGATCCTTGAAAAGTTTCTCGGCAGCATGTGGGTGAGAAGTTGGCGCTGTTTTCACTTCGGCCACTTCTGTAATGGGTTCCAAAGAGCATTTGAAGACGATCGTGGATCTGTATTTGAGATGTCTTCTTTTCTCGTGCTCGGTGAATCTGCCGGATACCTGGGACACGAAAAAGGCAACGTTTTTGCCATTTCTGGGTGGCTTGACTGGAGGAACACGTTTCGGCCTTGTAACCTCTTCAAAAACCACCATCCGCGCTTTCTCGTGGAGCACCACAAAGAAAGTGTAAAACGCAGTGATAAGAAACAAGTTTACGTCTTGCGTGAATATCACTTTAAAGAAACCCATAATCGCAAGGATTCTAAAAACGAAAAGAACAAATCTGCCTGCCATTTTGACTTGTCAAATGTAAGGATACCAGACAGTTAAATGTAGTGAAATCAGAAATTTTCTACGGATCTCAACTTCTTTCTTGTGATTGCTTTGTTGCATTCTGGCATTGTTGTATTACGTTTCGTTTGTTGCGATTAGAATACAATGAAACAAATTGATATTCGATTGTAGCAGCAACAATTAAATTTGGTTATGTGAAAGAATTGGTTTAAGCAGAATTACATTGTTTCAAGATGATCGAGACTTTGTTGCAATGTGTATGATTTTTTTTAGCTACAAACCAGTAACATAATAAGTCGAAAAAATTAAATACAATTAATAATTTCAATTGCAAACATACCTTTTTTCCCGTGTATACTAATGTTTTCTGTTCAACTATATTGAATTTTTATTGATTTGTACATAATTTTTAATTCATAATAATTGCCTAAAACTTAGTTGAAGAACGTCAAATATCTCCAAATGTCCCTTTCTGAATACAAAGAGTTATAAACTTGGTAACATGAAAAAAAATAATCAATACATATGTATAAGAATGGAGTGTCTGTCTGTGGAATCGAACAAAACCCCTCATTTTGAGTTTTCTTCACGAATTAGGACACACTGATTCAGAAAAGCACATTAAAAATTTTTGAAATTGAATAAATTGTTTTAAAAAATTCCAGTTAATCGATATTTCCGTTTATCTAACAGTTGGATAACCGATTTTTTTTTTGCAGTTTTTGCCTAAGTGGATTTTTCTCTCTCCAACAAAAAGAATTTTCAAAATCAGACAATAATTTTTTAAGACTGTCCGGTTAATTGAGAGTTCTGGATAGTTAAATGCCGGATAACACCTATTTTTTTCCAAAAGGTGCCTTAGTGAAACATCCCCTGTCCAACAAAAGAGAAAATTGTCACGTAAACAAAGTATTTGCGCAACTAGTGGCATCACAAGTTTTCTTCGAATAATTCCTACATTTGCCTTAGCGTCTGATTTATTATCCAACGATCACCAAACAAAGAACAAAGTTATTCGTCCTACAAGTGCACCTAGCAATTTGATATTTTAAATTTTTTTTTAACGGAATATTACCATTATTCCCGTTCTACAACTCAATTCATTGAACCCCCCCCCCCCTTCTTGTAATTAATATATAGCGCTGAGATGTCGATTTCAACAAAAAGTGAACAATCATCGTTTTACCATCTTTATATGATGCGCTCCCAGATAAAGTAGATCAAGTCCATAAGTTATAGTTTTGAGATAATCAATGTAAAAGTCAATTAAGACTTAGTTGAATCTTAAAGGGATTTAGAGGTAATAATGTCTGTTAGAAAATAGCAATAGCAGGGACTTGGTTCACCATTAACAAGTATTAATCCGCAACAAAATTTTTTTTAAAAATAATTTTAGACTTGATCCACTTTAGATTTGAGCGCTTCATATCTAAAAATAACTTTATATAAAAATTGAAATTTAATAAAAAGAAAATTAGTAGAATACTTGAACACTGATATAGAAAATAGATGGCAAAAATCACACAAGAAGTCGATATTAACTCAGAAATATAAATCATAGAAAAAACCCTTTGAAATTATGGCTAAAAAAAGTTATGATATAAAAAAACAATAACCCAATTGCACTAGAGGGATCAACCCTGCACACTCTATTGCTAGCCTTCTCCCGGAAAACAGCTGCGCTTTCTTTTCTTAGATCGGTTAAAATTTCATATACACATAATTTTTTTTAAGGGGCGTGTGGGGGGCGGGCTTAGCGTTTTTTACTTTTCTAAAGTTTTTTTGGGGGATATACATTTAAAATATATGTTATTGTGTTTTATAAGATGATGTGTATAGCTTTAGTGAAATTTTGTGAAATTTTAACCATTCATTCAATCCAAATATATTCTTCTAAGATATTGTAACTTTAGATAAAAAGTTAAACGAACAGAATATATCATTCAAATATTGTGATTTTCATTACACACAAAAGAAAAAGTATTATATATAACGTACGCAATCAATTCCTTTGACATTTTGTATAGAACTCAAGATAATTAATGTTGTATTTATGCTTTAGCGCTGAATTTTCCCTTCACTTGAAGGTAATAAAATGAGTATTTTCAACACATTATTATAGCTTGTATTCATAACTAATGTAAGCGGTCTATTTTCAAAAATTATTATATCCAAGAATGGTGGAAAATCATATTCATATGACATATTCACATGAAACCCCAAAGAAATATGAATTTTTATTAGAAACTTCAATCATATATGAAACGAAATCATTGTAGAATGTGTTTACTGCGGGCCATATCCTATTTCAAAAGTATTTTCAAGATTTGAATATAATCATTTTCTCGGAATAGAAGTTAAAGGAAATGGAGCTGGATAAGTTCATTGTTATAGAGTATTATATGCATAATGCATTTGAATATTTTATTCAGGACGACATATCCTGCAGAGTGTGATGGAATAGATCATTGAAAATGTATTGGTTTTTTTATCAATTTTATTGATTTAAGGAATGCGATATTTACGTGCACTAGTATTTTGTATAATAAAACACCACCTTAGAAGTTCTGTAAGTTTATGTTTGTACCTTCCTATTTAATGTAATATGAATTTATATACGACGTACTGTAACGTTTGCAAATCGTGGATAAATGCTGTAAGTTTTTTTATATGAAAAGTGTATTATTCATTAACCATAATTCCTTGTACTTTGCACTGTTGTTTATATTGCATAATGTAATGTCAATATTTTACCTTAACAACGTTTTCGCAACTACGTAAATACGGTGTTATTTAACCTTAACAGCTGGTTATGGTAGAGAAGTGGTTTCCAAAGTTGCATAGGACATCCAAGTAAATTTTTTGTTACTCCGAAGATTTTGCAAATTTGCAAAGTAGAGAACGTTCAAAACTCTTAATTTGTTCACTATTACAACATTTTTACGAAATTACAAAGTGGTTAATTTTGAAACTTGAAAGAACTCATTATTGATGAGTTCCGCATATAAAAATTAACATTTTAAGAAATGAACAGAGTTGACGAACGCAGAGAAGGTAATCGGAAGGGCCTAAAAATATGATATTTAAAAAAAACTTGTCAGTTTCATAATGGGTATTGAAATATTAAATTAAAATGAATTTATGCATATAATGGATGAATAAACATTTTCAAACTTTGTAAATAAGCGAATTTCGTTTATATTCTCTGTGTCTTAATAATTCAGTAAAAATATTTATATTTTTTTATTTTTGTCAGACAAAATTCCAACGCTTCTAAGTGGGATACTAATAAAGTTTAACATTGTTAATTAATATCCTTTATAGTAAATCCCTTTATTGGTCAATTAATACCAAAATTTGGCATTAATTGACCAAGAAATAGTGCTTAATTAATGTCAAATTAACTTAAATGCAAAATCTTAAAAGCTAATGAAAATGTTAGTGTAGATAGAAAACCTTTTATTTTGTCCTTCTAAATACATTTTAACGCATTCTTTTTAACAATATATTTCTTGTTGACAACTTAGTTCTTAATTTTGCAGTCTAACTTCCAGAACTGCTTGAAAGTGTTTACGTGCTATTGAGATAATGCCAAATTTGTATTTGTATGGCGACAAAAACTCATTGACACCAAGGTTGTGTCTGAGAAATTTGAATAAGATGCTTTGAATACCTATGGTAGCGGTTTAACTTCATATTTTCAGAGCATGAAACTTTCTTTTCCAAAAATTTGGCAAAGACACCCCCGGCAGGTCGAGTTGTACCATTTGATGATACACTGTAAAACTGTAAAAAAAAAGTACTTAAAAGTTAGTACTTGAGCATACTCGTTCTTTTAGTACAATTGCATCGTAAATAAACCATGACTTACTGAAATTTAAGTAATCGTGCTTTTTTCAAAATGAGCAGTGTGATTTAATATTACTAATCTCAGCTTTTGTTCAAGCCATTTTAACAAAGCGACCTGACAAACTTACAAGATCCACATTATTTGATGTCGATTGCTTAAATGGAAACTGAGTTATTACAGCTCAATTACCTTACTTCCCATTTTTTTGGCACACCTTTTTAACATGTCTATTCTTTAAAACTTCTTCACGTTACTCTGGTAGTACAACGGATAAGGCATTAGGCTGCGATGCCTGAACATTTGGGTTCGATTTCTAGTAAATCTTCGTTGTAATTGTTGATATTTATTGAAGGTGATTTATGCATTCAGCTTATGTAGGCAATCAACTGCTCTTTTTACTCATTGTACTAATTTTTGAGTATATGTCATTTTCAAAAATGAAACATGTATTCGGAGCTATCATAAGCATCGAATGTTCTAAAATGAATACATTTTATTTATTTATTAGTACCTTTGAGTTATTCTGATTAATTTCGAGTATTTCTTAATGGTGTACTTAAAAAAACTTCATTATCACAATTAAATTTTAATGACTTTTTATATGGAATATATTTTTAATTCATTACACTTTCAAATTTTAATTTATTAGTCATCAGATTAATACAAAAATTAACAGAACAATATAAAAGTAAACTCTAAAGTCTTCCCACAAAAATTATCAACCTTAATTTTTTATACTCTACCCTGCAGTGCATTTCAAGTACACTAGTATTATAATTCAAGCCAATCACAGAAAATCTTAAAGTGGTTTATTCATCCGGAAAGTTAGTCCGATTTCGACAATTTCACAACCGATCGATTTCTATCATAGAAAGATACTTCAGTCCCCAACCAATGAGGCAATATAAAGTCAAGGCGACGAAGTCTTCACCCAATAAAACCTTTAAAAGTCCTTGTTTACCGAAGTGGGAAGCTGTAAAGGGGTCACTTCTCCCGTATAATTAGCACTTTTATTGATCACTTTAATCCAACTATCGATAAAAAACTGCGATGCTTGTTTAATGTTGTTTACTGCGCCGCCACATTTCAATTATAGGGTTGTTTAAAATAAAAGTCGGTGAAGCTTCAAGAGAAAAGCCCTTTTAGTTTTGTCCGTTATAGGAAGCGAATGCTTGGCCGGGTTCTGTTTTTTAAGAAATGTGTTGTGCTGGAATCAATTTCAGAAATTGTTTACATGAATAGTTAAGGAAATTTTATTTGTTTTTCTGGTAATAAGTGATATGAATTATAATTTAATCTTGGAGAAAATTATAAAAGTTTTCTAAGTAGGCTATGTTTGTAATTGAATTTAAAAAGCGTTTGTTCATCTCTATTGATTACAAATTAGGTAAATACATTTGTTTTGTTTGTTGAATAATAATAATAACTATATTAGTTTTTAAAGAAATTTTCTTTTATAAACATTATAGATGACGATACAATATAGTTAGGAACTAAAAAAAATTACAAATTTTATTTTTATGCAGTTTAGACATCACTGATAATTTAAAAGATTTTTATAGAATTTTGTTTAGCGCAAGAAATAAAATGATTTTTTATGTCTGTGTTTTATAAAGAAAAACGAAACTGACTATCATAATTTGATTATAAGTTATTTTTGAGAAAATGATTTGTCAGAAACGTAAGTTAAAACATTACTCTGTGTACAGAGTGACTAAAGTTTAAAAAAAATTAGATTGGTGAGGGATTTTAATTTTTTACAAGTGACAAAGAATCTGCCGATAAAATAATGACGTGCTTTTATAAAATAATGCCTTGTTATCCTCTGTAAATTAAATTACATTCTTAGACACGTTTTTCGAAATTCATTATAAGAATATTATAGATTTTCCTGTCACTAATTGTTGTCCTTCACATATAGTATGCAAATTTTGAACATGGGTAATAGAATCATTTGTTCTAATTCACATCTGAAAAATAAAAGCTTGTAAGAATAAAATTCCGTTAAATTAAAAAATATATATATATTTCCATTGAGTTTTTATGAAACATTATATATATTAAAAAGTGTTTTTAATTTGTTTATTATAAGATATAGCCAACTGCTAGATGGATTTTTACGGAACATAGATTTAAAACACAGTCAATTAGCGTTGACTTACTTAAATAGTACTTTTAAAACCTATTAGACATTTTAGGTTACTTCAGAATTATTTCAGTATCGTTACTTTAAAAATTAAATTAAAGAATTTATAAATGTTTTATTGTCATACTTACATATATACATTATAATTGGGATTTTTTGTTTTTCCAGGTAAACGTTTAAAAATATATTTGTTTATTTTATATCACATTTTGGTAGTAAATCTCTTTTGCAATTCCTTACAAATTAAATATATATATATATATATATAAATATATATATATAAATATATATATATATATATATATATATATATATATATATATATATATATATATATATATATATATATATATATATATATATATATATATATATATATATATATATATATATATATATATATATATATATATATATATATATATATATATATATATATATATATATATATATATATATATATATATATATATATATATATATATATATATATATATATATATATATATATATATATATATATATATATATATATATATATATATATATATATATATATATATATATATATATATATATATATATATATATATATATATATATATATATATAGGGTGTGGTAGGAAGTAAGATGATTCACAGCCTCTTCTTCTTTTATTATTGTATATACAAAATGACTAAAAGTACTGGGTACCAATAAAGAAGATGCTCACAAATAAAATAAATATCCGCTGCGTATATTTAAATGCATTCTCAGTAAAAAAAATTCTTACAATATGGTATAAGAAAACTAGGATATAAACGTAAATAAGTACATATTGAGAATTCTAAGCACTCACTTCTTTTCACAGTACATAACCAAAGCTGCCTTAGGACAAGCAAAGTAACGGGGCTGTTTTTTTTAGTTTTTCTCATATCAGAAACCGTTATTTCAAAAAGACATTTTCCACATAAAAAAAGTTGTTTTTCTGCCGTTTTATTTTGCTGGGGCGTTAGAAAAAGATATTGCCCCAGGAAAAAAAGGCGACGATAGTGAAAAACAAAAATATTTTACAAAATGCTTCGTGGCGGATTCAAACATTCTGCGTTGTTTATTCTTGCTAATTATAAATATTTGAAATTAAAGTAATAAACATCACACTAGTTTTTGTATCATTATGTTAATTTTTTACTAGTTAGGTGTCTATAAGTACATATAAAAATATATGCATAAAATTTCTAGTTGAACTTTAAAAAATTGTAAATTGTACCAATGTATTTGAAATTAAGACTACCGATCAAGTTTTCGAAATATATATTTTTTGGTTCCTTGTATCTGAACCCTAGCACTTACTCAAAAACAGTTATTACCTGAGCAGTTATTTCACCTTCAGAGAGTTCTTACCTGAGTTTAACTTGAAAATCATTACAAACTTACAAAAGACATTCCGTTTGCTCACCAAATGTTTTTTTTCTCATATTATGCTATACTGCTGAATTATTGTGCAAAAATAACACGAAAAAGGCAAATTAATTGTAGAGTATAAGATGCTTTATCTACACATAAGGTTGAGTTTGAGTAGGTACATTACAATAAATAAAGCAGCTTATATATAGACTGATTAAAAAAAAATAAAGGTCAATTCTACTGTAATAATGAATTAAAAAATGTAAGTTGTTATAATTTGTGCACCTAGAAGTGTACATTTAAATGATTTATGCTAATGTGTTCAAATAACAGTTGATATTCTAAGATTTACACGCATTGATGAAATTATGGTTCAATTCAATGAATTCTACAAAATTCGTATTAACAAACATTAAGCCATAATACCATGTAAGCCAAATTTTGTAATTTATACCTTACGTAGTATCAAGGCTTAAGCGATGTTATAAAAAAATATTATCACACATGAAAAATACACAAATATTATCATTAAGTAAATAATAAAATATTTATAGGATATACCTTAGGACAATGAATTTTATATATTGAGATTAACTAATTAAAATGCTAATTATTAGCAAGAATTTTTTAAAAAACTTTTCAGCTTTCTGTGTAGTGTGTTAAAATGAAAATTATTGGTAAAATAACCCTTCAATTTTACTCTGTTAAATGCACATTACTTACCTTTGATATGAAGTATTGCGATTATATGTAGGATATCAGAATGAAATAACCGTTACCTAATGTATTTTTTAAATCAATAATTCGTCAATTGTGAGGAGTGATATCGAAAACTTATCTTATTTATAATTATAATAATCTGATTTTTTTTTTTAATATCCCATTAAAAATGGGATTTCACTTAAGTAAGTTTTAGTTCAATAACAGATTGTGTCTTATTCAAATTGAATTGAAAATATTAGTAGTCATTCTAAATCCTGTCTTACCCAATGGTTTTTCAGCCGTTATTTTGCACTATGAATACTTTTTTTTATTACGTATATAATAATTATAAACGAGTAGTTCCGCTTTCAAACTTGTCACCTGCAATTATTATATGATTTTAAATGGAGAGTGTTCTCTAAAAAAAGTTCAACATTAGGATAACCATATTGATTGAAAACGATTGAACTGTACTCCTCAATTATAACTAAATCTTTGAGATAAAAAAATATTTTTTGAATAAATATCATTCTTATGTAGATTTATTACACTAGTGATATTTTTGCGATCTAAACCCTAGTTTCACACGTAAAGAAACTACATTGTATAAAGTTAAGTGCCAATAAAAGACATTTTCTGGTCTTTCTTGCTTTCATCAAGAATAATAGTGCTGCTATACGAAGAACCATTTGCTGAGATTTATCGTGGGCTTGGTCGTAACTTGGGATTTTTTTCTGCTCAATGGCCATACCTCAGATATTCCCAGTAATGAACACTGTTTTTTTTCATAGGCAAGTTAACAAACATTCAATATCTTAAAAGATATATTGTTGAGAAATGTGAATGTGGCTATTTTATAATTATGGATGGAAAGAAAATATTTTGATGACTACACTGTAAAAAAAAGGTACTTTTAAATGAGTACCTGAACCTACTCATTGTTCTTTGAGTACAATTGCAAAGTAAATAAGCGATGAAGTACTCAAATTTAAGTATTTTTACTTTCTCAAAAATGAGCAGTGTGATTTAATATTACTAATATCAGCTTATGTTGAAGCCATCGTAACAAAGCAACCTGGCAAATTTAAAATGGTTGTTTAGAAGATTGTTTTCTACATTATTTGATGTCAATTGCTTAAATGGAAACTGAGTTATTACAACTCAATTATCTTACTTGCCATTATTTTGGCACAACCTTTTCAACGTGTCTTCCGTTTATAACTTCTGCAAGTCTACCTGGTAGTTTAACGCATAAGGATCTCAACTGCGGTGCCTGAGGATCTGGGTTAACATCCCGGTAAGTCTTAGTTGTAATTGTCGATATTTATTGAAAGTTATTTATTTATAAACGCAGCCTATGTAGGGAAGAAACTACTCTTTTTATTCATATTTACTCATTCCACACTTTTTTTTTCACAAATGAAACTTATGTATTTGGAGCCATGATAAGCATCGAAAGTACTCAAAAATGAGTACATTTTACTTTTTTTTTAGTACATATTTTTAACAGTGTATGAGAAACATTTTATATTGAAACTCGGAAAGAGGGAGATATAAAAGGTATTCGTCCATTTTTAGTTATATATTAAATGAAGGATATTTCTTTTGACTTTCGATATTTTTTTAATTGACAACTATTTTTCCATCCAAAACAAAAAGAAAATATATTTTGAAAAATAGGCAATTTGAATTATTTTGTTAAAACCGTTATTACAGATAGAATTTACTTTTTAAAGATCTTTAATAGCTTTAAAGTTAGGTGTTAGCAGTAGTTTAAAGTTAGTAAATAATTACAGATGATAGTCAACAAAAATACAACTAATAAAAAAATGAAGTTTCTATAGTAAAAGTAATTTATAAACGAATAATGTTTTTAAAGATTTCCTTGTAAAGAAACTCTTTCATAACGTCTTTTAATAAATAAAAAAACAAATAAACGTTATTTGTAGAAATGAATGCGCTAAAGAATATAGCATGGCTTAGAAAAATATTATGATTGCTTGGTTGGTTGAAAAAACGCCACACTAGAGCTGCACAATGGGCTAAGGACTATATATCCTTTATAAAATACCCGGTAGCAGCGTCTCGTAATTTTGAACCATGGTTAGTTGACGAGGTTTCGGCTTGGTTTATTAACGTCTCACTAGAGTTGCACAGTGGGCTATTGGGGACTGTTCGGGACCTATCGCGAAGAAAAGATCTGGGAACGATGCCTCGTATTTTTGAACCATGGTCAGATGACGAGGACAACACCTTAGTTGACACCCAATGCACTTGACGTAGGAGGGGAGGTGTTTCGACCACGACAGAATTAACATGCAATAGTCCCCTATGCAAGGGTAAAATATTCTCAACCAAACTACACAATTATTCCCTGAATTCAAAGTCTAAGAACGAGTCGTAGGAATTATGATAATCTGCCACTTCATATTTATTTTTAAAATTAGGAATTGAATGTCCGTGCGTTCCTCATTTGCATCCCAAGAACATCTGTCTCCCTAAACAATCATAGGACGGAAGAGGGTTTTTTCCCATTTCTACAGATCATAGAAAACTCGTTAAGAACTTTTTTCAAACTTTTTTCTCATTGCTGTCTAAGTCATTTGAATCGCTGAATTGGAAAGTAAGCAGAGGCATTAGGCCCAAAGGAAAGTAAGATTGCAAGGAGTAAGTTCTTCTTTGAAGTCATTCATTTGACGCTACATTTAACATTATTTATGTACTGATATTGATTTGCCATTGAAGCAATAACAGCATAAACATCCTTCTGATTTTAAATATCTAGAACTCGTAGTTTTAAAGCGTAGGAATATAGGTCAACGTTTTATTCAAAAGTGCTTTTTTTCGGAGCAATAAATCACATATTTATATTTATAGAAAGCCAAGTCATTGAAGTTAAAATTATTTCTACAATTCTGCAATGCATATAATATTATTATATTCTGCAATGCATTTAATATTATTTGATATTTATCAGAAATTTATGTAATTGTTTTGTGTTTGACAGTTTTATATACTTTTAAATCGTAATTTATTATTAAATATTTAATAGAGAATTTCCTTTGCGTTGCACCGTAATAAAAAATATGTTCATTTTGGATTCGTTAATACCTTTTATTGCGGAAAAAATATATAACAAAAGGTATTATTTGTTATTTCTGTTAAAAAAAACAGTATTAAAACTCTAATATAGTATACATATTGACTACTCAGGTCCTTTCTAACCTCTATAATTTTTGAACACCGCCAGCTATAGTCATAAAAGGGGTGTTTAGGTATAGAAAAATGACTTGACTATGCACTTGTACAACAAGACAGCAAGACAGTGTACTCTAGTGGCGATGTAATGAGTTAGCGTCTGTATCTCTGAAATTATATGACATACATGAAAATAGTCAACTACAAAGTTGTAGAACAGCACCAATTTAGTATGAAAAGACACATTGAGCACTTGAATGCTTTGAACAGAACGCTGCCTAAAACGATCACTCGTTTGCTTGCGGTTTGCACCATTAAGTTGTGAAACGTGCCACGCGGGGAGATACCTCTTTCGGCAACTATAAAAGGGTGCTCCCGGGATGCAAGTTAAATAAGAAAATGAAAGTTTAAGGCTTTCTATTCGTTGCATTCATGTGCGCAAGGTGTACTAAATTGATAAAGCTACAACTTTGCAATTGGCTTGTTTTATGTCTGTCGTATAATTTTAGAGTTAAGTGCGTTAACTCCGTACATTGGCATTAAGTGGTCTCATCATACATTCTACTTTACATTCATTTTACTATACCTAGAAACCATTTTTATCACTATAGCTGTCAGCGTTCAAACGTTAAGGCGAAGAGACCCTATATACATATATGGTTGGAATTTCTTACTTCAAAGATCTTGTTTCTTAAGATAGTTATTTCGAAACAATTACAATTGTTTGAAAGTAACTGTTTACCGATATCATGCTAAAGTTCATTCGAATTTG
Organism: Troglohyphantes excavatus; assembly: GCA_963932185.1. Lineage (NCBI taxonomy): Eukaryota > Metazoa > Arthropoda > Arachnida > Araneae > Linyphiidae > Troglohyphantes > Troglohyphantes excavatus. The sequence continues at coordinate 63,227,526 of OZ010667.1, forward strand.
CGTAATGTTTTACAGAAAAAATTGGATTAATCCGAATATATTTTTATTCAATATATCTTAGTACAAAAATAAATACACATTCCCAGAATCCATACTAAATACATTCACCGCAGCATAAGAAGAAGAGGTCATCCCTACAGATATGGGTATATACTGCCATCGGAAATACAACGAAGCGCCAGAATAGGTATTAACGGAAATGTTGCGAATAATTACTTCTGAGGTTTCGGCCTTCACTACTCAACCAGAAAAGCATTGGTTTTCATATCTTTCGTACAATAGGAAATATTATTTATTATGTTTGTTTCGTCATTGTTCGTATTTTTCCTATCAGAATAACCATGTATAAAGTAACTTTATAACTCAATATTTTGTTGTTATTATTTTATAATTCGACACCGTTGAAACATCAGTTTTATTTAGGTGTGAAATATTCACACTTAATACATTTTAATGTACCCGTAACATAACATAACATAACGAAAAAGTGGCACCCCTTTGGTGCTGAAAGGGGAAGAAAGTAGTTAATGTTGCCCATTGCTTGCTCTATTGCCAGTGTGTTTCATTTAAATGGGTTTAAAAAAACCTTATATGACTATTTTTATGGAGTGGTATTTTCAAATGATGTATCCGTAACACTTATTAAGTACCCGTCACTACGAATGCTAGCGCCCTCTGTCGCTCAGTCAGAACTTTGAACTAATCAGCGGACTGTGACGAGTGAGTGACGAAATAGAAGAGACTGACAAGTTCTACAAATCCATTTGACTCTTCGACATTGATCTTTCGCAAGTTTTATTTATTTGTGTAAATTGTGTGGATTGTTAAGTGACGAATTGTCGAAGATATCAGTATGGCACTAAAATATCACTCTAAAGTTCAATTGTGGTAAGGTAAACCTAAACAGGTTGGAATAACATTTGAATTTATTGAGTTTATTGCTTCAGGCGTGGATGAGTTCAATTCGTTTGATATAGGGGGGGGGGAAGATGGTTTTATGGGTTGAATCAGTTTTTGAGTGTATTTTGTTTATTTCTTTGAGAAAGATATTTTGCTTGCGTTTCGCATTTAGCTGACGTCGCATTGTAAAAGGTAAATAGCAAAAATTTTAAATGTTATTAATTTTCTAATTTATCATGGTCTTGTATATTACGCTATATTAAATAAAAACAAAATTTGGATGGATGTTTAAATTGTATGTTGACAAAAATTGAATAGCAATGAATTTTTTTATGTGTTTGTATATTGTGATCGCCAATATGCATTTAGTGATGAAAAAATTATTAGGAGAAATTAATATGGTTATATAATAGAAATAATTTATTGAAAAATTATTAAGTGTTAGATCATTAACAGTATTTTAATGAAAATAATTCTTACTATTAACTAATAAAAAAATTCATGAAAATTTAGCATTTAATGTTTTGCGGTGCCTAATTTCTAGGTTGACGACATTTAATCTCGCTTATGATATCAAATAACAGTTAAATATACTAGTTATTTCATTATAATAACGTAATAACTGTCGTTATTTAATAATAACTACTAAGCTCATCCCAAAATTACAACTTTGATTTTTAAAATGAATTATAGTGTTTTCCAATGGAAGTCCAGGTGTTTTTATCATCCACGTTCGACCCCTATTCGTACCATTTGGGAAATCCCCTAAACGAGCCATTCTTCCAGAACGAAATAAAACGGAACAAGTCCCAACTTGCATCCTTTGAATTCCCCAACTGAATTTGACAGTTCTGCTGCGCGTGTGGGCGTGGGGAACGTCAGTAATGGACCTTTTCCCAGGTCCAGGAAGGAAACTGGACCCTGGTCATCTGGGACACCACCGGATCTCCGAGGCCCACGTTTCGCAGAAACCCCTGTATTTAATGAAAGACCGGGTTTCCACGGGCGTCTTGGATTTCCATTATCAGCATGCAGTGTTTACTCAACGAAGAAGGAGCACTCTTTACACTAAAGGACACACTAGTTGTACGCTTTGAGCTGTAATAGGTTCTTTGTCACTTGGAGCTAAAGGATACGGTAGTAGGTATAACATTTCACAATTATTTGTATTGGTATAATAAAACATTATTTTTAATTAACCACTTCGCTCATATTTAAACATATAAAAAATAATAGTTTTTATTACGTAGTTAAGCAGCCTGACAATGATAATCGCCTATTCATTTGTGACCATCCTGTAGTTCGAAATTGAAATTCATCTTCAAAATAACACTCTAAGCTGTGAGGATAATATAAAAGAATTGAGATTATTTTCAATGCAAGATATTCTTATTAATATTTCCAGTGCGTGTATTTTATATATCTATATTTTTAATTAATTTTTTATAGATATAGCTTTCAAAGAATAGTCTAACCCTTAATATTTAAAAAAAATTCAACTTAGAATATTTTCAATAATTTAAATTTATGTGTACTACTGGAAAAAATGGAGATCCGCGGACGACTATAAGGTAACCACTTAGAGTGTATTATAGTGTAATTCAATTTACATGCATTTTTGGCATATTTCACTTTTTTGCCTTCCCGTTTTATTCCATCTTTGCTATTTTTTTGGCTTGTTGTCTTTTTTTTTTCAATTGAAAATCATATAACTAATTATTTGATGGAATTGTATTAATTTACTTGTATAATCATTTTATTACTTATCTCTTTTTAGTAAAAGTAAAATTTCATTTTAATACACTAACTCACATAGGATTTTTGCATTTCTAAAATTTTTTTCACTGTACGGAATTTTAATATTTTCTTCTGTACATGTTTAAGGATATTTTTAAAAACCTTTTAATTAATTTTTATTGATAGCATTTAATTTTTAATTCAATTATTAATTAAAAAAGTATTGTAAAATGAGTATTTTTATTAATAAAAATTTTTGATGCAGTGTTAGAAAACTATCACGACCTTGAAAGTCATTGTTTTTATTAATATACATTGAAAATTAAAAATAATTTATAATTAATCACAAAACTTTTTTTAAATATATTTATTAAAATAACGTAAATAACCACTAATTTATAATTATTATTTTGAAATAATTTGATAAGAATCAATACACGTATAAAAGGAAATACCATTTTTTTTGTTCTGTTTATTTGTAAAAATAGTAATATCTTAGAAGTAGATCTTATTTTAACGCTATTTCCACGAAGAGACTTTCTTGAAACGAGAGGGAAACGTAAAGTCAAATAAATAACGATAACTACAATGTATCAGTTCGATTTGAGTATGAAACGTGACATAAATTCTTTTTACAGTTCCCTTTGACAATCAATAGAAGCATACAACCGTCCAATAACAACGACTACGAAAAAAGACGAAGCATATAGGGCATTAAGCACCTATTCTAGTGTTATTTTGATTTATGGAACAATCGGAAGGAAATGCATAAAATATGATTTTACTTATGAAATCATATCTTTGAAAGAATTTATATGTTAAAATGTTGGCTCTGTTGGTCATACCTTGCAAGTCATTTTATTTAAAATTTGACTTGTTACCTTTATGTACAGCCGGGGGAAAAAAACACCAATGATTATTTCGTTAGTTTTTATAGTAGAGCTAAACTTAATATACCATTTTGTAGGGAATAAAGTCTACTACACATTGATATACAAAAAAATTTGCATAGGGGACTATCTTCATATTAAAATCCGCACCAACTTTAAAATTTCCAATAGCAACACCCAATTTTGATTCAGTATTTAGAATCTACGACAAAATTTATCGTTGAATATCAATTTGCAAGTCATTTGGTTAAGTAGGTTTTTAATTATGAATATCGAAAGTTGAGAACTTGTAATGTTAAATGAATTTCTTAAACTTTTAATCATATCTTTCGAAATAATAATTTTATTAAGCTAATATTTTTATCTGTGTTACTTCTAAACAACCCAAATAAAAACTTTCATTACTTATATGTATATTTTTTAATTTTATTTAAATTAGGATATTAATATTCATAAAATTTATGAATAGCAACCATGCTATATTTTGATAGTGATGGATTCAGAAAAACGTTTTATATGCATACCTAAAATTTCATGATTTTCCTCTTTGTAGTTTTTTGGCTATATTAAAATGTGCATCAAATGATCATTTAAGGGGCCATACACAAATTAAAAATCTGCAGAACTGAACAGAAATCTACTAACTTTGAGAATTAAAAGCGCTGTGATCGCGTTGGCATAAAATTCTAAATTCTTATATAAAGGTGAGGGGTATACGGGAGTGGGGGAATGAATGACCACGGGAAAAGAAGAACCACGGCTAACGCCAAAACATTTTCTACCAGCGTACTTCAAGTCGAAGTCTCACTAATACTTTGTCCAAAGTGGAAGTAGCCCTCAAATAAGAAAGATACATATCGTCTAATATCTCTGCATATAAATGTAGGAAATTAACGAACATTTATATTTAGATTATTTTGAGGGAGGGGAACATTTCTGCGCTATCAAAAGTAGGTGTTGCTATTGAAAAATAAAGTTGGTGCGGATTCGAGTATGACGATAGTCCCCTATGCAATTGTTTTGTATATCAATGTATAGTAGACTTTATTCCCTACAAAATGGTATATTAAGTTTAGCTCTACTATAAAAACTAACGAAATAATCATCGGTGGTTCTTTTTTTTTCCACGGCTGTACCTTAATGTTAATTGTTAACCTTAATTTTTGTACTTTTATTATTGAATTTTAATGTTAAGGTTAATGTACTTGTACCTTAATTTTAATGTTAATGTATTTGTTCCTTAATGTTAATTACATATGTCATACATAATAGAATAGTATACATTATGCGATATTATTAAAAAATATATAATTAATAAATTCAATCCACACAATTGTTCTTTTTCAAATAAAGTGTGTGCTCGTAAAATATGTACTGTAACAATGCAATATTTCAACACTCTAACAATGTAACACAGTGTTTAATCTAGAAATGAATAAAAATTGCAGAACGCTATTGCCAGGAAAAGGGCATGCCGTTTTTGAAAGGCAAATGCACTCCCGAGACCTGAAAAAAACATTTGAACAAATATTTGTCATCTAAATTGACCCCTATGACAACAAAAGGATTTTGGGTCTCAAGAGTAGTAGAAAGAATAGGCAATAAATTAAATAATTCACTTGAACTTTTTCAAAACCTTTTTATGTACTAATGCATAGGCTAAAATATTTAGTAAGAACTTCCATCCAATGATTTTATTTGACAAGAAAGGAAAGTGATATATGTGCCGTAATCTGTTCCAATGTGGCGTTCCAAATCAAATAATCTTTTTCTTGACAAATTGTGGAATTCGGTTGCAGAAAATCCCCCTAATGGTGGTTAACATTTCAGAAATCAAAAGAAATACTATTCTTTTAAGGATAGTTTTGTCTTCCACCATGCAGTGAAAGGTTCATAATTGTGTGAATGACAATTAAAAACCTTACTTTTTCATATAGAGTATAAATCTCATTTTGTTTAATTTAGTTTATAATGTTTAATTCGAGTTTTAAATAGGAAAATAAATTAGTGCGGCATGTTTTGAATGTAACTCAAGGAAACTTTTGGGATTCTAATTATTCGAATAACATTGAGTTTCCTAGAAAAAAAGGAATAATTGAAGGGGTGGGTGGAAGAACCAGACAGCTCCGCTTTTTTCTGATTTATACTTTTTCAATTATTCATATAAAAAAATCCTCAATCGATTGGTGCAAGAACCAGACAACTGCAAGCGATGGCTATAGAGATATAAAGGAAAAGGAGCCGTACCTTTGGTCCATACGGTGCAAGAAGACAGCTATCTCTGTTTTGTTTTTGCACCGAATTAATTCAACGTTTGGTCACTTGGTTGGATCGCTTTCCGTGTTGCATCAGCTAGTCGTTTGCCAAACTCGTTCGTCGAAGGCGTGTTGTTTGTTGAACCAGATAAAAGGTGCGTTACGCATCCGAAATTCCATTAAAGGGGTATAATTCCGAGCTGGACTATATTTATATGTAGTTTATTATGCAATCCTTAAATGAAACGAATATTTTCTAACGTTTGAAGTTCACAGTCACATTGATGATTTCTGAGAAGTATCTACAAGGAATTTCTGGGTGAGCCTGGCCACAGAATTACAGTGTTAGCTGAAAAAAAAATCAGACAGTTCCATTTGTTTTCAATAAAAAAAACTAATCAAAAGTTGCAAAAGTTAAACCGATCTGTGATAGAGAAATGTATTTTTAATGTTTTACCCAAATCTGATAGGTTTATAAAAAAAACCGTTAAGTATTTTTAAAGTGTTTTTCGTCTTTCCTGAACAACTTTCAAAGTGGAGCTGTCTGGTTCTTCCACCCACCCCTTCAATTTTTCTTTTCACACAGGTAAACTTAAATGGGACTTACGAAATGTTTAAACTAAATCATTCAACTAAATAATGTTCTTATTCACAAAAATACTTTTTGTCCAAGAAGTCCTTTTCATGTAAAATTAAATTATTTAGATTAAATAGACTCATGCAATTCTATTTGATTGTTTAGGTGACATTCAATATTACAACTTGTAATTAATTTCTCTCGAAAAAAACGTGTATAGTTGAGTAATTGCTTCACTTAAAAAACCGCATTCATTAGTCTGTGTTGAAAGAAAGAAAATATAGGATATCAAGAAAAATCAATGTTTTGTTACCAACCTTTTGTTTGCCCCGTTTATTAGAGTGGAACTAACGATCAGAAGACGGGTCGGAATTGATTGGATCTCAGTCGATGATTGAGTGCAAAAGTCAGGACTTCAAGTTTCTCCATTTTGAACTAATGATCGTGGCTAGAAATTTCAATAGCACTGCTTGGAGTACCTAAATTATTTAGAAAGGCTAATCAAAATTGCCGATTTTTAAAATTAATGGGGCGATTTTTTTTATGTACAATTGGGTAATTTTTTGTTTAACCTTTGTCGATTATTTAGTGAAAAATTGCACTTACTCACTTTAGTAGAATATTAATTGTTGAGTTTTATGTCTCTGAATATTGTTTAACTTCGCTTTAAAGTGCTTGTTATAAAGGGTGGTTACCAGGGACGGCTTAAGGTCCAAGCGGCACAAGCGCAGGACAAATAAGGGTGTCAAATTGCTTTGAAAAAAGACATTTTTAAATAGTATTAGTATAGTATAAATAGTATATTTTAAATTTTAAAATACATTTCATTTAAACAAACTGATTTCATTGAGGTTCTCAACATTATAATACACTTAACCGTGTATTACTTTAAGAAGAATAGATAGCTTAGATTTTATTTTTGCCAGAAAAACACGTTCTTGACACTGCATACCAGTTATTTCTCTCAAATGTTTGAAAATTGTCACATTAGTGAAACCAATATACATTTTTCAATTGACGAAGTTAGAAAAATTTTATATTAAAAAAATTACCCAATTGGTCGTATATCTCATAAAATTATTAATTTTGTGTAGCTGGGGCTCCAATAAGGGTTTCATTTGGGTCGCAAATATTCATTGGAAGAAGATGGCTATAGTTTGGCTGTTTAACTACGTATAATAAACCATTCTTTTTTGTAATGTTTTATTTACTTTGATTGTTGCTACTAAAACTAAGCGACTTGTTAAAATATAAACGAAGTAGTTTGTCACAAATTTTGTATTATTATGCCAATACAGTTAAATGTGATACACCAATTTGAATCCACCCGGTACAAACTGTGGAAAGAAAAAATTTTGAGTTAATATTTATTTTCAATAAATTTCAAATTACGATGTTCTAAATAATTGAAACAACAACGTAACAACATCGTATATGAGTACAACCTAACAGCATTGTATTACAGATTTGCCATAAGAAGCATCATGAAAACGTAACATAACTGTATTTCTTTGTTTTCAAAGATACAAGAAATAAAAGTTATGTTAGTACGAATGTAAAAAAATATCTTAAAATGACAAAAATAGATTAAAATCCTTTAAGCTCATATAGCTAGTAAATATTTCGTCACTAAGATAAGGTAATATACGATGCGTATATTGTCTTATTTATTTAAATATTTGCAAATATTTGGTATTTAAATATTTATTTAAGTATTTGCATAGATTTGGTATTTAAATATTTATTTAAATATCTGCAAATATTTGGTATTTAAGTATTTATTTAAATATTTGTGTTTTAAATATTTATTTAAATATTTGTTTTTTAAATATTTATTTAAATATTTGTTTTTTTTTAAATATTTATTTAAATATTTGTTTTTTAAATATTTGGTTTTTTTAAATATTTATTTAAATATTTGTTTTTTAAATATTTGTTTTTTAAATATTTATTTAAATATTTGTTTTTTAAATATTTATTTAAATATTTGTTTTTAAATATTTGTTTTTAAATATTTGTTTTTAAATATTTATTTCAATATTTGTTTTTCAAATATTTATTTAAGTATTAGCCAATGTTTGGTATTTAAATAGTTATTTAAATATTTACAAATATTTGGTATTTAAATATTTATTTAAATATTTACAAATATTTGGTATTTAAATATTTATTTAAATATTTACAAATATTTTTTATTTAAATATTTGGAAATATTTGGCATTTACAAATATTTGGTATTTAAATATTTATTTAAATATTTACAAATATTTTTTATTTAAATATTTGGAAATATTTGGCATTTAAATATATTTGGTTTTTAAATATTTATTTAAATATTTGCAATTGTTTGGTATTTAAAAATTTGCATATTGTAAAATGCACAGTGAAAGAATTGCATTACAAAATTAGTTATGGCTCTTCATTTTTATAAACAAGTTTAAGGCGTATTGACTAAATAACTATTCAAGGATAGAACATAAATATCTTTAATCACATATGCCTAACATTACAATAATCTCGGGGAGGAACGAAACCTTAAATACGCATCACCGTAAGAGGCAGTTACATGACTGAAGCTTTCCTGCGCAGCGGGAAAGACATAACATATGTAGAGGGCGTTACAATCGTAATAACGGGAACAATATATAGACACGTAACGGGAACATGAAAATATATACAGGTGACGGGGACATGATAATAGGACAAACATATAAGATAATAACATAAATGAATAACGCTGGTTACACAAGTTTGTTTTTCTGAAATAATTCTATTGAAAATTGTTTGGTATGAAATAATTATTTTCTGAATATATTTTAAATTTCAATGACAGAAATGTCAATGGTCCTCATATAATAGGGAAACAATAGAAAATGTATGAGCCATCAATTTTAAAAACCACATTTTTCGAAAAATTGATTTTCTTTTATATTTTTCACAAATTTCAAATGCACTATTGAAAAGTGGTATTGATAAAAAAAAGTGTAGTAATTCAGTCTAAAGATTAAAGCCATGGCTTTAGATCCAAAAGTAAGTGGCTGTGAATCGTTTTTGCCGTCTCCTGTAAAATTTATGAAAATTGTTCTATATGGTTTTGAAACTAAGCGACTTATATTTAACTAAATAATTTCATCTAGAGGACAATTGCTTTTATGCTCAATCAAGAACTACTATTTAATCACTAAATATTTTTTTTAATTTTTGATACTTTGCTATCTATATACAGCTATTAAGTGATAATAAGGAAAACGTGCTTAGAAATAAATATCTTGATATGCATTAAATAGGTCACGTTAGTGGTCACTTTTAAATGAATATTCTTTTCACTCTTATTTCGACAGTAAATTCATCTAAATTCAGAACAATTCGAACTATGATCTTTGAAGCTCAAATTTGTTTTGGAAGAAATATAAACAAAAAGGATTGCTTCAAAATCGTAGTTTAGAGTTTCAACTTAATCCAACTTTGCAATATATATTAGAGTTTTCTTTTAGAAAAGAAATACGATATTGACGCTCTTATAAAATAAGGAGTGTGATGGATCACTTTGGAAGTGCAATGATGAATTTGTTTACCGCTCTCATCTATCGGAAATAATATGTTTTATTAAATTCTACTCCGCTATACAATTCTACACTAAAAAATTTCTATATTTGGTATGGAATTCGAACTGAAGCTTTATAAAATTGAACGCTTTATCCTCGAAAAATTTTACTTCTAAGATTCTAGCTTAGTTTTATTTCCTAAGAAATGACTTACTCTATTTTATATTAAGGTTTTTTGGATCATTTCAAAGCTGATAACAAAATATTCTTCTTATGTTGGTAGAAAAGCTAAAACGCTTAAAAATAAGTGGCTATCTTTTTGAACATTTGGCCAGTACAACAGTTCTCAATTTTGGGTGGGTGTAAACCGTTACAGTATTTTGTCAGGGGTTTAGGAAAAAAGTCTATTAAAAGTGTGAAACTCCGGAGAACTTAGCGGAACTATAATTCAGACAGTTGAGATAAGTTTAGGATCGAAAGTTACTATGAGGTTTCGAAATTTTAAAGAAATAAGGCAGGAGGCTCAGATATTGCCCACTTCAGCCATTTTTTTCAATTTAGAGGACTACTCCATGTGCCATTTATCTGAAAATAGTTTTAATCTATTATCCAAAAAGAAACTGAAATACAACTCTAACACATAATTTTAAAACACACACCACACACATTTTTTTTTGAGATCGCGACATTTTTCCTATTAAAACAAATCTTCCAAATATCACTCAACTATACGTTCCTAATATTGCGTTAATCTAAAAAGGATTGAAATAAAGTTTAATTTAAATTATGATCAAATTTTCTTTAAAAGTGAAAATTAAGACACACAAAATTGAAAATAATACAAGACACCTTTTTTGTATTTTAGAAATACAGTTAACGTACACTTTTAACACTTTTTTTTTTAAAAATAAGCCATCAAAACAACTGACTTGAACGCATACCTCTCGTTACAGAGTCCAACGCTATATCCATCCGGCACAGAAGACTCTATTATACATTGACAATATAAGTATAAGAACCAAACATGAGCTGATGACCCAGAAAAGAATCTGAGTAAATGACTCGTTCAAAATTTGAGGATTCTTGTTTTGTCAAAAGTCACTAGATTCAATGACGTATTGTCGAATAGAACGAAAGTAGTCTTGACGATCGCAGAATTCTCAAAAATGAGATTGTTATTTCTTAGGTCCCTCCCCCCCCCCTAGAAACAAATTAAATTCGGAATATGAGGTATATAAATAGATGTACAGCTATCCAAGCTTCAGCTTTACAAAATTGAGAGAGACAAGTGTATACCCGACAGATTTAATTGCATTAATACTTCAACAACGGTAATGTTTGGTTTGAGTATTAAATAATTGAACTCATAATCTTCCACTAGCGAGCTTGCCCAATAGCCTAATACTGTGGTCATGGATCAAGGTAGGCCTGAAGGCTTTTGTAAGCACTATAGTGTAAAATCGGGATGTTTTAAACCCCAATCTACATGGTTAATATTCATCTCTCATGCGGTAAGCAACTCTCATGTGCATTATTGACTGATATGGGGAAAATATACAAAAACGATTGATCTTTGATTAAATTTAAATATGCCTGTTCCACATTGAAGTAAATTTGCAATTCAAAATGTTGTGTAATTTAAATAGATTCTTTCCGACGAAAAAGTTGAAAGCTTATTAAGTTTAATTTAAGAAAGCTATTAAGGTTTTTTAGAAAAATTTAATACAATTTGATTCAAACAATGAATTCTACTTTAATTTTATCTTTTGGTTTAAAAAAAAGAGAGTACAAAGGCCATTTATCTTTCAAGTCAGGACACTGGTGGATTATTTTAAAGCTACCATGCAAATTTGTTTGGCTTCCTTTTTCCTTCACAAATCTTAAGTTTTATTTATTTCCATTATCACGTCATACTTTCTAAGAATTTCTATATTTAGTACAAATACAAATCTTTTTAAAAATTACTTCTTGCAAAACAAAATATTTTATCTTAAAAATGCAGACATTTTATTTCAAATTTTATTTTGTTCTTTAAATATTTATTGTACCAATCTTAAAAATATTTTTTTTGTTCTGGTTTCATGGCCATCTAAAGTCTTTGAAACTACTATTTCTCTTTTGCATGAATTGCACCGAAAATTTCGAAATAAATGGAAAAACTATTTTATTTTTGAATACGCTTCATGTGAGGCTATTTTTTCTGACTTTATAAAGTGTTAAATAGAAGTGCATTAAATATCTCAAATTTTTTTTATATAATTTTGCGGCAATTGGAACTAAACTTTGGTACTCTTAATTTGAAGAGAATTAATAATTAAACCATTCAGTAAATTTACAATTTGTTAGTTGTGATATACTTCTTAGGAAATGTAGAATGCATAGAATTTATAATTTGAAAGTTTCATTCCTCTTCACATTAAGAAAAACATTTATAATATATAAATACTTTAAACCATATTGTTTTTTTTAAGATCAAAATTAATTGCCAACAATAGCCTTAGGTATTTTAAATTATATGTATATGTCATAAGGTAAAGCATTGTTAGTAATGTGAACTAATTAATAAAAACAGCGTTTTAAGCTGTGTTAAATCCAAAGAGATCATATGTAACTTCTACTGAAAGTTGTGTGTTTCACATAACGTTATTATTATTATTATGGAAATAATAAAGGTAGTTGTAATAAGTGCTTTTAGATACAACATTTCAGTTATAGTACGAATGCCGAGTTGATGTTAGTTTATAGATATGTACAAAACTTCCAAATGATTCCAGTTTAGAATTTCAACTATTTAAATTCTATGAAATGAAATACTTCCGTGAGAATTTAATAATATTTTACAATTGTTATCATTGCTAAGTTAAAAATACTAAATAATACAAATATAGAAAGCAATGTAATTATATAGCCGATATTATGGATGAATGGTTATATGTATATTAAAATTATTACTAAAATATATTTTGAAAATAAACCAAATAAATAAATATTTAAAATATATTTAAAAATTAAGAATATATTGAATATATTAAATTAAATAATAATAATGTATTGAATACATTAAATTAGATATCAAGAATATATTGAAACAAACCAAATATGTAAACGAATTTTTAAAAGATTTATACATAAAAGATGGACATTATCAATCAAGATACATATATAATATCTTTCTATACATATATCTATCAGGAGTAGAGGAATTTAAGAAGAAGTTAGATATTCATTGGGGGATAGTTAGGAGATACTAGCTGGACCAACCTTGTTGTGTCTTGCGAATGTTGTTGGTCGTCAATATTTGTATAAGAGTCTTATATCTATCTTTCTATCTTCGAATTGCCGTTTTTACTTTTATATACTTGCAGGAAGCTTTTTTATACAAATTGACGAAATCCAAAATAAAATATTCTTATAATATTAAAAGATGTTTTCTTATTATATTGTTTAAATCTTCCTAATTAGCCGCTTTTAAAAATTAATTAAATAAAGTTAAATATGAATTAAACTTTTGATTATTATGTAACTATTTTTTCTAGAAGCATTTTAGTGCACCTTTGATGGACACAATAAATATTTTATTTGAAGTATTTAGTGTAATAGCATGTTATACTAGGTTTCAAACATAATATATTTTTGAAGGACTATTGTTTATCATTAACCTAAATCCGTGTACATAGAGCACATCATTAACCCAAAATAAAACTACAATCACAAATGAGATTCAAATAATATATTTATCACCTAATGAACTATTGTTGCATAGAAAGAGATTAATTCGAAAAAAAAAAGTTTATGCCGTTCTTCTGGATAAGGTTACTTAGATACCCATGTCATTAAAAGTACATTTTCAAGAAAAAAAGTAATTGAAAGATTTTTTTTTATAAAAATATATTCCCTTTAGGTTTCCATGTACTTTTTTTATTTCTATCTTCAATGCAAGATTGGTATTATCAAAAGAGGGCCCCTAGGCGCCAATGTCACTATTGAAGAGTTAGAAAACTGATGAAGTACGATAGAGTAATATAATGAAGAGGTTCGTGATTCTATTACACAGATCAATGATCTCCCTGACGTAGGCATTGGAAATCTCATTAAGTTAGGGATAGTATAATCAAAATGCAATTATTCTGCAAATGAAATTTTTTTGATACAATGCTAAAAGTCTGTACTCAAATTTCGATATTGTTTTCCGAAATAGCTAGAAACAAACGTCAAAAGGTTACGAAATTTCATAAATTTTCTAAAACGAATTAAATCGGTAAAAAATGTAAAATATTCAGCTATTTTTTGTAAATTATGAAATATGTTGCCTTTTGTTATTTTTCGTTCTGATGATGCACTAGGATTTAAGATAATTTAAATCTTATTTACATGTTTCTATTTAAACTCCTCATTATAATAATAATAAATTGTTCTTAAACTCTTTTGAATCCATTTAACTCAAACTTAAATTTTGTAAATTTATTACATCTCATATATGTTGTAATCGTGATGAATTCACCGTGATATATTAAAAATACATAATAAAAATAAATAATTTGTTTAGTATTTTTAAGTTTTTACGATAAATTTTATAGCGAATTGCAATTATTTCCGTATTAAGAGCCCCCCAAAAGATTTTAATAAATTTTATTGATTTTACTTGAGATTGAACAAAGCACGGGGAATTTTTTCATTTTGGAATGAATAAGTTTCTTTATATATTCTCTTATTAAAAATCATTTAACATCAAACGTTCAATTTTTTTTGTAAAAGCATTGGAAAAATTCATCATCATAAGTCATAAGCCAATGACCTCAACTCAAGTACGCATAAAAATCTGATAGTTAAATAACTTTTTTTTAAGATTTTAGTAACATGATCGTCTGATAACAGATTGATTGCTACGCGCTTCTAACATCGAAGAAATATCTCTTTTCTCAAAAGAATATTTATATTTCGCTTAACAACTTTTTCTATAAGGGCTTTAAGCTTTGTTTTTATAAAGAATATAGTTACTTTCTTTTAAAACGTCTTTTAAAGATTCTTTATCTTATTTCTATCCATTTAATTTGTGTTTATTTACAGTTTCGCTTTTAATTTTTTTATTTTTTATTAGTAGCTGAAGTTTTCTAATAGAAACTAACAAAGGCCCTTAAATGTTGTAATTCATTATTAAATAAAAACAAGAAAGTTTCAATTGTAAAACTGTTTACACAACTTTCTACGATACTGATGCGTAGAATATACGGAAAAATTTATTTTTATATACTTTTTTTAATGTATTTTAAAAGTCTTTGTTTTTCTGACATAAGAATTAAAAATTCGAAACTATGTACATCTTTTTTTAATTAATATTTAAATCAAAGAAAATTGAAACTAAGTTTTCGAATCAAATTAAAATAGGGTAATCGGGTGTGAAAGTGTCGGAGCACGGATAGAAGGGTTTAATGAAATAATAGAAGAGTTTTTTCAGCAGATTGTAGGAATAACGATTGGTCGTCAACGAAAATTTTGCTAACAGAAGTCCCCGTGAGTACTTTGCTTTATTTTCTCATAAAATTCCTCTAATTTTTTTTTGAACAAGACTAAATTTAAGTCAATCGCGCTATTTACCACTGAGTTATAAAGTTGGAATAGATAATCTTAAAAGAGTTTTATGGTGTTCCTATCCTGATACCTCATTTTTTAAGACGTTTTAAGACGTTTCATGTAAAAGTATTATGTCTTATTTTTCTGTGTTTAGTTAAATAATTAATATGTGAGAGCGAATGACCGAGATTAAAAAACTATTCCTGATTTAAATTAATGACCTTTATGGCGTTTCTAATAACGATCATTAGCAACACAGTTCACAAGTTAAAAAAAATTAGTAAATCCCAAGACAAATACCCCATTAGCATCATTTATTATTTTGACACATATTCATGTATGATAACTATATTTTTAAGTATTACTAAACTATTTTTCTATCACAAGCTGTTAATGCTTTTTATTTACTCGCATTATATTTTATAGAAATATGTAAAACATGACATTTGGGACTTTAAAAAAAATGCATGATTATTAATGCATTTTGACAATATTTTTTGGAAACCAAACGTATATTAAAATCCGTCCATAAAAATAAAGGATTTTCTAAAATGATATACACATTGCAGAAATAACTACCAGTGGCAATAAAAAAAAATCCACAAATCCCATGTTTATTGCAGTCGCTGGTAATAAATTAATGGCCCAAAGTATTATTCTAAAAGCATTTGTTGAAAACTACTAATGAACCCTTTCCAGTTAAATAATCCATTCACAACACGTAAAAAAAAATGTCAGAACGCCCATTAAAAATTTAATGTGTTTTTTGGAGCTTCTCAATAAAAGGAAGATTGTTCTCAGTGTGACTTCACAGCTACAGAAGTTTGATGTATAGTGCAAAGAAGAAAATAATTTAAAAAAGAAGTGCGGATATTTGGTTTTTATGTCCCTGAAGTCTTTGTTCAATTCCTGTACTTACACACTTCTTTTAATGTGTGTCAGACAATTTATGGACCCGGAATAGTTTGTACTGAAGAGTGAAGAGCTCATTGAAAAACGCTAGAGCTACACAAATGGGCTATTGGAAATAGTTTCCGTATCTACCGCGAAGGAAAGACCTGGTAATACTGCTTCGTAATTTTTTACCATGGTCAGATGACGTGAAAAGCTAGTGGTTCGCGAGTTCCATACCCGCCATTTAATAAAACTTCATTTTAATATTTTAAAAACTACTGTAGAAAGAGACGGTGCGCATTGAAACAGTCGTTGTCAAAATGTCTTCATGTTCTTCGTAGGCTGAGCGGTTTAAGGCGTCAGCTGGGAATACGAAGATTCCTGGTTCGATCCTAGGCGATGGACTTGAAAAAGAAAAGTAAAAAAGTAGTGATCTGGTGATCGGAGGGTTGCCAGCTTCGCTACAAAAAGTCGTCCAGAACATCCGCAAAAATTAACGGCGTGTATACGGGACTGGTGTACGATAAATCTGATCGGGGTCCAAAATCCTGACATCTATTGAAGGCGTTGGATGCCAGTTCAGGTGTTTTCTCGTCATCTGACCATGGTTCTAAAATAACGAGGTGCCTGTATGAATGTGTGTGTGAATTTGTATGTGTCCCCGAGTCTATCCTTCGAGATAGACCCCGAACAGTCGACAATAGCCCACTGTGCAGCTCTAGTGCGCCGTTGATTAACCAAACCAATCCTATTCTTCGTAATGTGGATGTTTGGAGGTTGGGTTGATAGCTCAGGTTCTAATCTCATCATATGACTATGATTTACAGTTAAACAAAAGCATACTTTTTGGTATTTTGGTGAATGTGCAAGAAAGTTATATTTTTACAAACCAATTGTTGTTAGTTTTTCAACTCCAAACTATTTCCTTCCCACTTAGTAGTAGTACTAAGTAATTATTCGATGGAATAGAAGTTGTCATAAAATAATATACATTAAAGTTTATTGATAGCAAATAAATTATTTGCTGACTGATTTATTGAAAAATGTTCGAGATGGCTTACAAAACTTCCTAAAATCTACAGCATACAAAATCCCTAAGTAAAGTGAAAATCCTTCAATATTTTTTAGAATAGTAGCATTAGCTCTGACTATTATACATTTTTTAAAGGTAGATCGATTAACTTCATGTTCCAAAAAACATATTTTTTTATCTCTAAAGAATAATATGTATTAAAAAGAATATTAAACTTCATAAAAAAAGTTCGATGAACTTTGCAACAAAAGTACAATAGAATTTGTTACAAACGTACAATAGACTTTGCTACAAAAGGACGTACGAATGAACAAAGAACCACTTTATTGAAAATCGTTGAACCACTTAGAAAATAAATTGCCAATCATTATTTTTATTTTAAAACCCAAATTGCCTTGAAGTCAAATGCTCTTTTGAAAAAACTGATAGCTGAAGAAGGAAACGGTATTGAATTAAAGTGTATTTTTTTAATGATAAATTAAGTAAATGAGAAAATGATCTTACCTTAATATTCTTGATTTACTTAGTCTGTTCCTATAGATTATTTGATAACAATAACAATGGAGTGTCTGCATTTAGTTTAGAAGAAGTTTCAGAACAAAAGATATTTAATTTTCTTGTTAAATACAATTTAATGAAGATTTATTACTTCCGTCAAGATAAAATTTTAAAAACTAATTTATTAAAACAAGTTTGGTTATAATTAGAAACTTTTAAAATAAAGTCTTTTATTTGAATTTATTGAATGTTTTTTAATTATATTATAAAATATACAAAAATATCTTATATGCAAAAAATATCTTATATATAAAAATATCTTATATATAAAAATATATTATATATAAAAATATCTTATATATAAAAATATCTTATATATAAAAATATCTTATATATAAAAATATCTTATATATAAAAATATCTTATATATAAAAATATCTTATATATAAAAATATCTTATATATAAAAATATCTTATATATAAAAATATCTTATATATAAAAATATCTTATATATAAAAATATATTATATATAAAAATATCTTATATATAAAAATATCTTATATACAAAATAACTTATACACAAAAATATCTTTTATACAAAATTATCTTATATACAAAAATATCTTTCACAATTTTTATTGTAATAAGCAATTCTTGCAAAATCTTTATGCATTTAAATCAAGATGATTGTTAAATAAAACCATTTTTAATAGAATGAATTTTAAACCAAAAGTTTAGTTATGAATCGAACTGTTTTTAAAGAAAACTGCATGTGTTAGACCATTGTACGTCATATAGGCTGATATTACTAAAAATGTACTATTAAAGCACACCGGGGAGTCACGGCAATTTTTTTTTATATATTGTAAAGTAACATAACAAAGAACATTTATTTAAGAGGATTATTTAGTTTTATACTTTCTTACGCATTGCACAAATACTTTTACAAAGCGGATTTAACGTTAGTTAAAAATGAATTTCCAAAACGTTTACACAGTGACATGATTATTGTGGTACCAGGGTAATTCTATCACATCTGCGGGGTTAGAAAACTATAAACAAACTATAAACCTCTATTAAACTATAAACAGTGAACTTGAGAAAATATTGGAAGTAATGAATTGTACTTAAACTTACATTATTTAATTACACAATTGTTATTTCTTTTATAAATGAAAATAAAAAAAATAATATTTTTAAGATACCTTAAACATTACAAAACTGTTTAAAGTATAAATAAAAAATTTATAGTCATCAGTAAAACTATTTTTGATCACAAAAGTCACATATATAACTATCTGCACGGTCAAACCCACTGCAACCTGCGCACACACACATAAGGCCACTTACCACAAAAAGTGCACATGATCACATTTCAGTTGTGCCATAATCTCCACAAATTATGCAAATTTTAACGTCTTTTGAAAAAATATCAAACGCATTTTGTCATCTGTGTTTTCATAACGTAAGTCATTTTCTTTTAAATTGTCGTCATCAGTAGAAGACGCTTTCAATGTTAATCTGAGACTTTATGTCTTCAGCTTCATTTGTTTCCTTTTTTTTCTCTTTTCATTTTTAATATTTGTCACTTTTGCCGCTGAAAATCTTGACTTTTGCTGTCTCCAAAAGCTTAAATGTTTTCTTTTTAGCAGCTAACTCCTTTTTTATTGCCTTTTCTTCCCTTTTAGCGTCGGATTCTTCATAAAGTTTCTTCATGGGGGTTCCTGTCAGAATGGATGAATGGCCGATTTTAATGGCGGCATTTTTTCAAAGGGAATATATGGCGGACTTACACATAAAAGTTATGAGACAGAAATATAGCTCAATATTAGTTCCATGCGTACACACATTAATTACGAATAAATTAGAAGTGAAAGACACTACATCGATTTATATATAAATCAGAAATTAGACCAATACAGTAAAAAACAATATTTTCCGCAATAACAAACACACTGCTGTAGTCAGAGCGTCGAGGATACTGACACAGATACAGAAACAAAGAAACAAACAAACAAACAAACCGTGGATACAGAAACACAACACACTGAAAAGAAATTGTCGATTGCGCGCAAGAGGACAGCACTTTTCTCGACCTCAAACCTATTATAGTTTGCTGTTTACATAGGGTGAAGGCATTACCCCGTATGGCGCCATTTTCCCGTCTTCTCCAAGAATATGATGGCGAATATTCCTACTTTGGGTCCACTTAAATATTTTGTAATCACTATTTAATAATCTTAATTATTTGACATAAAATTTTAATTATTTAATTTAAAGTTACAGCTATCATAACTTGTTTCGTGATAACTAAATATGGATTTTTTATTGTAAATGTTCTATTTTAGTAATTTTATATTAAAAAAAATTCTATATAATTAAAATGAGTATAAAATAAAAATTCTAGTGTTTAATTTCTACTACACATTTCAATAACAAGTATTTATATGCAAAAGTGATCTCATAACATTTTTATTAATACAATAAATGCGTTTTTAGTTTCAAGCATACTTTTTAATAAATTAAAAATAAGTATTTGAAATAAAAACAAGTACTTATATATTCCACAAACTTATAATACTTAAACAACTTATAATAGCCACACCGAATTCCAAATGTAATTTAGATAAAGCATCTAACAACCATCCCCATTCAATTAAAATAACTATTTTAGAGGCAACTATTTAGAGAGAAGAAATTTTAAATAATAACTTCTAACAAATAAACTAATTTCCATTCAAACATGCTGGCTTAATTGGTAATTAGAATAATGACTATTAGGTTAATCAAGAGCTAACTAAGGTCTTCCTCAATTATCTATTATCTTTTAAATGGCCGCACTCTATCACTGTGTTACTGAAGTGAAGTGAAGTTCCGAATTATTCTGTAGTCTCATAAAAGTTAAGCTATAATGAAACTTGTTTCAATAGAAGACTTACAATAGCAAAGTGGCTGTGTCTGGTGTCTCTGACGCAATAAACAATGTTTTTTGTAGGCATGCGATTGCTTTGTTGGAAAAGCAACGAGGTCTTAAGAGAAGATTTACGATATTCGTCGTGAACCAAAGATTCGCGAGTAGAAGGACTGATTTATTATTATATATGTCCCGGTTCAAATACCTTCACCTTGGTCATGATGCGAAAGTTTGAAGAGTGGAGTACCAGCTCATGTGTTGTCATAGTTATCTGATAATGATTCAAAGTTGCGAGACACTGTTCCCGGGTTTTTCCTGTGGATGAGATGCCGAACCATCTTCTACAGTCAATTTAAAAGTTCTAATGAACCATTTGGTCTTTGACATACCATAATTGTAGTATTTCATAATTTAATACATTACCTTAGTTTGGGACAATGTTCTTTAAAACTAAGTTTGTACTAAGTTACTTTCCCAAAGTTGTTATTATATAAATACACGTTTTCACCGGTGTATGTTTGTTTGTCTATCTCAACATCAAATATATATTGATATCGTTAACAGGATGACTTTAATTATTTATATATTTTTTTTTAACTAATTGCTAATTAATTTACAAACAGAGGCAAAACAGTGATTTTTTAAAAATGGATTCGGGGATTATTCCATTATCTTTTTAGTTTCATAAAAGAGTACTTTAAAATACACGTAAAGATTCATTAAATTTGCGAGTGGTACACTTTAACTATCAGATAAGAATAGATGGTCAACGGCATACGTTTCGGCCGCACTGGATTACGGGTTTTGATATGGATTAAAAGGTTCCACGATCGATTTCAACTCAGTGTTGTGTACGGTGGTATGTCCACAGGGCACGCATTAAGTATCAAGTCCGTTCCCCTAGAAAACGGCGTACGTTTTGTCAGCGTTGGATTACGCATCGTGCTACGGATACAATGTTTCCGCGATGGATGGTCTTAAACAAAAACTCTTCATTTTAATAAAGTTATAATATTTTATAAAATGAATTAAAATTTTATAAAGATATACTTTTAAATTATTGCACGTTGCACTAAAATAGTTTTTAATAAATTATAGCCAGGTTTCTAAGTCATTATTATTAGATTACTTAACCTAATAGCATACCATGTATTCAATTTCTTCAAACTTCCAATCAATATTCAGGTTTTCACCCATTATTTGATAACAGGTGTGAGAGCGATGTTACAAAAAATATTGTTCACCCATTTTGGAACACAACCGTAAAACGGAAAACTTATAACCGAATCATAAATGTATATGAACGTTATTTATGATAAATGCACCACGAGAGCATTTGTCTTCATGTAAGAGGCGTTTATGCGAAGACTGGATGATGATCGGTATCCCAGGAGTGAAGGGCTTTTTGCCTACTCAGCATCATATTTCAGGATTATCACACCCGGAAATCCCCCGGAGACAGCGAGACCACAAATTTTCCAAAATATCCCAAAATCTGCCACATTTTTTTAAAAAAATTATCGAGACATTTATTTTAATCATTCTGACATTTTTTACGTTTTATTATCCAATAATTGATAATAGACCTTTATAGGTTGTGTTTTGAGGGGAAATGTTCAAATATTTGTTTTATTATTTTCTATATGGGTGACTTGGCCGCAAAGTGATAGAAGTCACACACATCCGAAAAAATGAACTAACACCATTTTCCATGACTAGTCAGCTAGATCTATCTATTATTTGGCCAAGTTTTGTGGGTCCTGGTTCAATAGGTCGCCCAATTAAAAGTTGAATGTCATTCTATTTAACGTTATAGCAAGGCGATTTGCAAACTTTAAACGCGCTTGTCGTCTCGAAACTCTGTTTTTGGATTTATAGCATTTGATGGTCAAGTCGTCCATATGTATAGTGATTAATTCTAAGTTTAAAAAAATATTTTTTTACTGATCCGTGTGAAACATTGGTTGGTTGAATAAATGTCGCATATAGCTGTACAGTGATTGGTGACGGTCCGGGACAATTCCAAAGGTAAAACATATGTAAAACTGCTCGTCATTTTGTACCTTAGATAACGAGGACAACTCCTGAGATGGAACCCCACGTGAAATGACAAAGGCGTGAGGACAAGACCACTGCGTACTTAACTTGCACCAGTCCCCTTTATACGGTGGATTATTTATTATGGACGAAAGAAACGAACCTGACAGCCCTCGTATTACCAGATCGAGTCACACTAGCTGATAAGAAACAGGTGCATCATCTGTGCTGAGTCCAAGCCAAAACCAACTGAGCCAAGTAGGCTCTCGATTAAAAACATGGTTTATGCATCATGGGTTATGGTGTGTGCATCAATAATTGAAGACTTCAGTGGCCAAAAGTACTTAAGTACATTTGCTGTATTTGTGTGTGATGTGACTCTGACTCTGCTTGGGGATGTTTTCATTTGCATCATTTTGGCTTCCAAAAAGTGTTGCTAAAACCGGTGTTCACATATTTCTTCCTCCAATTCATTATTAATATCGCGAATTTTGGTTTTGGCAACACTTTTTGGAAGCCAAGATGAGGCACGTGAAGATATCACCAAGCGAAAGCAAGTATATTTACATACTCTTGACACAAAAGTCTTCAGTTGTGTCTTCGAATAAGAATGTACATATGTAAAGTATGTCCAATCGATGTTACAGAAACTTGGCA
Source organism: Troglohyphantes excavatus (assembly GCA_963932185.1). NCBI lineage: Eukaryota > Metazoa > Arthropoda > Arachnida > Araneae > Linyphiidae > Troglohyphantes > Troglohyphantes excavatus. The sequence continues at coordinate 63,251,035 of OZ010667.1, forward strand.
AACATAAAATAATAATTCAGAAGAGGATATTTTAATTTTAATTTTGACCAATATGCTAAAAATATCTGAATTATTACAACTTTTATGTATTTAGAATTGCTGCTTACTGTGTGGACCTGTTGATAATTTAAAAAAGTTTTCATGAACATCCAGAATTTTTTCTTGAAAAATAAAAATTGAGAAACCTATAAAATTATGTCTTTTTTATTTTATTAACTAGGGGGCTCCGCCCCCTGCTCCGCTAACGCTTCACCAACCCCCGGAGGATTGCTACGCAATCCTCTTTAGTTTGCTTCGCAAACAATACCGGCTTCATACACTGTAGACAATGACAATGTGTCCTAACAACAATACTTTTTTTAGTTATATAAATTATTGCTGGCAGTGCCATCACACAAATTTATTTTTGGGATGTTGAGACAAGAAATTTCCCAACTTAACGATCCGAAATTCCGAAAGTGAACAATTCAAAATTCCCAACTTAAAGACGTCGGGTACCAGCTCTAGTGTTGTTCTCGTTATCTGACCATTGTTAAAAATATAAGACATCGTTCCCGGGTCTTTTCTTCGAGAAAGGCCTCGAACCAAAGCGTCCTTGATGTAGTAAGTAAATACGTACCAATAACCAATCAAGGAAGCTTTGCTCGAACCAACGCCAGTAGTTCAATGTGTAGCTCTAGTGCGACGTTTATTAACCAGACCACACTTAACGATTCGAAATTCACAACGCAACAGCTAAAAAAATCCCAGTTCCAACTTATAGACATTTGTCAGCTTTTTTATAGGTAATATTAAACAGTTCTCTCGAAAGTATTGATTTGTTGCACGCATGTTCCAATGCAGTGTTCCGTTTTGAGATCTAATTTAAGTTTTATCTTGATACAAGCTGGGCAATTTCTAGTCTTCCGTCGCTTTCATTTGATAATAATATTAAAATGAAATATTATTATCAAATGAAACGCACGCATGTTCCAATAAATATATTCCCCCCCCCCCCCCCCCCCCCGCCCCACATACACACAAACGTTGCCGCCGTTGTGGTGGTCTGATAACTGGAAAAGCTCAACTGCAGAACTGCTTCAACGCAATTGTTTCTACTCATTGAAAAGCAAAACGTGTAAACAAACAACAGCATAAAACGCGCCAAACAAAAATTAACCTAATTCGCCAACTTTTATTTATATAAAGTAAGATTATTGAGAATTGGCGCTAATAATAATTCCCCATTAAAATATATATTAAGCTATTGGATTTACATACATGTTGGCATTTTGCCAACGTTAGCATTTTGCTCCGAAATATCTTTTAATAATAATTATAGTACTTCACATAAATAGTTACATCTAATTTATTTTTCAAGATAGAATTTCAGTTTTCATACCATTCAAGAAAGGAAGATTTTACGAATATAACTATATTTTTTTAACGGGAAAAAAGTATATTTTTGAACTACTTAGAGCAGTTTTAATTTATCCCTTAAAATTTTACGCGTAAAATTGACGATTATTTCAGACATTCCGTCAATTATTTAAAAATTTATAACTACAAAACTAAATTGAAATTTCATAAACGCTCTGGATCATTTGTAGCCAATAGTTTAATCTATACCCCTAATTTTTATTTATTTTTTTGTTGAAAATTGGAAGACAAGTATACAAAAATGTATGAATTGTTTTCAAAATTTTCTAAAATCATGACTTTAACATAAAATAACGTCTAATATACTGATCGTATTGAAAAACAAATATATTCATCTTATTACCTAAACATTTCTTAATAAACTGGCATAATTTCATAATTTTAGGACATTTACTTTCTGAGATGCAAGCGGAACAATGAGACAAAAAGTCGCAAATTAAAATTTTCTCGAAATATCCGACATTTTTATCCTTCTTCGCTTTTTTTTATACCTATCTTAATTGACCATATCTAATTTAATTGTAAAGATAGGAATATAATCTTTATAACATCAGAAAGAGGAAGTTTTAGCAAACATTAATATATTTTTTTGAATAAGAGAATATGTAATTTTAAATGACTTATAGCAATTTAGAAATCACGTTTCAAAAATGAGGGTGAAAAAACTTCAAAAAGTGGAGCGTGTTTAAATGTTTAAAAAACTTATAAATCCGAAACTAATTCGAATTTAAAAAAATGCTTACTTGGATTTCCAGTTCAAACCTATTTGTACACTCCCTAAAAAAATTGGATCTCTCCTCTTAATAGTGTTTCAGAAACTCGACGGACAAAATTACTTGTAAGCGAAATTTTATCAACGGCGACTTTAATATTAAATAACTTATAAACTAATAGCAGTATTGAAACAAAAATATATTCTTCTTATTTATCAAACATTTCTTAACAAATTCACTTAATTTCGTAATTTTAGGACTTTTATATTTTGAGATACGATCTGAATAACATTGAAAGAACTGAAAATTCCCCTTAGGTCTTACTTTTTCCCCCTAGGGCTTACTTTTTTTTAAAATAGAGAGACTATCTGAGGTATATTGTTTGGTATATCGTCAGTTTTTCAACAAAAAACATAATTCGAAATTTCATTAAAAAAATCTTTATTTTCAAATGGGGGAACTTTTGAAATCCTGCTCAACTATAATATTAAAAAAAAATTTGGGCATAAAACTTGTTTTTGGATCTTTGCTTTAATTATCCTTGTGCAAAGAACAAGCAGAGTTCATCTCTGGCTAAATGGCGACTGTGACGTCACATTTGTTTACAGAGCCAATTTGGCAATTATCCAGTTAATTGATTCGTTGGAACCAGCTTAAAAGGGCGTTACTCATCCGCCAATTAATCTAATCTAGGCTATACTTTTGCTAGTTCCAATTAAGGTTGATCCCCATAGCAATAAATTATAATTAATAATATTTATCGGAGCACCAAATATAATAACATTCTAATTAAATTAGAAACTCTTTGAAAATTCAATGAGATCTTTTGAGCTCAAACAGATATCAATACATTTTCTTGATCTTGCATCAATACATCTTCTATATCTTGATTTAAATAGCAAGAATCCTTTATATTAATGACGATAAATTAAAAATATAATAATTGAGTATTATAGTTTGTAATTAACTATTATATAGGATTTATATCCTGTCTTGATTAAATATCTTTATTATAGTGTCTAGACGCTTAATATAAAATTCTATAATCTGTTATAATAATTGAATATTTATCAATTTAATATTATTTTATGATAAAAAAATTTTTAAAGAGAATTTTATGTTTTATAATATAAGAGGCATACATAAACTTTTAATCTATACTACAAGCTATTATCTAATAAAGTATTCTAAATAAAAAAATAGATGCATTTGAAATGCATGTATGCATCAATATTCTTTTTTACTTTTTAATTTATTTAGACGTTTAGAAGAAAAGTTTACATAAATAAACTAAAGATAAATTCATTTCAATTTAGCTTTTTTGCATAATCAACAATAAATTTACTGTAAATGTTCACAATCCTTTCAAAATCCTTCTTAAATAGACCTACTTTCAAAAGAAAGAAAACTTTATTTCATTGTGCCCTAAAATAGCCAAAGAATTTCGCCAAATAAATGTGACTTTAATTGAGAAATAATGCAAATTTGTTGCATTTGGCACAGAGTTTGGGAAAAACGTCGATTTCTAATGGTACTTCATTAAAATTTTTATTGTATTTCCATTACAATCCATTATATGCATGATGTGTTCTTAATATATGATGGTAGACAACGTAAAACAAAACTCACAGAAAAGAAAAATGGTTTTAACTGCCAACGAGTCGAATGAAATTATAAAACTCGTCGTTTACTTCAAATTAAGCATGGACTCCACAAATCCCGACCCTTCACAAAGTGAAAAACTCCTTTTGCTAGTCGGGTAATAATTACATTATCTTAAAGCTTTCAGAACAACAATGCAAACAATACAACATAAACAAAACAACACGACATAGTATATTAAAAGGGCACGCTTGGTATAAATGTTAGATACTATTTATTCGCAATTTAGTAAAATTTAAATACTTATACCAATGCCAATCATACAAAATGTGACCTTAAAAAGATGAAAAGTTTATTTTTTTTATCAGTTTTGCGCTTCTGCTCTGAATAGTAGAGCTCTAATATATCTTAATTATATTTCCCCCCTCTTGTACGGGCATTAGCTGAATACTATGCTAACTATCTGTAAGCATTCTCCCATAATACGCTGAAAGATGGAATTGCCTTTTGTACGGAATTACATAACTGTATTAGTTTGTTTCGTAATTTTATAGTCTTTGTGGTGTCTCTTTGTTTACATGGTTTCGATAAGCTGAATGGTTAACTATCTTATTATTTTCATTTGTCGATTCTCTTAAACCAGTATTGACAGGCGTTATTCAACCGCCAATAAACCGGAGCCACACTATACTACGTCTCTTGAGATACAAACTCATTATGGGGGCATAAAAGTAAATTTTTATATCTAATTAAGATATATTTGTCTGGTATTGATAGATTTATATTGTATAGGTATTGATTTTGCGCGCGCACTTTTTTTAAAAGTACAAAAAAATATGCATAATGATGGGTTAACATTGTACTAACTTTTTATGAAATAAAACAGCAGCCAAATATCAAATAAGTCTAAAGTAATAAATGTTATGACGTGAAAAAAAGCAGGCCAACTTTCATCGGATCATTTTTAAGCGGACACTTGTCTCTTTGGTGTCTAATGCAATTTATTTTCCACCTCTTTCACTTCGCTTTCAATTTATATCTCAAGACGTCAAAATCCGTTTCGTTAACTTTCTTCCTTTCTTTTTCGACCACTGAACTTGTCAAAGAGTACTTCTCTCGATTTAGCAACCTTTTATTCGGCTAAAGTTATATTTCTTGTAATAGAGATTGTTAGAAAAGTTTAACTTAACTTCTTAAAAATGAATAATTATTGATTGTTATTTTAACCGCGGAAATATCAAAAGTGCTTCTAAGAATAATCATGAATTACTTTTAACCATGTGAAATGTAGCAATGAATGTTCAAAAATAGTCGGATAAGCACAGCCCCCACTTTACCGTTTGATTCGTGAATACTTTGTAAGCTCTAGATCTCTCCGCACTTCTCATAGTTTTAGACTTCTTGGTATCCTTTTGTTCGTCTTGAACTGCTCTTTCGACCTGTTTAAGTCTGCCTTTATCGCAACTGAACTTTAGTGTGATATTTTTCTTCATTGTCACTACTTCCCACTCCACACAATTATCGAACAAATGATTTAAACTTTAAATTAGTCGATTGAAATTTTAGAACTCGTCGTTCACTTTAATTATATTAAGCATTCTTATATTTAAGCATGGAAATGTCTCGATGCACCTACTCGCCGGAAGTTACAGCGGTTGTGGTTAATCAGCCCACCGTATACCCGAAATGGAGCTCTTTCCGCCACCCCCCCCTTCCCCAACGTATAAAGGGCGAGGGGTTAGGATCAATTGACGACCTCGTCAACGCGGCCTACCTTTCTCTACACGATGGTATGCCATTTATCTTTATTGACTGATTCCCCTAAGAGTGATGGGGTTTTGAAATATCAACACTTTTTACGTCTTTCAAGTTACCGCAAATGACCGTTGTACCCGGACCGATTTTAAACAAGTATTTTGTATTTCACAAAGTATTTTGTGAAATATCAAATAAAAGTTTCAAGGGGAGTTTTTCTCAATTTAGTATAAAACACAGAACCATAACCTTTCACTTTAATCGTAAGAGTGGCAATAAAAAATATTGTAACGATTTGAAGACTTAAACTACGTTAACAAATAAAACTACTCTACACACAAAAAAAAAACCCATCACGATCTATTTCCGACTGGCCGTAGGTGCTTTTAATAAAAATCTCTCCAGAAGTCTTTGTTGGTTGGCGATCGATTTGGCGCCATATAATGGAGTATTTTGAGACAAAACCCCTTTTACAAACACGGGTTATTTAATGCTCATAAACGTCGCTTTTGGAATAACATACATCAACGTGTCATGTTTAAAAAGTATAAAATAAAAGTTTTCAGTACAAAAAACATAATGACGGAAAATAAATATTTTTTTGAAGAAAGCTTTCACTACCAGAGACTCATTAAATAATTTATGATACACGTTTTATAGCTTGTTGTTATCCTAATAAAATATACAATATTTAAAAAAAAAACATGATGTCTAAGTAAAATATTTGCCGTATAAACCAGCGTTTGCCAGTTAGCATAAAGCCCCTTTCTAAAAAATAGAATTAAAATAGAACCGGGGACCCATTTTTTCAGATATACTCATGGAAGTAAACAGCTTTTTGGCATGTATTTTGTTTGTTATTAAATTTTTGTTTTAACATAAAAATGAAGAGAATAAAAAAAATTCTTAAATTAATTTTATAATTTCTTTTAGTTTTACAAGCTTTTACTAAGAAGATGGACACAAATTTACCCGACAAATACTTAGTTTTTTTTCGCCAAAAACGCGTTAACGAACACATTTGACAATTTTTCTGAATATCGCTTTTTCAGAAAAATCGCCAAGTGTGACCTTTCAATGATTTTTACCATTTTTCGTTAAGACTTCTTTGTTTTAGACATCGCGGACTCATTAATAGCGACACGTGGATTCCCAGGGTTCCGTGGACAACCTTTTGGGGGCCACTGGTATAAATCAAGCTTTTTAATTGTGGTATCATTAAAGTAACATGGTTTATTAAAAAAGTATTTTGGATATCACGTTCTTCAAATTTTATTTGCAAATATATTCTTTTAATTTTTATTATCGAGCGCCTAACTTTTAATTTAAAATGTGTGGTTTACCTTAGTCGCTGGTCGTCTTGGCCTAGGTAGTAGAGCATAGGACTTAGCACTGTATGGAATTGGTTCGAAATTCATCATATGTGTAAAGACATCACAATTGTAGGGTGTAGAAATTTGTTCCTGTCGGCCGACAAAAAAATTTCGATGATATCAAATCACTAAGCTAACTGCATTAGGAAGCTCAACACTGATTAGAAGCTGCGCTGCCTTTTCTTATCTCGGTTAAAAATTTATAAATGCCAATAAGTTTTTAATGGAGCTGAGAAAAGACAACGCAGCTTTTATGTGGGGTTGCGCTTTCTAGTGAAGTTGGCTTGGTGATTTGATACCACAACTTTTTAGTCACAATTTTTAGAGTTTATTTTAAAGGGGAATGGCTTAGCTTTTTTTGGGGGGGTGAAGGTAATGGTTATGTACTGAATTAAACAAATACTAATACAACTAAGCATAAAAAAACAGCAGTGTTTGAACAAACAATACATTTAGATAAGACAGAATCCGGAAAGCCCACATATATTTTTCATTTAATTCTAATAGGATACTATCAATTATTTATCTAAAACTTTTATTTACTAAACTCCCATTTGTATGGTAGCAGTAAAAATCACTTTTTCTCAGATTATTCGTAATTGCGGAAAACTCAAAGTTTTTCGAACTGTACTGTTCATTCATCTTTTATTTATTGACAAAAAAGCACTTGAACAATTATCTCGACACAGACACCGATTTCCGTTTACAAGCAAACTGATTGCCGGACATCAAAATAAACAAATACCCAGTTCATCCGGCAAAGATGTCACGGGAAAAAAAATCGATACATTCAATGGACAACATCCAGCAGCGTTATCTGTGCGTAAGCTCCTAGTAATTCGAAGAAAAGAGATGCTTTAACTCGGCTGAAGAAAAGACTTTTCCCATTTGTAGATAATAGATAACTTTTCTTTTGTACTACGGGAAAAAAATATATAAGAGATTGCGCCAGACTAGAACTTTTTGAGAAACTTTTCCTGGGCCCTATTTGTTAGACGGTCAAATAGTTTATTGTAATTAGTATCTTTATTAAATATTTAAAAGTGTGGGCAAATTATTTGTAGGTAATGCATAATGTTTATTAATTAATGAAAAGTAAAAATAATTTCAATTGTTAAATATATTAAATATTTCAGCACTAATTTTTTAAATAGCAATTTGTAATATTTGGATTACTCATTTAGAAAATTTAAAATAATTAAAGGATCAATGGTCCATTCTTTAAAGCCTTCGATTTCCATTTTGAACCATCAGGTTTAATTAAGGATAATAATATTTACTTCATGATAATATGTAATATGTGTTCTTTTCAAAATTCTCTTTGAGGTGACTCTTGAGTTTTTCAATGTTATTTACAAATAATCTTAAGATTTTCGCCATGCTCAAACAGATTGCACTCTACGCTTCCTATGCACGCATCTTTTTACCATGGAAGTCACTGCGTGTCATTCGTGAAATCTTTCATTTCAGTGTGAGACTACCGAGAGCGACTGGGTTAAACCAGAACATACACAAATTGTTTGAAAATTTGATTAGGCAGTTGTTAGCTTTTTTAATACATATTTTTATGTCATATATTCATTCCGTAATCATATATTACGCTAGTAAATGGTACAACGAAACAGCTAGGTGAAATTTGTTCACATTTTCTAACGTTCACAACAAAAGTGTCATTCGACTTGAATTAAACTTATTTTTTTTTAACAATTATGTTACAAGAAATATTTTTTGAATATGTTAAAAAATATTTTTTGAATATGTTAAAAAAGATTTTTCTGTACGTCATGATGAATTGAAAATATCATTCTAAAATTATGTTGTTTCTTTTTTAAAGAAATAATATAAATAGTACAGAACATTTAGATAATTTAGTGATAATTTGCTAGTTTACATTTATCAATATTTAAATATAAAAAAAACATATTTCGTTAAATATATATATATACAAGTGTATGCAATATAATTATATAGAACATAATTAAGTATTTAAATCTCACTTATACATTTATGTTTAATAAGTTATTATTTACTACGACAACATAAGAAAAATATATTTTTTTAAATATATTTATAACCTGCTGCAAATGAAAACATTTGCTTGTTTTATAAGATTTTTCAAAAATTTCAATAAAATGATTAGAGTTTGTTTTCAAAATAAATCTAGATATAATTATATAAAATCCATATTAAAATAAAATAAAAGTATCTATATCTCTTCTTTAACATAAAATTAGAAGGAATAACATTGCTATTTTATTAACACGTAATAAAATGAAAGTAATCCATTTAATAACATGATTCAAATATTTTACATTACACTTTACCTAAAGGACCACTATAACTGGAATACCTTATTTCACATTGCAGTTCTTTTATCCAAGCAATTCTTGGGAGTAAATTGCTTGGCGGTATTTCGTTCTCAAAGGACATAAAAATGTGTTACTCTGGGATAAAAAATAAATCCGAATCTAACATTTTGTTGCGAATGTTTCGCGAACGTATAAAGTTTAAGGGTCTGTAGAAAAGTTAAGAAAGAATTTTGCAATATAATGTATTTTTTGTATAACTTCCAAGATATTAAATAAACTTTATGGTTTTATTATTAAGAAGATGAAAGAAACTTTTATGTCATACTTCTTTAATTAGTTTTATTAAAAACAAAATATTAGAAGAGTTTCTGATTTTTATAAAGTTTTTTTATTTTCAAACAAAAAAAAATCATAAAATTAACGTAAATAAATCTCACATAATTGGAGAAATATTTTTTCCCGAAAGGTATAATATTATTGTTTGAAAATACAACATTTAAATTGGAATTATCATCTAAAATACTTTTTAATTCTTCTTTGAAATTTAATCATTGACAACATATTAATTGTAATCAGAACTTCGTATGATTAGACAAAAAAATAAATTTTACTCTATTTAAAAATATATAATTGCTTCAAAAATTGGTTGGTTATCGTCACATTTTTCTAAAATATATAACTTAAAACAAAAAAAATCTTACATTTATTAGAATTTTAAATATACGTGTTTTACATTTTATATTCAAATCAAGATATAAATCCAGCTATTACTGGATTAAAATATTAAAAAAATCCTTTAAAAGTAAATATTTGGAATTCTTCTTAATCCGTCTTACTTCTGATGTATTTATAAGAGTATTCAACAACTAAAAATATGCATTTTTTTGTGTCTAACTGTTACTGTTACGTTTTAGCGGAAAGATGTATTTTTATATAAAACTTATTTTTCATACGCTTGAACTGGTTACTTTTTCGCAAATGATTTAATTGCTTACATTATCGGTAGGCAATTAAACTCGTAGGAAAAAGGCTAAATATAAATAGTCATGCCATTGATTATATATATATACCCAAAATTACAAATAGGATATTGAAATACAATAATAAAGACTGGGGTAGAACCCGTCTGTTAGTCAATGCATTTTCTATGATTTTGTATCGAAAGAGTTAAAAAACTAGGAGTATCTTTATGAAAAATATATTATGTATTATAATGTTTACTCCATAAAAGTAATTTATTTCAAATTAAATAAATATATTTTGCTTAACGAATTTTTAATAATAAATGTGTGAAGTTAAAATTAGCAAGTGTAATGCTACTTTCAAAAAACTTCTACAAAATAAACAAAAATTAAATTATAGTAAAACAAATACTATAATAGGCCATCAAATAAGTAAACATCAATAAGTAAACATCAATAAGTAAACATCAATAAGTAAACATCAATAAGTAAACATCAATAAGTAAACATCAATAAGTAAACATCAATAAGTAAACATCTATAAGTAAACATCAGTAACAAACAAGCTTAATCCAAATTTTATAACTTTTTTTAAATGTTAAAATATATTCCCCAACCATTCCAATATTTATTACGAAACAAATAAAACTTTTGCATTTAAAATACATTTTTACTTGCTTTATAACAAATAGAAAAGTGCAAACACGGCTTAATGAAAATTAAACTTCTTCCTATTTATTCACTAATTAGCCAGTACGTATCCGAAGAAACTCATAAGCAAGACGATTGTGTTGATTTTACCTTAGGCTTGCGTCGGAATAAATTTAAATTGCCATGTTACCTCTTTATTGTGTTGTTTGCTTTAGTATTACATACGAAAAAAACAAAAACAACTAACTTGCAGTAAACAGATTCTTTTAAGTTCATACGCATAACACATTTTTTATTGTGTACTTGTTCAATCATTAGGAGAATTGCTTCAGGTTAAAATGTATTCATGGTCTTGCTACTTTTGAGGGAAAAGGTAGTTATTTTAATATTGCATTTAATTAGTTAAAGGGGATTATTCGCTTTGAAAAGTGTGGTTTAAATGGGATATAATGGAATTCAGGTAAATAAATAATGCATATCGTGATAAATAGATGAGGACTGTGAGCATTTCACTCTTCTCAGTAAAATATTCGCCATCTCTATCTTAAACTTTCTTCTAAAGATGCTTGTAAAAAATGAACTTTTTAGTTTCTCTTACTTCATATGAGTAGCCCTGATACAACAGCAGCTGTATGCATTTTTCGGCTATTTTGAGAAAATCACGAAAAAACATTAGGCAAAACTACTAGTTTCAGTGCTGTAGAAGTCTTTTTTTGAAGGTACACCCAAACCTGTTTTTGTGCGGTCTTTTTTTGTGCGATTTTTTTGTGCGACTTTTTTTGCGCGATTTTTTTTTGTGCGGTATATAAAAATTTCAATCAAAGTGGAACATAATTGATTATTTGGCTACCGACACATATACAAGCGTCTAGTGAAACAACAGTCGTCGCAAAAACTGATCAGTGACTACATGGTAACTGAAAAAAAGTCAACTCTAAACGAGTGCGAGGTAGTAGTGACGAAAGCGATTTTGAATCAAGTTCGCGTATTGTCAGACTACGAAGGATAATAGTTATACATTTTGAAAAGTTTTGTATGTGTAAAATAAGTACACATGTAAATAAAATATTTTTAAATGTTCGCATGTGTATTTTCTAAATCAGATTCCAAAAGGTTTGGCGAGTTTCCAAGTAACTGTCAAGCCTCGTGTCTTGATTTCGTTTAAAAAAGCAATTACTAGTTATTTCATAAGGTTTTGAGTTATTTTCTATGTGAGACTTTTTTTATGCGGTCCTTATCCACCGCATAAATTTTTTTTTTTTAATTGTGTTGCGAAAACTATTTTCTATAGCTACTCATAAAGCTTTGTGCGAATTTTTTTTATAAGTTTTTTTATGCGGTCCCTATCTACCGCACAAAAACAGGTTTGAGTGTATTATGAAATAAATAAGTATTTACTTATTCATCGTAAGGTAGACATGGAAGCAAAAAAGTAACTCATCACAACAAAAGTACTTTTGCATCTCATAAATACTTTGATAACAAAAGGTATTGGTTCCTTGACGAAAATTCCAATATCTTGGTTTTGTTGTTTTAACCCGGGTGAAAGTTTAAAAACAATCTTAAAGTAAACCAGCTTCATATGTGCAGTACTAATCGCAGATACTAATGATTAATTCCCATGAAAATAACTTTCACCCATCCCATTTAACACGTTCGCTGCCGGTCACGCACCGGCGCGTGATACATTCTTCAAAATAACACGTGAAATGCCATAGTCATAATTGCGTCCTTTTCGACACCAGTAATGAACGTGTTAAAAACGTTTGTAGTGAATATATTTTCACTACGCTTAAAACTGTACCCCAAAACTTACCAGCGTGTTAAAGTATTCGTTATAGCAGTGTCTGAAATCCATTAGAGAATTTGCTTTCAGAAACCTCGTAAGATCTTTTCCTGTCAAAAGTTAAAATTTAAATAATAAGTAAGGACTACGTCTCGGTTAAGAGATACTATTAGCAAAACACCTCAACCATAGCACTACTCCATTAGTGTCTTTAGTTCTAATTTGTAAAGGTAAGCTGCAATTCATAACCTTCCTTGAACGGAAACGTTAGGGCGTCCAGACTATCTTGGATAATTAGTACGCAATCAGGTCTTGGGTGTCTTTTGAGAATAGAGAGAGCCGTTTTTGAGATATTTTACATAGTATTTGTTTGGAGATATTACGTTCAAAATATTTTTGAGGAAATAATAATTATTTCTTAAAAGAATGCTAACTTTCTAAGAAATTACTTAGATTTTACTTACTGTACTTTCAAGTAATGAGACATTGTCTTTTGAGAATTCTCAGATTTTGTAGATTGTGAGATTTTTAGATTTCGTAAACTAGTTTCATTTGTCATAACAGTTGAAATATCCGACGATAGAATGCGTGATGTACTCTTATGTCTAATATTTAAATAAATTTGAATATGAATATTTTATCTCCTTAGGGCAAAAAATATATGGGATTTTAAATACTTATCATATTTATACTCTGTCTATGGCAATGTATATTCTATTACGAAATATAAACTGTTTATCTAAAATACTAAATTTTAATTGGGTATTTTAAATTTTTTTTAATTAAAAATGAACTTAATACTTAGAAAGAGAAGATAATTAAGCTTTAAATATCTTCTTAATAGGGTTTATTCAGTTTTTAAAAGTAAATTTAATTATAATTTTCAATAGACTTCTTGTCTAGAGATTTGTATTTTGAATAAAAGTTTATAAAGGTAAATTTTTCTGCAAGAGTTTCGTAATTTTTAAGACCTAACCTTTTTATTTATGAATTAATTCATAAAAGAATAATTAGACATACTCAAACATTCATATTAACAAAATAAAAGCTCAAGGTGACAAACCCTATAGGAAGTGGTGCATTATAAATATAAAACATTGTAAACCGCCTCACAGTGTACAAAACTAAATTTTTAATTAAAAATAAATTTTCAAAATAAGTAAAAAATAATGCCGAAATATATGATATCCTATGTATGTACTTTTATATTTTATTTTCACAAATTCTCAAAAATGTCGTGCGTTAAAAAAATTTAAGAAAAGGTAAAATCAATTCTTCTTAAAATTTGTATGGTTTTAGATTACTGAATAAATTATAATTTATAATAGAGAAACTTGGATTTTTATCTAATAAATAGAAGATGTAGTGATGTTAAGGTAGGGTTTTTTAAATGTACAGTACCGTTTAAAAATAATTTAATTTAAATGACCTAACTTAAAACTCAGGCAAAATTAATGCTCCCACTTTCATGTCAGACAAGGAAGACACTAGCTAAATAGTGTCATTTTCTAAAAATACTAATTTTTACTTTAAAAAAAAGATAACTTGTAACTGTGGTTCAATGCAAACACGACATACAATTTTCTAAAATAAATTCGCAGATGTCATTCCTGCAAAGAGTGTCTGAGGGTTTTCTGAGTGAATTTATGGTCGTTTAGAGAAAGTCGACCTCCCAAAAGAGAATAAACTTAAACAAAGTACAAATTGTGTTGTCAGGACACAAAGCTCTCAACTCAACCGCAGCAACGTTTTAAAAGAGCCTGTCGTTTCATAAGCGAGCTCATTTTTCAAACACATTTTTGGATTCAGAAAACCAATGCTGGATAGAAAAGGGATACAAATGTGTCTGCGAGAAACAGACATTCTAGAAATGGAGATCATACGCAGAAGGTCTTGTTTTGAAATGATCTTTATTATGTTCTATAACTTTTCTGGAAATGAAAAGTTTTGGGTTTCCTGCGCGCCGTCCAAATGTGTTTTTGGTTTCTTCGCTGGATTCTTTCAAAATATTTGTGGCGTCTGTGTATGGGTTGCATCCGAAATGGCGGAAACATTTTATTGCAGCGTCTTAGAAATACTGGGTAATCTTAATACTATATATGAGAAAATTGTAAAGGGTGGTGGAGGGAAGCGAAATAAAAAATGTTTGTCTTGGAATATGTGGTCGGAAATAGCGCATTTAAGCGATGGTTCCCAGCAAAAAAAGTCAGCATGAAACCTTCATCAAAATTGTCAAATTGAAGGTTTTTTGAAGGTATTGAAACAAAAAACTGCATTTTTTTTGAAGTTTTTAATTTTCTTGCATAAAACCTTTAAAATAATTGCATTTTCCCTTTATGATTAAAAATTGAAGGTTTTTTGCAGGTTTTTATGAAGTTTTTTTTACATTTTTTATGAAGGATATTGAAACAAAAACCTTTAATTTTATAGAACTTCAAAAAAACTGCAGTTTTCCTGCATAAAACCTTCTATTTCAAAATTTTGATGAAGGTTTTATGCTGACTTTTTTTGCTGGGTAGCAAAGCCAAATAATATAGGCGTAATGAAATACAGACCAAAGGAAATATTATAACCCGTTTCATGAGTGAGGTTTTTACAGTTATAATAATCAAAGGTAATCCATTGTAAATGTCCAATAATACTCCATTGACAATTCTAGCGGGGAAAGATGCCTTCCCACTCACAAGTTATCGATTAACATAACGCGTTATTCATCAGCGTATTATGTTTTGTGGTTTAAAAAGCATTTGAAGTAAACGTTATATCAAATTATACTTTAAACTTAAAAAAAACTCAAATCGTACAACTTATGAAGTTTAAACGATCATAACGAATCCGTTGGGTTGGAGTTTAGGACCAGCGGCCAAGTAGAATATTCGATTCATAATCGGAAAGTTGTAGGTCCGAATCCAGACATTAAATATGTAGCAAGCCCGTGATCGGTTGGTTGCTAGTTTCAGAGATCGTAATCCACAAATACATCCGTCATGCATATTGGACTGGTGTACGTTAAATTTATTGTGGTCCAAACATCCTCAAATCTACACAGATGCATGAGGTGCCAGTTAAGGTGTTGCTACCAAGGTCTATCTTCATCACTACTTCGCAATGTTCTTGGGTCTTTCCCAGCAAAAAAAGTCAGTATGAAACCTTCATCAAATTTGTCAAAATTTATGGTTGTTTGAAGGTAATATAAAGGATATTAAAACAAAAAACTGCATTTTTTTTGAAGTTTTTAATTTTTCTGCATAAAACCTTTAAAATATCTCAATTTTCCCTTCATGATTAAAAATTGAAGGTTTTTTGCAGGTTTTTATGAAGTTTTTTGCAGTTTTTATAAAGGACATTGAAACAAAAACCTTTAATTTTATAGATCTTCAAAAAAACTGCAGTTTTCCTGCATAAAACCTTTAATTTCAAAATAATTTATGAAGGTTTTATGCTGAATTTTTTGCTGGGTTTCTTCGGGATAGATCTAAAACAGTCGCCAACTGTCTATTGTGTATTTCTAGTGCGGCATTGATTTAACTATCCAATCGTGGACTTTTGGCTGAAAGTTGTAAAAGAAATATAATTATTGATACCACAAATAAATCTCTAGAAATACATTTAAAAAGAAAATCATATTTCAGTAAGAAAAAAAAAGAAAATATATTGAGCTTGTACAATTTTGAAAAGAGAAGAAATAAAGTTTTTTTTTTCAGTGTTATGTTTTATTACAGAGAACGATTTATTAAAGTCTTCTTAGTTTTTTCTCATATCTCATTAAAATTCTTGCTAATTAATTGGGTTGAATTTTTTTTAAAATTCTGAGTTGATTAAGTTTTATTTTTAAAAAAAATTACATGTTTATGACACTTATGCATAGTTTGTATCATGAATTTCTTCATTTTACACATTTCAGGTGGATTACTATTCAACTCTTTCTATTTTTATGAAGTATTTGTCTAAGTTTTTTTTGGAAAATAATTATTATTTCTTTGTTACACGGATATTTTGGAATCTTATTTTTGTCGAGTTCTGGAAAGATATCAGCCACATGTTACATTTTTATAAGAGAAACATTTGTTGTTAAGAAAATATTGAACGTGTTTTTTGGGGATTTATTATTAATGCTACTTTTTTTATCAGTTTGTTGAGTTGCAGTCTCAAAAAATCAAAAATTATTTTTATTTATAGAAATATCTGTCTTATCTGAATTATCCGATCTGTCTTATTAAACTTACATTACTAGCGATTCTACTAATATGATTTTAAGGTGGAAGGAATTGAAACTAAATTGAGACTATATTAATAATTTATGAGTTTATTAGCATACGTTGAATTTTCAATGCCATTAGAAGATACAGAAAGAATATTTGTCCTTTAATATTGATTTATGATATCCATTCTGCTCTTCGCCAAGTTAAATGAACAGTTTTCTTAAAAAATCTTTTTTTTTTACTTCGTTTATAAATAAGGATATTGATAATTGTACTGTATTCATGTAATAAAAGATAATTAAACAGAATTAAACAGAAATATATCATTATTAAAACTTATTTGCTTAACACATTTTAATTTTTGAAATTTATTAAGAAATTTAAAATTGGTATTTTATTATAAAAATAGATAATATATATCTTACCCGTATCAGTTAAAAGACAATGACCTAAAAATATTTAAGGATTGCTCAGAGAAAAATTACATAAAAAAATACTCAACATGATTATTACCTATTATTATTACCCATTACCTAATATTATATGATAAAAGCTATAAATATAGATATAAAATGGCTCAATAAGTTTTATGATATTATTGTGAAATATTCGTTTGCAAAAAAGAGTTTTTTTACGTAACGAATAGTTTGCAGCCAAATTTTTTCATCAAAAATAAAGGATTTTAATCTTTATAATTTCTTCAGAATTCATTTTGAGAAGTTCCAACATTTCTATGTAAACTTTACTAAAAGCTTATTTTAGGAAACTTTTGTTAAATTTGAGTAACTACTTTCATATATCCTTGTTTTCCAAAAAAGCAAAAATTTGATGAAGAACTCTCTTCTTCACCTTTAAATATAACAGGAATGTAAACCCGTAACATGATATTTAAGGTTCTACATTCTTCACTAAGACATTGCTTCGAATTTAGTGCAGTCCTGTAATAATAGCGGCTCTTCTACAAGTGAGCTGCAGCAATGCCTACAATATTTATTAAAAAATATTTTATATTTTTGTTAAATATTTTATATTTTGATTATATTTTTGTGCATTTTTCAATGAACACAAACTTTTTAAGACTATACAAAATTCAGTTGAAAGTCATCGCAAATCAGTCATCAATGCTTTTAACACTGGAAGAAAAAAAAACTATTTATTTTTCCCTAAAATGTAAGTGAAGAGAAAGTATCTTTTTACCGAGCCAACGCGAATTTGGGACATTTGCAGTTTAATAAAACCATACAGACGATTACAGAGCATGCTCAGAACTACGTCAAAATGGCGCAACTGTGAAAAAAACAGATAAGATTGTTTAAATCTGATCTGTCGAGCACACAGATCACGACCTTCGACGTATCGTAAATACAGGTTACTTTGTCCCTTCCAGCGGCGATTATTAGAACTCTGTTAGGGGACTCCTACTGCCTAACGCTCGTCAACTCACAAAGGATTGCTACGCAACGTTCGTTGGTTTGCGTCGCAAACCAATTTTCGCTTTGCTTACAATAATTTCATATCTTTCCTGTGTTTTAGTTGAATTCAGTACTTTGACAAAGTCGTTTGAGTGTACTTAAAATTTTGAGATGTAGATGGCGCCACGATCATAATTTTTGTTTTGTTAAAAGCGTAATTAACTACTAATTGCTTAATATTTTATAGATTTGGCACGTTTTAGCACGTCTACAGTTCATTCCCTTTCAAATGACACCTTGATCATTGAAATTGGTTATATAATTTAGGAGGAGTGACTATCACAAAAATAAAACCGTATAGGCTATTAAATATATAGATTAAAGGTGGGCTTGCTTAATTAGCATTGTGGCCTGGAATGAATTGTCCGTTGCTATATAAACCTAAATCAATCAACTTGTAGCATACGCATGGATTTTAATTTTTTTTTCATTTGGGACAAAGTAATAGCCCAAAGGAAAAAACAATTACTGAAAAATACAAAGTAATACCCTAGGGCCAAAGTAACCAAGTTTTTATGGTAGTTCTTCGAACGATTTGCGGGATTTGAAGCGAAAACTGATTTTGTTTCTCGTTCCGAACCTTTTGAATTCATTGCTTGTTTTGTTCAGCTGTCAGAAAAAGAAACCGGGTGTTTTGAAATTGAAAAGACTTTCTTAACGTTTTCTTTGATTGAAATTTTTACAATAAATAGGACGTTTTTGTCGCTATGCATAATTTACCATTGAGTTAAAACGTAAATTTACAATTCTATGAAGTCGCCATTCAGCACTGCCACATTCGCGATTTACGAGCGGCCATTGCCTCTACTAGAATATAATTTTAATACATGGGAACATTTAGATAAAGGAACTGGTTTATGCAACAGTTACCTCACCGTTAGTGTAGGTATCCTTAACTCAGACGCACTCTGCACTCATCTTCCATATATAACTACAAAGGTTCCTTCATAGGCACTTGGCAGTAACACAGTTCATTAATAACTTTGGAACACTTAAGACAAGAGCCGAATCCACTAACTGGAATATTCATCTTTAATATGGCATTTATGGCTTGAAGCGTTTCACAGGATGCACATACCAGAGCTTACATTAGTAAACAACAGTTTATTCTTGTAATTTGTAGTAAGGTATAAACTTATTCGTCAAAATTTCGTAATAACTAATGAAAGTATTTGCTGTTTTTTTTTAATTCTAACAAATAATAGAATGGTGCGTTAAAGTGTGTGTATAGTTTAATATCTGTGGCATAAAACAAGAAAAATAAATGTCAATTAAAAAAAATTATTTACTATTTTGAATATATTCCTTTTTAGTTTTTAAATTAAATAAAAATAAAAACCATAATCATCACCATCATCAATCATCTAATCGTTCAAATCAAACAATTCCGATAATTCCACAACATTGCAACAAAGCCGAGCTTCAAACTTGGAAGCCATTTTTCTCAAAACTGTCAATTATGACATTATTCCTTCTTGTTCCAAGCCACAGATATTCAAGTCTTTGTGGTTAAAAAAAGGTATAATACTAATATACAGGATGATAACAAAAAAATATCTTAACTTTGAAAGGCTATGTCTTTGCAACCAAACAGCTTAGAGTCCACTTTTCAACATATCTTTATATATATCACATATAAGCAAGAAGCTTTCTTCCCCACAATTACGATTCGAACTTTGCCCTTAGCAAAGCCACCTTCTTTCACTAAATTGACGAAACCAACATATATACGCCTCTTGTTGAACAGTCGTCATCTTAACAAAAATAGACATTACAATAAATAGAAAACTTTTTTTTAGTGGAATAAAAAGAGTTCCTAGTGAAATTTTTTGCTAAATAAATTAAACTTAAGAATTTCCTCTTGACAAGGATACTTAGAATAGCTCACAAAGAGTTTTGGTTGCGGGAATATCCATTAAATTTTTTTATATTATTTTGTAATTACACTGTAAATTACTCGTTAAACTTCAATTTGTCGAAATAAAAATAATTAAATTCGATTTTGAACACAAGAACAATTATACCCTAGAACAATTATTTAAAAGTTTTCAATTTGAATACATAAAAACTATTTCCATGCTTAAATAAACCTGCAGTACCGTTTAAAATAAAATTTGGTTTGCTTGGTATTTTGTACCATTAAATTCCTTTGTTTTTGGTGAACAAATTATTCATCTATTAACAAAAACGAATTAAAGGATCAAACTTCATTTTTTTTACAAATACCATAATAATAATGATATATTACTCTTTAATCGACCAGAAAATTAACGAAATTGTAAAGTTAAAAGTATTATATTTAAAATAAAATTACTATTTTTTAATATTTTTGTTTATTTCTAAAGAAATAGTTTTCTATTAACACCCCAATAAAAGATTTGAAAAATAAAGATTTAGATGGTTTTAAAAAAAATGGTGTGCATTCCTGGAAAAACCGATGATCTCATGGCGGATAATGCAAATCGCATGGATAGTTAAGCTGTTGTTTTTTCGAAACAATTGTTTTTAAATTGGATTTCTTGCTGTTTATAATATTAAGTTTTTATTAAATAAAATTAACTTTCAATTACCTTAACAAATTTAGATTTAAAAAAAAAACTTTTCCCACTATTTATGCCTAATAGAATATCTAGAATAAATTCGTTTAAGTAATTATAGAGTAAATATTTATTCACAAAATTGTGTAGAATATTTTCTGCTGTGAATAAAAACACTATAAAAACATTTCAGAAATTGAGTAAACTTTTGAAAATCCGAAAAAACGAATTATCGTAGAGGAAACAAAAAAAATTAAATACAAAATGAAAGTTGTTAAAAAAAATGCTTGATATTTTACAAAGAATTTAATTTGGGTGATAAATTTATTTTATTTACAGTTTACGTTTTCACCAAGTAATATAAATACTTTTTCTGGGGGTTTTAAATCCAGCGCCCCTGTCACTTTGACAAATGTAGTATCTTTTCACATACCAACATGAGATTATTTAAATAAGGCTTTTTGAATTGCATTACGAAATACAAATACGAGATAATTTTTATCTAAATAAATACTGGAATCCATATTTGCCCCATGTAAAATGTCTTGAAATGAAACTCAATATGCTTCACTTTAATCCAATATGCACGTAGTCGTTTACTCTAAAGAAAAGAGCTCTCCATTTCAGAAAATAAATATTGATATCAATAACTGTATATTGGAGTTAAAAACAGAAATAGAGACATCGATAAAGGTATTTTGAAGCTTGCTTTCAAGTGCAATGATGAAGTGCTACACAATATTTTTCAATAAAACTGTTCAATTTGTTGCTAATTTGCTACTGAGAAGAATTATTAGGTTTTCGATTGAAGTTACTTTTTTGAAACGGGACCTTTTTTATTTCACAAAGAGCAGATGAAAGGCAAGAAACAAAAATAAATGAAAAAAAAATCCAATTTTCACGGAGCAGGCTCTTTTTAAGTTTTACTTTTGTATTTATCTTAAAAACTAATATTTCGATATTGGAAATATTAAGACATTCAATAAAGTGAAAATTTATCATGAACGTATATTTAAAAAAAAAGTATCGCTTTCACTTCAATTAAAGATTTCAAATTTAATTTTATCAAAAAAACTATACAAACAAAAAACCTGTTTAGTACCCTAATAGATATATGAACACATAAAATGCTTTTTAAAATTAGGTTGGAATGCATTAAATTGATTTACTATGAAATATTTTTTAATTAAAAAAAAAACGAAATGGTATAAAAATATATATACATACATTAAACATAAAAATACATACATACATAAAAATCTTTACAAATAAATAAAATATTTTGTCTCTACCCCCTTATTCAGTTTCAATTAAGAAAATTTAATTAGTTTATCAAAATTAGTTTGGCGGATCTTGTCTTAAAATAATGATTCTTTAGTACGGAAAATATTTTTCTGCTACAGCTTGATTGCGCGTAATATCTTTATTAATTGTGTGGAATGGCTTGAATTAAATTTTTTAAAGGAAAATATTCCTTTCTTAAAACACTTTGTGGATATATTGCTAAATAATTAATCATATTTAAAACTATCTTAATTGAAAAAATAAACAAGCTTCAATTTGTGTCGTTTCGTCTTTAAAAAGGCTTGTCATTTTTACCTTACCACAATAATTAAAATAGTTAATATTAGTTTTTTTTTTCAATATTTAGAGCATAATTGGAAATCGGGTATTTTTTATAAAATAAGTAAAAATTATTTTGAATTATGCATAAAAGTTAATAAGTTAAATTATTAATAAAAAAAAAATATTTTAACAAAAAATATTTCACATTTCAATACAAATAATCTTTCATTTAGTTTATCAAAATAAGTTTGTACCTTTCTTACATTGCAACGAAAATTAAAATAATTAATATAAGTTTTTTTAAAATACTAAGAACATTGTCGGAAGTCGAATTTATTTTATAAAATAAGTAAATAAATAAAAATTATCGTGCATTGTGTAGAATAATTAATAAGTTAAATTAATAAATTAAATTTTCGTTTACAAAAAATGTTTCAAATTTCAATACCTAAATACAATATTCTTGGGTATTCTTTGTTTCTAGAACTTTGCAAAAATGTTTTAATAATTGCTTTTTGCATAAACCAACGAGGTGTGCCTCATGATTAAAAATAAAAGAAATTTGTTAAAATATCGTAAATAACAATAAAAATAATAGGAGAATATTAATAACAAAACAGCTATTTGGATCTCGGTAGTTTAGATAGGATCAAAGAATATGGCACAATGACTCAACTGCTGGGTTGTTTTGTGATAGGAAGTTTACGAGATTTAATCCTATAATTAAAACCAAACCCGTATTTTTAGAAAATAGTTACGAATACCATAACACTCATCAAAGATATCTAATCTCACAATCACAAACTGGGACTTTTTTATACCAAATAACAAATATTAAAAAAAAAAAAAATACAAATATAAAAACGTTTAGATACTTTATGTATATTTACATAGTTTCTCCTTACATTTAAAAAAAATCGTTCTGGTGCAAAGTTTCAGAAAATGTCGGTGGTATTGATTAATTTTGTATTTTTATGAACTATTAAAAAAATTTTAAATCATGTTAAACTTTTATATTATAAATGTTAACCAGTCTCAATACTTAGTATTTTTTTTGTAAACAATATAATGTTATTTAATATTTTATGTACCATTATGTATTAAAATATATACCCCATTGTATTACTATTACCAGTAGTATATTGTAAGGTTACTACTTTAAAGAAAATACTTTCAAATAAACTTCGACTTAACTCAAACGCTTGTCTCGAACTCTAATTATAAAAAAAAAACAATTTTACTATATAATTTTTGTTATTCCTCTAGTCACAAAATGTTCTGCATATTTTACCGAACATCTGGACAAGTTTTTGTTTTAAATAAATAATAATTATATTTATAAAAATGTTTACTTATGTGGATAATTTTCTCTTTCATTAATTAATCTTAGAATAGTTAAAATTTCTACATATAAATCAAAAATCTTTGAAATTTATAATAAAAAAAAGCCCAAAACGGAAAGTGTTGAAGGAAGATTAAAGTATCACAAAAGTATCAAAAATGGCTTAATACTTCCGTTCCTAATCTAGAATTAAAAGCTGAAAAGTTTTCTGAAGCAAGAAAGTAAAACTTAGTTTCTAAAGTGAGAAACACACATACCACTTTACACGGAAGTCGTTCGGCCAATTTGAAATTGCAGTTCCTCAGCTGTCAGAAAATGACAAATTGTTGCAGTTTTCGTACCATACGTCAATGCTTCTTTTCGAGTCAGCAACTGGTCAGACAACTATCGACCGGACACTAAAGGATTTCCTATACAAGAAGAAACTAGTTCTTTGAGTTAACCGTTTCGATTGAATTTCTGTTGTGAAATGGAAAACTTAGATGTTTTATCTCCTACAAATGGATTGCAGTTATTTTTTAATACTTTGATAATTATTATCGAGAAAAAGTCAAAGAAACTCACTTATCGGCTTCATCATGAAGGATACTAATAAAGTAAGGTAGTTTTCTCATAAACCGAAACTTTCTGTTGAGATTTCAGTAAATTTTTTAGTCTCCCCAATTATTTTAGTGTTAAACTATCTTTTCCGAACACAGATACACCTCTTATTTTTAAAGGTTTTGTGGTACGTTGCAGAATTCGCAGTTATATTTAACAAATATTCTTAAAATTATGAAATATATTCATCAAGTTATATGATTCAATCTTGGTCTAGGCGGCTTACCATTCTCAACATGATGGCAGGTTATTTACCCTTATAAACTGACCCCCCCCCCCTGGGGTTATGGAGTTTTTAAATATCAACACTCTTCATGTCGTCCAAGTTCACCATTGACTAATGTTCCCGAATCGAATTTAAAGGTATATTTACGTCAAAACGAAGGTACTTCATTTTCTGCAGAATGGATCACCATTGTTCTTCACTTGAACCATTTATTTGAGTTATATACTGTTAGAACAAATGCTTAGATTCAAAGCAACGTTAAATGTAAAGTATGTTTAAGTGATGCTACTAAATTGTGTAGGGTTGACGGCATTCACATATTCAGATTCTAAACATCCCGGATGCTTTGTTAAATTCAAATTTGTGTTCAATAACCATATGTCATACCGCCTTATTAATGGTGTGTGCAGAATAAATGCATATGCAGCAACACATTCCTACTATTGCAATGGTCCTGTGTCAATTTAACTACCTTTATGACTTCTGGACAATGTGGATAACGAACTATATAAATGAAATATGTCATGGGAACGCAAACAAGAATACAATACTTATTTATTTGGTATTATCATACCTTAATTTATTGCATATAATATATTTCATTTTAGGCAGTTGACATTGAGGAATATTTCCTATCTAGAGACCTATACTTTTAAAACGGTTTCCATTCCCATTTGTTATTAGAACCAGATAATTCAATTTTACATTATCTACAGCTTTACATTATACCATGTTCTGAACTACAAATTTGTAGAGTATATTGTTTCATAGAAATGAAAAAAATATTGATTATATATAGCATTGCAAAGTTTGAATTTTATCTGTAAATGTCCCTTTAAGAAATAATCTTTGACATATTTATGTAATGTAACGATCAACAGGATTGAAACGGCCAGATAATATTACCATGTATATTAATTTTTTAAAAACTTTATTTCAGCATTCACAAAATTTTGTTTGCACGTATTTTTACATTTCAAATATAAAATGAACATACAATGGAAAAAAGTGAAGTAGATCATTTCCTTCAAGACCGCTGCAAGTTTTAAGGATTGTGACGTGAAACCAAAGTGAATGGCACCTATTTGGATTCCGGACCAACCGCTGCACACCTTCAATGTTGTCTCGTACTTATAAAGACCTTTACGAACATCCGATGAGCCGTACAATAAATATAACCAATCTAAAGTCGTTTTGAATATCAGGGTTTCGTTACGCATATTTTCATTACGGTCATGTTTTCGCTACGGGTTCACTTCGTTCTAAATGCACCCTTCACCCGGAACCGATTTTAAAGACGTTACACGTAAAAAAAAACTATTTCAAAATTATTAAAAAATTTAAATATGACAAAATAGCACAATAAATAATTTAATAATTTTCTTTACCAGTTTTAATTGAAAATGATTAAAATATAAATCCATTTCTTGTGAATAAAAAAATCTTAATTTCATACACTTCGCCGCAATAATGATTTGCATCAATAATTTATTTGAATTTGTTCAATTGAGTCAATCCGGATTGCAAAAATAATTTTTAAAAAATCTTCCTTTCTTTACTTTATCCAACAAAGGGAATTCCGCACTTATTTCGAGCATTTACTGATTTCCAGTGTTTGTTCATCCTCTGCAAGATCCTCTTAAAAGAGTTAAGGAAACAATTTTTTGTATAGTTTTCAATCAATGGCAGATATAAAAGAAATGATGTCAATACTTCATCTAGGGCGGTATTGATCAATACTATTTTACCAACTCACAGAGAAGGTCAAATACTTTTCTTTAAGTTGGGTTTGATTTCATTTTTTGTCCCAGTTTACCTACCTATCAAACAATTTCCGATATTAGTAAATTGATCGTCACTGTTTTAGCTTGTCTTAAAATACCTTATGAATAGTAAATCGTCGACTTAGAAGTAAAACCATGCATATTTAAATTAAAGATTTAGCAACTGTTGTTGGAGACGAAATACAAAGTCAATGTTTTATCCTGTCTGGAATGCAGTACAAAAGCAATTCACATTTAGAATTTTTAACGCTTACATTTCGTCGCCAAAAGCATCCGCTAAACTTTGTTTTAAATTTACGTGATTATTGTTTGTTTGAAATATTGCACGGTACTTAAACCATAACAGTCCTATGTTTGACCACGCATAGTGGTATATTTTAGTTTAAAGAATTGCATTCTCTTCTTGAATCTTGCTTTGTGTAGAGAGTCAAATAGATATACCAAGGTACAAATAACAAAAACCGTATTTGCAGTCTAGAATAGAAATTTATAATTATGAATATCCACGTTTTTAAAAGTAGTACAGCAACATGGAAAGTTATGCAAAGCTATTATATTAACTCTAAAAAGCTAATAATTAACTTTATCCATTATTTATGACTGGTATAAGAACTTCCAATTCTTATTTTAGAAGATAAAGAATGTTCTTTAACATAAACAAATGACGAAATGCTTTATTTTTGGTGTAATACAGAAAAAGTTCAATCTTATAATAAATATATTATAAACAATAGTTTTACATACTAAATTCTTCAACAAAAAATAGGAATGTACCCTTCTGATCTTGAAATTTCATTCTTATCATTATAAAAGTTCCATTCTAACGATTTGCATTCCCCTCAAAACAGTGAAGTCAAACCAAATCCCTATTTAAAAGTGTTGGGTGAGAAGTGGTGTAAACCCAAACAACACAGTTGCCAATAAGAGCGTTTAAAGTTTGAAATATTCGCCTTGACTGTAATATTAAGTGTAAAGACACCCAACTTATCACTAAGCAACCCATTGTAATAGGAACCGTACCACAAAAGATGTATACAATGCTTAGTAATAGAAAATGGCGTTGATTCATTTTCAAATATTTTTTGGACTTACTCCACTTGGCCGACAACTCACCCATTTGTCGAAATCCATGACGTTGCATAAGGCATTGAAGTCTCTGTTTTGTTGATCATTTTCCGCATCAACAGTCCTGTGGTTGATTAAATCGGAGACCAAAGTCGTTCCTCAAACTTTCATACATTCCCCAACTTTCATTAATAAGGAGGGTGGACTTCCAATCCTGGGCAAGAGTTGATTAAATTTTGCCGCGAGGGAAGGCTAAAATCGAAAGTATTCAGTGGACTTAAAGGTTTAAATGCGGTTACACTTTGGTCGCTACGAATGTGCCATGTTTACTGTTTGAGGCTATTTTAGAACAGGAAGATATTTCATATAATTACTTAGCCCATTGTTATGAGTAAAATATTCAAAATTAAAACTTGACAAATTTGCAAAAAGTGTCTATATGCTCGTTGGTGTACAAAATTTTCGGGTCGCTTTGTGAAGATGGCTTGCACAGAAGCTGAGATTAGCAATATTAAATCACACTGCTCATTTTTGCTCGGTTACTTTAATTTGAGTTCGTCATTGCTCTTTTACGATTCAATAGTACTAAAAAAAGTATGTTTAGGTACTGATTTGAAAGTACCTTTTTTTTACAGTGTACCCTAATATTAAATAGGTTAATATTATTAACCCACTGATGTATGAGCAAAATATCCAAACTGTAGGTTTGTTTTCTTTGAAAGAAGGTTTTATATTTCTAACACATTCTTTTCTTAACAAATATTCATTTTTTTTTTAATTTATCAGAGAAGGATTTAAAAATGTCCTCCAATGCTTTAAATTAGGAATTTTTAAATTATGTGTATTCCTAAAAAACGGGAGATGCCCCAGCGAAAATACACGCGCGTATACATCTAGTGGTTAACATAAGGTAATAGATAAAAAAATTAAAAAAGTGATTCATTAGTTTTGTTATATAATATTAACTTATTTCGATTTGTAAGTTTTAATTTAAAATTTAACATGCCAAATATTATTTTCTAGGTACATAGATTTAATTTAACGTTATATGACTTATTTAAACTGTCCCTAATGAATACTATCATTCATAAATATTTATAAAATATATTATCACTAGTGAGAAAGACAGGTGAAATCTACATTTTTATAGGATTTTGTTAAGAATAGAGACACAACGATGATTACTTCAAGCGTTATCTCTTTCAATTTTGTTAAACACAAAATTATTCGAAAGCGCAGAAAATGTCTAGATTACTTTTAAAAGGAAAATAAACTACATTTCAAACAGTTTCACTCACATGTAAATGACTTTCTTTTGTAATTTGAGGGTTTCTTGTTTTAGCAAATGATTGAAAAATCTAATTTGGCGTAACAAAATAAACGAACTGTTAAACATTTACGGTTAATACCTAGACACTTATGGATAGTCATTCAATGGCTTTATTTGAAACACATTTTAATTCAGTGTGACGTATATTTTTCCGCTATCAATAAACTTAAGAATAATAAATTAATCAGAGAATTTTGTACTTCATTTCATTCACATTTAATTAGAGAAATGTATGATGTGAGAAAATTTATTCTTACAATTTACACCCCCCCCCCCCCCCCCTCCAATTTCCCACAAAAAAATGCTTCATATTATGTATTTTTTACATACCGTTAAATAGTCTTATATACGTACACACACAACTGTTAGAACATTTGATTGTTTTTTAAGAATTAAAATGCGTGTGAAAATGCATTAAAAGACTGGAAAAGTATGACGTTGAATGGTTTTTATTTTTTGTGATGGGCAATCTATCACTATATATTTTATTGAATCTAAAAGCCTTTATGTCAAAGTGTTATCGTGTTATTAGTATATTTAATCTACAATAATTGTGAGGTATTTAGATTCTTTTGAAAAAATAAAGTAGTTTTAATCTTCTGGAATGTCCCTAAATTACTAGTTTTATCAATAATAAAAAATTCCCGTGTTAATGTATGATCCAATTTATCATTGCTTTAATTTAATGTATTTATGCTTCCACACAAAAACAACCAGGTTGAAAAATTATGTTATTAATTTAAAATACTGCAAATGACAAGACAAAAAAAAACTTATATAGTTTTTATAAAAAAAAAATGTTCGGAAATTCTTGTTGTGAAGGTATTTAATCACTCACTAAATGACTTTATATCCGGTTTCTACTGTAAAAAAAAAGTTGTGAAAAAAAACTTTTTAACGAAGAATTTTTTGAGCATTCATTAGATAAGAAAATCTATTATCTGCACATTCCCTTTGTGATATTTAAGAATTTTTAATTTGGGGTTTATTTTGAACAAGATTGATCATCTTCTAAGAATTGCTCAAAGCTATTGTAAAAAAGAAACGAAAAATTAAAATAACGACATAAAAACATGAAATTGTCTGCAACTTATTGGAATATATAGTGCCTTTTTTAATACGTAGTCCAATTAAAAGTGAAAAGTAAGTATTTTAATACTAAGAAATTTTTTTAATCTTACTGGAACAAAACAATTATAACAATTGTAACTATTTCATTAAAAAAGTTTTTTTTTTATTTTTACATTATTATTTCTATTTAAAAAGAGACCTTAAAACTGCAATTAAGTTAAAAAGTATTGTATAAAATAATGTTTTCAACACAGACTTAATTTTCTATCGATAACTTTAAAATATTCTTTTTGTGCTTAAATTTTTTTTACAATTAATAATTTAATGTGTCTAAGTTACTCATTCTTTTTACACTATTTTATTTTTCAAATTTTGTATAGTAAAAAAGTTTTTTTCCCCATCTACTTGCGTACAAGAACTCAATATGTTTAATCAATTTTAACTCTCCACTTTTTATGCTAACGAAGACACTTTAATATTCATGATATTTGTAAAAATATAATTTTATACACCTATTTGTATTTTATTAACGATCAATGAAGTAATTATAGTGAATAATTATAAAATGGTAAACAACAAAAGAAAAAATTACAAACTTGTATACTCAGCGCTTCTTTACAGAAATATCAATCTTTTCAAAAGATATCCAGCCATGGTCACACTTACCTCGTTGTGTCAGTTACCCCACTTTACCCTACTTAGCATTTTTTAGGGGGAACTTTTGAAACTCTACTAATATAGTTTAAAAAGGATTTTGTTCAAAAATACTGTGTTAAAAGGAAATATAAATTAAACTCTCTAACAGGAAAAAAAATCTTACAGATTAGAAATTTTTATCATTCCTCATTAAAAAGTTATGTATAAGTGAAACAAAATTCTACAATTTTATTATACTTCCTAAGTATTTCGCCATATTATTTTTATATCTGAATATTTTATAGGAAATGCGTATATTTTATATTCAAAAATTACTCTATGTTAAATTGTTTTTTAAAATTTAAAGCATTGAGCTGCGATTTAAAAACTATTCAAATATTACAAATATTAAAAAGACATTTTAGAGGGTTATCAAAATGACAAATGTTTACAAATACTGGTTATTACAGTAATTGTCTAATTTTTTTAGTCATGCGCTTATCTTTCATCGAATTTAACGAGAACAATGCTTTAAATTACGTTAACGTAAAGACTGAAATGTTGGGAAACTAACCTCACAAAATTGTTATGAATGACATAAATAGCTTTCAACGTCGCGCTGAAGACCGAACAACATTCGAAAATTTAATAAAATAGAAAATTTGAACAGGAAATGTGAGCTGAAGTGCTTCTTTCATCTCTGATAAATTATCCTGTAAATGACAGCATTTTTTTAAACGTGTCATTTTTCTTCTGCTTTTACATGTATATGCATCTAAAAATATATTAAATGCGTTTGAATATAATTACAAATGGAATCGGCAGATATTTATGCAATAATATTATTTTTATTTAAGGAGCATAATTCCAAAACAGGTTTTACCCATATCAACTCTTTTCTAGAATGAATTCAATGAAATTTTCAATGAAAAGATAAATTTTGTAAATCAAAACACGTAACTTATATTATGTTATTATCTTTTTTTTTGACATATCATAATATTAAGGCTATAAAATAGAGACATGCATGTTTGGGTTATTTTTGACATGCAAAGCCTTTAAAGTCAAGGGGTGAAAGTAGCTTGAAGTAAACCGTAGCGAATACGTCTCGAAACAGCTTTGGTGCGGTTGCATCTATTGGGTTCATGTAGGAAGAAGTAGACATTAACGAGAACATGACCGTAACGAAAACACGAGCCAAGAAGTAGCGTTGGTGTGGTTGCATCTCTTGCACGCTTATTTAACGCTTGGAAATGTCGTTATAAGACACAACGTAGCAAGTGTGAATCGGTTTTTCTAGAATCCAAAAAGATGCCATTCACTTGAGTCTGAGGTTGCGCGCATTAAGCCATTCTGTTGTTTAAATAGATACAGCCAATCTATATTTTTAATTAAAAATAATTCTGAGTGATTCCAAAGAAAGTTTTAAAATTAAATTTAATTTGTCTCACTGCTAGTGAAAATAATGAACTGCAATCAGCTAGGTGGAGAATAAAGTTTTATAACTTATTTAGTGATCTTCAAAAATTCATTTTGTCAGATTGGATGAAATAAAAACTGTGATTGCTATTAGATTAAAAAAAAATACGAAATCTGGTTTACCAAATCAACAATGGATTAAGTTATTAAATCCATGAATTTTATAATTAAACGAAGCAATTCCAGTATGTTAGGGAAAGTCAAATCGTCGATAAAAGTATCAAATGCTTTGGAAAAGACTGTTTTAATATGCATGAAATAAATTAAATATTTAAATTAAAATGGTAAAACAGACGAGGATTCTTCTCGTTTTATTTCAGATAAAGGTCGGACCTCATCTGCTTATGGCTTCGGATACAATTCATTAAAAAAAAGTTGAACATGTTCAAAAATAGAATAAAATTTTAAAGAGGGCAAAATCTCCCATTGTTAGTTTAATTTCGCTCGAAAACGTGTTTCATGTCTCAGGAATATTTAATGATCCACAAAATGGAAAGAAATGGTTTTGAAAACGATTAATTTATCGATAGAGACATTTCTTTAGTCACAATTTGCTGCTTGTTATTCTACACCAACAAATATAGCAAATTTACCTACAAAAGTGCACATTTCGTAATAAAAATTCATAGTTAGCTATAGAAGAGTATAGCTGGAAATATATCAAAATTTGTAATAAGAGTAATATATTGTAATTACCAAAAAAGAGCAGAGTTAGTGGCAGCAAATCGTAGTTAGCCCAACAATATCGAAAAAAGCAATTACTTCGATGATAGACTTTAATCACAATATTTCAAGACACATTGTGAAGTGTACGGATGTTGTTACAATGCACAACTGCCTATGTAGTGTGATAAAGTCTCTTGGTGTCTACAATTACAATGTTAGATTAAAATAACATAATATACTTAGTACTTATTGTCTGAGATGCTTGCTACAGAAACAATAGATATTTAAATTTTCTTAATTACACGAATTATTGACCAATTTGGTTAGTTAGATCACATGACACGGAGGAGAGAATTCACATACCGTGAGCTAAAAAAATAATTGAAGATTTTTAGCAAAAAATAGTTAATTATCTTGGTATCTTTTTATTTGAAATAAAAATCATCTATTAGAGGTTTGTCTTTGAATATTTATTAAATAAAATTTGTGTGACTGAAATGTTACGGTTTCTCGAGAATGAACTATATGCGTCTTTTCACACGGTCGGTTTACACTTATACAAATTTATATAATTTTAAAGTCATGTTATTCTAGTGTTATAGTAAATAAAGCAACTGGAAATCGTGTCAATTGTCCTCAATTCATATCCCGCTCAAAATAGATATGTGTATATGTATCTGTCTGTAAAGATGTAAAGACATTGGTATACTAAGAGGGCTGTCGATTTTTAACTTAAGGGGGGGAGGGTAGGGTGTTGAACACCAATTTTAAAAGTACCATAATTGTGCTTCTACTACTCAAAAGTTAACACAATTTTTATGATATATGTATTATGTTATTATTGATAACTTTTGAAATTTTTGAAACACAATCTCTATTTGGAGTTGAGTTGT
This sequence comes from Troglohyphantes excavatus, assembly GCA_963932185.1. Lineage (NCBI taxonomy): Eukaryota > Metazoa > Arthropoda > Arachnida > Araneae > Linyphiidae > Troglohyphantes > Troglohyphantes excavatus. The sequence goes on from OZ010667.1 coordinate 63,284,474, forward strand.
AACAATTTTAACATTTTAAATTTAAAAAGTTTAAGGTACACTTTTCTAGTAAACTATTATGAATATAAACAAACTTTTTTCTGAAATACAAATTAGAATACATGTTCAACTTATGGAACCTCAAAAAATAGACAAAATGTATACTTAATGTTTTTAAAAAATTTAATTTACTTTTGTTTACATAAAAAAATTTTAGTTATAAAATGTATATATTTTTTAAATATATTTACCCATACAAAAATATAAATTTTGTTGGTTCCACTAGTTGAACATGCAGTCTAATTTGTATTTCAGAAAAAAATTTGTTTATATTCATAATAGTTTACTAGAAAAGTGTACCTTAAACTTTTTAAATTTAAAATGTTAAAATTGTTACAACTCAACTCCAAATAGAGATTGTGTTTCAAACATTTCAAAAGTTGTCAATGATAACATAATACATATATCATAAAAATTGTGTTAACTTTTGAGTAGTAGAAGCATAATTATGATACATTTAAAATTGGTGTTCAACACCCTACCCTCCCTCCTTAAGGTAATTTTTTTTAATAAACGGTGTAAGTTTCACACGAAGGTGATAGAGTGCCAACCGTGGCCCGCCTTTTGTTAGGAAAGATGAAAAGCATTGTGAAACGAATGAATTTAGATGTTCGATTGGGGCGGGCCATTGGGATTAGAAGTTCCGCATTTGGGTGATTCTTGTTTTGTGTTTCTATAATAACTAATGTAACTTTTTACTTAATTGGTTTTTCTAGTAATTAAATATGTTTTCAGTCTTCCAATCGACTCGCTTCTAATGTACACAAACATCACTATATGAATAACATTCAGATGAAAAATAATCATAATTCGAACCTATAAAAATCTAATTAACATTAACTATGAAATACATAATTAAAAAGTTCAAATATCGCTAAATAGCAAAAAAAAAAATTTGAGAAGTAGTTATAATCAATTCAGAGACACGGCCATGTTCGCAAGTTTAATAGAATAGAAAAAATACACAAACACGACAAATGAAGCAAGAATAAAAAAATGCCGAATCTTCAACCTCTTATCTTTAGCATGAGGAATTGCTCCCGTGATAGACAGAAAAAAACAGTGGCCACAAAAAAACGTTGTTTAGCACAAAAAACGTGATAGTAATACAACAAAAATATCCATCGCTAATGAAATTGTTTCAGCGATTCCTTTAAATTAATACAATACTTTTTACTTACAAATAAAATGAGTTACATATTCAGACTATGTTCACAATAATAATCGAAATTCAATGTTAGGATGTCATAAGTTTAATTGCAACTGTTAAAGTCCCATTTAGACAAGTGATTAGCTTTCTACAAATTACGCTCTAGTGTATTCGCATTACGGGGTATCATGATGTAAGGCTCTCAGATAATACGACACCGACCCATTTGTCTGACACTCTGAGCATTTAACGTTTTCGCCATTTATAATGTACATAATAGGAATTGCATGTTATTGAGATTCAAACGCCCATTAACCATATTTATATCTGCAGCTATTAGGGAATACATTAACAATGGTAACCATATTTATATCTGCAACTATTAAAGAATCTCTCTATTTTAAAAAAAAGTAAGCCCTAGGGGGAATTTTCAGTTCTTTCAATGTTATTTAGATCGTATCTCAAAATGTTAAAGTCCTAAAATTACGAAATTAAGTGAATTTGTTAAGAAATGTTTGATAAATAAGAAGAATATATTTTTGTTTCAATACTGTTATTAGTTTATAAGTTATTTAATATTAAAGTCGTCGTTGATAAAATTTCGCTTACAAGTAATTTTGTCCGTCGAGTTTCTGAAACACTATTAAGAGGAGAGATCCAATTTTTTTAGGGAGTGTACAAATAGGTTTGAACTGGAAATCCAAGTAAGCATTTTTTAAAATTCGAATTATTTTTGGATTTATAAATTTTTTAAACCTTTGAACACGCTCCACTTTTTGAAGTTTTTTCGCCCTCATTTTTGAAACGTGATTTCTAAATTGCTATAAGTCATTTAAAATTACATATTTTCTTATTAAAAAAAATATATTAATGTTTGTTAAAACTTCATCTTTCCGATGTTATAAAGATTATAGTTCTATCTTTACAATTAAATTAGATGTGGTCAATTAAGATAGGTATAAAAAATAGTGAAGAAAGGAAAAATGTCGGATATTTCGAGAAAATTTTAATTTGCGAATTTTTGTCTCATTGTTCCGCTTGCATCTCAAAAAGTAAATGTCCTAAAATTATGAAATTATGCCAGTTTATTAAGAAATGTTTGAGTAATAAGATGAATATTTTTGTTTTTCAATACGATCAGTATATTAGACGTTATTTTATGTTAAATTCATGATTTTAGAACATTTTGAAAATAATTCATACATTTTTGTATACTTGTCTTCCAATTTTCAACAAAAAAATAAATAAAAAATTAGGGGTATAGATTAAACTATTGGCTACAATGATCCAGAGCGTTTGTCAAATTTCGATTTAGTTTTGTAGTTATAAATTTTTAAATAATTGACGAAATGTCTGAAATAATCGTCAATTTTACGCGTAAAATTTTAAGGGATAAATTAAAACTGCTCTAAGTAGTTCAAAAATATACTTTTTTCCCGTTAAAAAAATATAGTTATATTCGTAAAATATTCCTTTCTTGAATGGTATCAATACTGAAATTCTATCTTAAAAAATAAATTAGATGTAACTATTTATGTGAAGTACTATAATTATTATTAAAAGATATTTCGGAGCAAAATGCCAACATGTATGTAAATCTAAATCCTGTAGCTTATTATATATTTTAACGGGAAATTATTATTAACGCCAATTCTCAATAATCTTACTTTATATAAATAAAAGTTGGCGAATTAGACTTATTTAAGATTTGCGCGTTTATGCTACTGTTTGTTTACACATGTTTCGCTTTTCAATGAGTAGAAACAATTGCGTTGAAGCAGTTGAGATTTTCCAGTTAACCAGGGGGGGGGGGGCTGTAAACTTTTATACCTTAAAAGTTGGGAATTTCGAGTTTTAAAAATCCCTGAGTTGGGAAAATTTATGCCTCAGGAAAGTTAATATTATTAGCAAATGAAAGCGATGGAAGACTAGAAATTGCCCAGCTTGTATTAAGATGAAACTTAAATTAGACCTCAAAACAGAACACTGCATTGGAACATGCGTGCAATAAATCAATACTTTCGAGATAACTGTTTAATATTACCTATAAAAAATCTGACAAATGTCTATAAGTTGGAACTGGGAATTTTTTAGCACTGTTGCGTTTTGAATTTCGAATCGTTAAGTGTGGTCTGGTTAATTAACGTCGCACTAGAGCTGCACATTGAACTACTGGAGTTGGTTCGAACAAAGCGTCCTTGATTGGTTATTGGTACGTATTTACTTACTACATCAAGGACGCTTTGGTTCGAGGCCTTTCTTGAAGAATAGACCCGGGAACGATGTCTCATATTTTTAACAATGGTCAGATAACGAGGACAACACTAGAGTTGGTACCTGACGTCCTTAAGTTGGGAATTTTGAATCGTTCACTTTCGGAATTTCGGATCGTTAAGTTGGGAAATTTCTTGTCTCAACATCCCAAAAATAAATTTGTGTGACGGCACTGCCAGTAATAATTTATATAACTAAAAAAAGTATTGTTGTTAGGACACATTGTCATTGTCTACAGTGTATGAAGCCGGTATTGTTTGCGAAGCAAACTAAAGAGGATTGCGTAGCAATCCTCCGGGGGTTGGCGAAGCGTTAGCGGAGCAGGGGGCGGAGCCCCCTAGTACATTAAAAAATGGTAACTATATTTATATCTGCAGCTATTAAGGAATGCATTAACAATGGTAAGCGTTGCACAAGTTTTGAATTACAAGGTCTTCACAAAAAAGTTGGTGAACTTTTATTTTAAAAAATTACGCGTATTACTTGAAGGATAATAATATTTATTCTTCTTCAAAGCACTCTCGTTCTTAACGAATACCTAATTCTCTCGTGGTTTTGAGATTTTGGTTACCTAAAGCAGTCTTAGCACCAATAGATTTGAACTACATCTAAAAAAATTCTTCTGTGACGTCAGTTGTCAAATCTCTGTCATTTCAGGAATAAGTTTACTTTTTCGACAGAAACTATAATTTTGTTGGTATAGCCGGTCTGGTGAATAAACGTAGTAATGTAGACTCATTTTGATTTCTGATGTTAAAAATTCACTATGGACAAAGCCTTTTACAATTCATCTTTTGAATATTGAGTGTATTTTGGTACATCAAATAAAACACAATTGTTTTCGTTGGCGTATCTTATAATTTCTTTAAAATTTTTACACAAAAAAAATTCAAGAACGTTTAACTTTTTCGGTTATTCACGATTAACACGGAACGCATTGAAGATCATTTCACATAAACTAACTTTGAGACGAAATTAAGAAACTAAAAAAACAAATAGTAAAGAAAAGGGTTATTCTTGAAATTTTATGTTATAAGTATTGGTACCTAACTGACAACTCATAAACATATGTTGATGCGCAATTATAGTAGTTTATACGAACAGACCTAGACCTGTTTCAAAGACATTTAGAAGATATATCCCCTGACTCTCATGTAAGGGATATCACGTACAGAGATCCTGGTTTTCTAACAATACACCCAAATTTTAAATTCATAACAATAATTCATTTCCAATATCTTTTAAATTTAAAGATTTGAGGTACAGTTTACAACTTCGCAATTAATTTAAAATTTCTTTTTAATTTTCCAGCAGTGAAAACAATTTTACAATCTCAAAAATCGATTAAGTGTGAATGGGCCAATCTCTAGTTTAAATTACTCTAAAACTCAAATACAAGATTTACAAGAAATTTTCGAAACGTTTAAAAATCAAAACAAAGAGCGTATCATTTTATATACCACATATGAAAGCCCCTAATTATTATAATTATTTAAGTATATGTCATCACTCTATTCGAAAAGTCGTATTTAATTTCAAAATTATACAAATGAGCATTTTTTCCTCAAAACTTACTCTTATTAGCATAGTTTAAAAAACATACGGAGAATAAAAGTAAACAGTTGAATTAGAGGAAAGAATATATATTTATGAAACATACAGTAAAATTGGAATTTATGTTTTTTACAGTTACAAACTTAAAACAAAATTTTGATAGATATCAGAAACTAAAACTTAATAATAAATTGTCGTTGCCAATTATATCCAACAATCTTTGATGGAAGAAATATTTTATTTGCGTTTAGAAATGAAAATGCTTACTTAGTAAAATAAGTGTGTAAAATTCGGATACATTAAGCTCAGATTAAACTTCCCCATTTCCATATATTTTCAAAACACCTACACCTTGTATCCTATTCGGATTAAACCTTATTTACTTAAAACTTCATTCATATAGCGGATGTTGAAACCATTTCAAAACCGCTGAACAAATACTCTAAGAAAATTGACTTTTATATGGGCGAGTTGGCTCCCAAGTGGTATAAGTCAAAATATTCTAAAGTAAATTAAATGCCATGTTCTATTACTAGGCAGCTAGACTTATCATTTGACCAAGTCGTGTAGCCCCAAGTTCAATAGGCTGCCCAATATTGAGTTGAATATGATTCCACTTAACATTAAAGCTGAGGGGAGTTGCAAACTTTCAACTCTATTATTTCGAAACTGTGTTTTTGGACTTATGCTACTTGTCCCATACGATAGCGTATTTCGATTTCAGACAATATTTAAGGTACTTGGAAATTAGATCTTTTGTTAGTATCATATATGATAAATTATATACTAAATTTAACTTTTCTTAAAATACTACAAAAACAGCTAATCTTATAAGCCGTGAGTGCAAACGACCGAAATGAAATTGGATTACTATTCAGATTTAGAATAGCAATGTATTTTTGGTGTGCGATTTGAGTAAAAGCAGACAAACAACACCACCTCTGCAAATTGCATTTTCTCAAAAAGTGAACTGATTCCTTAAATAAATATTCATGAAAACAAGGGATCAGTAGATTCAATATACTTTACAGTCTTAAAGTGGGAAAGATGTACTGTATACAGATTGAGAACCTAATAACTTTTCCCCTTTTGCTGAGTGGTACTATGCGTGTGCTTCCAAAAGACTTAATAGTGGAGAATATTTAAAGCTTTTTACAGAATAAAAAAACTGTCACTTTATTTTACTGTACATGAAGCTTTAACCTTCTAAGCGGTTAGAAAAAGGGCAAAATTTTAAAGTTGTTTTATCTTCAAAATAGTTTACCTCATGTTTCTAAAATACGTATATTACATATTTTTTTAATTTGATTATTTTAATAGACATAGCTTAGAGAAAATTGACCAAAGCTTTAGGTTTGAAAAAATATTTCACCATCGAATATTTTTATGATTTTAAGGTTTATGTGTATTGCTGAAAAAACTAAACATCCGTGGACGACTTAAATCGTACAGTTCCGTCGGAAGGTTAATTGAATTTTGAAGCTTAAAACTATTAATTAGTGTTTATTACAGGTTTTGGTATGAACATATATATTTACTATTCCGTAACTATAATATTATGAAGTAAGGTAGTTAAATTTTTTTAACTTTGTTAAAGTTTAAATAATGATTTTTTAATAGTCAAGATAAAAAAAACTAATACCATAATGGAATCGATCATATATAAGTCATATTAAAGAACTTATAATATTCCAGACGTGTAAAAATATTAATCATTTAAAATTGAATACTACTGCATTTATAAACTTTTAATTCATTGCGGTATATCTACCGGGCCAACACTGAATATCACGAGTAAGACCAATATCTCCTAAAAAGAAAGCCCGACGTTAGTAAAAAAATACTGTTTTGGTAGAGTTACTATATTTCTGAAAAAAAAATCAAGTTCTGTTTTTGGCGATAATGGCGTCGAAAACATGGCACGAGTGTTAATTGCACATTAGACTTTTGGCCGGTTACCCATACTGCATCGGGAAATCTGTCAAACCCCATTTGTTAGTGTTTTGACGCTATTTTGTTTTATTTTTCGTTAGTAAAATGTTGATACATATTTTGAAAATATCGAACTAGTTAATATATGTATCCATTACAAAATATTACTAAACATAAATTATATTGTACACAATTTGTTTTGCTAAGAAATATGTGTTACTTAGAATAATTTAACTCTAGTATCACAGGAAAGTTAATTTGTTCGTTATTGTTGAAATAACTTTTTAACTTAATAACATGACTGCATTTATGTATCTATACGATAAACAACCGTTTCGAGTTTTAAATTATCGTTTGTGTCTATTCTTGTGTTCAACGAAAATAATGTTCTTGTTAAACCGTTGTAAACATTTTTTTTATTTATATACATATGTTTGACATTATTATATGGACATAATTTAAAGGCCAAAATTCTTTAGTTGCATATTTAAATATCTCATATTTTAGCTCAGATTAAATAAGATTATGAAACAGATATATATTTGTTAAAGTACATAATTTAAGTTTATATTTAATTATTGTATGTTTAAAGTAGATTTAGTTATATTATAAATGGAACGTAAATAAACTTTTGACACAATATTTATCACTCTAATCTTGCGATAACAACGCTAACAATATTAATCCCCGAAAACCGAAATGTTTTAAATTAAGCGACACAAATATTCGTAGGTATTTATTTAAGCTAAATAAAAGTACGAAATTTAATAAATTAAACATAATATTCGTGTTATTTTGAATTGGAACATACTTGTTTTACATGTCGGGTATCTATCTATCTATACTTTTTAGAAGTTATAATTGTTCTAAAAACGTTTTTTTTTTTAATTTTTCAACTTGAACATATGTTGAAATGTGTTTTGTCAACTACTTATCGATTTTGAAAAAAGAAATTACGCTAGATTCTTTTTTAACTTAAAATAACTGAATTTTTAACTGAAAAAGGATATTCTGATATGCATGTTTCAATAAAATATAAGACGACAGGAAGTTTGATTTGTTTTATATGAAAAATATTATTTTTAAATGTTTGAAGTTTACTTATCTAAGCTTATCAACAAATTATAATTAATGTGGTATCAAACTTATATTTTTTTTATAAAACATCCAAAAATAATAGCTACAAATATTCCGATATAAACCAAGTGACGTCACAGAATCGTGTGCAGGTTTCTTATATAAGAGGTATTCGTAAGACCCGTGGTTTATAATTAAGGATTCAAGTTTAACGATTTGTTAAATGACTCGGCGAGTGACCGAAAGTCCATCAGATGGCCGATGCGTCTGTAGTTTTAATACAGCTAAATTCGGGAAAAAAACATGTTTCAAATTTATAACAATTGTTTATATATATTATAAAAAATTATAATTACATTTTTTTCGCTGCTTAGAAATGATCGTAAATCATTTACTTCTATTCGTTTAAAATATGTGTGAATATTTTTTTTTAAAGTTCACTTTATAATTACGGTTCTTAAACATGTCGAATTCGATCATTTTAGAACATATATATTATATATATATATATATATATATATATATATATATATATATATATATATATATATATATATATATATATATATATAGTATAAAGAGTATACGTTATTGTAAAACTTTTAATTTTTTTAACAAGAAAGTTTAACTATAAATAGTATGTCTGTTAGGGGTTATTTTGAATAATTACAACCACTTTCTTTAAATTTCGTAAAAATACAAATGCGTTTAAAAGAAAATATGTACATATATAGATTATTACAGATGTCTTGTTGCCCAATATATTAAGAATTTCTTTCATGGAAATAAATGTTTCGATTAAATGGTAATGAAGCACTTGATTTCAATGTATTTCTACGCTCTTGAAGATATTGTACAATTTAAATTGCCAAACAATTTCTTTTTTAAAAATAATAGAAATCGGAAAAGATAAAATATATATATATATGAAAACTCTCCACTCGTTTCATTCATTAAAGCAAAGATCCATTTCAGTTTGGAGAAGCAAAACATTTTAAGGGATTATCAGATCCGAACATCAAAGCCTCTTTTCCTCTGCAAATTGATCTTTATTCCCAAACTTGTATTCTCAGCCATTAAAGTTATTTTTACGTTTCCATCTTTCTCATGGCGTAGCTATGTACTTATGATCCTACGAACACACCAATGGTTATATTCATTTCCCAGTTTCTTCTCGAGAGCAATAAATGGGAAGTATTAACGACTTCTCAAACACAGTTTAATGGTATACATATAGTATAAGAATTTTTTTTGCGTTAATATTTGACTGTGATTAGCACGGCATATAAGAAAATAGCATTAAAATGCTGAAAATAATTAAAATGAAAGCTTCAATTTTTTTTCCGAAGTTATCAGTTACTTCAGGATAATTAAATTAATTATATCTTCTTAATGCTTGTGTGAACAATAGTAGAAGTATGCTTATAATTCAAAATAGGCATGTGAATTTATATACTTTACATAAAATACTGTCTAAATAAAATATATTTGCTTATGACAATTATTGATTTATTATCAAGAAATACATTATCTTTACTATCTGAAATATCATGAAATATTTTACTTCATAAATCATTTTATGAAATGAATTTTCATTTCCTGTGTTGTTACTTTTATGAACATGTTTAATATATGTCCTCTATATATTTTAATAAAATTGTATCATATAATAGTCACATTTTTGCCTTATAATGTCTTTTAAATCACTTCTGAGTATGAGGTGCATGTAGTGTGAAATGGACTGTAACGAAAACTTGAGCCAAGAAGCAGCTTTGGTGCGGTTGCATCTATTTCACGACAACCTTACGCTCACAATTATCATTATAGAAATGAAACATAGCATAGAAAGGGTGTAGAGGTTAGTCCGGAATCCCAAACCGTGAAACTCCCTTAAATTTGAGATTACACGCCTTAAGGTGACACCGCACACCCAAATGTGCTTTTTTTTAATTGAGAATTTTTTATAATGTACAAAATAATACCTTACATGTTGAAGAAAACGCATCCTAAGTTTAAAAATTCGAGGAGTTTAAAATCCGATTATTTTTTGCAGTTTAAAAAATCTCATCTGAAGATAAACCTGTAAAGCATTTACTCTTTTTTATTGATTGTGTTACAAGTATAAAACTTATTATACAATTTAAGTACCCTTATATTAGCAATAATCTGTAATAAAATATTTGTCTGGCTTGGTATTTTTTTTATTTAGATTTTTTTAATTGAAGATTTTAAACAGCTAACTTTATAAAAAAAAGTTACAGTGAATTGTTTTGTTTAATAAACATTATATTGCTGACAAAAAAATATGGTAAGGGTTTGAAAATAGTTAAAGCTTTTGAGAAAAAAAATATATGCGTAACATTTAACAACATTTTTCAAAAACTTATGCATTTTCTACTTAACTGTATTTTTAAAAAACAACTATTTCAAATACTCGACGCTATTTTGCTTATAAAAATATTGTAAGTGCTATTATAAAACAAATTATAACTTTAAGTATTTTTTTAAAAAGGCCTTAGATTTCACCTATTGTGAAAAATTCAAAAGAGTAGATTTTGAGATATGTGCATTTAAAGATAAAATATATTAAAAACCAAAATTAAAAAGGTTAAACATTTAAATTAAACTTTTAGCACATCCATACTACGCTACTTGTTCATTGTTAGTAATTTAACTTTAACTTTTTACAATATTTTGCAAAGTTTCCTTGATATTAAAAATGCTATAAAAGTACAAAAATATTGCAAAATGTTATAGTTAAATTAATAAAAATGAATAAGTAGTGTAGTATGCATACCCTAAAAAAGTCGAAAAATAAAATTTAAATAAGAATGCTATACGGCAATAAATCGGCATATTCTTGCATGTACTGCAAAGGGATATTATTCGGGAACTATTTCTTAACAAAAGCATTTCCATGGAGCCCAGAATAAACACTATTTGATGCGAGAGTGGGCCGCCGTAGGTCACTCAGAAATGGAGCGGGGAATTGTGTTCCGTTTCCCGCAGAACTGGAAGATCAATATTTTCCCAAACAACGTTTAGTTGTTACTGTTTATTTGAGGCTTTATGCCTGATCAAACATAACGTAAGCATTTGTTCGACACATCGTCAACAGTATTCGGTGACATATGTCAACATGGGTTTCTGTTCACTGTTAGCTGTTGATGCAGTGTAAATAGTTGGGTCGACTTGTTTTGCAGATGCTTCATGAGTTTAAATGACTAGTTGTTTAAAATAATGTTGTATTGGTTTAGTGTTTATCGCTAAATGCTTTTAACGTGAAACGTTTTAAAAATTAACTACAAAAGGATAAGGATTGAAACATCATGTTAAGGTGTTAGGGGAATACATTCTGACACTATATCTCCATGACAAATAACTAGACTGATATAAATTTTAACTCATTCAATAGGAATCTAATGCCACACATGACTTCTATCATAATTTCATTCTGTTGGTGATTTAATGTTGGCGACTAATTCCTATTCCTATAATCTTCTGAAAAGTACAGCTTTTCTTTCTAACTGTGCTCCATTACAACCACATTCAATTTTTTTACATTTACTTTATATTACTGTGTATGAATATATATGTGTATGAATAAAAAATTTCTTGGTTAAACATTTCGATGATATTCAAAATTTTGATTTTTTTAAAAATATTTTCATGTCTTTTGAGTAAAAAAAAAGTGTATTTCAAAATGAATCTAAATGTGTGTAGCATCGGTTCGAATTCGTTTTAGCATTTGTTCAAAAACAACTGTATGGTGTTTGTTTGAAATTGCTGTTACAATGTATTTTAGGGCTTTTTAGATTGTTTTGAGTAAAATTTGTTTAAAAATAATTCTAAAATTGTCAAAATTAAAAAAAAAATCATACCCTTTTGCAATCTTAAATGTTTCGAATTTATAAAGCCCCACAGTCCTCTTTAAAGAGTATACAGTAAAATAACTCAGGATAAAAAAATTTACACAGACACCAAGTAGTTTTAGAAAATCCCATTTTTTAAACACAAAGTTCAAAATTGTTATAAATTAGCCGAATATATTTCAAAATCCTACTTGGTTTCTTGATCAGTAAATTGAAATAAACGATGATAAAGAATTGTACTAAATAATTGAAGAATAAATAATTGTTCACACTAAATTTTTCATTAAATAATTTTAAAGAAAATGATAGCATAAAAGAAGTTAAATATTTTCAATAGCGAAGAATGGAACAATTAGCTGACGTAACTTAAATGTTTAATTCCTTCATATCATCTTAATAAATAAATAAATCCATCTGTGTTTAAAATCTTTTTTAAGCAACTGTCAAAAGAATCTATTAAAAGTCACACGAACGTCATTTTGAGGGAAAAGTAATATTCACCAATCACAGAGAGGCTGCTTTTGATTATCTGTCAAAAAACTTTAATCTCGAAACCAGGTTGTGGACAGTGTCTATTAAAAATTTTTATGATGCAACGAAATCATTTGAAATATATTATTTAAAAATAGTATTATTCCTTCTATTATTCCATTTGGAATTGCGGATCATTTACTGAAGAACGGTAAAGATAATCTATTCATACAAGTGAAAATATAAAAATCAAATATAAAGTTAACGCTTTTATTTGAATCAAGAAAATTGGCATTAATGTATTTTGAAAAGAAGTAAATGATACTAGAAAACTCCTAACAGGATCTTAAATACCCGTATATTGATTCACAAAGAAAACCATTAACGGAAAGGAGTTCTGACGTCTACCGATTTTTAAATCATTTAAATGGCTGTCAGTAGCGAAATTGGCTTGCGTCCTTAACTTCGCATAATTCAAAATAATTACTTTGAAGCAGGGGTGCCCATCCCCCCCCAAACCCAATGGCGCAAATCCCCCCTAAAAAATTTCTCTACCCTTCCCTCCCCAAGGAGGTAGCCAAAGGGGGGGGGGGACCGGACCCCCACCCCCCTCCGCGTAAACTCGTATTGTGTCCCCCCACATCTTATTTACATTATGTAAATTCACTCTCCATTTCAATCTCTAATTTTCCTTTTTTTTTATTATTTAATATGTACCAGACCAGCAACTTTTAGAAACTACAATAATCTCCTGGTTGCATATCCGTTTTCAACAAACGCATTTATATAAGCAGGGCCACCATTAAAGGTGTGCCACAGGTGCCGCTGCTTTATGTGGGGCCCCGCGTTGACAAGGAAACAATTTCTTTAAAAAAATTAGGAAATCGGTTTTGAAACGTATTTAAATCATTTGCATGGGAAATCGGGATAGAAATATTATGATAAGGTGTCCATTTCGACACGTGACGAATAGCACACTACATAGATTTAGCTTCGTTTAATAGGAAATAGGAGCTCATGCGTATAAAATCATGATACAAACAAAACATACGAGACGTGGGAGGAGTGGGGGGGGGGGGGAAGGGGGGAGACGAAACAGCTTGTTTATCTTCCGTCTGTTGGCGACCAATCAATACAATTAGCTATAATGACATGAGTTGACATAAGAGTTGATGAATTATAGTATAAAGTGACGGGCCTTTTTTTTTTGTAAAATTTTGTTGGACATGTATTTGAGATCAAGAGGTCACAACGTGTTGAAAACAAATTTTAAACAATAATCTTTTCATTTAAATTACAATTTTTAATGCTTCTATTTGGTGCTAAGTGAGGAAATTAACTATTAAAACACTTTTATAGTAACATTGTTTAATCATATTATATGTTAATTGTTTTATTTAAGGAAAAATATTTTCGTGATGATGTCAATTTATATTTTGCATTTAAACTCTAGAAGTTTTTGTGGCATTATAAAATTTTATCAAATATATTTTAAAAGTAAAAAATATATCTGTATTGAAAGTATTGAATTTACCAGAAAATCAAATTATCGAAAGTTAAATAAATAAAGTATAATTTTGGCCAGGCACGTAGGTACAGATTTTTCATGGGGGCGGGGAGGTCCAGTGATTGAGCAACGGATTTCTTTAGGTACTTATTCCTCCCCCTAAAGAAATCCGTTACTTTTTTGGGGGTCCCCCTTGGAAGAGGGAATCCTTAACCTCCCCCCCCCAAAAAAAAAAAACATCAACAAACTTCTCCCCCTTAAATTGTTTTTTCTCAAACAATTTATTAATTTTCATTAGTAAAAAGGAATACGTTGGCATTTGAATATCGAGGCAGCAACAGTTATCACTGTCATTAACTACTTTTAACAGTTGTCAATTACTATGTACTTTTAAAATTAGTAAATCACTCCCTAATTATGAAATTAATTTAGAGAACAAATTTAAAGTTTGATAATCCTTATAATATATGTGTGGTAACGATTAATTAGATACTTTATAGTTATGATAGTTTAAAGATCTAATAAACGTTTTAGTTGACAAACACTGGTAAAGAGTAATATAAATTATAAAGGCTACATTATCTAAACTATAGTGCGAGTCAAAACACTCGAAATTGCATAGTATATTGTGCAACCCAATCGCCACTGCTAATTTTAAATTAAACATTAAATATACATAATTTAATTCAGAGAAAATTATTTACTTATTACCCATGAATATTAACTTCCATAAATTAAATTTAAATTGTAAATGTCATTTTTATTCAATGATCTAAAAGAAACAAAACATTTACCAACTTAACGGCGCCAGGTGTTGTCCTCGTTATCTAATCATCGCCATCGTTCAAAAATACGAGGCATTGTTCCCGGGTATTTCCTTCGAGATGGAACCCGAACCGTCGACAATAGCCCTATATGGAGCTCCACTGTGACATCCAATTTTTTTTTTTTTTTGGTTTTGGTTAATTAACGTTACACTAGAGATGCACAGTGAGCTATTGGCGACGATTCAGGCCCTATCTCGAAGGAAAGGCCCGGGAACAATGCCTCGTATTTTTGAACCATGGTCAGATGACGAGGACAACACCTGAGCTGGCACCCAACGCCTTCAATAGACGTCGGGACTTTGGACCCCGATCAGATTTATCGTGCACCAGTCCCGTATACACGCTGTTAATTTTTTGTGGATGTTCTGGACGACATTCTAGTATTTTGGTAGCGTAGTTGGCAACCCTCCGATCGCAATATCACAACGTTTTACTATTCTTTAGTCTAGTCCATCGCAAGGTTTGAACCGGAAACCCTTGGATTCCCAGCTGACGCCTTAATCCACTCGGCCACAGAGGCCTCGACGTCCAATGCAGTGTCCGTTCGGAAGTCTAATTTAAGTTTAATCTTACATGTTGGACAATCTAATCTTCTCTCGCTTTCATTTGCTATTTCTTTGGGCTTAAATTTTCCCAAATCAGGGATTTTTAAAACTTGCAGTTCCCAACTTTTAAGGATTCCAGATTGTTGGGGGGGGGGAAGGGGGGTCGACCGGAACAAAATCGCAAATCACAAAGAGTAATAAAACAAGTTTTATTATCGAAATAACGCCAAAAATGCTCAGACGCGTTCGGCGCCTATCGATTATGCAATACTACAGTTAAATATAAAAAGTTTCATAGTCATTTGATGAAAGAAAGGGTGTCTGATCTATTTTTAGAAAGAAATAAAAATAAAAAGGGTGATACGAGCCGACTGGCCTGCGTCTGAGTTGATTTATACAAAAAATAAGTCATTATAATTACAATAGGAGGGGTTTGAACCCCCCCCCCCACCTGCGTGCCCTTTTTTTACCAGTATTTTATAATATTAACTAAAGTAATATAATTATATTTTGCATTAAATGATTTTGTAAACTTTTATAGTGACTGACAAAAATATAAGACCACGGACTATTTTGAAATGGCATTCGCGCTTTTGGAGAAATTAAAATATTTTTTTTGTAAATTTATTTCATAGGTTACATTTAATTGAATAAAAAAATCGGCCATATCTCCGTTATATATAATGTTTCATTTCTGGAAAAATGGAGGAAGGGGAAAAATTCTCAGCAATTTTTACGATTTGAAATGTCTTATGAGAATTTAATTCTTAAAGTATATAGATATTTTTACTATAATGTTTAGATTTAATCAATAATATGCACTTTTTTTTCGGTTTTGCTTCGTACTTGCTATTTTGAAAGGTTTTAAAAATACCATTTGTAAATATAATTTAGAAGAAATTAAATTTTATTTTTAAAATTTATATTGTTAAAAACAAAATTAAATTGCACAATGAATAATGTATATTTTTAAATTAAAGGCATTTAAAAAAATTATTTCATAAAGTTGTAAATCATATATAAAGTTTATCAACCATATGAGTTCATTTTGGAGGATTTTGGGGTGCCTCCTAATTTTAGTTTTTATTTTAAAGCTTATTATTCAATATCTAAGAATTATTACACTTTAAAAAGTAATTTACAAAACCTTTACTACTTTGTAAAACTTTCAATGTCAAAAAGCAGAGAGTTATAATGTACTAAAAATGTAGTTTTTGAGCTGATTAACTGCACATAATTTTATAAACAGTTTTATAAGGGGCTACGAAAATAAATAACAAAACTATTTGCTTTCTTTTCCCATGCCCACCTTGGAATTATTTTAGCTCTTCCCGGAAATATTGTCTAACTACAAACCTGTCTTGAGGTTGAACGAGTTGTGTCCCTTTTTTCAAAAAGTTTGAAGTTTTAGCATTTAATAGTCATATTTAAAATATCCAAATATAAGAATGGGGGAAGCTAAATTGTCTTCCAGTGTTCAGAAGACAATTTAGCTCCCCCATTCTTATATTTGGATATTTTAAATATGACTATTAAATGCTAAAACTTCATTTTATCGAATTTTAAGAAACCTTATAAAATTAAACTTTAATTTAAAAATGATGTAAAATATTTATCCACTTGCCACTACAGTTTCTCAAACTCAAAAAATACTTTTCATTAAGGTTTTTTCTTTTTTACAATTTAAATAATTGTAACATTTCAACAGTAAGTTCAGAAAAACTAAACATTCTTGTTGACTGAAATATATTATCTGTTCTTTTGCTGTAACACCATTGAAGTTATTAAAACTTATTCGAACGGCCAAGACGAAACCCAAATACAGTAAAATCGTCTACACTTACTAGTAAACAAACGTATGGAATGGAAGTAATTACTTTCTAGTGGAGTTGTATATAAAAATCGTAATTTATGTTATACGTGTTATTGAGATGAGGAGACAGTCTGCTTCATTGCAGGTTTTTTTTTAAACGTATGCCTCATCACAAGCGGAAAAGTTAAATTTGTTGCAACAATTGCTTAGATGTTTTGTAATGTAATCGTAATTTATGATATAAGGATATGAAATGAGATTCCAGGTTCTGAGTTTGTAGCACTCTTCATATTTATTATTATTTATACATTCTTGCTAATGGAAAATTTATTGCCTCACAGCGTTTTTTAATTTCAATCTCAACACTGAAGTGTATTCTGAATGTTTGAACCGGACAAAGATGAGTAAACGTGTTTTTTACAATGTCATCCAGCTTATGTGCCGAAGAGGCGTTTCTCGAATTCGCTGGAAATTCCAGTAATTGAAGGCACATTATATAATGTATTATACTTATTAAATAATTTTTTCCCAAAACAATTCCCCCCTAAAACAAAATAATAATTAAAAAGCTATGTAAAAAAATCCCCCCCAAAAATTTTGATGGCGCACCTTGCGCCATGATCCCCCCCTGTGGGCACCCCTGCTTTGAAGTATGAATTATGAATTTCAAGTTATCCCGATCTAAATCTGAAGCATAACACATATTACATAATGGTTTTTGATGTCATTAAAATCGTTTTTTTTTTTGTGAAGGATGCATGTAGGGCGAATTAAGCTGTAACGAAACATACGTAACGAAATTGAGCCACGAAACAACGTTGGCGTGGATATCGGGTAAAGAGTGCAATTCAGGCTGAGTGGAACGTAACGAAAGCATGAGTCGTGAAACAGCATTGGCGTGATTGCATCCATTAAAGCTATTATACGCTTGTTTGATGCTAGCAAACGTCGTTCTAGAACAACGTAGAAAGGGAGATGCTGTTTATCCAGCATCCAGAAAAGCTACCACTCATTTAAGTTTGACTTTATAATTGGTTATGTTTGAACTAAAGGCTAGAATTTGATTCTCTTTTATCTAAACGGGCTTGGATTATAATTAAAGGTAACCGAGGATAAATGTAGATATGTCAGATCAGACAATTAAATAAATATGCCGTGTTATTTATTCTATTCGCTATTCTATTTGCTCCATATTCAATTGTGGTTACGAAATTCGAGGTTGACATATGAAACTCTGTGTTCTCGTATACTTGAAATAGAATACTTTGTAGATTTATATAAGGGTCATAGTTGGATAAATGTATTTTAAATCAGTTTTACATAACTGACGATGAATTTATAAAGGTGAAATTTGCACGGATTTTGTATTCCTAGTATTCGAGAACCTTAACATTTTAAGTTCTAAACCAAAGTGGAATTAGATTTCGAATTCTAATCATCACAGTTAAAATACGAATGATTATACACAGTTGAATTTTCCGCACAAATTAAATAGGACTTTTTCACATTATGTAAATATGTCAAAAAATATATAAATGGTGTCCCCATATATATAATATTTTCTTTACTTAAACATTTGTTTCAAAGACTATTTTTGAATTCTAATAATATAAAACAAAATATTACCATTAGATTTTTATTGTTCCTTTAGTTGTAAAATGATTTGTATATTTTACTGTAAATCTGGGTAACTTTTTATTAAGATTAAATATTAATTGTATCCTAATAAATGATGTTTACTTATGTGGAACTTTTTTGCTATTACTTAAACGAGATTATTTTTTTTTTATAATTTCTCTTTAATAATTTATTTTTATAACAGTTAAATAATTTATGTATAATAAAAGAAAAAACTTGAAATTTGCAATAAAATACATTCTGTTAAGATATATTTACTATAAAAAAAGACAAGAAAAGTACTTAAAAAAAGCTGAGACCAAAAAAGTTTCATTTGTTTAATTCATATTTATATTGGGGTAGTAACTAGTTCACCAAGCTTTAACGAGGTTCTATTTCAACTCAACCTTCTGGCACTTCGTCTGTTTGTCTGTAAATTTGTTTGCTTGTTAAGCAGTCACGACCAAACGCATTGTTCGCTTTTCTTCAAATTTGTCAAAAATGTTCCTTTAAGTTATTAAAATCGACTCATGTTTTTTTCGCTAGATTTACCGTTCCCAAAAAAAATACGTCGATGATAATGACTTCAAGCAATATTCATGCCAAATTTGAAGAAAATCGAACAACGCTTTTGGTCGTAGATGCGTTAAAAACAAACAATTTTACAGACAAACAGACGACATGCTGAAAGGTCGAGTTAAAACACAGTTTTTATCCTAAACATTATTTTGCATAATACAAGTTTTGTAACCTCACTCCTCAATTGTTACATTGTTATTTTATCCCTATTCCCAACAACATTTCTTATTCGCCCACGACATAAAGACCCATTCCACAGAAAGCACATCCCGCAAAACACACTGGCCCATTTCCCATCTTAGTTCTTCCCTCGACAAACACCCCCAACAAGACATTTAGCGCAACTCCGTGACTCGAATGCGACCTCTGCCGCGGGGCAACCGTAAACCAAACAAACCTATCGGATGGCACCCGCATTATTCAGCATCCTCCTCCGATAGAATGACAACGGAGGCAACGTGGTAGGGAGGCGGAGGAATTCCAATAAGACCTGCGTACACCTCCTGTCTACCAATTATTTACAAGGAGAAAAAATATACAGTTCTGGACAATTATCCCCCTTTTTCTCCGGGAATTGATTTTCCGCGAATCAAATATCCCTCGGCTGTTTGCTTTGGTTTATCCGGTAACTGTCATGGCGTCATGTCAAAACACAAAATATTTCAACGAGAGTTGAAGTCAATATTTCATCGGTATTCCTCTATTTTAAAGAAGTCAGATGGTAATTTTTCACGGGAAATAAAACAATGTGAAT
Organism: Troglohyphantes excavatus; assembly: GCA_963932185.1. Taxonomy (NCBI): domain Eukaryota; kingdom Metazoa; phylum Arthropoda; class Arachnida; order Araneae; family Linyphiidae; genus Troglohyphantes; species Troglohyphantes excavatus. The sequence continues at coordinate 63,304,485 of OZ010667.1, forward strand.
ATTAGTTTAGAGATTAGCTTTATTGGTTATATTTTTAATTAATTGTAATATTTTCTTCACAAAGAAATGATAATCAATAAATATACCAAAATCCAACAAATTTAAGACGAACGCAGTGTTTAAGGGGTGTACTTCAAACTCAAGAGAGTGACGCCTTTTGGGATTCTGGACAAACTGCTGCACACTTTTTACGTTGCAACTTGTTCCTAGAACGAAGTTTGCGAGCGTGAAATCGTTGTTACCGCGTCAACGCTGTTTCGCTGCTCACCTTTTCGTTATACTTATTTTCGTGTTGGTCATATTTCCTTTACTGGCCACTTCGCACTACGTGTACCCAATAGATGTTATTATGCATGCTCTCATTATGGTCATGTTTTCGTTAGGGTCATGTTTTTTGTTGCAATCGTTTTATCGTTGCGATCAGGTTTTCTTTACGATTATATTTGCTTACAGTTCACTTCGTCTCTACCAGAACCAATTTTAAGACGCTACAAGACAAAAATCTGTGAGAAATAAGCAAAATAATTGATTTCTTACGTATTAATAAAACACTTTTGAAAAATGATTCCATAACACTGAATCCTCACTCTCAATTTAAGCAAGTCTAATTCAAAATTAACTTTCCAAAAACTTACGTTTTCGGGATCCTAATTTTCGTTGAATACTTTTTCTACATTTCGAAGAAATTATGAAATTCACACCATAATTAGAGACAATTCCTTTTGACCTTCTGCCAAAGCAAAACAACAGAACTATGTGTCTCGCATAGCACGGTCGAGATTCTACGCTTGTTGTATGCGACACATTAGAGAGTGCCAAAGGGAGAGTTTTCGCCAAACTAGCTCAAATTAATTGTTAATCCGTTTATGTGTGAAGAGTTTTATGCCAAAGCCGTTTATGTTCATTTTTGGATAAAATGGATTAAATGTTTTTTCGAAACTTCAAATTGAAAAATAACACGTGTATAAAATACTTTAGTAATCGAAGAAGTGAAAGAACTTTTGGAGAACACGGTTTTTCCGAAAAACTGCAATTTTTTGCAACTTAACTCTTTGCACTTGATGAACATGTTTGATAATTGAGTTCTTTTCATAGAACATTTACTTCACGTTCCTGTTTTTTTAAAGAGGTATTCATTGGTGGTTTTTTTTTATGTTTAGGGTGGAAAAAATATGCCACATGTATATTTATGAAGTTTGTCAAATGCTTTAAAAAACAAGGGTTGTAAGGAATCGGAAGAAATTTTACATCAAAAACATACTTGGTGCTTCTAGATGACAAAAATAATTTATGTTCAAGTTTGTGAAAAAATATTCTTTAAAACTCAAGAATATGTTAAAGGCGTTCAGCTACTAATCCGAGAATTGGTGGTTCGAACCCGTGCGATGGACTTGACAAAGAAAAGTAAAAAAGTAGTGATCAGATGGTTGCCAGCTTCACTACAAAATACTAGAAAAGTCGTCCAGAACATCCGAAAAATTAACGGCGTGTATACGGGACTGGTGCACGATAAAACTGATCGGGGTCCAATGTCTCGACGTTTATTGAAGGCGTTGGGCGCCAGTTCAGGTGTTTCCTTGTCATCTGACCATGGTTCTAAAATAACGAGGTGTACGTATGAATGTGTGTGTGTTCCCGTGTCTTTCCTTCGAGATAGATCCCGAACCGTCGCCAATAGCCCACTGTGCAGCTTTAGTGCGACGTTATTTAACTAAACCAAACCAACCAAGAATATGTTGTTCTATTTCATTTTGAACTAAGAAAAAAATAACACGTCGTTTTTTCTTACATAAAGGCGAAACTCGAGTGCTAAGGGTTCATAAAATGTCTTAATATATAAGTGATGTTTTTCTTATTATGGAGTTAGATAAAGAACAAGATAATGAAAGAAAAGCGTTCTCTATGCTCAAGAACATGCAGTTCTCGTTCAATTTGAAGAACAGTGAACAAAAGAACATATCATTATTTTGGAGTCTGTGAGTCACTTAAATCCAAATGTTTAATAACTATATCATTGTATAGCTATTCAAAGTAAGTGAAATAAACATTTTTTCTAAAATAAGAATATAAATATTTCACATACATACACAATTTTCACGTAAAATACAATTTAGATTATCAATTAAGCGAAGTTCAGAATTTGAATTCAGTTCATTTTACTGAGGTATAAATTTTCTGTTGTCGAACAACTGTTTTCTTGCCTAACTATTCCAAGTTTGACATATTAATTATGTTCCACTTAATTATATACCACTTAATGAAAATTGAAATGGGTTGCAAAACTTTAGAAATTTATTTAATAAAGATGTTTAGAATTAAATTTTTGTATAATACTTTCAAACATTAATAAATTTCGATAACTTTAATCACTGATCAAAGTTTTAAATGACAAAGCGACAAATAAAAATAAATTAGAAAATTCTAAAAAACCCTAAACTGAATAGCATATTACATTAAAATTGAATATAAGTTAATTTCAAAACTTTTACGACTTAATCAATTTGCTTGAATTTAATCAATTTCAAATTTCAGTTTATATTTAATATTTAAGTAAAATAATGATATATCTATAGAAAACGCTTTAGAAATTTCCTCATGTTTGTTATGAATATGCGTAGTAAATATATGCGATTTCTTTTAATTTTACAAGCTTATAAGAACTTCAACTAACTTTAGTATAAAATATGCGATTGATTTTTGTGCATATGTAAATCTGTCAACAAATTAGTTTGCTTTTCGAAACGGATTTTAATTCTGTAAACTGCTGTAAGTAATGTTTAATTTATGTAAAACATTATTAATTTATGCAGTACAAATCGTTGCTCAAATTAATTTGAAAATCCTTTTACTATGAAGATGGTGAATACATATGAATGTTTTGATTATGTACATTTTATGAACTATCTTATTGGTTGTTGAACATTGTGAAGTCACGTTAAAAATTACAAGTAATTCTTATTGGTATGGAGATTGATTAATAAGCCCAACTAAAGACTAGAATTTTTTTTTAAATCGGTGTAATAATATAGACAAGAGTTGTAATGGAGAGAGACAAAATTTCCCCCTTCCCTCAAATGCAGGCCAATCAGAATTTTAAAAACAAACAAAAAGTTGGTTGTATAGTACAATAATATCTAACTTTGGTGAACTATAATATTCAAATATTCAACCAATATTTGTTTGTCTTATGATTTGTTTTTTATTTTAAGGGACATTTTAAAACGAAAATGCATATGTGTAATTTTGTTTTCAATAACTGCGAAAACAAAGAACTATTGTCAATATTATCGATTGGTTAAATAGAAATAAATTGATTGCTTAAATACAAACTGATTTATTAAAACTCAATTATAATACTTCCCATTTTTTTGACACACCATTTTTAACATTTCTTCTGATTATAACTTGTTACTGCCGCACTTGCAATGTAACGGATAAGGCATTAGGCTGAGGATCTGCGTTCGATTCCCGGTAATACTTGAGTTGCAACTGTGGATGTATTTGTTTTGTATGTATGCATATTAATTGATAATTATTTGTTATGTATTATATATCAATGACAATTTCGTAAAGTGCAGTAAAGTGGCCTTTGTACGCAAGCAAACATCTCAAGAAAAAAAAATATTCTCAATGTATGAACCTATTTTGACAATATTGTTACACCTAAATATGGTTACAAGATTCCCTGCATGTACTCATTTTTTAGAGTGAATTTTTTTTTTCAAGATTGAAACTCTTATACTCAGAGCTATGATATAAACATCAAATGTAATTGAAAATTAGTACATTTTAAATATTTTCAAGTATTTTTTAACAGTGTATGTATGACACGGTTCGTTTACTCCAAACTGCAGTCAGGGGCTTATTTTTCATTATTAAAGCCCCAATTATTTTCTCGACTTAAAACCTATGTACATTCTTGTCTTCATATAAGATCTTTTTCATAAATACTTCTTCATTCTCCGTTACTTTACTTTTTTTAAGCTACTCCAAAAAGTGTTTTTGTATGGGTCTGTGACTTTTAGATAAGCGAGTAATGGAAGGTAAAAACTACAGAAAAGATTCTGAGCAGAAATACAAGTTGGACCACAGCTGTGGTTCACAAAAAATATTAGACAAAAAAGTCTAAAATGTTTGTTTGTTTTTACATCTTTTTGAAGAGATGAAAAATTAAGTCCAATTATAAATTTGTTTTACAGTATGCGAAAAGTCTAATTTTCATGTAACTGAACAGAAAAAAACTATTGTTTACATAAAAGCGTGAACTCAGTGTTTTGGAGCATACGAATTAAGAAGAAATTAACAATTAGTACTGAAATTTAAGGTATTGAGAAACGTGGAGATCCAAGTATAATATAATTGAAAATTCCAACAAATTTAATTTCATTAGTTGAGATTAATATTGTAATTGTTCTAAATATAGAAGTAGAAGCATAATAGTATATGATATTTAAATAATTGAGTGATAAACATTATATCGCAAAAAAAGAAAACAGTTACTGTACTTTTATTCCTTTTTATATTTCACTTATCACAAAAGTGTCTTATTGCTTATTAATAAAATCATCAAACATTTTTTGCAATCATTTCAATTAAATGCAGATTTTTTTTTTACTTTAAAATTTTCTCATTTCAACCGATTGCAATAATCGTCAGTCATGTAGTATCGGGCGACATAAACATTCAAACATATATATAAATTCCACATACTTTGTAACTTTAAGCAACAATTTAATAAGAGAGTATAACACCCCCTTTTATCGCATCAGCAACTCTTGTGTCTTTCGCAGAACTTTTCTGAGCTGCGGGAATGAATCCAGAATCTTCCGTACATTTCTTCAGAAATCTAATTATTTCGCTCGAAATGTTTGGCAAGTGATATTTCCTGCAAAACACCAAGAGAGCGAATTGAAGGAGACATTTTGCGATGTACCCAAAGGAGAGTTTCAAAGGAAATTACTTTATAATTCGCAACATTTTAACCTTTCATTCAGTGCTTTGAGAAGTTGGCTATTTAAAACTTTAAACCAAAGATTTATTGGAGAATATTATCTGATGAGTATTTTATATGTTATGTACATTTAAAAAAATCTATCACGTGAAAAACATTGTATTTGTATGATTTAATTTTATTTTGCTTTTAAAAAGATTTATGTTTGCTAATATACGTTAAACACATATAAATATATATTATACGCTTGCTGTTATAAAATTATATTTTGTTGCATGGTCAATAAATGGCCCGTAATTTGTAATTTACGATTAACGTCTGCTCCAATAACGTCTCTTTTTGTTAGATTAATGATAAACAGAGAACTTTTTTTAAAACAACTATGCAAAAAATGAATGTGAAATTTATTTTGAGATAACATGAAAAAATTAAAGTTTGAACTCACAATCTTTACAGCCGTACATGCACATCATTCTGGTGGCAATTTTATTATAAATGCAGTCCTTGAGAGAGATTTAAAAGAAACAATAGTGTCCCTTATATGTGAATGTACCTATAATTAACTACTTTTTCAATCAAATTTTTAAATGTTAGATGATTCGTCCCGAAAGTAGTTCTTATAAATTGGTTTGCGTCACTGCCTGTCTTTCAGTATAATAAACAAGAATAAGAGAGTTATTTAAGAACAAATAGTACTACAGCGGCCAAATATTGCAAGTAAAATAGGGTAATGGCCAAAAACTTGAATCGAATAATATAATAATTTAATTGCTATGGTTCAATTTTAAATTTTTAAATTACTAGAACGATTTTACACAATATAACGATTTTACACAATATAACGGAGTTTTGTAATGTGTTAATATTGGTACTGTGTATTAACATAGTTTATTACATAATATACTACTGTAGCATAGCCTTAGCAACTCTTGCGCAACTAATATACTACTGTATTAATATTGATCCTGTATTGATATCATATTGACACTGAAATAAGCTTGTAAATTATCAAATGGTTCGAAAGTAACAAAAATAACGTTTTAGTGTTAGAATAGATTATTCCCAGAAAATTTTCACATATTATACAAAATATGTATAATTTAAAGAAAAATTTAAGAAGGAAAATAGAGAAAACAACGAGTGAGATGACGTGTAAAGGTTTGATTCTAGAAAATAAATCTCCCCAAAAAATATTTCCAAGCTTTTGGATTTTGATGAAGATTGCTCGAAAGTTTTGAGCCTGCGCAAACAATAATTTTAATCGTATTTTTCAGCTTAAACTCGAAATTTCCGTTTGGTCTCACAACTTTAATATATAACATTTGTCACTTCACAAGAATGGTGTGAGATCTTGACGAATATTAATGGCGTCGCGGAATGTGCTCTGATACTTTTTATGCTTGTGCGTTTCTGTCATGTGTGAAATTCGAACATGTGCTCGCTTCCTGAAATTCTTTCGACAATATGTGATATGAAATGGGAATTATTTTAAAGAACATCAGAATGTCAGAATATTATCTTCTCTGGTGTATGTGCGTATGTATTTGTTTGAAGTTATTTAGAATTATTTTTACTATCTTGGAGATTTGTCAGTTTCTTTAACAATCGTCTCGAAAGAGAAGTTTTCTTTAATTGTTTGTCTCTCCAGATTGTTCCTTTGAAGTGTTTCTCCGAAGAAATTCAATCTTCCAGTAACTGAGTTTTATTCCAAGGAAGGGAGATTGCTAAAAAGATAACAGAAAACTTTTAATATGTTTGCCTCTTTTCAGATATTTGTTTCAAGTTTTGTAGAAGTATTAACTCTTTTATGCTTCGAAAATTAAATATTTAATTTAAATTTTAATTAAATATGTAATTCAGTAAATTCGGATACTTTAACCTATAAGTTATTGAATAAATTTTAAATATTATAAAATGTAAAATTTTTAAATATTCCACACTGAGTGGTCAAAATAGTATGACCACCTGACGTTTTTAAGTAAATGAGCTGGGACGACACTATGTTTCCACCAGAGGGTGGGATACGTAAAAAAAAGAATGCTTGTTTACAGCGGTGGTAGAAGCGTCTTGTTTGAACAGGTATTGGTAAATTGACAGACTTTGAACGTGGGATGATTGGGGATGCTTTGAGTCACGAACTAATCGTCAGCAAAACCGCTGCATTTGTGAAATATTCAAGAGCAACTGTAATAAAAATGTTTAAAGACTGGACTGTTAGACAAAAAAACTGTCTCAGCGTTCCTTCTGCAGTCGTCATCAGCTACATAATGTTATATCTGAAAGAAGAATGCCCAGATCTGTAAAGGACAACCTAAAGGAAACACATACAGCATAGCATATTTTAATGAAGGATCCTCTCAAAGGATCTCTAAATGCAGCTGTCGATGTACAATTCAGTGTATGTGATATGGGAAGTGAAAGCATGCAGAATATGGTCAGAATAATTTGGCCACTCAGTGTATAATGTAATGCATGTAAAATTTAAATATTACGTATAATGAATATTCCCTTTGATAATTTTTACACTTACTTAAAACTACCTAAAATAAAACGACACAATTAGTTTATTTAGTACAATAATACAGTTCTAATAGTTAGAATAATAGCGTGGCAAACTCAAATAACTGTGCATCCATCTCACCGCAGTCAGCTTTAATTTCGACCCTTTTCAGAATGTCATATCTCAAATGTAATATTAGCATCCACGCAACCTTCTGCATTCAGTCAATTGAGTAAAATATCTCCAATTGTACTAATCCCCAATATGCAATTCATAACCAATCATAATTTGTCTAATACGAAAATTACACCACCGAAATAGTTTGAGTCACCCGATTCGCTGTAATAATGAGTGTAACAGCGTCCGTCCATGCACCTAGTTAGCTTTGTAACTATGTTCAAACAGGCGAAGGAACTGAAACTTGATTTGGAAACCCTTCTAATGTATTCCGACTCGTGCGATAGAGGATATTAAATAAATACTTTAAATGTAAATGCATACTCATTTGTTATATTCCTACTTGCTAACCCATGTCTTTAATTATCTGTTCTACAATATTATTGAAAGCAATGGGTTTGTAACAAATTAATACAAGGGACATAGATTGTGTCTTAAAATTTTACGAGAAACGATAATAAATTTCATTTAGATGAATAAATTACATTTGGATACAGACTTTTGTTTATAAAAGATTTCGGATAGAATTTTAAATATGCTGGTTGGTTACAAATTGTTGGGCGATTGTCGTTGTTTGGCTGTTTAGCTACGCATCATAAGCCATTTTTTTGTTATGATGTAACTAATTTTTTAGTGCTACTACATAAATTAGGCTTGTTTAAAACATAAGAGAAGTAGTTGGGCAAAACTGATGTTCTATTATGCCAATACAGCTAAATTGGATACAGACCGTCAATGACCATCGCCCGACAACTTGTGATCACCTCTGTATAGCTTAAAATATACTTGACATGAAATATGTGTAAAAATATTCGCGCTAAAAGCAAATTATCAAAACAAAAATTGAGTTACATCATACGACTTTAATAAAACCTCATAATTTTTATGAAACTTTCAAGTTTAAATAAGCTCACCTATATCAAATTACAAACACATAGGTTTGTTTACTAACATAAAGGACCTTGCATTAGTGCAAATATCTAAAAAAAAAGTATTTAATAAAAGAGGTTTCGCTTTTTTGTAAGTTACTTGACTACAGTAAATGTTATAAGCATAAAAATAAATGAATTCTTATTTTAAATATTTTTTTATTTACTTAAGCTAAAGAGAAGAATTGATTTCCGTGTTGATTTCTACTCTTCTGTAACAACTTTCTGGAGTTTTTATATTGCCTCTTCTTCCCTAGAAACTCAGTCCAAAGCCTTTCTACGTGCTTATTACTGCATTTACGCGAATAAATAGCTTCGATTTGGGGCAATTTCAAGATCTGCTCCATCTCGGAATGGCGTGTCAGAGAGAATAAGGGAATTGAGACAGATTCTCACAGCTTCTCTAAATGGGATCAATGGAATGGATATACCCGAATTATCCAATCAAGTTTGAGCGTTTCTGTTCTTTTTATGTTCCAAAACTAAATTATGTGTCTTCAGGTCAAGGTTACGGACAAATACTAAAACAATTTACATTATTACAGTGGACGCAATTGTAGTAACGGTTTGACTCTGTTTTATATATGAAACGAGGCTGCCCGAGGGCGTACTGGGACATTCAAGCAGCTCGATGATTATCGTCGTTTCCCAGCACAAAAATTAATGCAGATGATGAATGATGGCTAAACGTACAATCATTGTAGGTCTATTGTTGGAAAAAATTATATATTGGCACCGGAAAAGGTATGGTATAGATATGACAGCCATACTTATTTCCAGCAGTGTTGTAAAAATATTCCAGAAAATATGTTCAAATGCAAATACAGTAAAAATGTAAACCCCTCCCCCCTTCCTGCCATCCCTTCGAAAATTAAGTTCCTGCGCCACTGGATTTTGGTATCAATGTAAAGGTGGAGTCTAGCTCTTTCCTTCTGCATAAACATTGTGTCCCTTCCAAACAATAGTCTCATGGTGCAGGTCTAAAATTCGGCCCATGTATGAATTCTAAAACCTTCTTTTTGTGTTTTTCGACATATTACAAAATCGGACATGCAATGATTGTGCTTTTAGCCTCGATGAATGTTTAAATAACATACAAAAACATTGCGGCCACTCGCCGGTGAGGGGGGGGGGGAGTGTATTGGGTATTGTCAGACGAAAGTCCTTTTATTTTAGACGTTGAGGACGTGTGAAGGCAGACAACATCATATCGGCCCTATGATATATGTCTGGCTGGACCCGGCCCGGTAAATGCACCGGACCATCCTATGGCCATTCCGCCCCTGCATTGACTTTGTTTACATCGAACATAACTATAGATAATGATGATGCATTTCTATGATGATGATATGGCGCTTCCATATTTCGAAATGACGTGTTTATTTTCTTTAAGAAATGAGTATCTCATTTTTAAATCAGATTCAAAACAAATTATTATCGAAAAATCCAAAAAAATAAAACTTTTATATTACTAGTTACTACTTTACTTTTGTTTAAATTTAATCAAAAGTTTGATAGTTATATCTGTTTTAAGCACTTTTAAGCGCCATATCAGTATAACACATAAAAAATACCTCCACGTCTACTAATGTATAACGATAATTAACTAACACTAAAAATGCAATGTAGCTAGACAAATTTCTTAACAAAAGAGATAATCCTCTTGCCAAAAGGTTTTTGTTTTCTGTTATAAAAAGTAATAAAATGAAATAATATCCTATTTGTATCACAGAAAAACATTTTTAATTTTATTGTTAATTAAACTATCACAAATTGTGCATTTACTAAAGTCTTATCTGCATTAAACAAGAGCTTAGCACATTAAGCTAGTATAGATATCTTTTACAACTCTATTAGTATGGCCCAAAATGTTACGTAGTTCATTAACGATTTAGAGAACCAAGTTTCCTATAGGATATGTTAGACCAGGAATGCTTACTTTCCCATTAGAAACCCTTTGGTAAAACTAAAGATAAGAGGCACTCAACAAAAGTAATTTTTGATCACCTTTTTTTGATTTTATATATTAGGTTTTCGTATGTTTCAATTGATTTAACAGTTGTCCCTTGTTGCCTCATTTTGTAATTATGATACTTTTCTTGTACTGATAAACGAGCACATTTCAGGATTTTCAGATTTATATCGTTAAGATCGTTAAAATTGATTATTTTTAACAACCGCTCCAGGTGGGACTTTATCTTCAGGTTTCACAATTAGGAGATAAAATTTTGGCGTTATTGGCAACTAGCATTTTTTTATATCAAAATGTTCTGTTTAGGAGTAATTTAAAAATAATTCAAACTGCTGCAGAGCTGCAAACTATTACTATATTTTTGTAATCTTTAAAGCTTTTTTTGCATAAAATTATAAGCACGTTTCGGTTATTCTAAACATGTCCCCGTCTTACAGACTAAACTACTGTAAAGTATAAGAGAAATTATTGAAAATCAACGTTATACATAAAAAATGACGACTGGGTACACAAATACGTTCGTCAAACTGAAAATTTTATCTAAAAAAAAAGTTAGGTCATCAAAAATAACGATGGTGTCTAATTACCGTCGTTAAACTGAAATTTGTAGGCGCAAAATACGACTAACGACCGCTAATTTCGAACTCTGATTACCTAATATGGCGGAAAAAAAGTGAACATAGTTAGATACAAAATGTGTCCTTTATTTATATAGATATGTGGCATTAGTATCAGCTTAACAGAGTATTGATAATTATTATAAATGTTATACAGCTTACGTGATTTTCCAACAACAACTTAAATCAATTTTGTTTTTATAATTTTGGATTTTAGATAGATAATTATGGCTCTCTCCTTATTGTACAGTGTGGTTACAAACTGTTGGGGGTGGTCATTATTTACCCGTATCACATTTAGCTGTATTGGCATAATAAAATATTAGTATTGTCCAATTACTTCGGGTATATTATAAACAAGTCGCTTTTCTGTAGCAAAAATGGTAGTTGTTAGAGTGTAAAAAAATAGAATGGATTATTATGTGTAATTAAACAGCCAAACAATGATCATCTCCGACCCATTTGTGACCACTCTTTATTTTTCTGGTTATGTAAAGTAACGCCATTTATATATAAAAAAATATTGAAAAAACATCTAAGAAATAAATGTATTTTATTGATTTTCATGGTTGTTCTTTTAAGAGTAGCAAAGAAGGTAAGAGTAACAAGAAGGGAGCATGTGTTACCTATTATAAAGTACATACAACGAAACATCCAAATATTGGGAAAGTGAAATTCACATTTATTCTTATTTTCTCTTTTAAATTTCTTAATTCGAAATTGACTAAAGGGTTGTTCTTGCATAATTTGTTGTGTTACTGGTGCACGTTAATATTTCAATCTCTGAAAATAAATCTCAAATTTTGGAATATGATTTTAATACTTTTTTGTATCAAAGTAAATGTTTGAAATTTTTAAACGTAAAAAAGCTTTTTAACTGAAAGAAGTCAAATTCGTGCGATTTAAATGCAATAAAATATTCAATTTTACGGGAAAAAACTGAGTAAATTGTGTAACGTATTTCATCTCAAATTAAAGCCTTACAAAAAAAATGTAATACTTAAATTACTAAAAACGATGTGTCTGACCTAAGATTATAATACAATCAAGTAAATATGATTCGCTAACATTATAACAATCTATAAAATTATTTTATTATCGTTATGTTCTTGTTTTGTAATATACCACATTCATTCTAAAATTTTCAACAATTTAGAAGTGGATCTTTCACCTGAATAATGACACGTATTTTAAAAAGAAAATTTATATTTTAATGGTATAAAATAATTTAGAATGGTAATATTAATGGGAAATAAGATATTTTTATTGAATATAGTTTGACAAACAAGGACCTTATAATATCAAAATTGTTAGTAAAGATTCAAATGTGAAAGTATTTTAAAATATATTGTAAAATATTACGTCAAATTATTTTAAAATGTAGAATATATTGTAGAATAGTAGGTCAAATTATTTTAAAATGTAGAATATATTGTAGAATATTACCTCAAATTATTTTTAAATGTAGTATATATTGTAGAATATTAGGTTAAATTATTTTAAAATGTAGAATATATTGTAGAATATTAGGTCAAAGTATTTTATAATGTAGAATATTTGTTTAAGTAATTGGATTAAAAATAACTATATAAGCGAAAAACAATTATAAAGCCAAATAAGTAAAAATAAATATTTTAAATATAGTATGAATCTCATTTTAAAAAAAAATATGTGCAAAATTACATGTATTCTGCTAATTTCTATTTGATAGAATAAACAACTATACACACATTTTTTTTAATAAAGTAACCAAAATTGTATATATTTACTTTTAATAAATTTATAGTTCTCTAATATTATTAGAGAGAATAATATAAGTAACTAATTTAAAAACTTTATTATATTAAATATCATAAATAAAGTCAATTATTTTAATCCTGTTAATATTCCAAAATATTGTTCGAATATAAGATCAGTCTTCTGCATGCCATTTGTACATGGTACAATTCATTATTGGGCAACCTATTGAACTAGGGCACACACCTTGGACTAGTAAAACCTATTGGACTATGAACTTAGCAAAATAGTTGATTTAGCTGTCTAATAACGTAAAATTGTGTTAGTCTATTTTTAGATACATTTTCGTCTTGCGTCACTTGACAAACAACCCGCCCAAATACAATTATATATTTATTTATTTTAAAATGTTTACATATAATACTCACATACTTGTATTTAGCGTACTTGTGTAATAAAGAAAACCATGTAATTTCTGATTGTCGTTTCTAAGCTGATTTTTACACTTCAACAAATTTTACTTCCACACAGCCATCGAATATTCTAAATAATCAATTCTTGGATATATCCAAAGCTCTATCAATAATGAAACAACTAACCACTTTAATTGTATACGATGCTTTTCAAAAACAAAATATATCTTGCGTAGAGTAATTATCCGAAACTAAATTAGGTAATTATTATGGAATAATTACTTTAACAGTTAACTGAAGACTGTAATACCTGTTTAAACCGGTTTTCCCAACAGGGGTTAAAATAAATGTGTATTCATTTTGTAAGTCTTTATTTCCCTAATTGCATCGCGAAAATGCGTTTAACTCGTTAAAAAGACTATTATATTACTCAAATTAAAGATCCAATTATATCTGGTGTGTTATTCTAACGCAAACTGTTAATGAACGCTCATAAATTATCCATTATTACGCGTCACAATTCAAATTTATTCGATAGTAATCGATGGAACTGCGTTTTTATTTATGATTTATATATTGCGAGTATGCTTAAAATCGTTTTAAAATATTGTTTAATAGTAAATGGTAACGTTAGTGTTAAATACACACTTAGATTACCTAAATGTCAAGTGCCCTCTACACAGTTTTTATAAAAATCTACTTAACCATATCCACAAGTAAACACCCAACTTATTTAGGTGATTAATAACCTTCTAAGAAGAGTATTGCGCCCAGTTAATAAGCAAAGTCTTTAATTAACCTTGTGTTATCTGCTAGCACAGGCTTTAACGTACGTGCAAATTTTCGAATTTCCGATAAAATTTAAGTGCTTTAGAGAGTGAAAAAATATTTTAGTACCTTTTATAAAGAAACATTTGATAACTGGGAGTTCTAGTTGAGAATGCATATGTTTAAATAGAGGCTGCCTCGTAATTTGAAATCTTTCAAATGTTTAACTACATTTGAACTTCCCAGAATTTAAATATATAAGATACCTTACTAAAATATAATGCACGAAACTAGTTGTTACACTTTAGTGCATATGCTTACTAACATGATAATAGGTAAAAAAAATACAGACACACAATCAACTAACAAGAGAGTAACTCGGGTGCAAAACGTGTTATATCAATAAAAAAAATATTTTGCTATCATTAGCATTAAAATATCAATAAAATATAATAATGTTATCATAAAATATAATAAAGGAACAATAGCCGTTATTTGTTAATAAAAAATCAAAAAAGAAGTCCACGGAAGAAAAAGTATCTATATATCCACGTTGGACACAGATGCAAAAGCAGTTATATCCAGCAAACGTGAACGTGAGATTCAGTGACCGTTATTTCAAGTTGGAATGTGAATATAGTGGGTTATACTTCTGGAACAAAAACAAGATGTCGACGCATACATTTTCAAAACCAGTTAAATATTTCCAGTGCCCAGTTCGTTCCCGTTGCAAACTATATAACTTTTTCAGTAACTTACAAATTTTAGTGAAATATTGTTGCATGTGTTCTTCATTTTTACAAAATTTTAAATAATATTGTATTAACAGTAGTTAAGTTTTGACAGTTTTCTCAATTTAATGAAAAGGGTTCAAAGTATATATAGCTTTTGCACATTCAAGAGGTTTATTCAAGAGGTTTATTCTTAAATGGGTATTCAAGAGGTTTATTCTTAAATTAGTTATTTATAAAGTTAAAACACAACATATAGACAACTTCTATCTTTCCTCACAAAGGAGATAGTGACCACGTTTTAAATTGGAATATCCCCAAACTTCAAAAGTGTTCTTATTTATTGTTTAAATTTAAAAGCTCTGCGTCTGTATTTATAAATTTTAGAAAACCTTACTGTTGTATCGCATTCTATAAACAAGTGTTGGTTGTCAACACCTAAAAATCTTCCAATTTCGATGCTTGCGAAGATTTTAGCGGTATGGTTGTTTTCTCCGCGAAAAACTATTGTAAAAACTACACGTCAACTCAAACGAAACCGAAAATGTTCATTTATCCGACAAACTTTCTTCTCCTAGCACTTGGAGAACTGAAAAAAAAAATAGTTGAAACATTCCGTCACGAAATCTTTTGGCGAAATTTCCCGCCAGAAAACAAACCGGGAACTGTAGTGAAGAACAAAAAACGTCAAATGGAAGGAAAACCTACAATCGTGCGAAGGCTTTATATAAACTGAGTTTCATCTGTAAGAAAAACAGAGCGATCCGGAGTACAACTTTATTTTCTTTTTTTTTTTCAATGTTCTTTTTCTGATTCAGTATCTGTCATCTCAACTCAGCTATTCCCAAGAGTGATTGGTGGTATGGAAGAAGCTTTTGAAGGGAATAACAAAACAGATAAGATAGGGGGTTTTGAGTAAAACGTCAGCTTAATATCAAAATTCAGGTTTTGGTTTGGAAAAAGAAGTATACAAGAGTAGACAAGTTCTATTCTTACTTGAGTATATGTTAAAGGGTAGATGTTGTTATATTCTCATTTTATACTTTAAATATTTTTTCTTGTTCTGAAAAGTATTTTACTTTAAATAGCGTATGAGTAAAACATGTTTTAAATGCTACTTTTTCTATCTTGCTAAAATAAATTTTATAAAAAAAAATCTCTGATTTTTTTTAATATTTGTTCTTAAATTACGTTTAAAAAATTTAATTTTGTCCTATTTATATGATTTTTTTTTAATTTAACCATTTTACAATAAAGGGTAAATATATTATAGTTTATGTATATATAGCATTACCTCAAATACATATTATATAAGAAACATTCCAATTTTTAGTGATACCTTTCATAATCAGTTATTAACTAAAAGCTTAAATCTTATCACTAAATACCTAGAAAAAAATATTAATTTTCAAAAACTTTAATATCATAAACAAGGCTGTATTAAAAAAATTTAATCATAAGCATATTTTAAAAGAAATCATATATCATATTTTTCATATACTTAAATTTTCCGTACTAAAAATTATCCCACAAACAAAATTCCATTGTAAAAAATTTCTGAAAATTGTAATGAAGTGAGGGTTTTTGAATACACCATCCCTTATACTTCATTCTGAAGTAGTATGATTTATGAATTGTCTATTACATTCAAGAATGCTTTTTTTTTATTCATAAATTAGATGTTTTTCAAAACTTTAAAGTGGTATTTTTATGTTATGTGTATTTGGGCAATTTGGACTACACTCTTATTAGTAACTTAAGAAGGGGAGACAGGAGAAATTTTTTTTACAAATTATTTATTGCACCCTTTCAAAGTATGTTAATTTTTTTTAAAAAAACTATGTTATTAAGATAATTCTTAAAACTCCATCTAAGTTTAATAGTAATGAAGGTAATTTGCTGCAGTAACTGAATGTACTGTAGGTAATTTCTGTATGCAAAATAAAAATATTTATACACAAAATATGTGCTGTGTATTATACTTGGTTTAAATTTACAAGAATATTAAATTAAGTTACTATTATTTAATTAATAGCTAACTATAAGTTCTTAAATCCATGTTTTAATCAACGAAATTTCATTGAAACCTTGTTGGAGATCTGCATAAGGAAATCCAAACACTTTTAAAAAGCTGTTAAATTTATTCTACTATATTAATAACGTTAATTAAAGTGATATCTCGTACTGTAATCTAATCTATATATTTTAAAAGCCATCCCTTCCAAATCATTTTAAATATTTGAAGGAAAAATACTAAAAATATATGTACTAAAATGGCATATGTACAAAAACGTATTTAAATTATCCCTCAGTAAAAAACAAATTTAAAATTTCAAAAATCGCAGAAATGTCGCTGAACTGGAAACAAATATATACTTCAAATACAGATTTATTAAGTGTACTAAAGTCAAATGTACTAAAACTAAACATTGCACATAAATTTTCATACATACATGTCAACAGATAGATAAGGAAATTATATGATATTACATTAATTTAGACGTTATTCTGTAAGAACACAAGCTTTAGAACCTTATCCTGTAGGTGAAGCGGGAATCATTTTATTTAATTTAAATAGTAAAACAAATTATTATGTTTAATTATAGAGCACAATTGTATAATTTGCATATTTTTTATTTTAATTAAACTCAGTTTACAAAAAAAGTTATTATTTTGTTAATTGGACTTCTTTAATTAGACTACTTTACGTGCGTACATTTTATTGAGTTGGAAATACAATTGAAAAAATAATATTGCTTTGATAATGTCGTGATAGTTATTTAATTTTAACGGAGAAATTCTTCACCATGGGAATTTTTCAGAAACTAACGACGAAGTTTGCGCTCATTATCACAAATTTGCATATGTGTTAATAGTGTCTCTGGTGCATTAGCGTCGAGAATAAAAGCGCAATTGCTAAGAACGTAAGCGTTTAAACCACAGAAGACAATTCTATTTCAATAGAAATCTATCGCAGGCATAGATTGAGTCAGATGAATTGCTGTTTGACAACTTAATAATAGAATTAGTAATTATACACAAGTGTTTTATTGTCTTTTATTACAACGGTATTTACTTCAAATTAGTGATTGTGTTCCACTTTTTATTTCATAAATAATTTACTCAACTAATTATATTATTATTTAATATACGTTGCATAACTTACAAATAAGTTACAATTGAAAAGGTCTTTTATAGTTTTACGTGAGACCTTATTTCAACAAACTATAGAAATAAGTATTGGTCGTAATCGAAAACTCGCCACCGTAAGGAAGATAAACAAGATATTCTGTTTAACGTCAGCTAGCTCCATCCATGTTTCGTATGTGGTTTGCCTTATTTAAAAAGAATTATAAGCATCGATACATAATTTCCTACCGAACGAAACCAAATTTACGTTGATCGTGCAATTTGCCACAAATTTGTACCAAATAAATCACATTAAAAGTTTAATATGATGATTCCATCCCGATACCCCAAATAGCTGAATTTAAAGACATTTCACGTTAAAAAGCATTAAATTTCGGCATAAAATTTTATTATTAGCATTTTTCTAACTATTTTATGTTCTTTATGACTATTAATCAAACTTTCTAAATACTGATATTTAGTGAAATATTACATTTATACCGATACAATGCCCTTATTTTTAGATTGTCGAACTTCAAAAAATAAATTTAATTGTATACGTTCTCGGTATTTATCTGAAAAAATCCAATATATACACAGTAACCTTGTTTGAAATTTCATCATAATACATTATTTAGTTTAATATATTTTTAGTAAAATAACTTTAAGTAAAGAATAAATACTGAAATTTGTTCACTTCTTTATTCAATTCAATTCAATCCAAACAGTTTTTTTAGAGTTCGCTATAAATAAATTACATACTTCTCTAAAGCATTCGTTTTTTTTAATGTTTTTTTATATAAAAAGCAGTATATATTCATCAATAAACGTTGATTAGCTCTTAGTTACGATGAGTAGGAGGAAAAGTACGGAAATCTTTTCTGAAGTACACTTAGAATCATCGTATTAAAAGGAAAAATAAAAAATAATCCCTTCATCAAATATAAAGTTTTCATTTAATTCTCTCCAAACTATGTGAAGCTCTTCTGCGAATAAAACGAAAATACATCCGAAGAATTCCGTCGACTTTTCCATAAAAAAAAACAATCTCCATTTAATAAATATCTTACACTCAGAGCAATTCGTAAATTGGTAAAATTCCGCTTACTCTGCATTCATATCAATTTCGGAAACAGTTTCATCTTATTAAAAAACGAGGCGGAAAGAACATCTGCATTTGATTACTTTCCGCCTGCTTAACAGAAAACATATGTTCCCCCCCGCGTAAACAAAACTTCATGCAACTTTTCAAAATTAGGTCAAGTTTGCATCCGGGCAGACATAATTTAGCAGCTTTACGGGCTTGTTTACGGTACTGGTGACTGAAATGCGATGTGCGATGTTTTTTATTGCACTTCCGTTGCTTCTTTTACTGAAATATTTATTTAGCGTTTAAAACGCCACCGATCATTCTCTCCCTGCGCGCTTTCTGGGGGGACTTTGTAAGTTAATTTCGGAACACCGGCTCGATTGAACTAAAAAAAGACTTCTTTGGAGAGAATAGTTAAATCGATTTTAGTTTGCGAGAGGAGTTTTAGTTAAGGGAAACTTTTTCGCAAAGAATGCTCATAATGGTTAAGGCGACGCGTCGCAATGAGCAATAATATATCTTAAAAAAAGTCAACAACGGCGAAAAGAAAATTGACAGTAAACTAAGTTTAGAAATGTTTTCGCGTTGAAATTTTTAAAAGCTTTGATAGAACTTGAACAAAACTTTTTTCACAGCGCACAAGGAAGTCTTTTAATTTGCAATATGTTTTTTTAAATGTGTCAATTAGTAAATACTTAAACATTTTTAACTTAGTGAAAATAATAAACAGGAATTCAAACCTATTTTAATGATTAAAAGTTGTATTTTAGTATGTTTAAGCGCAAAATTATTTTAAACCTTAAAAATACTTCGGTACGAAATTTTTAACAGTATGAAAACGTGCATAATTATATTTTTTATTCTAAGAAATGTATTTTTATACATGGTGTCCGAAATGTAAAAAAATTTAATTGAAAATACAAAAAAAATATATGTACTTTTTTTGTATTTTGCAAAGTATGTATAACATTTTTTTTAAGGCTTAGAACATTTCCATGTACGCAAAATCGCACATAAACCCCCTCCTTCTGCCATCCCACCTATATCTCCAGATATCACGACTTATCAGGACTTTTTTATGGGGATATGTAAAAATTTATATTTAAAAATATCCGATTCGTGTTACTGACTAACTGAAAATCAGAATTACAGCGGCCATTGAAAATGTCGTTTATCTGATGCTTCACAGAATCTGGCTGGAAATCTCGTAGCGCCTCGATCTAGCGTACGACTAATGGTGGGCCCACTGACATTTTTTTTTAAATGTCAAATATAACTTTGATACTTCCTTTTGTTAAATAAAAAAGTAAGTCCATAAGTTAGTATTTTTCATTAATTATTTTTTATATTCGACAGATACTTTTCGAACACCTTTAATGTGTGATAATTTCATATTATAAGAATAACTGGTCTAACAGAGAAAAGTTCCAATAACCCTTACCCCAGCTTATTTTCTCCTTTCATGTTCGATAAACACTTCACACAATATGAGACTGTTATTAGTTGCGAGGTTTGAATCTCCCGAACGCGGTACCCGAGCAACGATTGCCGAAAGATATGCGAGTGGGATACGAAGTTCACACTCAACTATTTCTTGGCGGGAGCAGATGAATTCCGAAGTCCCCTCACTTGACGATGGAATTTCAGTTTTTCATGGGCAATAGGCTCATTATTGCTGAGAGAGAAATCAAAGGAATCCGAACTTCTTTATTTTTGTTAAAAAAAAAGGTGAGATGTTTTTATCTAATGAAATGAAGAAAATCTTTGGATCTTGAGGAATTCGATCGAAAACGTTTAAAAGCTATTAATCTTTGGCACTTGTTGCTTGGAAAATATTGGTTTCTTGTAGAAGAATTGTATCGTATGTAACTTAATTTGAAATAGTTTAGTTAATGTATTAACTGTTGTGAATAAGTACTTTGTATTAGTGAGTACTTTTATGAGTATTATCATTTATTATGATAATCATATTAGGTGCAACATCTTTAAACATTTTCATTAAATACCAATAATAAAGGAGCATATGAGAATAATATTCATTCTAAAACTAATTATCAAATATATATTATTTTAAGTAAATTATTATTTTTTACTTGGTTGTTTAGAATCGATTTTTTTTTGTTTCAAGTTATATATGGACACTACGCACGACCTGGTGTCAAGGTTAAATAGTAAAGGATAAACAATCTGCATTGCATTTGTGAAAAACAAGCACGTGCCTCACGAAAACGCAAACAATGTTTATTTGTACGCGAAACGAAGTGGAATGTGGGACAAGTGCTTTTGTTTATCCGTCTGATGACGTTATGTGCATAGAGTCCATTTTAAAGTTGAACAAATGGCGAAATAATATTTCTTTTCTAAGCTTAAATTAGTAGTTATGATTCCATTTATGCACCTAAACTGTTCGATCATAAGTGAATAATATGAGGAAAAAATTATAATGCGTTTGTTAAAAATACTTATAAATAACTACTTCATTCAAAGTTTTAAAAAATTTTATCTGAAGTTTTGTCGTAATAAACTAATAGAATAATCATCCTAGTTGCCACATAAACCTTTACATCGATAATAATATACATTCAAGGACAACATCCCGTAAAATTGAAGACCGTTTTTCTTTAACAATGTTTCAAAATAACTCGTATATTTATAAAGAACCAAGAAAAGTTTGAGGCAATAATCAGAACACTTTAATCCACTTAGATACAGAGAAGTATTTTCCAGAGAAAATTTTGTTTGGCATAAATGCACTTATAACTATTACTTTCTAAACAGCCAGCATATAAAATCTGTAACTGAACTTTAAAGAAATATATAATTAAATATTTTTAAGTCATATAAAAGACATACTTAATATTAACGATTTATTTTTTCACACATATTGACTTTCTATTATAGAAACTATCCCCTCTTCGTAGCTTTTTCATATATCTTATCCCTCAGATATATGTAATCTATAGAATAATCGACGGGGAGGATTGTCCAGCTGTAATAGTAACGGATTCACAACCGGAGGATTGTAGTTCAAAAATGTAGACATTGACAGTGCAGTGAGCTCGTGATCGGAGGGTTGCCAGTTTCGTTTTTCGTTGTCCACAACAACAACAAAAACTTTCGCCGTTCATAGAGTAAACTAGTGTTTAATTCTAGTGTTAAACGTCTTCACCAAGGATAGTGAAGACCATATATATATATATATATATATATATATATATCAGGTGTGCTCGTACTCGCGCTGCCTGACGGAAGGCGGAGAGAGAGCAACTATTTGACGTCATAGTGACGCCTACTTCGCCTTCTGTGGGCGTGTCTAATGCTCTCGGTTGAACCAATGGCAAGGCTGAACTAGATGCGGGCGTGTTGTTTGATGGTGCTGCCATCTATTCGTTTTTTTGTGAACTATTAAAAAGTGATAAGCTAACTTTATTTATGCTGGGCGGCTGCTTTAAGACGCTTCCTCCATCGCTTTCATTATACAAATTGTATAATGTTTTAGTGGTTAGCTTTACAATTGCGTTGTTTAATTTAATAAAATTAGTAAAACGGCCTTTTTCTTTATAGTGGTTAGATTTAAAGTTATCATTGCGTTGAATTATAAAAATATCAATAACTCCAAGAGTGACAGACAAGGTTTTAAAAGCAACTACATTTATTATGATTTGAGGAATATATAATTACAAGGTATATTATTAACTTGCTAATTAAATTGATTTACGTTTTAGACACTTATTGTTTATATCCATTCAAATCAAATTATAGTAAACGCTAGACAAATAAATTAAATACACTATACTAAAAAAATGCGCTCTGGTTTTCCCTAATTGATAATAAAATTAGGAATAAATGGTACTCACCCCAAATTGTCAAACAGTTGCGGGTATCCAGATTCGGGCACATTGTAAAACTCTTCTCTAGTTCTAAAAAGATTGACATTCGACGATGTCTGTGGTTTTGCACTGCGAATTGTTATAGTTTAGTGGGCGATTTCTTCGGTGGGGAGCTTTCCTATTAAGCTCTAGGCATGTCGGTTTTCATCAACGGTTAAGGGTGGCTTTAAGCCAAAATCACTTCTTCCTACAATGGGGTTCTAGATACCTTTTATAGGCTCTTTGGTATCCTTCAGAGACTGCCTTATAGAAAGGACTTCAGTGGGAAATCTTCCCTTTTTGAGAGACTCCTCTTCAAGTCTTCTTCGTTTATTATTTTTAAGAGAGACTTCTTCCAGTCCTGCTCTTTTAGAATTTTTTTATCAGACTCCCTAGCTCCCGGATTTTTCGCTCCGAGCTAACTTTAATTCCCGCCTTCGATTTTCCCTTTAACGAATTAAAAATAGTGACCGCCCTCGGGGTCTCTTAGTTCATAGCCTATAGGCCAAAATTCTCCCCTTTAAAATCACCTAAGTGGTCAAAATCCCCCTTCGATTTTTAAACCTCCCCATACTGACCTTTGAACTTTTCCAGCCGGACCCTGCGAATTCAGGTGCGCCGTAGCGAATTTTTAGTTGAGGTTGGCTAAGCATGGACGCGCCATATTGTTACATAATGTCAAGTTTCGCACGTTACAAAGCATAGAGCCAAATTTATAGCGAACGCACAACAAAGTCCGATATCGACTCTTCCCTTTTAAGACTAGTTAACGAAGCTAGAAACGCCCCCACGACGCTGAATCTCTAAAGAACTCCTGTCCCTTCTGGAAATTATTGCGTCTGGAACCTCGGTTTCATTGTGCGACTTTTACCTCAAGAATTCCCTCACACCGCGAACACCTGAAAAAAAGGTGGGGGGTCACTTTCCCACCCCAGGAGGGGTCTGTCCACCTCGAATATCCATCAGAAAGTTGAAGCCCTCTTTTACCGTACCTGGGAGGGGGGAAAGAGGAAAAAGGAAACTCTATTTAAAAAAAGGCGCCGATTGCTCATTAGTGCAATCCAGCATTTAGTTACTTTTACTGCATTTTATGAGTTTAAAATTATATTTTAAGGATTTTAAGGATTAGTATGGAAATATTGCAAAAGAGTTGCTTAATAAATTAAGCGTATTAAAATAATATTAGCTGCCACGAGAGCATGTCCATGAATTTTGAAAGAGTAACATAGTGGTCGGAACTATCCGGTCAATGCATTTGTATTGGACATATTAAATGAGTTACAATTTCAATTAAGTAAAATACGGGGACATAACAAAACAAGGACGGTTTAGTAGTGAAGTTACCTAAACACAATTATTTACAGATATTTACATTATTTTGCTAATTAAAAATTAAATCGCCAGTTGTTACCCAACCGGGATCGAACCTAAGTAGCAATGCTTGAAACACACAGCCAATGAGAATGATCAAAAACCGATGGTAAGGCGGAGCTAAAATGACGTCATTTAGTTGCCTTTCCTTGCCCACTTTCAAAAAGCGAAAAACGAGCGCACCTTCTATATAGTCTTTATTATCCTTGCGTCTTCACGCCTATGTCAGGTGCGCAGGGTGCCAGATCTGGTGTTGACTTCGTCATTAAGTTTCAAAATTTACGGGGCAGTGTTCCTGAGTCATTCCTTCGAGATAAATCCCGAAACGTCACCATTGTGTAACTCTAGTGCGACGTTAGCTCAACCATTCCATTTCTCAATTAGAAAAATCGAGTCGCTTTTATATTTCATTATTTTAATTTATTTAAACTTGGTTTCATGTGAAAATTACAGCTAAAACTGCAAAACTTTTGTTGGACGAGTAGCATCCTTCTTCTTGCTTCTGCTTACTTCAAGGGGCATTTGCTATATCAAGCACGATTCTTGCACAGCTGGGATCTGAGATCTAATTCCCTAAGCGGGTATTCCGAGCTTCGAGGCTGGAGAATGCTAATGCTTCGCTAATGACCCTTTTCTCGGCTCTGAAGGGAAGTGCCTATCGCTGAGGGACCGATAAGAGCAGATTATCTCTGCCAGTGAAATCGCCCGATTCACGTACAGAAATAATTTGCATTGGAATTAACTAATTAAGAAAAGTCATTTTTTATAGTATACCATTTTAAATAATTGTGACGTTTTAGTGTATTGAACGAAATACACTGTTAAAAATGGGCACGGAAAAATTAGTTAAATGTACTCATTTTTGAATACATTCAATGCTTATCATAGCTCCTAATATATAAGTATCATTTTTGAGAAAGACATATTCAAAAATGAGTATAATGAGTAAAAAGAGCAGTTGCTTGCCTACGTAGGCCCCCTTCATAAATCACTTTCAATAAATTTCGACAATTACAACCAAGACTTACCGGGAATCAAACCCACATCCTAAGGCACGGCAGGCCAGTGTCTTATCCGTTGAACTACCAGGGTGACGTGAAGATGTTATAACTAGAATTGTTTTTTAAATGGTGTGTCAAAAGAATGGGAAGTAAGATAATTGAATTGTAATAACTTAGTTTCCATTTAAAAAATCGACATCAAATTATGTGGAAAACCAACCATTTTCCGAACTATTTTAAGTTTGTCAGATCGCTTTGCTAAGATGGCTTAAACAGAATTTGAGATTAGCAATATTAAATCACACTGCTCCTTTTTGAGAAAGTACAATTACTTAAATTTGAGTACTTCATCGCTCATTTACGACATAATTGTACTCAAAGAAAAACGAGTAGTTTCAGGTACTCATTTTTAAGTACTTTTTTTTTACAGTGCAGGTGCAATATGGATAAATTGTAAAAAATTCATGCCCATCCAAAACATGAAAGAATTAAATAACTTGGAAAATAGTTATACAATTTGAATGTCATTTGAGAAGCTTGCGTTCAATTGTTATCCATACAAATAAAGAAATATATTTTAACAGTTTTAAATTATAGAAGATTACAGTGGCCCAATTGACGGGACCGCAATGCAGGATAGTCCAGGGCTTCAAGTTGTTTGATGATGCTATCAATATAATATTTTTGTAGTTGATACAAAACAAAGAGTGATCATCTTCCGTCTGTAACCAAAAATATTTTTTTTAATATAAAAAACGTAAATATCAGATCACAAATCACTATTCCTTTTCGGAAATTTTTAATCAAATTAATAATGTTAAAACTTTGGCAATATTTTTCATTCCAGTCTAGTCAAAGGACATAAAAAAATTTCCTTAGGCTAGTTATTGATGTGGTGACAGATGTATAAAATGTATCATGTCTTTATGCAGCAAAAAAAGATTTATGCTTTTCTTTTCTTTTTCTTCTTAAGCAAAGAATTGATCATATGAATTTATTATAATATAATTTTTTCCTCTAATAACAGGAACTATATATCGTACTTAAATTAATCGAAACAAATTATTTTAAGAGTATCTACTTCATCAAACCCATGAAATATTTTTTTTTCTACGACTTCTAAGAAAATAAAATAAAACTATAGTTCTAACAAAACATAAGAAACAATGGTTAACTATTTGTTTAAATGTATCCTATTTCTATATAGAACAATATATCATCCATGGATCATGGGATAAGAAAGTTTTTGAGCCATGGCTTACTATAGTTCGTCTTTAATGGGGAAAGAAGTTTAGAAGATCTGAAGAATTAGAGATCTCTCAAGAAACAAGATTGATAGATAGGTATTGCAAGTTCTGCCAAGAATGGTTAAAATAACATAAAAACTAGGAAAGAACTGACAAAGGCAGGAAAAACTTTTATTTCATATTTGTTACTGAATTATAATTGTTTATACGCATTCAAATTTGTATTTGAAAAATTGAATTTATATATTTTTAAAAAATCGGGTATACACAGTAGGGTGCATCAAACGCCCCATGTTTTTAAAAAATTTCCCGGAAATTGTCTGTCCCTCTGTTATTTTTGTTCGAAATGCTAAAAAAGTTATATACGTAGAATTTCGTAAAAATTGAATAACATCTATGGGGTCCTCAAGTCCCAGGAATGTACAACAAAAACGAAAATTCTGAAAAAAAAGCACTGTGCGTAAAAAATATATATAATAATGTATACTTTAACAAAATAATGCAATTAAGATTGTTTTGTGATATAATAAAAGAATATATAAT
Organism: Troglohyphantes excavatus; assembly: GCA_963932185.1. Taxonomy (NCBI): domain Eukaryota; kingdom Metazoa; phylum Arthropoda; class Arachnida; order Araneae; family Linyphiidae; genus Troglohyphantes; species Troglohyphantes excavatus. The sequence goes on from OZ010667.1 coordinate 63,331,530, forward strand.
CATATACTATTAACTTTCTAATATTAATTTAATTCGTACAAGTACACTCAATTTAAACTATAGTTAATTTCGGCCGTTTTCGCAGATTTCTCTGTTTTTGTCGATCTTGTTCGACGACCTGCAGAACATGGTGGTAGTGATCTTCATGTTTTGTTGAGTCTATAAAATCAGTACTTAGCTTCACCCCTCGTTCTGCACAGTCGTTGACAACATTCATTGCTTGCAACTTTGTGAGTGTGTGGTGTAGGATACAGAACTTGACCATTCTGAAACATCTTCTATTAAAAAATTTGAGTCTAGTTCAAATAGATAAAATAAAATCCAAGAATCCGTTTCAACTGAATTAGAAATAGTTGTATTTACAGTGAGATTTTTGGGAAATTTGGGTTTTTTAAAATCCCTACCATATCAACCTTGAAATTTAAAAGCAGTATCAGTGGAATTTAGTTTTGTATCTAGCATTGCATCAGCGATAGCTTTTCGTTCTTGTGGTGGAACTTTGTTGTTCCAAAGGACAAGTGGAACCATCTCTTCTGTAAGATACTAGCAGTAATGGTTTTCAAAAGCACTAATTGCACTTTCAGATACGATGGGATGGACAACTTTGCACGTTATAAGAGAACATAGCATTTGTAGGACATTCCAAAGAGCATTTATGGCAGAATCACAAGTTAACTACCAGGTGCTGTAGGTGAGAGTGGCAAAGTCACACAGTTTGACATGTTGTTGTGCCGGTAGGTAGTTGCTGATGCTGCTCAAGAAGACAAGTTTTAATAGTGTATAACAGTTTGGCCATCCAACATGCTTTGTGCAAAGCTCCTGGTCGGTTTAATTTTACTGCTTGTGTAATATTGGGAAAGACAAGGTATATTAGACAAAGCTTTGTGAATTCCTTATAATCATCTCTGTATTTTCCAGAATCGATGGCTTATTTTGCTGCATGGATTGCACTAGCTCCAGGATCATTAACTATGCTTCTCGCTTGCACATTCACTGACTTTGGGTCATATGGTTCAAATCCACCATCATCTTGATCAAAATTGTTACAAAATAGTTTAAATAAGGTTATACCTAGTAACTTGGAAGCCTCAACCTTTAAGTCACCAAAACATGAGACAAAATGATTTCTCTTATATGAATGGCCTGTGTTTTAAGAAGTTCTGTCAAATATCATGTTCATAATTGTTTGTACTTTGCTAAGAAATCAGTTGCTCATATATTAAGTTGGCAATGATTAAGTCGCATTTACTATTAGTTCCTTGGGGAAGAATCTTTTGCTGGTGAAAGTTTTTTTATTTTGTACTTATTGGACATTGCCGTTGTAAGTTTTTTATTCCAATGCAGAGTTGTATATTTAAGAAAGCACCACTCTTATTTGTAAGCAGTTGAAATTTCCATTGCAACTTGCCTATTCTTGTTCTGTCTGCTGTTGCGTAAGATGCTGCAATTGTACGTGTATCTCCTCCTAATTTTGTAATGTTTTTGTATATGCTGCCTGCTGTCCTGATAGCTAGTTGAAACAATATTAGGTTTCTGCATAATGTCGTATGGGATGAATAAACTCGTTCCCGTTCTTTTATATCGATTACTTTGAGTACTTATTGAGAGTCCTTCAAAATCAAAGTTTTTTTTTACATAATTTGTGTCACTTCGTTCATCAAAGTCATCAGTAGATCTAACAATATAATTTAATATTAAATTGCAACTAATTATTTATTCACTTTACTTTTATTTTTATTCTTTTAGAATTAAAAGTAGAAATAAACAAAATAAAAGTATAAAATCGATTCAGAACAAAAGTAGAAAATCCGTTAAAAATGAAAACCACAAGTTGAAATAAACAGGAAATGTACTTTATTGTAAATTGTAAATAAAGCTAAATTTGTCACTAGTCACCTGAATTTAATGTTAATATAGTTTATTAACATTAAATTTTATATGATCCACATTTTACTTCATTATAATAATTTTTCTTAAAATATCATAAAATAATAGTTAAAAAAATATGAAAGTAATTAAGTATGAAAAATGCTGAATTTTGTTATTTTACTCGAAAAAAATTAAATTTCAAAGTTGTTGAGGACCCCCTAAAAGTGTTTATAAATCAAAAATATTTGGTATGTCAACTTTTTATGGCTAATGGAACATTTTTAGATTGGGGACAAAGTGATTTTGTTCTAGAGGGGCGTTTGATGCACCCTAATACACAGTCTATTGAGTACTGTACGGTTTGGTTCGGGGATATAAAAATATCTTTTGTGAATTTTCTACTTGGCCTGCTCCTTGTTGCGTCTTTGGTAAGCTCTAGATTTCTCCTAAAGTGACATAGATTTACATTTATTGGTATCACTTTAACTTCTCTTTCAACTAGTTTACGTTTACTATAACGCCATTAAACTTTAATGTGATATTTCGATTTCATAGTGAAATCTTCGACAAATTTTAACTTTCCACTCAACATAATTTTTACAAAAATGATTTAAATAATCAACTAGTCAAATAGAATTGTGGAACTTGTAGTTTTCTCCAAATTAAACACAAACTCGCCATGTCCCGTTTTTATAGAACTGAAGTTACAACGGTTAAACAGATCAGCGTATGCACGTGTTTGATTCATTCCTCCTCTACTTGGTAGTACAAAATTCGGAGATAGAAGTGGAAAATAAACCGGCCAGGTCGACGCTACCTAACTGTCTCTACACGATGGTAAGTGAGTTCCCTTGGAGTTATGGGATTTTGAAACATCAAGAATTCTTTTATGGCAAGCAAGTTTCTGCCAATGATCGCTGTACCCGAACCTCCTTTTAAGACATATTCACATCAGAAGTATATAAGTATAAATGTATACTCTAATTACTTTCATTAGATAAATAATAATAGACATACTTATTTTTTTTAATAGTTTCAGACAAGTTTTTGTACAACTTTTTTCTAGTGTAGTAATGGTATAATTTTAGATTAGTTGAACGGGATAACTTCCCATTGACACACACAAGCTATACATAAATGGAATTTGTTATTTAACTTCAAAGAAATACTCTTCCCTGAGTTATTTTAAACCGCTTAACCCATTACTCTTGAATACACAAAAACATATACGATAAAAACTCCGACACACATGTTAAAAAAGTTTGTGTTAATAATTATTTTAAAAGTAACTTGAACACAAAGTAAATGTTTGGTAAAAGAACATGTATAACAAAAATCCCTAAAGTTCAAAGAATAAATATGGAATTCCGAAACAGAGAGTTTGACGGTTGAGTTCTAACTTAAAAAATTATTTCGTTCTCCCAGGGATCAGTAAAACTTTTAAGTAGGTAAACGCAAATAGACCAAAATAGAAGTCAATTTCTGTTTCTAGTAACATTTATATTTTGGTTTGTATTAATCAATGGTTTCCAACCTGTGGTCCGCGGACCACTAGTGGTCGATGAGAGGTTCCTAAGCGGTCCGTTGAGCTATTTTCCAGTAATCAAGAACCAAAATTTAAGAAGTTTAAGAAATAAAGTTTGCATTTTAACCTCATTTTATTACATATGTATTTTTGCTCCGATAAGTACAGCAATTAAAACAGTTAGTAATTAGTTTTTTATATATCTTTGAAGATAGTATAATGTTTTCCTTCAGAAAGTGAACTGATATATTTGTGTGTACCGATAAGCGTGGTTCATATATTATTTATTTTGAGAGAAAAATATATATATTAAATATGGCACACATTTATAATTTTATTTTAACATTTAAATTAGTTGGCACTTGGTAGTTTACGTAGTAGTCCGCGATTTGCCTAACTTTCGATTCGGGGATCCCTGTACAAGGGAATGTCAGAAACCAAGGTTTAAATAGCCATTTTTAAAATTATTTAGAATAGTAACAAATTAGTAAATCAAAAAACGGGATAGTTTAATATAAACAGTTATTTAGAGCTATTTTAACTAAAAATGTATTATTTGTCAGGATTAATTCATTTTTGAAATCTTTTGCAAATTTTGATACACATGCTCAGAAGCAATAGATAAAAAAATTATGAATTAGAAGTTATTAAATAAACAGCTATGTCATATTATTTATGTTGTAATATTTCTTTTCAGATGATGTGCTACTATTAGAAAACTGGATTGAAAAATAAATTGCTGATCTACATTAAAAGTTCAGAAATTTTTTACAGTATTGGAATTACCATATAAAGCCATGACTTTTATTTTGAAAACTTCAAAAACATTTCCTATTCGAAATGTGAAAAATAATGATACTTTAAGAGATCAATGAAAATTTGCGGTGTACTCATTCTTACAAATTTGTTAAAGGAATCAAAGAAAATTATTTTGATTTATCAGTTAATGTGGATACGTTTACAATGCTGCTTAGTGCGAAATACGAAGTGAACACCCAATTTTTATAAAAAAATTGCATAATAAATGTTCCCAATGCATAAACTGAAATCATTTTCATAGATTCATTTTAGATTAGTACAAAGAACTGGAAACTAAATAACATAAACAATAGCATTTTTTTTTTAATTTATGCTCATCATATTCCAGAATAGATTTCATAGTCGTCAATGAAACTAAAGTCAATTTAGTTTTCCAAAGACTTGTCACAAATATCTGTAACTTTAGAATCTGCGTTATAGTAAAAAAAAAACTTTTAATGTGTATTTATATAATGATGCAATATTGACCAATTTTAGAAACTTATTCAAAGGAAAGCTTACAGATTTAAAAATTATCAAACTCGAAAAATCTAAAAGCCACCATCTATTACTCAAAACTTGAGGAATCTAAGAGCCACTATCTTTACAATGGCGTTTCTACCTACCGAATCATCAGTGCTCATGTACGATTTACCAATGGACAACTGGACGTACAACTCTTCAGACAACAACTCTTCGGACAACTGCAGTAACGAGTACTGCGTGTCGGACGAGGATTACATCGCCATGATATACGAGTACATCTTCCCCTCATCTGCCGAGTGGGTCCTGATAACGCTGCACCTCACCGTGTTCGTGGTCGGCCTCATCGGCAACGCGCTGGTCTGCGTATCCGTCTACAGGAACCACAGCATGAGGACCGTAACCAACTACTTCATCGTGAACTTGGCAGTGGCCGATTTCCTCGTCATTCTCATCTGTCTGCCGCCGACCGTTCTGTGGGACGTCACCAAGACGTGGTTCTTTGGAAGTTTCAGCTGCAAGTTGGTCCTCTATCTACAGGTGAAATTTCTCAGTTTATTTTCATATTAATTTAGTTGGAAAAGCTTTACTGTTTATACATTTCTACTTAAAACCTCGTTTACGAATGCGGTTTTTCCACATTTAGGTTATCTGCACTCTACTAACCATTGGATTCTGACTTTTAAAGCCTGACTACCTAGCGCTTTTCATCAGCACACTTTGAGCTTGGCGTTCTAGTCACTGTATTGGTTGATATCCCTCAAGACACTGAAATCCGAAGCATTGAATTGGTTGAACGTCAAGCACAGCGTTTACTGATAAAAAACGCAAGGACACCCAGCAAAAAAAGTCAGCATAAAACCTTCTTCAAAATTTTGAAATTGAAGGTTTTATGCAGGAAAACTGAAGTTTTTTTGAAGATCTATAAAATTAAAGGTTTTTGTTTCAATGTCCTTCATAAAAACTGCAAAAAACCTTCGTAAAAACCTGCAAAAAACCTTTAATTTTTAATCATGAAGGGAAAATGCAGATATTTTAAAGGTTTTATGCAGGAAAATTTAAAACTTCAAAAAAACTGCAGTTTTTTGTTTCAATATCCTTTAAAAAACCTTCAAAAAACCTTCAATTTAACAATTTTGATGAAGGTTTCATGCTGATTTTTTTTGCTGGGCATGTGCCAGGTCTTTAATCAATTAACCAACTATAGAATCCAACGTCAAGTGTTGTTTATTATTTAGTTACACTCTATTATAGCGATCTTCTATCCCAACCCTCGTATTGTAACAATACGTTTAAAATTGCTAACTATTTGCCAAATCTGTTAGCGCGGTAGCGAACGAAATATTATTTTGTCCAACTAAAAAGTTGGTAAGTGAGGAGACACAATTTGGGGTTTCCAACTGTGTATGGGACTAAACAGTTTAAGTTCATTCTACTCGGACGTGATAAATGCGCGACATATTTTACAGAAGCTTCTGTGATTAGTGCATACAATCCACGTGGTTTGAATGCACCAGGTTCAGAATCCTGCAAAAGACGACGCGCGTTTATCACGTCCGCGTATAATGGGCCTTATTCGTATAACCGACAATTGGTCTTATACGGTTGTTGAAGGTAACTGTCATTGTGAAGCCCAACTCCATACTACAACTGTATTAAACTATAAGTGTTTTAGCATTTGACATGTTTCGAGACACAGGTGTTATGACATTGCCATGCCATTAGCAGTGATTGTAAGAGAAAGGAGCAAGGGCTAAAATTTAAAGGTCAATTTATAGAAAAATCTGTTTAAATTTTCAGAAAGTGGAGTGGCACTTGCCCCCACTCACCACTTCTAATCGCTTGCACAAATCACGCATTTTGTTGTATACAATGTATTCAAATAGCATCTGATAAAAAGTCTCCACTACAAATTCTCATTATTATTCGTTATTAATGATCATCTTATAGCATTCAAATAATTAATAAAAAAATAAACATATCATATCGATTGAAATAAAGTAGAAACCACATCTTCAAATTAAGGTGTTTTGCCATTGGCTTCAATATTTCATTGCAGAAAAATAATATTCAAAGGATCGATCGTGACGGAAAGTAACGCTGCTTTAGCTTTAGTGACAACTCAAAATGTATGTTTATTTCTTAAAAGAAGTATTATAAAATAAGGACAACACAAAGGTACGTATATATAATAATATAAATGAGATTCGACCAAGAAAAAAAGTATTGCGCTTACAATTCTGAAAAATCATATTAAATATTCTAGTTATGTTTAATAACATGCAGACGAAGATATAATTATCTGTTTAAATGTATGCATTATTTTATACCGTTAATTTTTTATTTATATCAAAGCTAAATATCCTTTTTCGAGAAAAATTTAATCTTATGAAGAAATGAAATATGTACCTTATCATGAAATACAAAATGTTTACTCGTTAAAAAAAACTCTCAAATAAAATAACTAGAATATCCAGCATATTAAATGTAGAATACCGTTTCAAAGCAAAATCTTCAACTTAGAAAACATCATGAAAAAAGGCCTCATAGGCCAGAACCTATGAATTTCAGCCGGATGCACTAACGAAGTACGTAAACCTTGAATTAAATAGTTCCAATTTAATGATCAAATAATACATATAAATAAGTAATAAAATATCCTATAAATTAAGGAAAAACATCAGATTATTATTTTTGATTACATGCTTAAACTACTAAAAATGTATGTGGACTATTTATTTATGACAAACTTTGTATTTACTTCTTAAATATATATATACTGTATATACTATCCATGTCTTGATGGTATTTATTTCCTGAATAAACCAATTATATTAAAACTGGTATAATCCGATTATCATGGAATTACATGAAATTTAAGTATACTAATTCAATTTTGAGTTCCATAAAAATTGCATAAATATACAAATTTATCCTACAAAATCGTAAAAAGATATATCGTATTCATTTTTTAAAAAAATGTACGACTGCGACATTGTATTGAAATGGATATTGTAGCGAATTTTAGGTTTACATGTGCGTGTATGTGTCTATGAATCATACATTACATATATACATGCATATATACATATACAATGTTGACATATGTCAGACTACTTCTGGGCAGAGCTTAAAGTTCTGCATAATAGATGGCTGTCATGCTCAATAAAAATAAAACTTGCTTAATGACTAAGTCATCATCAATAAGTAATCTTTTTTACGGCGCAATTGATGAAGCATATCCTAAGCATACCACCGGATTCTGTTATATTTATCTAGAATAATGATTTTCTTGGATAACTAATCATTTATACAACTGGTAAAATAAACAAAATAAAGGTCTGAAAAAGAATTACATAACTAGAATATTTTTTAATGATTTCATATAGTAAATTGTTTTGATAGTCTATAATATTTTTTTTCTATAACAATTTTTAACCATTATTTTGTAACTAAACACTGCTTTTCAATGATCAGCCAACAATTGTTCTATATTTTAAATGTTTATAGTTACTTGAAAATATAAATATCTTTTAATTAATGTAACAGTTAATATATCTCAGTTGACATCATTTTAAAGATATTCTAAATAAAGGATTTTGAGGAAAAGCTATGAAGGTACGATTTCTGTTGAAATCGAGATCGCAACATTTCACGTAGCTACATAGCAAATTTTTCTTGTAGCAATTATGAAATGAAAAAACGATGATAGACTTTAATAAAAAAGTAAAAGAATATTTTTTGTGTTTATCTGTTAGACAATAAATTTGATTTTGCGTTTTCTGTACAAACAGTTCGCAGCTGGTGGCCTAGTGGTAGAGTACTCAACTGATAATCAGACTGTGGGCTCGGATCTCGACTTTGAGAGTGCAGCGAACGCGCGACTCGACAGTTTTCTTCATCATCGTCCGCAAAAAAACTTCCAACGTATACTGCTGAAAATTTGCTGAACACTGGACCGACAATGCTGAAACTTTAATCTGCCGTGGTTCAAACATCCTCACTTCTACATAGGTGTGTGGGGGCCAGCTCAGGTGTTGCTCATTGTGCAGCTCTAGTATGAGGTTATTTCAGCCAACCAACAAGAGTACGAGACGTTGCTAACCGAAAAATTGCTAATGTTTTTACACCGAAGTACGAAGCTGACAACCCTTCAATCACAAGATCGCTACAATCTGAAATCGAAGTAGATATTCGAACTCACAACCCGCCGTATACTTTCTGGCAGGGCTAAACGCCTCCTCCCCCCCCCCTACCAAATAAGTTTAAAAAGATAACCCATAACATAAATTTTATTAATTTTCGAAAAAAAGTCAAAATTAATGTTTTAACCTACAGAGAGTATTAAAAAAAAATATTTTTATAATTAAATAAATATTTAAAAGTTACCGAATATTAAAACTTACAACTCCCCTCTGATTCATCATTAAATACGACCATTGGGAGCATAAATAATAATTGTTTTAGATAATTAATCAGACAAAATGCCATTAATTTAAAAACTCAATCTCAAATGAACTAATTTATTGAAAACAAGTCATCCGGTATTCCTTTAGGGACCCTCTAATCAAAGGATTTTCTTTGAATTTGCTCTGAGTGGCAAATGAATAATAAAATTACAAATGTACGTAGAAACTATTTGAGAGTTGTGAAATCTGCAATAAAAAATCTATACAATAATATTATAATACAAATACTAAAAAAAACTAATTACCAAAAATGGATTATCAAGGTGTTTAATGGCTTAAGTATTATTTTTAAATACACGTTGAGAAAATAAATAAGAAGAAAATTTATCATAGCAAATCAATTGCTAGAAAAAGTCATTTCATTATGAAAGATAATTGATCCATTAAAATATTTATTCGCTCATTAGATCATTTTTGTAGTTTCATCGTAATCCAATCTTTTTTAACACACATTCCTGCATTTTTACTTGTGCATGCCCCATAACGAACGCTAAGGAATTGATCTGATAACGTTATTTAATAACGAAAACTGAGAAAAGGAATTGCAGCTTTTTATTATTTTTAATATAACTAAAAACAAATATTATGATTGTAGATCAAAAGCAAAAATTACATTTTATTTCATTTAAACTTACCTTCATAGTTAACTACATAGTTAAATGTACTAAGAAATTGGCAAACAATAGTCACTTTGAATACATTATACCAGTAATTTGACGTCGGAATTAATTTTGGTAATTCTGTATGCCGCGAATGAATTGTAAATTTTGACTTTAACATACTACTGAAAATCGAAATTAATAAAACAAAATATTTAATTCTTAACAAGTATGATATTCCCATCATCTTGGGTCAAACATGGATAAAATTTGTTTTTCAATAAAACACAAGTGTAAAAACAAATTAAGCAAATGTAACACATTCATAGTTTAATGCATCTTCCAAATAAAGTAAGTTTAAGAATACGAAAAGAAAGCAAGGAAATGGAAAGAGTTTTCAGACCGTCCAAAGTCAACGATCTTAGAAACCAATTTCCAACTGTGGGTGGTTTGTTTTAAATTGAAAAGAAAAACATTCAAAACGTGTTTTGTCACTTTAGGTGATTTGTTAGAAAATGCAAATAACTTTTCCTAAATGTATTGACTCCTATGCAGATTCCAATTTTAACAAGTTAATTTCTATGGAACGATGCGTGTTTTCCATGAACAAAATAATTTAATTCTTTAGAAAATTCGAAGGCGAATTCAGTGATGTAATAATCTAATTTTGAGATATTTCGGACAAAACACGTTTTCATTTGTCTGCTCCTCAATTGTAATTTAATTAAATAAAGAGGACCGATATCACAAACAGGTCAAGTTTATTTTTGTGTTTTGAGGTATCGATATCTATGGATACAGCATGACGTGCTTTATGACAATACAAGTAGATCTTGTAGCTGTTGAATCCGAAAAAAATAATACACAAACATACCAATATCTCGATTTACGGGAAACTCAAAACATTAATATCATTAATGAAAGACAAGCATTACAAATATATTTCCGCTCTCCATACACTTTATATGTATTTTCAACTCTCCGTGTCTACTCAGTTATGAATGCGTTCGCATATGCGTATGGCCGTGCATTCGTTTACGATACTATTGCAATTAAAAGAGAACAAGTCGGTTATAAGGTTATCTTGAAATATATTACATATTTTTAAAGATGTATTTATATCTAGACAAATTTTTTTTAAATTTTAATTAAAATTGAAATGCTCTTATGAATCACATATCCTAAATATTTAGATATCTTCGGGAAATAAAATATAAATATTTAAAATATACTTATATTAAATTATAGAAAAAAATTACTGTACTTCCATGCATATCGTTATCACTTCCTATTCAAAATTCCCCAAAGGCAAACCTCCCACTCACATATATTCTAACACTTTTCAGTTATAAAAGTTATGACTTTAAGAACAAATGTATGTCTGACTGTGTTTTTCACAAGTTCTTTCCATTCTTGTTACATTCTATGAATACAACACAATCTGATTTGCTGCAAGCTATGACAGTGTTAGAAGTTATTCACAAAGGCAATTTTTCAGATGACTGTATCATGTAAAATAAATGTTTAAAGATATAGTATGAGTGAGGAATGAAATAGCCTGAAGACATTCAGCCGAAATGGCGTGGGTCGAGTCTTTTATTCCTTGGAGATAATTCTATTCATCATCGCGATAGAGTCGAAACTCACTGGTAATTGAAATTGCATTCTTTGGAAAATCTAAAAACCCCTTCTACCCAAATTTATTTTATTCAAATATATAGTGACATTTTATAATATTCATTCTAGAATAAATATTCCCGTTTAAAGAGTTTCTATTGTGAAATTTTACTTTAATAAGTTTAATAAGTTTCCTAAAAATATTTTAATCTCACACTTTGAGCATGGATCCTTTGTAGTAGTGGGATCATGACGCAGGTAGCTACATCATCCCATTTATGATTTTTTACTGATTCATTCATAAAATGGTCCAGTACTTAACATAATGAATGAATATTACCTGATATCGAACTTTTTTTTTCAAATGGAAAATTTTAAATCGGGTTCTGAGAAAATATAGCATGTTGGTTGTATGGAAATGTAACCGATGAACGTCACATCTGAAAAGTCATACGTCACAGTCCTGGGCCTCCCCTCTCTTTCCCATAGAAACGCCGCGGCATCTCGCAGTCGTTTAGTTCGTTCGATTTATTTAACTCATTCGTTCAATTTGAATCTAAGTAACGAACCAAATAACTGCGAGATGCGGCCGCGTTTCATTGGGAACGAGAGGTGACCCAATAACTGTGACGTATGGCTGGCCAGCTGTGACGTATGACTGGTCAGCTGTGACGTATGGCTGGTCAGCTGTGACGTATCGCTGGTCATCTGTGACGTACTGTACTTCGAATACATTTTCACCCAACCGATAAGCGATCCCTTCCCAGTACGCAAGTTGAAAGCCGTTACACGTCAAAAGTGGATTGTGATCGATTTTTAAAATTCAGTATTCTTGTCAAATTAGCGACATCGCGTACTTTTCTTATTTATATAAAACAAAATTAATAATGTTTTAATTTATCTGCGAATTAAATACATGCTTTTTAAGTTCTAATTATAATAAACTGATTATATGTTCCTTTATTTGCTTAAGAAATCAACACATTTATTTGAAAGTCGAATATAACTAAGTCAGTATAGACTAGGTTTTTTGTGGATTATTCATCATGAATATAATAAAATAAAACATCCTAACCTCGACAGAATCTTTCTCTTGTTAGACCTAAAATTCGGATCCTCGAACATATAATTTAAAGGGGAAATTGTCAAAAACTATTCAAATTACTTTTTACTAGTCAAATGAATTTTTTTCTAATATTTCCCCCTGATTTTTATACGTTGCCCATTACTTTCAATTAATTTTTTGGTTCGTTCTTTCTCTGTCAGTTCTACATGAAAGACTTATAATTTTGTACATAGTTTATTCATATTAACTATTGAATTACATCGTTATGCTTGAATTATCTTGTAATCGGTCCCTTTACTTTTCATACTCACCTGCCGCTACTGTGTTTATTCCTTCATTAAAATGTTCTAAAACATTTCCAAAATGTTCCATACAACTTTGTTATAACGTTTTTAATGCATATTAAGGTAATAGTTACGTTGTAAATTTGTTGTTTCTATAGATAGATTCGTATAATATTTATTCATGCAAATCTAGTCGTACATAACTGTACATTTGTAAGAAAGAAGTTGTGTATTCCTCTTATATGGTATAGACTAAAATAATCAGATAATTATAAGTACTTAAGTGTTCTGTACGTAAAACGTGCTTATGGAACTTTAAAATAAACTCTTATTTGCATATTATAAAACTCAAAACTTACTCAACCACATTAGTCAACTCCTTCGTAATTCGATAATGTAAAAATTTGAAATTATTTTTATTTTACTTTTCCAAAGGTTTTCAAAAATTCGAATAAGATTTCCAAGTCCAATATTCAATCAATAGTATACTCTGACTTGCAATATATTAAACAGAAAATTCAGTCAATAATCGTGACATGCAGAACTGAACTTGAACTATCTTGCTCTAAGTACGTCCTTTTTCAAACCAACTACTCGAAAATACCTTCTTGCGTTTATTCAAGCATGAAATGGCGTTAGGTATTAAACAGAATAGAATAGCTCTTGAATATTCCTATATCAAACAAAATTTGCAGATATATTTTCAAATACTTATTTAGATAGAGAGAGACCTACTTACTGAAAATTTGCGTTTTTGTCAGGAAGGAGATTGTAGTCACAGTTAGTTGTTGAAAAAAAGTAGTTTTGAGATGAATTGGTTGAAATAAAAAGATACCTAATATTTTGAAGAAAACTTTTTAATAAATCAGGAATTCTTATAAAGGTGTTGCAATAAGACTTCAATGTTTGAAGGTTCTAAATCTTAAAAAAGAACTTCAAATTATTGTTCTCAATAATAATTTATACTTTCAAAAATACAAATATTTTACATACGCAAAACTTCTACAATCTTGAGAATTTTTATTTAATGTCTGAAAAAGATACGGGAGAGTAAAAGTTTGTATAGATATATATTTTTGGTATTTATCGACGAAACTAAACTTATAAAACATCAAAGGGATATCATTCTCTAGAAAGTTACATAAAAGTGCTTTATTCGACGGTTTTGATATCTCAAATATATATTCACAAAATCAGCATAAAAGAAATAAGGTAAAAGCTTAAATAAAATATTTTAGAATATGTTAAATTCATAGGCATCTTTACGTGATCTGCTTTAGTCGTCTCACGATTCTTATTCTTTTTTCAAAAACGTCGCAAAGCGTCGCCAAATTTCTTACTGCGCAGTTATGCATAGGAATCGCAAAGGAATACTTTATGTAAGCTAAACATAAGTAATGCCTTATAAAATAAAAAACAACAAAATTTCGTCCATACAATATTCATATATACAATACAAAATTTCGTACATTTGACTTAAAAATAAGTCAAATGTACTCATTTTTGAATACATTCGATACTTATAATTGCCCAGAATACATAAGTTTCTTTTTTGAAAAGGACATGTATTCAAAAATGAGTATAAAAAAACAAAAAGAGCAGTTACTTGCTTACATGGGCTGTCTTCATAAATCACTTTCAATAAACATCGACAATTACAACTAAGACTTACCGGGAGCCGAACCCAGATCCTCAGGCACCGCAGTCCAGTGCCTTATCCATTGTACTACCAGGGCGACTTGAAGAAGTTATAAACTTAAGACATGTTAAAAAAGTATGCCAAAAGAATGGGAAGTAAGATAATTGAATTGTAATAACTCAATTTCCATTTAAGCAATCGACATAAAATAATGTGGAAAACCATCCCTCTGAACAGCTATTTTAAGTTTGTTAGATCGCTTTGTTAAGAGGGCTTGAAAGAAACTGAGATTCACTTCTCATTTTTGAGAAAGTATGATTACTTAAATTTGAGTACGCATCGCTTATTTACAATACAATTGTACTAAAAAAAGTACTTTTTTACAGTCGATTTGAGAATTTATTATTTTTTTTTTGTCTCTATTTCAAACAACTACTATTAATCATTGAAAAACTGTTATTTTTCAAAATATTAAATTATCGGGAATTGAAATAGTATATTTTAACTGTAATTCAAATATCGCTCATACTTATTATGTAATCTGTAAACGTATTTTCTTCCTTTTAGTTTCCTGCATTCAGTACTTTTAGTAGCCATATCTGTAGTGAGCAGTGTTAACAGTAACACTGTATAACAATTCAATTACATATTATAAAAAAAAATTATTTTAATTCAATAATATCTAAATCTCTTCCAGAACGTCTCGGTGAGCGTCTCAGTGCTGACCCTGACCTTCATCTCCGTGGATCGCTGGTACGCGATCTGCCACCCTCTCAGCTTCAAGAGCACAGCTGGCAGAGCAAAATCCTCCATCCTACTCATCTGGCTGCTGTCCGGGCTGATCGGGCTTCCCGAGGCCGTGGTGCTGGACACCCGCAGATCCCCTCTGCCTGTGGACACGCTCTTCCTGACGGACTGCACGCACACCTGGGGGGAGGCCAGCTCCCGAGTGTACCAGCTGGTGCTCATACTCGTGCTGTACGTCGCCCCCTTCACCCTCATGGCATTCACCTTCCACCACATCACGCGGGTGCTGTGGAACAAAAACAACATTCCCGGAGAAACAGTCCTCCAACACCCAGCGAGGGTCTGTGAGTATGATTGGGTGATGTTTCAAATTTTGTAAATGAATGCCTTGTAGCACAGATGAGGTAAGCGACAATTCATAAATTTTTCAGGAAAGCCGTTATAAAACTTGTAGCATAATGTTAACCCTGCAGAGATCGCACTGTACATGAGAGACATAATCCAAGGGGAATCGAATTAGAGGTGTGGTGAAATTGGAAATAAAAATACTTGGATAACGTATTCTTGTTAGGGGACGTCACTTATTATCAACAACCTAAACCAACAAACACTCGAACCTCCGGTCACTTTTTTCTGCCTATGAGCGAAACCCTCTGGTAGAATCGATCATTTGTTAGTTCTTTCGAGCCTCTCATGCGTAATAAGTGACGGTCTCTAATAGTAAGTTACGTCATTCCAGTAAGTCACCTTGCATGGAACAGTGCAACCTGTGCAGATTTACTGATAAGACCGTCACGAAACCAATCGCAATATGTGGAAATACCAGAATATCAGCAGCAACACGATGCCGGAAGATCATATGAACATCCAGAATCTCTCTCACGTTCTTGATTGCCAAATAGGCGTTTAAATTTAGTGCCGGACTATAGAAGCATCGCAACGAAGTAGTAGTTCTAGATGATTGGAAACTCAATCTAAACGCAAAGAAAGATAACCACGCAAACATACTAGGCAAACAATCCACAGAACTGTTAACATATCTGAACAACGTATTAAATTGCAATGGAATACGAAATTGAATAGGTTTTAATAGCAATTCAGGTAGCGAATATACTAGTGTAACTGATATAGAAAAACCATTGTTGTACCATTGTATTTTAATGTTAGAACTGAAATATTCACCAGTAACGTGTAGTTTTTGAAACAAAATTCTTAACAATGATAATTTACTCCAAATTATTCCTAAGCCATATACATTATTTATTGTTTACAGCATATGAATGAATAGTCAATATTATCAATATATTTTCTATATTTACATGGTTATAATGGTTTTAGGTAATAACAAGATCGAAGGAGGCAGGACTGGAGGTATCCGATCCACATCCACCAGTGGGGAAAGCCAAATCCGATCTCGTCGCCAAGCATCGAAAATGCTGATTGCAGTAGTCTGCACGTTCAGTCTCTGTTACTTACCCGTACATTTGATCAACGTTCTAAGGTATGAATCATTAAATTTCTTAATTAATAACCATATTCTAATTAAAAAAAATATTTTAACTTAAATAGTTTGTTTTCTATATCTTAGTTCTACTTAAGAACAATTTTTGCCTATTAGCAAAAAAGTATAATTTTAGCAGGTTTGTTATAAAGTAGCATCAACTGGTGATAGGAAGGTAAGATTATGAAGTTTGTATTCTGTTCCTGAACAGAACTTATTTAAATTTTATCAAACGGCTAAATTTAATTAAGTTTAACATAATGGTAAGATTTTTCAATGGAGAAGGTGTTTTGTGTTTTTTTTTATTTTGCAAATAAAATCCGAATTTTGTCTATTGTCCACGGAATTTTTGATTACAAACTGGAAAAAAAAATTCTTAAAAATCACAATCAGAGAACTTATCTACTCATAACATAAAAAATTTAAAACAATTTTACATTCATCATTTATATTTGGTCATCCAGAAATGTTAAGATTACAAAAAAAAAATTGTAATGGTATTAATATGTACCCATTATATTATTTCTACTTAAATGCAAATCTACGGGTGTTCAGTCGCAGCAACCGTTTGTTTGGAACGAGTTGCTAAGTTAGAAAGTTCCTTTGAAACTCCACAAATAGCAGCACAGGAACCTGATTTTACAATCCGAGAATACTAACATCAAACTCACACGGTGAACTTAAATAAACTTATTCGTGAATATTTTTCAGTAATACCACATTTCTCTCCCTAGGTACACTGTAGGACTGCCACAGACTCCTGTAACGACAGTTTTTTCGCTCATCTCCCATTGGTTGTGTTACGCAAACAGTGCCCTCAATCCAATCATTTACAACATTATGAATGGTACGAGTACAGACACGTATTTCTTTAGTCATTTAATTAAAAAAGAATGAGATGCACTGCCACGCCTTCTCAGTATGGTTGGCCATACTTTACTCGCCTATGTGTAATGTGCATCTTTCGCAGCAGAAAAACCCACCTTCATGTGCTAAGTTCTAGCGCCGCATATTTTAATAAATTGCCCAGCTGTGTTTCAGAAGAGCAGCCATGGCTTAATTGGCCAGTATTAAATTTAAATTTGAAATGAGTAGTCGTGAAATTTAATAAGTTAGTATTAGTAAAAGTAAATAACACAATTTATTGAGAATTTATTTGAATTTTTGAATAGATATATTTAAATCTTTGATAAACATTTACCATCCAGTTTTAGTTTTTCCATGTATGAGATATACAATTCCATCAACTATAAAATACTACTTCATTAAAATTTACCAAAAAAATTATTAAAAAGGGATTTTCCCTTCTGAAATCTACCTTTTATGAAATCGTAGTATTTCAAAATTGTGGTCACAATAGGGTAGTGTTAAATTTTCAAAGCAATTAGACACTCGTAAATATTGCTTAGCATATCCATGTATCCAGCCTTTACACTATCAGCAGACATTCAGTTTTAACAATTTAAATTCTACAATTGAATAAATTTTATACAAACCACTTAAGCGATAATTATTTTCTTTTATAAACCAAATTGGATTATGTTCTTTAATTAAAAAAAATATGTAATTATTTTATGACAGAATAATTTTATAGTTTTTTACCTAGTGTTCCACGGCACCAAGTGTTCGGTGCAGCATAGCCTTAGTATCTCTTGCTCCAGTAAAACCAACAAACCAATCCTTCTTTAGTTTTTTAACCGTTACCCTATTTATTATCACATTAGTCGAAAATCTTAACTTAAACGAACAGGAAACGTATACATTCCAGTCATTTTGTATTTTGTAAAATATTAATCTACAATTGTTAGAATCATCGAGTGCGTTTAAAAAACATCTTTTATTTAGAAATAAGTATAAGACCTACAATGATGGGTGATACATGAAAAGATGATACACTAACCCCAATGTAACAACAAAGAACTGAAGGAACGCATCACTGCCTCTGTGATTGATGCATTGATGGGGAACATGCTATCGACGAACGTATGAAACGAATTGGAATACTTTTAAACGTATTACCAATGACGCAGACAAAGAGTATTTGTACCTAAAGTTTAGTAAGTGTATAAATCTTTCCATGTATTAACCATCATTGTAGGCCTTATACTTCTACATAAAAAGTGTTTTGATACCTGATGAATCATTTAGGCTAACCCTGCATATTTTCCAATTTACTTTTCATGCACTTTTTTAATCGATTCTGTTCGATTTTTACGGTATATTTTCTGTAATTCTTATCAACAGTAGGGGAATTTTTATGTATATTTAAATCGAACATAAGAAGAACAAAGGCTTCATTCACGCGTTAGATTTAGTATTTTCCAAATGTAGGTTCCTAATGATCGTTCTAAAAATAAACATGTTTCACTATAGAAAATATCCGCATTATTATGTCTGTAGTAATAAAAATCCGAAAATTTTAATCACCAGGTTGAAAACGATAATTTTGGGATGACTACGATTAAAGGGAATAAATGTGTGATAATAGTTAACCTTGATTAATTACTCCTCCCCTTTCTTCCTTTGAGTAAACACATCTCAGTAGTTCTTGAGCCAAACAAACGGCTGTTTTTTGGAAAAATAACACATAATTGGAACTACTGTTGTTTTAAGATTTTATACTATAAAAAAATGTAATAGAAGATGTAACTTTTGATAACGAAAAAAGGGTCAAGCAAAAAATCAAACTATGAAAAACAATATACTAACTTTTTCTCGATGAAATGAATTGTCTAAAATGAATGGTTTCATTTTCTTTGCGAAAATTTCAATTTTTTTTTTTTTTTTAATTTTTTTTCTTGCTTAGTTTTACCTTGCCACTGTGCTATGAAAAATGTAACGTATACTTAATTTTAAGCGTCTTTTACTTAACAAAACTGCTACAAATATTTATTTTTGAAGACATTTATTTGAGTCTAGTATTCCCCTCAATGCGGAGACCGACAAAAATATCTTTACGCATTTATTTAAATAAAAGGTTAATGAAAAAAAAATATCATCATTTTCGTTTTCAGTAGCAAGACAAGTTTCCACGTCAAAACTTAATATTGCAATTTGAATATTTTTAAATAACGAAAAGTTTTCTACAAGTTCACACGTGATATTTCATTTTCCTGTTTCAAAGTTCAGTATCCTTTATTAAGATTGCCTGCTATAACAGAATATACAAAATCAATTAAATACAGCGAAGAGGGGCATAACAATCGCGCAGTAAGGGGGAAACATACGAGAGACCCTGGGTCAACTTAGACCAAAATAGCTTTTGAATATGCTACATGCCTTAATGTAACCCTATTTAGACTATTCTAAGTAAACAATAGCGCTCAAGGTAGGTGCTCTTGTATACCATCCTCTAAGTCAGTAAGTCTACGTACGTCGTGCTTGCTAAACTCAAACTCCTCATTAATCTAGTTTTCGGTATGCCCTAAACATGGGAGAGATAGACTAGAATTACGGCATCGTTGTAATGATCACAAATGGAACTCTATCAGGTCTATGAAGTTGTCTAAAGACGCATACGTCAGCAAAACGAATGCGAACCAAACACTTTTCTAGCCATGCATCTGGGTCAAATCATTCGTATATCGTTTCAAGTCAAATTTTGTTTTGCAGAGTCCAAATACAAATACGAACATGATCATGTCTTTTGCAAACTTATATGTGATGCCTTTTCTCACAGATATATTTTTTTATATATCATTACATAGAAATATCATTACACTTAAAGCTATTTTGAACTGGACTAAATTTAGTTTTACAATGCTCGTTTATTTGCTCACGATTCTCACTATTACATTAGGAAACTCACCATAGAGCGCAGGAGATTTCACTTCAGGGTGTGTAAAAATAGTGCAAATCTGCAATATATAAAATTACTCATACTTTTTTTTAAAAAGATTAATTTTTTTTTAATTTTTCAGCTAAATTTCGCAAAGAATTCAAAAACACCTTCACATGCCAGTGCATTAAAAAGAACAACAGACCTCCTGGAGCAACGTACCTCTGCAAATACACGAGCACAGTCACACATTGTGACAAACATATACACGAATTGTCAAACTTCTCATAACCAAGATCTCTGTGTCGATGTGTGTGTATTCATGAATCCTACATGTACAAATCGCTTCTTGCATGAAAATGTGCTTTTGTGTTGTAGATAAATAAATTTAGAATTTTTTGTGAGCAAAGAATCTTTAATTTATCATTAATTATTTTCTAAAAAAATTCTTGTTATCGTTCACTTTGGATTTATTTGCTTAAAAATAAATAAAAGAACCTGTTGTTCTTTGGACCTATTTAAATTCGAGAAGCAAAACATGGATAACATATTTTGTCACATTCAGGTGATTCGTGGAAAAACCCAAAAAAAACTTTTCTCAAATGTATTTACTCGCATACAGATTCCAACCTTCTGTAAGTTAATTTCAATAGCGGAAACGTATTTTCGACGAATAAAATAGTTTAGATCGATAGAAACTGCAAAGACTTCCCACAACAAAAAAAATTGATAAAACAAATTAAAAAATTTAGTTTTTAAATACCTTTACATTTTGAGTGGTGCTTAATAAGAATAAATGGTATTATTTACACTAATCAAGCTTTACATTGAAAAAAGTGAAATTATGACATTGGAGGGAAATATCCTACCACCGCTTCTAACTTTACTCCACAGAGAAAAAAAAAGTTAAATAATAATAGTAAACAAGTCTCAATTCAAAATATGATAGATTATCAGAATTTTCAGTTATCACAGAATATATTGATACCAGGAACATAATTTTAGCTTTACTACATAGTACTCAAACACTTATCTAAAGTTGGAAAATACAAAATATGGAGTAAAGTAAAAATACATTTTCGTAGTCTTCAGATTAGTTTTGATGCTATCACACAGAAATAACGATTCGCAGCAAAAAAAAATGCC
Organism: Troglohyphantes excavatus; assembly: GCA_963932185.1. Classification (NCBI taxonomy): domain Eukaryota; kingdom Metazoa; phylum Arthropoda; class Arachnida; order Araneae; family Linyphiidae; genus Troglohyphantes; species Troglohyphantes excavatus. The sequence goes on from OZ010667.1 coordinate 63,353,051, forward strand.
TACGTAGGTTAGATACAAAGGGCCGAATACACACCGAAATATTATAAGTGGTTTCTAATAAATAAATTCTTTGTAATGTTAGGGAGAAAATACATTATATGTTACTGATTATATAGCTCGAATTTTTTATGTTTTTTTTTCGATGTTTTTAAAGTACAGCGCCATCCATAGGTGAAGTTTGGAAGTATATTTTTTTATTTAGTTCAATAAAACTATTCATCATGATATGGATGGTAGTTCTAACCGCACTCTTTTATGCCAATTACTTGATTTTATATTATTTATATTAGACTTTAAAACGTGTCAGGATCTTTTGGACCTCCCTGTATATATGTTACGAAAGTTCAAACGAAAAGTAAACGCACTTCTGTATTTAAAAAATATTAATATTTATGAAAAGAACATTATATTTTTAACTATTCCCTCTATATTTTATTGGCTACTTTTGATTTAACGCTATAAACTGTTATCGATCAGACAGTTATTTTATATGTATTTTTTTGCTTCTGTTTTATTGGAATGTTTGTCAACAAGTGTCATTGTTTGCGCTTGTTTCTCTTATTTTCTCCGCTTACATAAAACTTCAACGCAGAGGACTTCGGGCTCATTTCCGATGCATTACGCTTCAGCAGCTATGGAATGTTCGTGGGAAGTACATTGTGTGAATTCTTTTCCAAAACTCAAGAAGGTATTGTTTGGAATGCCCTTCATTACAGGAAAGGTTTTTGATGGAAAACAGTGACATAAAGAAGTGTTTTAAGACCCGGATAAAACAAAATGTCGGTTCTCTTTCAAACTGTTCTGATTTTTTAGGGTTAAAATTATAAGAATCTCAACGGAAAAATGAAGTGGACGTACTCCGATTTATTTATTTGTTTATATAAAAAAATATTCAGTAGCAGAGAGTGTCTGCTTTAATGCAGTACTTATGTTAATTTTCCGTTGTAGAAACAAACGGCCCCTTAAATATGTGAATTCTGACCTCTCAGTGTCATGTCCCATACCTGATGGGACTATAAAAAAATTATCAACTCGGAAACTTAAGAAAATCCATTTAAATAAAATGTCTTACCAAATACGATTGCCCCTGTAACAAGTACTATTGTCAATGTAACAAGTACTATTGCCAATGTAACAAGTACTATTGTCCCTGTAATAATTACCTCAAGTTCTATATATCTTAATGTTATTTTAATTTAACCTTTGGTTAACTTTAGAACAATAAGAAATGGTTTCACGTAATATTTTCTAACCTTCGTAACCCAGACATTAAACCTCAATTTGCAATAATAAAAATTTAGAGGTCCCATAACATTTTATTTTCCAACATGCAATAATCAGTCTTCTTTTCAACCAAAGCTAAAAAATTCGTAAAGTTTTTTATTTCTATGTTTGAAGTAAATTTTTAATTGATAAACAATTATGGCCATAAAGAAGTCTCATATTTATGTGCTCCCAATTTTGGTGAGTATAAAATATAAATTTGTCTATTGTAATATATCTCCTAATATGCAAAATATAATTAAAAAAATAAATAATTTTTGTACTCAGTATAAAAAAGTACTAATGGTAAAAAATTAATAATAACATATTTACAAAAAATTACGAATATAGTTCTTACTTAACCATGCATGAAATGTGTAAAAATGCCGCAGAACATTTCCTTTAACTCGACCATGTCAAAGTATCAAGAAGTGTGTGATACACATTATTGTGGCCCTAAAAAAACAGGCAAAGAGACAAAAGAAACTAAGTTGCAAAGTGGGGCTCTTTAGGAAACAAAGGCATTATGCTCAGATGTCGGTGACGTCTTGATTTATGATCCCTCCCTTTTTTTCAGACACATCATTTTTCTATGATATCCTTTTATATTTTTTTCCCTAGAAAAAGATATTCTTACTTTCATTAACGGAAGGACGAAACATCAAGCATTTAGTAGATGACAGAAATTCATTCATTAGCCATACATTGGCATAAATAATATTTTTCGTTCTATTTAGTAGTATTCATTTAAAATACTGCAATACAAAAAAATTGAAGTGTGGATATGGATATTGTATTTTCTTGTTATTTATAAATTTGTTTAATGTGTTTGATTATAACCAGGAATATTAATACATACCAAATATAAAACAAATGAAGGGGCCAGTGGAAGAAGGTGTTAACTGACAAAAATCCTTTTTCGGGGGAAAAAACGCTATTACAACATATTTGAATAAAAGAGTCACTTTTCTTTGATCGTCCGTTATTTGTCACCAATTAAAATTTCAGAATTATAATTTTTTTTTAATGTTTTTATTGCAGCATTGCAAAGGATTTATTTTTTGGGTTGAAAAGACATCACGGAGCAATGGGCTTTTGTTAACGCATTGTATTTGCTGAAAATACGTCGCACTTGAGCTACAACACAGTGGGCTATTGGTGTCTATTCGGGTTGGTTGGATTAGCAACATAGTGAACAATTGGCGCATTTGTTCGGCATCGATCTTCAAGTTTGGCAATTCCGATTTGAAAATATTTTCATTGTTCAATAAAGACTGTGCAACAATGACATTTCATTCACCCGGCATTTATTAGCATGCGCAGGGATTGCTTTACTATATACATTGTTGAGGCAATATAGTTTCGTTTAACTGGCCTTTCTTAAACCAGATCCGAAAAGTGGAAAAATGTGAACAACAACTTGAATTTCTTGATGAATAATAGCAGGAAAGGAAACCCCATACAAAATTAAAAACTAAAAAGGAAAAAATAAGTTAATCTTTTTTTTTAAAAAAAACTGAAAACCGACTTTAAGAAAAATGCGCTAAAAGGTAAAAAATAATTTTTAATTTTAAGACAGAGTTTTAAAAAAATTTAATTATTTAATATCAATTTTATACTTATTACAACTTTTTGAAGTTGGTTCCAATTTGAGAAAATCATACATAAATTTTGGTGCCGACTTGAAAAAGTTTTAATAAATACTATAAAATTGATATTAAATAATTAAAAAAAATTAAAACTCTTTCGTAACATTAAAAAAAAAAATTACTTTTTAGCTCATTTTTCTTAAATTCGGTTTCACTTTTTTTTTTTAAAGATTATTTTATTATTATATGATAATTTATTTCAGAATTTTTACTAATCACACAAATATAAAAATTTACAAAATTTAATACTTAAAATACTATATTATTAAATCGATTAAGTATTAATGTTCTGTTAAGTAGTAGGCAATTACATTACTTGTTTAATTTGTCAGCTTTCTTTAGGATTATTACAAAACATTTTATAAAAAAAGATTAAAAAGTAATATTTATCAAAATTTTTCATAAATTTTTATAAAATTTCTATCAACATAACTCGTTTTTCAAAATATTTTCTGTGGTTCTAGTCAATTTATTAAGTATAAATAAATATCCCCTCTAAAAATTCTTTCATATATTCATATATATTTTTTTACAAAATATGATTTTCGTTAATCTTAAAAACCAGAGGGAGTAATCATTGGGAATTCTTTTGAGTATTCTCATATTTTCTTCTCAAAAATACTTGCGGGAAAATATTTTTTTTTTATTTCAAATATAGTGCTCAACGAGTCCAACTTCATAAAAATTATTGAAATGGATAAACCATCAATAGTAAGATTTCACCAATTTCAGATACGCCAAGTGAAAAAACAAGTATTGAATAAGGGAATTTTTAGATTTACTGTAATAAATTAAATTATGAGTCCAAATTGTTAAACCATGTGTGAGGATTTGGAGCAGCAAGCTCTTAATACTTGGCTTGTTGATGACTTACAAATCGCTTTTAAATTTCAGTCATATTTTTTCCCACGCTTCCAACTGAAAAAGGATTGAAAAATTGTAATAAAATAAACATTTATTTCGTACTAGAAAAAAATATTTTTTATATTAACTTTAAAGAAATGTTGAGTAAATAAAGCATATTTTTTTTAGGTAAAAATTAAATTCCTTTTCGAAGATTCTTTTCAAAAATGTGGTTTTAAAAATAAGATACAGTAAGCAAAGTCTTTACTGTATCGTAAGGTTTTGCTCGTGAATACCTCGCGCACCTGCTCGGCTTGCTCTTTCTAGCACCTTCGGAAAGCTCTACAATGCCCCGCAGTTGTCGTAAGCTGAGACATTTTAGTATCATTTTGTTCAACTTGAAGTGCACTTCCAACGCGTTTAAATTTATTATGCCGCCATTGAACTTTAGTGTGATATTTTGCTTTCATATTGAAATGTTCCACATATCATCACTTTGTACTCCACATCATTTTTACACAAATAGTTTTAATTGTCAATTATTTAAATAGCATTGTAGAATTCATCATTATCTTCAATTTAAACACACATTTACCAAGATCCATTGATAACAACTGAAGTTACTACTAAATAGGTCAGCGTTTGTCCGATATTTGTATCATCCACAAACTTCGTGTATACATGAGATATATTTTGTGGTAATTTAAGCACTTGATGAAATGAATAACAATCGCATGCATGCGAAAAGTATATTTTCTATAAATACATATATCCGTAGTAACCATAGATAATCACATGTTTGAATATATGATAATATATATCTGTAAATGTATATATCCCAGTAACTTCTCAATCACCGCATTACACAAGGAATTGCAAAACATTTGGTCTCATTAAAAAACCTTTTTTTTTTTCAGAACAGAATTAAAAAATAAGAATAAGTACAAATAAAGTACAAATATTCGTTTTTGAATTCAATAAAATATATAATTCAAAAACTCCATCAACAAATTTGTACGACATGTTTGAAAGACAAATAAAATAAACAATAGAATGACTTCTAAAATAAACAATAGAATGTCTTCTTGAAAGACAAATAAAATAAACAATAGAATGACTTCTATCAACACTTTCAGAAACTTTTCGATTTTTCTTATATATTCTTCTAAAATTATTCTTTTAGGGATACATTCGAATTGGAAAAATTCATTATGATAATAGAATACCAATCCAATACCTATTTTTCTGTTGGAAATTTTAACTCTTGGAGTTGAATTTGGGTTTTAAAAAGCCCATCACAAATAAAAAATAAACAATTCATAACCATATTAACTCATTTAATAAATTGCCTTTTGTATTAAATCGCTTTGAGCCATGCAGCACAGATGCAAATAAAATGACATCCTTTATTCCACTATAAGTGCAAATGAGATTATATTTAATCTTTCCACAATAAAATGGTACTCTAACATCTACAAGGAGAAGTTTCAGATTTAATTTGAAATCATGTCCGAAAAAATAGTATTGTATAAATAAATGGATGATATCGATTTTTTATCAGTAAAACTTTTACTGTAAAACTTTATGCTACCATTTACAAGTAATAAAATTATCATTTCAAAATAAAACAGACATGTTAAATAATTATTTAGTATTTGAAAACCATTTACAGCAATTATCTTTGAAAAATCTTTTCTTCAAAATAGCCATTCGAATTTTGTTTTTAAAAAGAAGCGTGTTCTTATTTCAATTTGTTGAAAACATTATAAAAAGAATATTAGCTTCCTATAAAGTAAATTTCTTTATTCCTTATTGTCATAGCCCAATAATTTCTTCAAAGTGTTTGCAACCAGGTCCAATGTAATTTTAAATATTTCCGCTTCTTCAATTATATTAGATGATTATTTATTAGCAGCCAAGAGACCAAGGTAGTTTGTAAATACCCCCCAAAAAAACTTTAGAAAAGTAGAAAACGCTAAGCCCCCCCCCCCCACCCCCCGCCCCTAAAAAAACCTTTGAAATTATAGCTAAAAAAGTTGTGATATTAAAGAAAACAAGAAGCCAATCGCACTCGGGGGATCAACCCTGCACACCCTCTCACTAGCCTTCTCCCGGAAAACAGTTGCGCTTTCTTTTCTTAGCTCGGTTAAAAATGTATGTATGTATAAAATTTTAACCTAGCTGAGACAAGAAAGCGCAGCTGTTAATATAGTTTGTTAATATAGATTAGTTTGTGAACCGTTCGTGACGAACCGCTTGCTGTCGGTTTTGACGAACACAAAGGATTTCTCAGTTCGGAGTGGAAAGGCGGCATCGTGGGTAGTTCGTTGTTTTCTTATAGTTCGCAAACCTCCAGGTTCCATCGTTTCTGCCTAATGACTTTGTTTTTATTTTTTATTTAATTGAACAAAAGTAATTTCGTATTATTTAATATAATGTATTAATCAATTTACAAATTTATTGTGTTCTGTTATTTGTACTATACGCTTTAATAATTTGAAATAAAGTAGTATATTTTTATTATTTAGTTTAATAATAGCTCCACGGTCCAAGGTAGCTTTTGCCTTTAGGCAGGTATGTAGGATAAAAATAAAACGGCGCTTTATTTAACATACCACCATTTTATATATTTTTAAAACAATTAAATACACCTTTGTGTGTTTAAAGAATAAATTGTTAATTTTGTTCGGTTCCAAAGGGTTTGGCCTCTTTCCAGTAAATTTGAAAGACTTTCAGCTACAGTGATTTCTACAAGTTCACTGTCTATTCAAATTTCTTCCTTTTCATCTAGCTGAAAATATTTCTTCTTTTCTTCTGTACCCACCAAAGGAAATAAGAATAAAACAGTTTTAATATGGCTTTGATATCTTTGTTTGCACTATACAATGCCTCAAGCATGTACACCAAGATCGTGTCCAGGGTCGCATACACGTACGAATTTTTCACTCCTGCACAGTTGTTTGGAAGCGATTATTTTCATTAAAATAACTATCCGACTGCTATGACCTTGAAGAGAGGGACAATAATACTTATAGATAAAAGAATTCGCATGCGGTTTAAAGGTTCGGTGTGTTTTTTTCGGTTATTTTTAAGCACTCTGACATAAAATAACTCTTCGTGTATACCAACCTTTATATATCCTCCTATGTCAAAACTGCACCAGTTCCTGATTTTCAAGCATTAAGGTATAGATTTAATCATAAATCGCCATTCCTTTAATTAAAATTTGTGTGAAATATCTGTAGTTTTGAACGAAGTTGAATACAACAATGTTACAATACATTAACGCAAATATTGATGCACAGTATGAAATTCAATAATAATCAAAGTAATTGAGCTTAATAAATAGATAAACTAGTGCTAATGGATAAACTGGTGTTTTTAGGTTTGCAAATTGCATTTTCTTTTATACATTTTTGTGCAATCTCCAAATATATATGCTTAAGGAAACTGACAAACAATTCCCAAAAAGGCATTTTTTCTTTTAATTTTTCCTTTTTTCATATAATTGTTTTTGCAGATGGAAATTCAGAATCATTAAAATTATACTATGAGTTAGACTTTAAATATTACAAACGAAAGTTTTCTAAAATACTCCCCATGGCCCTAAAATTTCTAAACAAAAAAAATCATAAGTTCTAATTTAAGAGTGTAAGTTATGAATGCCGATTAAAAAATTACAATAGAAATTTTTAAAAAATATTTTTTTCTGATTTTTTTTCTAGAAGAACAGTGTTTTTAGAATGTGTGGTTAATAATTGCCTTCTGCGTAAGTTATATGCAACACACACTACGTTGTATTTTACATTGGGACTAACCCGCGTGGCAGTCAAAATGTATATAATTGTGATTTAAAACAATTAAACATTCTTTTTGGAATATTGATTATGCAATCAGCAAATAGTTTGAAAATGATTCAATTTGGTGGACTGCTGCACTATTCTTTCTTTAAACTTTTTTATATGTCAACCGATAGTTGTAAAAATAATAAAAGCTCAAATCATCAAAACTGCAACAGATTGAACATTTATCTGATTTAATTATGTGAATTATTATTATTTCAAAATTTGAAGGTATTATTTCAAAGTGTTCGACTTTCACTTTTGATTAACATAATGCTTTAGGCGATTTGTGTATTCATGTGGGGTTTTCTATAAAAAACAAGAAATTAAATAAATGTTAAACAAGATATTTTACTTTTTCTTTTAATTAAGCTAATTAATATAATGTTATAAAAATATACAGTTAATTAAATTTCACAGCCTTTATTTATATTTCATAAGAAGTGGAATTTAAGTTGAGATGGCATTGAAGCGTTCAAACCGAGCATGTGCTACTTGAAGCTGTACTTAAAATCGAACGCATAAAGCTTATTTTTCTTTTAAATTGGATTGCAAATTAAAATGTTCTGCTTTTCATTTCTTAAGTTTTACGCTTCAACTATGTTTACATTCTTTCATACATTCAGTGGCACATTTCAAAATGTAGAAACTGGCAGATATAAGAAAATCATGTAAATTTTAACTTAAGCGTGCCTGTCGGAATTTCGAATGCCTATTTTATAATATTCTTTTAAATTCACACCTGAGACTAACCATTTAATGTCTAAAAGAATCAAGGTTAATAAAAAAGACAGCGCATCAAAATTTATAATTATCGAGGATATGTTATTAAGGTAAAGTCTATACTTGGTTCATCATCAGCAAAAATTTATATAAATACCAAATCAATATATATTTACTAAAATATATACTTTAAGGACACACTCCATTAAAAGATATATTTTACAATTCAAGAAAATGCATAATTTAAATCAATTTATTTTAATAAAAATATTTGAAATTGGACACTTGAAAGTATCGCGAGTATGCGTTAAGAAAACTTGAAATGCTAATAAAAGCTCATAAATATTTTTAATTAATAGTTTAAATATAATACAGTCGATCAATTTGTAGAGGAGACTGTTGGATCACATTTTAAAAATCTCATCAGAAAGTACTTATTTATCATTGTTTTTCCATTTTAACCCACAAAATCTTATTCTACATTTATTTTTTCCTTCATTTATGAGTATTAATAATGTATATTCTTAGTTTTTAAATATTTTTTTTAATTACACACAAATGATCAAAACCCTTTTGTACCTTGAATCACAGACTAATTTAATGTACATCCGGGGGAAAAAAATGAACCACCAATTATTATTTCGTTAGTTTTTATAGTAGAGCTAAACTTAATATACCATTTTGTAGGGAATAAAGTCTACTATACATTGATATACAAAAAATTTGCATAGGGGACTTATTATCTTCATACTCGAATCCGCACCAACTTTAAAATTTTCAATAGCAATACCTACTTTTGATATCGCAGAAATGTTCCCCGCCCACAAAATAATCTAAATATAAATTTTCTTTAATTTCCTACATTTATATGCAGAGATATTAGACAATACGTATCTATCTTATTTGAGGGGCTACCTCCACATTGAACAAAGCATAGTTGGACTACGAAACAAAGGATGCGGGAAGAATAAGTTTTGGCGTTAGCCGTGGTTCTTCTTTTCCCGTGGTCATTCATTCCCCCACTCCCGTATACCCCTCGCCTTTATATAAGAATTTAGAATTTTATGCCAACGCGATCACAGCGCTTTTAATTCTCAAAATTTGTGAAGATTTCTGTTAAGGTCTGTAAATTTTAAATTTGTATATGACCCCTGAAATGATCATTTGATGCATATTTTAATATAGCAAAAAAAACACAAAGAGGAAAATCACGAAATTTTAGATATGCATATAAAGCGTTTTTCTGAATCCATCACTATCAAAATATAGCATGGTTGCTATTCATAAATTTTATGAATATTAATATCCTAATTTAAATAAAATTAAAAAATATACATATAAGTAATGAAAGTTAGTGTATTTTATTTGGGTCGTTTAGAAGTAACACAGATTAAAATAACAGCTTAATAAAATTATTATTTCGAAAGATATGATAAAAGTTTAAGAAATTCATTTAACATTACGAGTTATAAACTATCGATATTCATAATTAAAAAACTACTTAACCAAATGACTTGCAAATTGACATTCAACGGTAAATTTTGTTGTAGATTCAAAATATTGAATCAAAATTGGGTGTTGCTTTTGGAAATTTTAAAGTTGGTGTGGATTTTAATATGAAGATAGTCCCCTATGCAAATTTTTTGTATATAAATGTGTAGTAGACTTTATTCCCTACAAAATGGTATATTAAATTTAGCTCTAATATAAAAACTAACGAAATAATCATTGGTGGTTCGTTGTTTTTTTCCCCGGCTGTACCTAAAATCATTCTTAAAATATTTGTAAAACATTTTTTATCTGTTGGTCTACTCGATCAACTCCAGAGGTTTTGAATATTTTAATTTGTCACACTCGCAAATTTGATTGCGTGGTCACAGAGTACATGTTGGAAGAGTACATCTGAAATTGGTGTTCGGAGAGTACATCAATATTTGCAGCGTGTTAGGAGAGTACACGTCCCAGACACGTGCAGTGGAGACTCATATGGGGTAGTTTTTCGCTTTCACCTTACACTGTTCAATAGGAACTGTGCGATTTCAACCTCATTTATTTGAAAATACTCTTTCAGAGTTTGACATTTCTCTCAATAGATATTTTTTTGTTGTCCAGTGCATTTGCATTTGTTTTGTTTTCCAGTAAACGTTTTTCTTATGCTTATGATGGCCACATAATATTTACATCAAAAAAAGGGAAAAAACTGTTTAATTGTTGACGAATTTCAACAGCGCTTGCTGAAAATTGGCGCAAAACCAAAAATTGGAACATGAGGATACGTTTTTTTCTCTTCGTATTGAGTCATACACAGCATCATGTTAACAGTTTTAAGCGCCCTCAGTTTTCGCCTTTATTTTTAAAACATTTGCTGTTTCAAATGTTTATTTGCTGTTCAATGGGGACACCAATCGGCCACGCCACCCAGTTCGTCTTATTACGGTCCGCCTCGAGGTTCACCGATGTCCCACTTACAAAAACAAAATAAAATACAAATGAGATGGTTGGTTGGTTAACTTTCCCACTAGAGCTACACAATGCGCTCTTAGCGACGGTTCGGAGTCTATCTCGAGGGAAGGACCAGGGAACCCTGCTTTGTGTTTTTGAACTATAGTCAGATAACGAAGACAACACAACCTGAGCTGACACCCAACACAACCTCAACAGGCGTCAGGACATCGGACACAGATCAGATTTAACGTGCACCAGTCTAAACAATAGACCAGTTATTTTGCCTTCGAGAAAATAAAGGAGAAGGAATAAACGGGAAGAACAAATCAATGAGGTTAAAAATATTTGTAATGAAACCGCGGGTAACAGCTAGTATCTTAATATGTAAAAAAATATTTGTGAGTTATATAAATTTTATCAGAAAGCAATGTACAATTTAAATTGAGCATTTACCAACGTAATTTTTTTTTTGCATTCTTTCAATAAAAGCCCTATCCGTTTATTATATAAGATAAATTTCACTCAGTTTTATATAAACGTGCATTGTATAACATTAGAATCCCTAAAGAACAGTGTTCTCTGCATCTAGACCAAAACAAGTGACAAATTTCCCACGCATATAGCCCTTGATGGTACAAGACAATAACAGTTCTCTAATAACGTTGTCGCTAGTTTCCGAAACTATGTCACTCGTGTAAATTGTTTCCTTAGTTTGGCCTTTGAACTGTCTATTGCAACTACCATGAGCGGATAAGAGAAGGAACAGTTTCAATAAGAAATACCTAGTATATAATAAAAAAAAATCAAAGTGCCGAAATAATGTCTGCCAAAAAGTTACCTTTTTTTATTACAGAAATAAATGTATCGAATCAAAAGTAGGGGATAACTACAGGACATACAATTAAACTATTTAGTTGTACCCATTCGCAAAACTAAAATTGTATTTGTCCACTTAGCAACTTTTGAGTTGGGCATAATATACTTTAGCCCACTACTGCGCTAGCAGCTTTGGAAAATAATAATCGATAATCTGTTGATTTTACATGAATTGCGGTAATACGAGCGTAGTGGTAAGATATATACGAGCTAAATCTGAGAACTTGCAGCCCTGATATTTTATCTTCAGTTTGGTAATTGCAAAATCTGAGAACTGGCAGCCCTCAGATAGATGTAAATACAAAAACCAAAATCGGTGCGGCTTTTTTTGTTGCTCAGTTGATTAAAAGTTGCAAGGCGGTTATTTCTGGTATGCGGCTAGCCTAAAAGCAAATGATCAAAAATGAGTGTTGGCATATTTTATTTTATTTTAGTTGAATGAAGAATATTCTCACCGGAAAGTTCCAATTGCGGCCCAGGGCAACCTTTTGTCTGGGCGATAAACAAATGTTTTCTTCTTTGAGAATATGGTAAACCCGCGCCGCTTCGGCCGCAATTAGGCTATTGTCGTTCTCACTTAGGATAAAATGTAAAAAAAATCTAAAATTCGCTTATACGAAAATTTCAATTAACCGTACATTTGTTGTAATATTATTGGATTAAGACAAAAAAAAATGTCTCCCTCAAATTGCGAACATTTACATTTTGTTCGGTAGGGAATGTTGCCATTTAATAAAATGCAGTAAATTTTCAGTTTGTAGAGCATTCGTTCATTCGGAAATTTCAATTAACCGGACGCTTTGATTATTTACTTCTTTTTTTTTTAAATAATCGGCTATAGAATACCATAATACACAAAATTCAAATTGGTTAAAATAAAGTAACTTAAAAGATCGAGTGTCATGTATATAGTATTGATCCAAGTACTTATCCAGCACAATTTGATATTGTGAAAAATTATAACTTACAACAATAAATTAAAATTACACACTTGAAAAAAATTCCAGCAATATACCCAATTTTTAATTCTCCTTGACAATAACAAAAATGAATACTTTCGAAACTAAGAAGAAAATATAACTGAGATACATCTTTATTAATAAGATTTATATTAATATTTAATTAAAACAACACTAAAAATTACAACACAGGATATAAACTTAAACATTGAGAATTTTTCAAATTAAAACATTTTGCTCAAAGTATCCGATTTAAAGCATTTTTTTTTCTAACTCTATTCCTTTCACTAATGAACAATGAAAATGTTGTAGATGAAAAAGATGTTGGAATATTGGAGTAATTGGTGGTTTACAAATGCAAAACAAATTATTAAATTAAGCTTTATTTTTTTAATTCATAAAAACTTATTCTAATATCAATATTGGATTGCTTTAATATAGTAGCAACGCAAGGATAGTGGAGACTATATATAAAAGATGTGCTGGTACTCGCTCTTGTTGATGGAGGGCGGGGAAAAGGATTCTTTTGACGTCATAGTGACGCCTTCCTCCGCCTTCAACCGTCTATGGGCGTGTCTAATGCTCTCGGCAGTCGTTTTAAGAGTAATTGTCGCTATTGTCAAGGAGTACTTAATTTAACAATAATTCTTGTTTTTAACTAATCATAAATTTATTTAAAAGAAAACTGTTAAAATTTGCTTCAAAAAACTAAGTAGCAATGCTTGAAACATACAGCCAATGAGAATGATCAAAAACTCATAGTAAGGCGGAGCTAAAATGACGTCAAAAGAATTCTTTCCTTGCCCCTTTCAAAAAGCGAAACACGAGCACACCTTATATATATATATATATGGTCTTCACTATCCTTGGTAGCAACGTAAGTACATTAGTATAAAACAATATAAACAACCGTGGCGTAGCCAGGTTTTAAATTCTTTATAATAAATAATAAATTAAATTAATTGATTTTTTTTCTATTAATCTATTAATTTACTAGTAGAGTTATAATTGGATAAACTAGCTTTACTATTCACGAGAAAAAGATTAAATATTAGGAAATTTTGTTGAAATAATACTTTTATAAACGAATTATGTTATAATTGCATAAGTTGTATACTTATATTATTAACAAATTAATTTTAAATTATTAATTAAAAATATGTAATGCAATTTTTTAACTTTAACTTTAAAAATTACGTTTTACAAAATGAACACTATTTTGTCAGAATTAAGCACTTTCAATAAATCGCAGAAAATCACTTCAAGTGAATAAAAATCTTCATAATTTTTTAGTTATATCAATATTGAAAAGATTATCCTTTAAATAAAATATTGGAAAAGTACCCAGGACTAAAGTATTTTTTTTTATGTTTAAGTTAGCGTTTATGTTTAGTAAGTTTGTGTCCTAAATTGTAAAATTAAAAATTAAAATTTAGTGTTAAAGAAAATTTTTCATTCAAACTTTCTAAAAAATACTTACATTCTCAATTTCGTGTACAATATAATACATTTTATCGTTTTATATCGCTTTTAAATTCTAATATACATTCACATTTCTCTTAGGGATATTTTATAACTACATTATTTACATTAATATTCCTAAAAAAAATTCTTAATATTCTTAACAGCATCTCTTTCTCAAGAAAAAAATATATTATAAATTTTAAGGTAGGCTAATAAAAATTATATATTTTTAAAAGAAACTGGGCAAATTTCCGAAAACTTGCTTGATATGCATAAGATATACATCACAAAATATTTTTTTAAATATTTAATTAATTTTATATTAAAAACAATTGAATTTTTTATTTAGTTAAAATAGAAGTAATTTTGAAATTTGAAAATTTAAAAATTCAAATTTAAAAATTAAATGTATTCATTCGCATTTTTTACAAACTACTTTCTGTAAGTGCACAATCTTGTGTTATCTTGGTGTTAATATCAATAAAATCCATGCGCTGATATAAATTACTATTATCTCACGGAGATTAATTATACCCACGGAGTAAAGAAAAAGGTGGAGATGATTTGGCGAGATTTCATGAGACGTAAGTTAGCAACCCCAAACTAGGAACAAACAAACCTAGTTTGCAGTAGTTTTTCTACGAGGTAGTAGTTTTTCTACGCCAAGTACTGGTACAAAGTAGTGCTTTGGAATAGCGCCAAATACTTCGCCATTTCCTACTTTTTAAGCGATTGCTTACTTCACATTGCAAACCGGTTTTAGACTTGTTCGCACCTCCACCTTCTTCTTTACTCCGTGATTATACCATACTGAATAATCTTATAATACGTATTTTATTTTTTTTAATTTGATTACATGAAAATGAGTGGCAGTTCGAGTGTAAATAAGCAAGGGGTAAGAGTAAGGAGAGGGGGAACATGCCAAATTTCTTTTCAATTCCTTTGAAAATTTGTTTTAAAAAAAAGGTAGCACTCGCTCGTCACGATGAACGAACAATCCTCACAACTAATTAGCTGCAATAGCTATAGCCTTCCACAAATATAAGCTAATTAATATTTAAAAAAATTACAAAATATTACTTACTTTTGTTATATATAAAAAGGCTGTGCCGCCCGTATGAAATAACTACATTCTTGCATGATCGTTAAAACTAATTCGATTACTGTACTTCAACTGTTGAATGCAAAAATTGTAACGACCAACTATGTCTCATCCATAAAGTGTCCCACAAATCGCCCTCTAGGATACAATTTGTTTCAGATAAGACTTTCCCATGAACTTTAAAAAAAGATTCCATCCCTGACACCTAATCACTTCGCCCCAAGGCGCTGTCCGTCGGTCGCCAGCTCGTGATTATTTTGAAGGAGGTATTGTGGTAGGTCTTTTTTTGGAGGGAAGATAAAATGACTACCAAAAGAAACTGATCTGAGGGGACAAACCTTAATTTATTGGTTTATAACCCTGCTTGTAAACTGGACTCCAAATTGCGGGGTGCTCTTCGCGTCAGATTGATGATAGGGACAAATAGTAATTGAAATCAGACGAACGGGAAATGAGTTGAGTGACATTTCTTTGAAAGAAATGAAGTGGCAGAAGCTCATTATCCTTCATTTTTTTTCTTGCAGGGAAGGGGTGTCAGTAAACACCCCTAATTCTAAATGTATTTGCTTTATAATAATTTAATTTCTCATTTCTGTCTTTGTGCATAAAAAGTATCTCAATGTGCATTTAAAAAAAATTCACTCACACAATATATTCAAAGAAGTTTTAAAAATATTGATTTAAGTAATGTTTTATAAAGAGTTAAAATAATTTTAATATATAAGTAAATGTAGGTTCATCTGTGTGGGGGGGGGGAGCGGGCAGTAAATACCCTCGGTCCATTCCAATTTTAAATGTAATTGCTAAATAGTTAATAAATTTCTCAATTCTTGTTTTTTCCTTTATGCAAGAAAAAAATGTGTATTGAAAAAAAAAGTTATGCAAAGTTATTACCTGGAGGGAGGTCTGGAGTCCTTGGCCCCCACCCCCCCCCCCCCTAGCTACGTCCTTGGATTTAACTCGTAGAAAAGACCCCAGAACACTATTTTGACGTTCGGGGTCTATCGCGACTGCCCACAAACAGCCGTGGCCAAATGGCGAGTTGGTTTTGTTTTGTTAAATATTGTCGCACTAGAGCTGTACAGTGGGCTATTGGCGACGATTGGAGATCTATCTCGAAGGTTTTTGGTTTGGTTTGGTTAATTTACGTAGCACTAGAGCTGCACAGTGGGCTATTGGCGACGGTTCGGGGTCTATCTCGAAGGAAAGACCCAAGAACACATACATACACATTCATACATGCACCTCGTTATTTTAGAACCATGGTCAGATGACGAGGAAACACCTGAACTGGCACCCAACGCCTTCAATAGACGTCGGGACTTTGGCCCCCGATCAGATTTATCGTACACCAGTCCCGTATACACGCCGTTAATTTTTGCGGATGTTCTGGAAGACTTTTCTAGTATTTTGTAGCGAAGCTAGCAACCCCTCCGATCACAAGATCACTGCTTTTTACTTTTCTTTGTCAAGTCCATCGCCTGGCATCAAACCACGAATCTTCGTATTCCCAGCTGACGCCTTTAACCGCTCGATCACGGAGACCTCACCCAAATGACGAGAACAACTGAGCTAGTACCCCACTCATCTCCAATAGGCGTGAAAATATTGTCCCACGTTAAATATCTTTTAGTGGAGACGTTAGTTCAACCAATAGATTTTTATACATAATCTATAAATAAATATTTAAATAGTATTGATATCTTTACTTTCAAAGTTAAAGCCAGTTGTGCCTACCTTTAACACCAAACTCTGTACCACTGAGCGTGCCTCATGGTCTCAATACTTAAACCTATTTCTTAGTAACTGCAACTTTTATTCATGTCTGATGCCTGGTAAGCAAGCACGAAGCTCCGTCACCGACGAAAGCGGACTTATAACAGCATAAATGTGAGTTTTTAAATATAATTAATTATTTAAACAAAGATCATTATTTAGGCATTTGGTAGTTATAATATATCATTATTAAATGTTAAAATTTTTACTCGTTTATGTTTCTTACAAACCGCTAAACCATGTTTCAAGATAACACGGTGTGATTTTTGTAATAGGCTTAACATTTTATCTCGCCTAAAAACTTCAAAAGTAAATATAAATTACAATGGCACACGCGCAATGTCTACTCTGTCATTTTTAAATTTGATTTTATTATCTAAAATTTATTTTTTTATCCTTTCTTACGATTACTTAATGTTTCCACTATGTGTTAATTTTTCACACGTGGCTTATTTCGATGATATATTCAAGTGTATAAACTAGCATATTTAGTTGGAAAACAAATTATTAATCAACATTTAATCTCTTATTTGTTTATTTTGACTGGTATTGTATAGAAATAAATGCTTGGACTTAATTGGTATAGGTTTGGTTCACTTGCAGCAATTGTTTTAATCGGAATTCATATTCGTCTTTGAATTCAAATAAACGCGTTTAAATTTACTTAGTCAAAGACAAGGCAAAAGTTGCATATCTTTAAAATCAGATTTAATTTGTAGCCCTTTTTTGAAATTTTAAAACTTAAATAAAAGTAGTATTGAATGTTGAAAAAATTAATATTTATCTAAATTTTTTTTTTCGTTTAGATGTATTCCATAGGAGCTAAGATTATTAAACCCCATAATGAAAAGCCAGATGAGCTTGAAAATACTATTTCACAGGCAAGTACAGTGCTTGAAAAAAATGGTACGAATATTTTGAAACCTAGAATGAGAATAATTAATGATTTTTGTATTTTATAATAGGCTCTTTTGGAGTTGGAACTAAACAGTGATCTGAAGGTTCAACTTAGAGAACTCTTCATTGCTGGAGCCAAGGAAGTAGATGTTGATGGAAAGAAGGTAATAAAAATCTATATATTTAATATCGCATTTAACTTATTAGACCCTTGTATATTTTGCATATGTTTTATAGTATAGGAAAGGAACCCTACGTTGCATTTTAATGAATAAAAAATGTTGGTAAAGACTTGCCTTCGATAGCGGATTTGGCTGCATTTTGATTGGCCGCCAAACGACCAGATCCGTTGCGCACGCATATTTTTTCTGATCTTTATGGTTGCTTCCGGTGTTAAACACACAATTACAGTTAACAACTCAACCGTTGCGTCTTATTTTCGGATGATTGATTGATCGGATGACTTCTACTGTGTAATGGGCTATCGGTGATTGTTCAAAATTCATTTCGAAGGATTTCTATTACGTCTGCACGATTGAATAAAATAACGTCGCACTTCAGCTCCACAATGGGCTAATGGCGACGGTTTAGAATCGATTTCGAAGCTTTGCTTTGGTTAATTAACATTGCACTAGTGCTTTATATTAGGCTATTGGCGACAGTTCGGCGCTTATTTCAAAGGTAACAATGTCCCTCCGGGCTGTCAATCATGATGCTTACAGGCAATCCTCCGAGTCGTCGTTTGGGGCATTTCGACAGCACTCTTCAGCGCACGCGCGTTTAAAGTCGCAGATTCCATACGTCGATGTCTCCGGCTACTCAGGATCACGTCCATGACCCCCCCCCCCCCCCCTCCGGGCTGTCAATCATGATGCTTGCAGGCAATCCTCCAGTTCGTCGTTTGGACGATAATGTCGCAAGTAGGGAATAACATAATCTTAAACATATGTGAAGGTTCACCATATTGTATATCTTAGATTTTAATTAATGATTTCTTTTTTTATGTTGCAGGCCCTCGTAATATCGGTCCCAGTTCCTCAACTAAAGTCCTTTCAGAAGATCCAGTCTAGGCTGGTGAGGGAGCTGGAAAAGAAATTCAGCGGAAAGCATGTTGTGTTCATTGCAAGAAGGACAATTCTACCCAAACCTTCCAGAAAAATGAAAATTAAGAACAAGCAGAAAAGACCCAAGAGGTATGGTTTTAACTTAATATTCTTTTATTTGTGCAAGACTAACGAAATTTCATTTAATGCTTTCAAGAATCCAAATCAACAACTTAAAAATTATTTTATATATATATATAAAGTTATAACAATTGTGAAATGTTTTTTTTTAATAATCACTAATCAATTGGCAAGAAAACTTACAAATAAAATACTTTTTCCTTTGTAACTTTTCCATGTATGCATATGATGTATATCCTTCATAAATGATGAAATAATTACTAAATAGCATGTATATATTTTTTGGTATTGTGTATAAATGAAATCTGTTTTTGAATACAAATTTGTTACTTGCATTTAAATACATTTTTGAAAAAATTATACCAAGGATGTAGTACTAGAATAAACTATATTTTGGATCATATATGCCTAGGTAGTTTCCGATATGTTTGTAGTTTTACCAATTTATTTATAATGCATAAAGCGATTGTTGTTATACATGTGTCCAAATGCTTTATTATGATGTAATTTCCACTAATTGAACCGGCTACATATGCTATTTGTGTATGTAGTAGTATATAAAGGTGGATACATTAACTTTTTTTAATCTGCATTCTTTTTGTATTTTGGCAGGTTAGAAAAGACATTTAATTTTTGTATATAAAGCAGTTACAATAAACCTTTTATTGTCCACAAGTTTTAAAAAAATATACTTTTTTTTATTGTTATTATTATACCTGAATACTAGAAAATATAGCATTTTCCAATTCTTTGGTTTCACATTTTTGAGGATGGATTTCATTTCATGACTTAAGGCATTCTGTTTTTTTTACTGGTCTGATTTTTTCTACATTTTTAATGATGAAAAAGATGACGAGTCTGAAATAAAACATGAATTCTTGAATATGCCTGGGATTTAGCAAGTTCTTTGTTATCTTAGGCTGATTCTTGAGGACATGTTTTATTTCATTTGATGACTCTTGAGGCATTTGTCTGATTACTCTATTTCCCTGAAGCAGAAACGCGGCGACGTGCGTCGTACGTTGCAGATTTTTCAAATGTCTGCAGACAAATCTTTTGCAGAAGTATATTGATCATGCGAATTTTTTATGCCTTAACTACATTAGAATATTTCTGCATATTCTTTCTATGCTTGCTGATATTCTATCTTTGATTGTTGCTGTTATACTTGCTTATGACAGGTATATCGATAGTTATATAATAAATTAAATTGAAGACAAATCTTACTCACTAAAATGTTGTTGCAGGCTGTTAAGAAATTTTCTGCTACTGTGTTCTATTTAGAATTTATTCTGTGTTCATTGTATTTAATATTGGGTGATGAAAAAGATGACGAGTCTGAATTAGAGCTTGAAATCTGGAATATGCCTTTGATGCAAGTTTTTTGCTTTCTTTGGCAGATTTCTGGAGGACAGGTTTTATTTGATTTGATGACTCTTGAGGCATTTGTCTGATTATTATTCTATTTATAATTTTTTTCTGTTTTCATTGTATTTATAATATTAGGTGATGAAAAAGATGACGAATCTGAATTAGAGCTTGAAATCTGGAATATGCCTCTGATGCAAGTTTTTTGCTTTCTTTGGCAGATTTCTTAAGACAGGTTTTATTTGATGACTCTTGAGGCATTTTTCCTGATTGCTTACACTTTTCTTTTTGGAGAGAGTTGTGTTTTTTGTTTGGTGCTTTAAGTATTTAATTAGGAACAGATACACAATTCTGTAAATGCTTTTTAAGCAGCAATTTTACGCTGTGGTTTACACCAATTTTAGGTATTGTTTCGTAAATTGGCATTTTACATGATTATTTTAATGGAAAAGTTCATATTGGCTGCATATTTTGACGAATGTTCTTGTTTTTAAAAGTTTTATTTCGTGTTCTGCGAATATTTGACACCCTATTTGAGAGCTAATCAGTTATGCCAAGAAAAACTTAATTGTTTTTTATTAGATTTAATGCTAATTTTAGCAAAAAAGTTATTTTGATTCCTAATTTATTAAAGTGCCCTTAGAAAATAAAGTTTTTGATTGCCAAGTCTGTCCCACAGAACTGAATTAAAAAATAATTTTAATACTATTTTCTTAGTTTACGTTGCTTTTTGTGTGTGGATATGATGTATAACTTTCAGAGATGATAAAATAATGATATTCTCTGCTAGATAGCAACTGATCTGTTAGCAATTTATTCAATAATGCATAAAATAATAGTTGTATTGAGTATTCACACTTGCGGTTTGTCCAAATACTTTTAGCGTTAATTTCCACAAATTGAACCGGCTATATATACGATTTGTATATGTAGTAGTATTACAAAGGTGGGTACATTAACTTTTTTTAGCCTTTGCTTCTTTTTATATTTATGAAGGTTAAAGAAAACATTAAATTTTCTCAAGAACATTTGTTAGTTTTTTTTTTGGTATTTAATTCATTGTAATGATGAAATTAAAACCTAAATTCTTGATTATTCCTAGGATTTAGCAAGTTCTTTGCTGCCTTTGGCTGATTCTTGCTGACACGTTTTATTTCATTTGACTTTTGAGGCATTTGTCTGATTGTTGTACTTTTAGTCCTCTGAACTTTTATCTTTTGAAAAAGGATAACCCCTGGGGGGGGTTCTTCCATTAAGTAAACACAGGCTTCACAACCCCGAGTTGCCCTAGTGATCTATACTACTTTCCTTTTATGGGGTCTCGCATCTCGTGAGTGCGGGTTTGGCAGGCCCAATCTACCCTAACTGAGCCTTAATATTCTTTTTCCTTTTTGCAAAGGCCCTACCTAGTGCACAACTAACTCTCTTCAGTTATCATTTAAGAAATGACCTTTGTTTATCTACTCTTTGTAGATGCACCTTTGTTTTGTTTTTTAAATTAAAATAATATTGGTAGGAATTTAAAATTAATCTGATTTGGCAATTATATGTTTGTTCAACTTTATTATGATTTCAAACAGTTTTGTCCAGTTCAACTGGGATTTTTATTGTCTCTTATGTACAATAAAAATTTGCGATGGTCTAATTAAAAAATTTTACATGACTTTATATTCACTTATTAGGTAACGTGATAATTTTGCATTTTTTATATGTCTTCTTTGCATAGCTTTGTTTACCTTTCTTGGCATTCATTTTAAAGTTTTTACAATAAATTAATGCCTAACCTATTTTTTAATGTTTGAATACCATTGTTTGGCGCAGTATGGCCCTTGTGCCATAAAACCCCAATTGACTAAACTAAAAAAAGTTGAGGAGTTTTTATAAGAAGTAATAAGATGTTTCTAATTTGTTATTAACATGATTAACGATTGTTTTTGGTGTTTTATAAGATTACTACATTCCACTAATTGAACCGGCTATATGTGCAATTTGTATATGTAGTAGTATTAAAAGGTGGGGAAATTAACTTTTTCTAGGCTGTGCTCTTTATATATTTATGCAGATTTTAGAAACTACAGTTGATGTTTGTATATGAAGTATCAATATAAAAAGAAATTATTTAATATCTTCCTGCATGTTTCTACATATTTTCTTATCTAAAATATGTTCAGCTGCACTTAAATTACATAAAAACATTGATCTTATGTGAGAATTTTATTGAAATCATTTGTATTGTTATGCAGATTCTGGACAAGTTTTATTTAATTTTGTGACCTACGACATTACTTAAGATGTACATAAAGCTCGTTTCCTTTATTTGACTATCGTTTAGCAGGACTGTATTTGAGATTTTTTGTTATTTCAAACAATTTTTCTTGATTTGAAAGTTTTTTTATTTCAATTTAATTAAGTTCTACAGTTATTTGACTACATATGAATTTATACATTATTAATTAACGAGATTGCTGATTTTAGCAACATTCAATTTTTCTTCCTTGTTAAAAGTGCCTTTTTCTCCCTCAATAGTGTCCAGTTTCCTTTCTTTTACATTTTTGAAAGTTTTCTCTTGTTAGAAAAATTAAATCTTACATAAGCACATCATTGCTCTTGCCTTTTTATTTTATTTGGCTATTAACTAATTTCTCAGCTGTTAAATCTTAACATATTTTTTTTTCTTGTGATGAAAAAGATGACGAGTCTGAATTAAAACCTGTAATCTGGAATGTGTCACTGATGCAAGTTCTTTGCTTTCTTTGGCTAATT
Organism: Troglohyphantes excavatus; assembly: GCA_963932185.1. Taxonomy (NCBI): domain Eukaryota; kingdom Metazoa; phylum Arthropoda; class Arachnida; order Araneae; family Linyphiidae; genus Troglohyphantes; species Troglohyphantes excavatus. The sequence continues at coordinate 63,376,205 of OZ010667.1, forward strand.
TCTTGGTGGAAGGTTTTATTTCATTTGATGACTCTTGAGGCATTTGTCTGATTATTCTATTTAGAATTTATTATGTTTTCATTGTATTTAATTTTGGTGATGAAAAAGACGAGTCTGAATTAAAACTTGAAATGTGGAATATGCCTTTGATGCAAGTTCTTTGGCAGATTTTTTGAGGACATGTTTTATTTGATTTGATGACTCTTGAGGCATTTGTCTGATTGCTTACACTTTTCTTTTTGGAGAGAGAAGCTGTGTTTTTTTGTAGGGTGCTCTAGTCATCTTTTTTCTTTGGTCAATCCACCCTCTTGCCACTCTCGCCGCCTTTTCAAATATCTCATGGTTCTTGGCCATTTTAATGAAAATATCCTCATAATTTCGGGGGGGGGGGGTAACCACTTTTATTAGCTTTAATGGACTTTCTTTATTTAGCATTGAATACACTCGTTAAATGTTTAATTATGAACAGATAACCAATGATATAAAGGTTTTTTAAACAGCAATCAGTTTTATTTTGTTTCTTGCTATTATTTGACATCCCATTTAAAAGCCAATCAGTTATGCCAAGAAAGGCTGATTTTTTTTTAATTAGATTTGGTGCTAATTTTAGCACAAAAAAATAATTCAATTCTTAATTATTAAAGTGCCAAGTCTGTCCACAGAACTGAATTTAAAAAATAATTTTAATACTATTTTCTTAGTTTACGTTACTTTTTGTGTGTGGATATGATGTATAACTTTCAGAGATGATAAAATAATGATATTCTCTGCTAGATAGCAACTGATCTGTTAGCAATTTATTCAATAATGCGTAAAATAATAGTTGTATTGAGTATTCAAACTTGCGGTTTGTCCAAATACTTTTATCGTTAATTTCCACAAATTGAACCGGCTATATATGCGATTTGTATATGTAGTAGTATTAAAAAGGTGGATACATTAACTTTTTTTAGCCTTTGCTTTTTATATTTATGAAGGTTAAAAAAAACATTAAATTTTCTCGAGGACATTTGTTAGATTTTTCTAGTTTTTTTTTTATGATGTTTAATTCCTTTGTAGTGATGAAAAAGATGACGAGTCTGAATTAAAACCTAAATTCTTGATTATTCCTTAGATTTAGCAAGTTCTTTGCTGTCTTTGGCTGATTCTTGAGGACAGGTTTTATTTCATTTGATGACTTTTGAGGCATTTGTCTGATTGTTTTATTGTTAGTCCATTGAACTTTTCTGTTTTGGAAAAGGGTAAGGAGTTTTTATAAGAAGAAATAAGATGTTTCTAAGGTTGGTTTTAGTGTTTTGTAAGATTACTACTTTCCACTAATTGAACCGGCTATATGTGCAATTTGTATATGTAGTAGTATTAAAAGGTGGGGAAATTTAACTTTTTCTAGTCTGTGCTCTTTATATATTTGTCAGATTATAAAAAATACAATTGATGTTAGTATACAATATAAAAAGAAATTCCAATATACATATTAGAATTTTTTTTTTAATATCTTATCTACGGTTATTTGACTACATATGAGTTATACATTATTAATTAACCAGATTGCTGATTTTAGCAAAATTAAATTTTTCATTCTTGTTAAAGTGCTTTTTTCTCCCTCAAAATAGTGTCCAGTTTCCTTCCTTTCTTTTGTTCTGTGTTGAATTATTGAAAGAAAAACGAAATCTTAAATAAGCACATCATTCATCTTGCCGTTTTATTTAGCTGTTAACTAATTTCTCAGCTGTTAATCTTAACATATTTTTGTTTTGTTTTTTGTGATGAAAAAGATGACGAGTCTGAATTAAAACCTGTAATCTTGAATGCGTCTTTGATGCAAGTTCTTTGCTTTCTTTGGCTGATTTCTTGATGGCAGGTTTTATTTCGTTTGATGACTCTTGAGGCATTTGTCTGATTCTTCTTTTAGAATTTATCCTGTTTTCATTGTATTTAAATATTGGGTGATGAAAAAGATGACGAGTCTGAATTAGAGCTTGAAATCTGGAATATGCCTTTGATGCAAGTTCTTTGCTTTCTTTGGCAGATTTCTGGAGGACAGGTTTTATTTGATTTGATGACTCTTGAGGCATTTGTCTGATTGTTCTATTGTTAGTTAACTCAATTTTCCCCCCTTGTTGGTTATGAAAAAGGTAACTGATCTAAATTAATTTCTTAATTTCCATTCAAAATGTTCTTTATAAAACTATGCTCTAGTTATGAAAAAGGTTGCAAAATGGGTATTTCCACTAATTGAACCGGCTATATATGCAATTTGTATATGTAGTAGTATTTAACGGTAGATAAATAAACTTTTTTCTGCCTGTGCATTATTATTTTTTGCAGGTTGAAAAAGACAATTTTTATATAGTTTGCCATGACCACGTTTGTTTATTGTGCCAGGGTGTTGTACTTCTTTACATATAAAAAGGTTGAATTATTAAAAGTTAATAATTTACATTTCAAGGTTAAATTCACGGCATTACAATTAGATAAGGAGCACAAGAAAAGTGTGTATTGTTACAAAGTGACGGAAATGTCTGGGGAATAAGTTCCATTGATTCAGTGTTTGCTTGGGCCTCGTGCTGGAGAAATGTGATTTCTTGTCAGAAAGAAAAACAAATGAACTCAGTCTACTCAACCTTTTCCGAAATTGTACTATGTGTATCTGTTTTAAAATAAATAATTGGGTCAGAAACTTGTTTTGCTATAATTTGTTATTTTTATTGTGCAACTTTTCCGACATGAATCTTCTATTACCAGGCATAGAATAAGTTTACCATTGAACCATTTTGTACTGTTAAAGGATAAAATTACAAAGGTTCCAAATATTTTGTTCATTTCACGAAAATGTGCTATTTTGACTTCCTCTATGTCCATATTGCAAATTACTTAAAAGTTTGTTTAGTTTTTAACTAGCGGGGTATTTTTTTCTAGAATTAGCAATTTTATTGTATTGGGTACTTTTTTTTTAATGTTTATTGCGTATACCTAAAACTTGCTAGATTCTACAGCATAGGCACACATTTGTAGAAAAAAATTATGTTATTTTAATTTTGTGATTCTGACAGCACGATGTGTCATCCTGGAAAGTAGTATTTTTTTTTAATTGACCTTTTTGGCCTTACACTATATGTTAAAAAAAATCCTTGGGTCCAATTTTGAATTTGTAAAAAAAAAAATTGTTTTTGATTTCAACTTATTAATTCACCTAGAATCAATCACTTTTTCTTACAGCCGCACGTTGACATCTGTGCACGATGCCATCCTAGAAGACTTAGTTTATCCAGCTGAAATAGTGGGTAAAAGAATTCGGGTGCGCCTTGACGGTAGCAGGCTTATGAAAGTTCATCTAGACAAGACACAGCAGACGAATATAGAACATAAGGTAAAGGAACTGATTTTTGTTTTGTTCAGCTCGTCATGTTTTTTTTTTTTTAATGTAGATCTTATGATGTGGGGGAGAGGAGTTTGTTTTCTTTTATTGGTACTTAATGTTTATTTCCTATATCGTCTTTGGTACTGGATTAATTTTTAAAAAAAATCATTGGCATTACTTTTAATGTGTGGATATGATGTATAACCTTCAGAGATGATAAAATAATGATATTCTCTGCTAGATAGCAACTGATCTGTTTGTATTTTTACCAATTTATTTAGTATTACTGATGCATAAAATTGTACTCATTATACCGTCTACTCAGCATTCAAACTTATAATTTGACCACATGCTTTATGATGATGTAATTTCCACTAATTGAACATGCTACTTGTGTTATGTAGTAGTATTTAAAGGTTGGTAACTTTGAATATATTTTTTTTAATATCCCCAAAATACAAAGTTCTTCTACACATTGCATTATAAAAAAAAGATGGCATCTGAAATTATTCCAATTTGCTTTCTTTAGCTATTTTTGTATGAGTTTAATTTTTTATTTATATATATATTTAGTGATGATAAAGATGACGAGTCTGAAGTAAAGCTTGAATTCTTGAAAATGCCTGAGATTTCGCAAGTTCTTTGCTGTCTTAGACTGATTCTTGAGCACATGTTTTATTTGATTTGATGACTCTTGAGGCATTTGTCTGATTGCTGTACTGTTTACTTTTTTTTGTGTTGCATTGTTCACTCTAGACATTTTTTGTGCCCTGTCTGCCTTGCAATTTGTGCATCCCCTTGTCGTTTTATGCATGAATTGCTGTCCTTCCCATTGTATTAATTACTCCATGGTGACTGAAAATTACTTTTTGCAAATTTTTTGTCATTTTTCTAGTATTTAATAAAAAAAATGTCTAGATTTAATTTGGTTTTGTAGTTATTTGTCATCCATATGAGGTTTTCTTCTAAAGTTTTAAATAGCAGAAATTTAGTTGTGTGAAGATTAGAAAATGAGGGTTGGTAACTTCCACTAATTGAACCGGCTATATATGCAATTTGTATATGTAGTAGTATATAAGGGTGGATATAATAACTTTTTTTAACCTGTGCTCTTAGGATAATTATGCAGGTTAGAAAATACATTTTATTTTGTGTATTTAAATTGTTATTACAATTAAGTGCTTGCCACCTACTTATTGAAATCTGAAATAAATGCATTCACTTTCAATAACTATGCTGTTGCATATTAAATGATTAAAAATCGTTTAAATTAAAACCTTATGGCTACTATGTGCAATTTCTTACCTTTATTTGACAATTTTTAATGAGGTTTAATTGAATTAATGATCTAAACTATTGTTTGATTTTATTACAATTTGTCTTTTGTCATAATATTTTTTTATGATGAGAAAGATGACGAGTCTGAATTAAAACCTGTGTTCTTGATTGTGTCTCTGATGCAAGTTCTTTGCTTTCTTTGGCTGATTTCTTGAGAACATGTTTTATTTCGTTTGATGACTCTTGAGGCATTTGTCTGATTGCTCTGCTAGTTTTTCATTAATTTTATGAGTAAAAAAAGTATAAATCTGAATTAAACCTAATATTTGATTGCTTATAACCAAGATATAGTTTCCTGATATTCAGCATTTTTTTTGTTATATTAAATGTTTTTTCTTAGTTGTGTGGAAAAACCAGTTTCCTAATTTAGTTTTATGTTTGCAAAGATTATATAAATTGTGATAACCCCTAATCAAACCGGCTGTATATGTAGTAGTATGAAAAAGGTGGATATATTTTTTTTTTTAGCATATATTTGTGCAGGTTGGAAAAGACATTGATCTGAAATATCACTGTATTTGCATCTGTCCAACATTATTGCTTATACTTTTAGTTTTAAAATATTACAAGTTACATTTCTTTGATATTTAAAGTATTTGATTGTGCTGCCACTTTTTATGGTGAAAGAGTACAAAATTGTTAATATTGTACAAATAATGTAGTCAAGTACTTGTATTTACTATTAATCTACACCTTTGTAGATTGGGGAATTTTGTATTTTCGCAAATTTCCAAAAATTATGGTAGTTATATGGTTTACAAAGAGTTGCTTATTAATAATCAACCAGTTTTTCTTTTTAAAAAATTTTTTAGTAAGTTTTTTTCACCTTGTTGGTTATTATCCAATTTTTTTATGCCTTATTTTTTGGAGTTTTGAATAGCATGTAAATTTTACGAAAATATTTATAAAGCATTGCAAATTGATATGTTGCTCAATGTGCAATGCTTTATACAGATTAATGTCTTTGCGCAAATCATGTAAAAGTTATGCCTTTCTGAACACATTAGTGTAAAATGAAAAAGTGTTTTCCGTTTCTTGCTAAAACATGTACATGATGAAATGCTTTACAGACTAGTGTCTTTGAATAAATCATGTAAAAGTTATGCCTTTCTGAAGACAAATTGGTGCACAATGATAGAATTTCTGTTTCTTGCTAAAACATGTACATGATGAAATGCTTTACAGACTAGTGTCTTTGAACAAATCATGTAAAAGTTATGCCTTTCTGAAGACAAATTGGTGCACAATGATAGAATTTTTGTTTCTTGCTAAAACATGTACATGATGAAATGCTTTACAGACTAGTGTCTTTGAACAAATCATGTAAAAGTTATGCCTTTCTGAAGACAAATTGGTGCACAATGATAGAATTTCTGTTTCTTGCTAAAACATGTACATGATGAAATGCTTTACAGACTAGTGTCTTTGAACAAATCATGTAAAAGTTATGCCTTTCTGAAGACAAATTGGTGCACAATGATAGAATTTCTGTTTCTTGCTAAAACATGTGTATGATGAAATGCTTTACAGACTAGTGTCTTTGAATAAATCATGTAAAAGTTATGCCTTTCTGAAGACAAATTGGTGCACAATGATAGAATTTTTGTTTCTTGCTAAAACATGTACATGATGAAATGCTTTACAGACTAGTGTCTTTGAACAAATCATGTAAAAGTTATGCCTTTCTGAAGACAAATTGGTGCACAATGATAGAATTTCTGTTTCTTGCTAAAACATGTACATGATGAAATGCTTTACAGACTAGTGTCTTTGAATAAATCATGTAAAAGTTATGCCTTTCTGATTATACAATTTTTTTTTATCATTTTAATCCAATTTGGTTAGTTTCATAGCATAAGTAAGCTGCATGCTGTTTGTTTCTTGTCTGAATTATATTTTTAAAAAATTATAAAGTCCATTTTAATTAGTCGCCCTAAATCTAATTGAAAGAATATGGAGTTGTCTTAATGAACTCAAAGTTTTTATTCTCAATTTCTTTATTGGCACTACCACATGTTCCGGGATTTTGCACACACGTAGATGGACCAAATTTGTCTTTCTTGCTTTAAAACTGAAAATTGCTTGTGATGAAGTTAACCTTGTATTTTAAGTTTTTTTTTTTTCCTTCTAACTATACGAGGAATTTTTAAAGACATGTATATGATGAAATGCTTTACAGACTAGTGTCTTTGAATAAGCCATGTAAAAGTTATGCCTTTCTGATTATACAACTTAATTGTTCCTTTTTAGGGTTGATGTCCCATTTTTCTTTTATTATATTGCATTAATTCTCAAGTTTCACTGTGTGTATCTTGTTTTATGCACAATTATATTGAGTTGTCATGATGAACTCCTTAGGACACCTCTGATTCATGAAGAGAAGTTTCGTTTCTGAGCAGCTTTGGCTTCAACCTCGTGTCATTTACTTACAACCTCATAGGCTAGCATGATGATAATCTTAGGACACCTCAGATCCATGTGATGATGATATGTTACTGATGGCCTATTTCTCAAGTGTGTTCTGTTATTTGGTCTCTAGAGTTAAATTTAAGATACTGTTGTGCACTACTACAGTGCAAGCATATAATTTTTAATCACTGGATTCCAGTATGGTCTTTAAACCTATTTCTCTGAATGGCCTTGTCCATTTTAATTCTGAGCGATCCGTATACTGTTGTCAAATGTCAGTATATCTGTACATAATCAGTGTAATAGATTATTTTCTTGCTTTTAGATCTAATGTTATAGTTGGGAATTGCTTGTGATGAAGTTATACAGATCATTAAGATAATGGTGAAAAACCTTTCTGAAGCAATTTTGTTGTTTTTAGTGTGTTGAAACTTATATAAGTTTTCTGATGTTTCACTTGGTTCTGGTTGGTGTTGTTAAACCAGCTCAGTTAACTCCCTTTTCGACTTAGTAGCACCACAGTGTGATCCTTGTTGCTTAAATGTCTTATGTGTGGTCTGTAATATCACTATGAACACATTTTTGTGTTTAAATAAGTTTTGAACCTTTAAATTGATAGGGAATGTTGCCTCTGATTTCTGGTATAATTCTGATTTCCTTGTATTTATTTTCATGTGTTTTATTCGTTGATCCATGTATTTTAATTGTGGTTTTTTTTCTATGCACATTGCATTACTACATTTTATATGTCAATTCCCAATACTAAATTTTATATTTTTTTGCAGACCGAAACATTTGCTGCAGTATATAAGAAACTTACTGGAAAAGAAGTTATTTTTGAATTTCCTGAACCTCTGTTCTAATCAAGGAGTTGTGTAACCTTGATAAATAAAAAAAAACTTAAAACACTTGTTTTCATTTCTATAAACATACAGAATTCAACTTTCCTTTTTAAAGGATCCCTTTTTATGTGATTCGTCAACTCTTCACATATTCTTTTACTATTTGCAAGCCTATATGAGTAGTTAAAATTATACGAATTTGGAAAGTACAAAATTATTTTATAGCCTTAAATTCTGGGCTTCAAATTGGCATTCATTGCTCGTATTTTGCAACTAAATAGTGCAGTTAGGCGATCGTAATTTTACACAAATACTAAAATAATGACCGCTAACTTTGATCCCTGCTTGAATTTAAGTACAATTTTGGTTTACTCTGATTGGCATTTAAAAGTTTTAATGCAAATAAAACTGTTGTATTTAAAAAATCTAGTGTAATTTTGTATTTATAAGCTATAACTGGGTATATAGACCGGAAAATATCGAATAGTTTGGGAAACGATTATAACTGCCGATTGGCAGAACAATTGACCGTCAAGCAGTTTTAATAACGTTGATTTGATAGTAAAACTACTTGTATTTTTCCATCACATTATGCATTACAAATAATCAAAATTTTGTGGAAATCCACTTCGCAGAATTCAATCGCACAGCTACAGCAGAAAAGATTAAGCTATTTAAAAATCCCTTCCATTGTGAAATCCGCCAACAGGACTTCCAACTTGAATTGGTTGAACTTATGTCTACTGAATACCTTTCGCAATTATTCAAGGAATGTTATAATAATGCGATCCTTTTTTCATTTTACGGGTCTTTCAAAACATTTAGTCCTAAGTTTTGGCCATTCTGTAATAATTCAGTGATCAATAAATTATTGGGTGGTGATTTCAATGAAATTGTTATATAATTAACTTCGCACTAGAGCAACACCGACTCAAATACAAGGCCTTGCCTCTGATTTGTGACGTCATCATGAGTAGGCTGGATTTCTCCTTCCCCGCTCTGTTTCTTCGCTTGAACGCTTGGTTTTTCGTGTAGATGAATAGCATTTTCTCTTTAGAAAATGAACTGTTACGTTGCCTAAACATTATTTAATTTACATTTGCATTTCATTAAAGATTTTTAAATAAATATGCCCAAAAAAATACTCACATTAGCATGAAAATAAAAGTATCAAATACCAAATTAACAAAAATTCTTTATTGAACTGAGCGTTTATTTACAGTTATGCGATTTTATATTTTTGTACCCTTTATACAACTTGGGTCTCTTTTTTCAATGTCTCAATTTCTTTAGACTTTTTTTCAATTTTTTTTTTTATATCATTCTTTTGCCTGCAATAGTTTTTTAATAATGAATTTGTAGCTGAAGTTAATATTAGTTTTAAAACACTCTCAGAACTATGGCCCGCTTCACATTGATCATCAACAACAAAAAATTAATTACAATTTATTAATTCCAAAGTTTTTTCAACCACAAATGAGCAGGGATCAGTTATTTATAAAAATTCGGTCTCATTTTCTTTTAAAAGCAATTTTTGCATAACAATATAGTTGTAACTTACAGCAATTACAATATATGCAGATGGGTAAACTAAACCACCTCTATCCAGAGATTCAATTCAAATAAATTTATAGTTAAATTTGAAGGTATTGTCAATAATCATTTGTTTTGAACAACGTTTATAATTAATTTTTTTCATCGCCGAATTAGCACAATAGCCGGAAAGGTATACAATAATAGGCATTGAATTTTCAATGCCTTTAAGTTCTTCCTCGCCAACATTTATGTAAAAATCCGAAACACAAGGACTGTCAGTCTATTAGTAATAACGATATCAAATACTTCACTAGTGTTTTTTTTTTAAACCAGTGATGTTTTAATCCAATTTAAACCTGACATCTGCATGGTATCAATTTACATCAAAGAACGCAGATTAAATTATAAGCATAATCACACATACCAGGCACGTAGGTATAGATTTTTCATGGGGGTGGTTCAGTAACTGAGTAACTTATTCTCCTCCTCTCCAAAAAAAATACCCCCCCCCCCCTTTTTTTTTAAAACTTATTAAATTTTTATTCAAGTAAACAGGAATACGTTGTCATATAAGTATCGAAACAGCTATATTTATAATTTTTTTTCATGAAATCATTACCAATATTAGTCATTAACTATTTTTAAAATTAGTTAATATCACTCCCTAATTATGAAATAAATTTAGAGAACAAATTTACATTTTTAGATTCCCTGTTTACAATAATATATGGATCCCATTTTAAAATCTTTTCCCTTCGTCGCCAAAATTCAAAGGTTATATAATGAAACACGTTGATGTCGTGTTACGTTTATTTTGTGATAAAAATAACCTCAAAACATGTTTTTGAGGCCTTTTGAAAACTATTTTCCGGGATAGGACCCCCGGAAAATACCAGGTTTTTCCTCATGCAACTCAACAAGAAGTATTATACTGGAAATTGAAATTTTTCTAGTTTTTTATGATTTGTACAGGAATTTGATTTTTTTCATTTTTTGTTGACTTTCAATGGGAGGGATTTGAACCCCCTGAACCATCCCCTTAGCTATGTGCCTGACACATACCCTGGTGTAATATGTAGGAGTAAAGTCGTCCCTGTGTGAATTGCACGAATCCATTTTCTGCGCAACGTCCGATCTTTACTAAACGAAAACAGCTGAACTTTTGGTGTATTCGTGTAATTTCCCTGACAATTGGGAACACAGCTCGTTTGTAAACCGTAACTCAGATAATAAATAATAATCGCAGACTAAAACAACCGAAATTTTCACCCATTTTGAGAAAACAATGAAATTCGCGCTTAAAAAAAAGCAGCAAAATCTTCGACTCGACCCGCTTCCACGGCCTACTCATAATGACGTCATCTCCGGAAAGGTCACGTGAGGCACGGCCTTGTCTTTGAGTCGGTGTTGACTAGAGCTGCACAGTGGGCAATTGTCCCCGTTTCGGGGTCTATCGAAGGAAAGACCCGTGAAGCTGGTACCCGATGCAACCTCATTGGACCCCGATCGGTTTTAATATACACCAATTCCATGTACACGGCGATAGTATTTGAGAATACTTTCAGTCGACTTTTTTAATTTAGTAGCGAATCTGGCAAAATAACATGTATGGCTCCAGACGAGTGGTTTATTACGTCATTCCATTCATAAATTTTTTCTAGTTCATTCATGAAAATATCCTGTACTTCATGAATGAATTTTATATGTGCAACTGTTTTTTGCAACAATTTTCTAAATGATATTTTTCGTATAAATGTTGCATTGCTTAGGATGAGGTTGAAGTGGATTTTCGAAATGGTAAAATAATTTTGGAAACGGTGGGTCTCTATATAGAGGTATTAAAAAATCTATTGTATTGTTATAAAATAAACGAGGTTATAGAGAATTGGTGATAGAGTATATATATATAGAATGTGTACGAGAAGTTGGGTATATAGGGTTGGTTGGTTAGAAGCCTATGATCGATTCCTTCGATTTGAAACTATCGTTCGAATTGAACAATTTATTCTATGTGATGGATTTGATCGTTTTAATTGAATCATTTGATTTAATCAACTGGATGTTCGATTTTGTCGATGAAATCGTACATATGATTGTATCGAATGAATTCATTCAATTAATCAAATCTAAAGAAATTTAATAAATCAAATCAAAGGATTCGAACAAATTGGACGGAATGAACCCAGAAATATATAATATTTCTTTCCACAGTAAGAATCTGATGTCGTTTGTATGTCAATGTATTAAGATTCTTCACACCCTCTAAAAGAAAGATGTCAGGTGAGGTAGTAACACCAGTAAGAGACATTGAAGACGAGGAAGAGGCAGGGGAACACAAATTTGCATTTGGAGTCCACGTCAAATTGTGTTTCATTTTTCCCTTCGTGCATGCTTCCTCCCTGTCTTTGGCTTCTGCTGTCGTTATCCAGGCGTCTAAGATTAGTTTTCTGGAAGAAAAACGAACATTGTGTAGCTTCATTGCAAACTGGGAAAATTAGCCGCCCTTAATTAACGTATTATACATTATAAAAATAGCCTATAAGGTATACCACGGAATAAGAAGTTAACGTAGCCCAAACTCAACAAAAAAATCTTGTGAAATGCTTAAACTTTTAAGCTTGTAAAATTACCAAGGATGTTTGTCCCTGACATTTTTTCCGATTTAAAAAAAAAAATTGACATTCAATTAGCTGGAAAGTTTGTTAAACCTAATATTAATTAAACAGACTGTAATTGCTCCGATTTAAAAAAATATTTTGTTGTTGAAAATAAAACAATCTCATCAAAAACATCTCTGTAAAAAAGGTCAAGTTTAAAACACAAAAAGGGCTGGCCATAAAATATAGTGAAGTCTGATATATTCACTACTTTTTATCTAATATTATATTATATGACCAAGTTTAACCTAAATTAAAGCGGGTTGGTTTAACCCGCCGACGCACACACGTTTTTGGCAGTTGTAAACTGCTTGGAAGTTTAAATAATTTTTCCTAAACGTGCACTTTTAATTTTTTACTAACATTTTAATTTATTGTAGAGATATAGTTTTAAAAATATATTTCAAATAATCAGATTTAAAAAATATTGTTAACTAGAGTAGTTTCATGAATTTGAAAATTGTGTGCAATGACTTATTGTCCCCATTATGAAAGAAATGTTAATCTTTTGGATGCAAATTAGAGACAAAAAAAATTCTATTTAAATATTTTTTTTGTTATACATTACGGTGTAAGCTCCATAAAATATATTATTACTGATTTCATATATTTAAAGCACAGTTGATAACGTGTCCGAAATGACGTTTTGTCACCAAACACGGAACTTTCCCATTAGTACATTGTGATCCGTGTACATTGAATTTTGTATACATTCTAGCTTTTTTTTTTTTGAAAATATCGAATTCGCGTATGAATGGATGGAAGCTGTCTTTTGCTAAACTAAAATTATGTTTAGCATTTTATAGATTTTGCGATCCAAATATGAGTGATTATACGATTCCTGACATGTTTTTATTGCGATAAAAAATATCAGTCACATGTTATTATAACTCAAGCATCGATAATTCTGTTCCCAGAGTACAAGTATTTTTAGTGACACGCGATGATTTTGTAGGCGCTCGAAATGTGTTTGCAAATTAGGCACTCCAAATGTTTTTGTATTTAAGACGCTTTAAATGTTTTTACACAATTTTTTTTTTTGCACATGATTTGGCAAGCTAGATTACATTTTTTAATATTGAATTACTAACTATAAAATCTATTAAAATAGATTACTACCTAATCTAATGAAAAAATCTATACAAGCTCTACTAAGCTTCCAAACTACAAAATTTGGCAAAAATCACTGGTCCATAAAGCCAAAAATACCTTTTCCAAGGCCATATATATGTATGGTACCTCAACCTCTACAAAACAACAGGAAGGTATCTATCTACATGGGATTTAACCCGCCCCTACACCATCTCCGCAGGGCCTGATTACCGAATAGGCCCGGGAAGCCCAGGCTTACAGTTTTGAGGTGGCCCCTAAATCATACATTTTATATAAATATTTAACTTCCCTAACATATTTTGCTACCAAATTTACCTTAAAGAAGTGGCATTATAAACTTTAGCAAAAAAAAAAATTGCCATTGAGTTATACGAATATTGGGGGAAAAATTAAAAACCAGAATATTAGGAATATCAATTAATTTTTAATATTTTTTTAATATAATTTATAACGTGTTTCGTTTAAATGGCATTCAGGGGGGTAAGGATTTTAGTGCATGTAAAAGCTCGATTTGATGTTTCAGGGTCTATTTGACAGCCATAGGGCCCCCATTTAAAGCGGGCTTCCCTTGCTTCAATGTCTTAATCGGGCCCTGCATCTCCGTTCCCACCCCCTTAACGCAGACATAACTTCATACTGAAACCGCCAAATGGAGAGACGGTGAAGAAATCTGCCAACTCTCTGGTTAAGCCCAGGTTACGCCGGCGACTTCAGCTAATTTAATTATAAAAATATACCATGTGCAAATGTTTATTACGTTATTTTAATAATAAATATTATATTTATTAAAAAATATTTTTATTTAATAGTTAGGATCTATACCATTTAGTCAAATAGTAGATCTAGCTGCTGAGTAAGGGAAAGATGGTCAATTTCAGATTTTTATAACTTGCACCCCTTGGCAGACAAGCCGCCGATTTGTGAAGGTATCTTGAATTTAAATATATATATCTGCAAAGACATCTGATACTAAAATGAACACATCGAAATTGAAAACATTTCATGTTTGGGAAGACTTCTCATACTACACGCAAACAAAATAAACTCATCAAATTTACACACGATGTTTCACTGCATAGCTTTTACATTGTCAAGAGCGTTGTCGAAAGGAAAACAACCTTTATGGAGGTGAAACTTTTAGTTGTACATCAAGCGACCCGGTCGGGCTCGCAACGCTAAGCCAAAAAAGAAGAAATAACGCCAACTCGTCAAAGCAGCCAACAAGAAACGAACGCCCGCCCGGTTGAGCTTATATATACTCCGCTAAACTTATAATGTTAAAACGCGTTTTTTTAGTACACCACTCTCTCTACATTCTTTTCTCCTACACAAACATTGTGTGTCCCTTCCAAATAATAATTTTGTGGTGCAGGTTGAAAGTTCGACTCGCATTCGAAAAAGGCTCGACTTCGAATTTTTTTTTGCATTTCCTTCTTTGTAGTACTTTTGTAATTATGTAATTAATGAATATCTTGTATAAATGATTCTTTTCACAAAAACAGCACTCTTTTTTTTTTTTTTACATTCTACGATCGTCAAGGCTATTTTTGTTAATTTTGATAATTCTTTCGTTAGATTGAATCACTTGACTTTTGACGAAATAAAAATCTTTAAGTTTTTAACGAAAGTACTACTTTACTGTCGTTCCTTTTCGGTGCTATCAGCTCATTCGGTTTTAATTGAGATTCTTGGTTCGAGCATGGTTCGAGTCGAGCTATCGATTTTTATTTGGTATCGTTCTCATTCACGGGGGGGGGGGGGGGGGGGGGGGCACGGCAAAATGAATTTCCTCAGTTTCACGAAATATTTAATCAGCAGGCGCATGTTTCTTAAAAAACAACGAAATTTCGAATGGGCATGCTTTTCTAACAGTGAGAGTGTTCGAGAAGTATTGGACACATTATAAAATTATGTAAGCAGCGTCGTTGCTAAATTTATAATGTGTCCAATACGCAAATTATCTACACACATTACAAAATTAACGTTTCTGAGGACGTTTGGTGTTAACATCCTCATGCTAGAATATTTAAAGTATACCGTAGAATGAAACTGGCAACCCTAAGATCATGAATTCACTGTACTCTTATGTCAAGATTCAAACCACGATCCGATTTAATTAAGGTAATCTACCGCCTCTTCCACCCGTTGGTGGCTGCTTCTGTTTTGCACGCATCACAATAACACCACGTCGCAATGAATGTGAAGGCTATATCCCTGTTTCCAGTATCCCCGACCCCTCCCAACTTCTCTTATATACAGGCCAATGAGTGGCACAGCGGTAAAGTATTCACCTCTCAATCGGTAAGATGTGGGTACGAATATGGTCTCTGACAGAATAGCGAGCTTGTGATCGGAGAGTTGGTATATGCGTTCCTCATCATCCGCAAAAAATATCCGCCCAGTTATTTGGTTGTATTAACGTTGCACTAGAGCTGCACAGTGGACTATTGGCAACGGTTTGGGGTGTCTCGAAATAAAGTCCCGGGAACACTTACTAGTATTTTTTATTGTTTAGTTGGCTGGTTGTTTAAAAAGCTGGACTAGAGCTGGCACAGTGGGCTATAACACGGCCTCGTATTTTTGAACCACGGTCAGATGACCCTGATCTGGCACTCGACACAACCTCAAGAAATGTCAGCACATTGCTTAACGATCAGATTTAACGTGCACCAGCCTAGTATATACACAAACAGGGGACTGATATTTTTAAATCCCGTCGTGGTCAGTGTTTCTCACGCCTATGTCAGCTTGAGTGGGGTACCAACTTAGATGTTGTCCTCGTCATCTAACAGTGGTTTTAAAGTATGGGCAGTGATAAGTGTTCTTTCCTTTGGAATTGAACCCGAATTGTCGATAATACCCCATTGTTCAGCTCCAGTGAAACGTTAATTTAACCAACCATTAAGCAACAAGTATGCAGGCCAAATCAATGTTCCTTATGCACCAATCTTCCCCAACTTCTTTATGTACAATATATAAAATAGAATATAAGATATAGACATATATAGAATACAATATATAAGATAGAATTCTCACCATGAGAACGACGCTGACTTTAGTACTCTGCATTCTAGTGGCGCAGTGGTGGGCTATCGGGAAGAGCAGGAGCGCGGCGAACACGAACACCGTGCAGCATCCCACCCACACGTCGATGGCCGTGACGTATGCGATAGGGGGCAGCTGTGCTCGCACGAAGTTCGCCGTGGTGAGCAGGGTGAGCAAGGTTGTGACCCCGAGCGTCACCCGGGCGGGCACTGCGGTGGGCGGTATGTATGTAGAAGCCGATCCAGGACACCAGCACGATGAAGGAGGTGATGGTGTAGGAGTAGCCCATGTGGTAGCCGTTCAGGCGGCGGAGGCGGAAGGTGGCGTTCACGCACGAGAAGCTGCCGGCACATCTGAAGGAGAAGGTGGGTTTTGAGTAAGATATCAAATTGGAAAAAATAGCTTTTTAACGTCCTTATTTCTTAATTAAGATATCGAAAGATACTAGACGTTAAAACCATTTTGGGTTTAAAAACTATAAAGTAACTATACTCGGGACAACCTAAGTTGGGCCTAAAGCAATTGAATATTTATACACATCATAGCTTCAGGTTCAACTTAGGTTGTCCCCGAGTATAACTAAAAATATATAAATAAAAAACTATATTAAATTCAAACTTGCCCTCGCCTGTTTCATCTGCAGACGCCGCTCTCGAAGTCCGTTAAAGATTTCAAAATAAGATTAATAAATAAAGAAGTCCGTTAAAGACACCGGATTGGTTGATTTCCGTGTCTCGGAGGGAAACCCACCAATCAAGTGTCACGGACGTCGGGTTGAAAAAGGCGGATGAAAAAAGAGAGGATACTGTGTCTCACCTTTACATGTGTTTATAATAGATAGATTTTTTTTATTCCCGCTTTAGTCAATTAAGGTGTCTAAAAGGTTACGTGGAGGCTTTCACCTGAAATTAATATTAATCATATTTTTTTTAACTGTATAAATTGAAACCATCATTTAAATTCAAAAGAAGAGGGGGCGAGGAGAATTTTAAATTATAATTTTATCAGTTAAAATTTAGAATATATAGTTATAGTATATTATCACTCCTATATCTATGCAATTGCACAATCAATTTTTCGGAATTTTTATTGGCTGATTCCAAGATCGCTGTTCCATTGGCCTGAAACGTATAAATTAAAGAAAAATTACACAAGTTCACGTTAAAGGGATTTTTCTTTCTTTCATTGAACATAAGAGGCTGAAACTTTACATATTTTATTTAGCTGTTAGTAATAAAAAATATATATATGTTTCAATTAAAATGTACTAGTATTTGATTTATACTTGATATAAATTTGACACTAATAACCACCAATATATCGTCGAGCCAGTGCTACAACTTGATATCTCCATAGGAAGATTAAGATATTACATATAAGTTCCTAGTTGTAGTTCCCACCCGTAGATATATTGTGGGGTCTAGCTCTTCAACTAGGAACACACCATAATCTCCCAAAGGAGTTGTCTAGTTGTAGCACTAACCCGACGATATTATCTGCAAATATTTACCTAATAACTATTTTACGTTTACTTCGAGATAATAGTATTTAATTTGATGAGGGGTTACTGTTACTTTGCACGTTATTTAATTATTATTTTTAATGATTATTTCCAGTGTTTATCGAATTATGTCTTGGGTATGCGATTGATATTGGGCGAAACAGCTGATATTGAAAAGAAACTGCAATTTCACGACCGTCATGGCCCGTATTATGCAACAACCGATATCAACCCACAAATTGAAAAAAAAATTCGTTACCAACATAAATGAAAGTCCAAGGTTCAACTTTCTATGCTAAAAACAAAAAAATAGTAGTGATATTGGACATGTAGCGAATTGCTGCAGCATAGATGTTCCTATCACGAAGTAAAGAAAAAGGTGGAGATGATTTGGCGAGATTTCCTGAGACGTAAGTTAGCAACCCCAAACTAGGAACAAACAAACCTAGTTTGCAGTAGTTTTCCTACGAGGGAAAAATAAATTATCGCCAAGTACTGGTATAAAGTAGAGCTTTGGAATAGCGCCAAACACTTCGCCAGTTCCTACTTTTTAAGCGATTGCTTACTTCACATTGCAAACCGGTTTTAGACTTGTTCGCACCTCCACCTTCTTCTTTACTCCATGGTTCCTATTGTGTGGTTTGCATTAAAAGCAGTTTCCGTAAAATGATCATTGCGTGTGTGGACTGGCTGTCGCATAACACGGTCCAGATATTAAAACAAAATATTATGAATTAATAGATAATTTGAAACATGGAGCTATATGTCACGTTTTTATATTAATGGTCCGTTTTTTCAGTCACGCAAAAACATCTTTCTCCCCTCCGTTTAATCTGTCTTAGAAATTTTAATGTTGAAATGTCATAGGAAGTCTATAATCAATTGCTGCGTTAAAGAATATGCACGTCGCGTGTTTTCATAATGGTTTATATTTACTAAATTCATAAGCAGACATTACCGTACCCAAAGTCACTATAAACATTTGAGTAAACAGATAAACTTTTGAAGCTTAATAATAAAAAATCCAATAGCAGGTGAGAGAAAGACATTTTTTCCTCCTGAAAGTATAAGTTTTTATTTAAAAAAAGAACACGATTATCGATAGTGGTAAATAAATATTTCATAGCTGCGTGGACGACAGAGTCGTTAGGAATCGGTGACTTTTATCTATTCAGAAATGAAAACATTTTTTTTTATTTGATAGATACGTTTGCTTCCGTTTTGGAATCAATGTTAGGCCGTGGATTGTATTCCCACCTCCTTCTCGAGAATGGTAACTCTTTAACGAGGTATGGAACACAAAATCATCAAAAATACCCAAAAATATTTTATTGCTTTCCCCAATGTAGGTGTTTTAGAAAAGAAATGAACACAAGAGGGTAGACATGACATTATTGAAAAATATATTTAAACTTTAGGTTCAAGCTAAGATAATATTTAAAAACGGAACATTTAAGTGGGTGCCTACGATATTGACCCACTGGGACGACACAGGACTGATCACATGAAGATTGTAAACATGAATGATAGGGTGTTGCCACCACTGAGTTACAAGTTTATATGCATGGGTTGTTCTATTACAAATAAGCAGGGGTGATGGGAAAATGGGCATTGATATCCTACACCCAAAATATTTACTTATATTTCGAACCTAACGATACTATCATTACATTTCTACGTTAACTACAACTAATTATTGCGAATACAATGTATACGAACAGTGGCGTAGCCAGCATTGGGTTACTTTGGGTTAGAACCGCCCCCCCCCCCCCCCCCATAGCCAAGTTAATTTTTTTTTTTTTTTTTTTTTTTTTTTGAAAAATAAAATGCAAAAAAAAAAAAAAAAAAAAAAAAAAAATTTTGTTCTTTGATTTCTATAGAGAAAACACATGTCGCATTTCCTGGTCTACCCCACATGTATCTCTTGCTCCTTTCCCTTCTGTCCCCTGAAGGGATGATTTTAAGGAGAACAATGGTGAAACAACCTTGAAGACAGAAAATTCGACTTTTGTGTGTGGGGTGGGGGGGGGGGGGGGGTGCGATGGGGTAGTAGGTCTGTATGATTGTCTTGCTTGTTTGTACATGTAAAAGGATACTTTTCTTAACACTTGAAATGGGCGGCAGTTGAGCCAGAATTCACAGTGCATCAATCCAGAAATTGCTTGCTTTGAAGTAAGGTATTTTCCCTGACTCATTCATCCCCTACGTGCAGGCACGTCCTACACCCCCCCCCCCCCCCAATAATTTGGAAACCCTAAAAGTTGGGAATTTCAAGGTTTAAAAATACCCGAGTTGGGAAAATTTATGTCTGAAGAAAATTAATATTTTTAGCAAATGAAAGCAAAAACACCAAGGTTATTAAGGGAAAATTAGAAATTGTCCAACTTGTAAAATTAAACTTAAATTCGTGTGTTTGGTTTCAGAGTTCACTGCACACTTTCGACCGATATGACGCTAAGGCTCCAGGTGGAGTTGACTAATGTAGTCTGTAGCCGAGACAACGCCAGTGGCGGAACGGTTTTATAAATTTCATTGTATTTTTTATTGCGTCAAGCGAAAAAAAATTTTAACCGTGGCATTGTTTCCTTAAAAAAAAATCCCACATTTTAAATATATAATAAATTGTTTAAATTAAGGAGCAATGTTTTCAGATTTCCAGCAGGCGACTAAAAAATGGTCGCATCTGCTCATTCTGTTGTTCGTTATTGTCAAAGTTATATTATATGTTTTAACGTTCATATTATCATTTAAAGAATTTTAAAATATATGGCGTTGTACTTTACGCAAACGTCACACAGTGTTCTTTTTATTAAAATAACTTCTCTTTTAATTGTGTTAGGTGCGATTGTCTAAATCAAAATCCTCTCCTTTTTATTCGAAAATCACTTTTGTTTCATATAATCCTATTGGTTTTGCCTTCCACAATGTAAAATTTCTTTCAGCTAATATTCGAAGCGCCATGGCGCTTCGAATATATGGGACTGGCGCGTCAATCCCATATAAATTTATAGTCTCGTGTCTAGGATTTTTTTGTGATGTTTTGTTTTTTGATAAACCAATCACAAAATTGTGTAATGTTGACGCTGTGCGTTTCCTGTGTGTTTTTTTATAAATATTTTTTTTTTTTAGTTTTTACCAGTTTCAAATAGAAACTTCCAGAACTTTCGATGGGTTCTTTTATTTAAATCACTCCTCGGTTAAAAAAATGTCTCGGACTTCGATACGATTGCTACGAAAAATCTTATGCGCGGAGGACGCATCTTTCAGTACCTATTTTCTTTACCTAATTTTATGTGATATGTGTTTCGTTTTAACATTAACTTTGGAGGATTCTCTCTTTGAATACTTCTAAGTTTATTGAATTTATTTATAATAATTTAAATTCCTGTTTTCCTGCATTGATTAATTTAGAAATAAAATGGTTATTAATTAAAAAAATTATAATTTAATTACTACTTGATAAATATGGTCATATTGGTATGTAGATACTTTTTTATTTTTGAATATTATTTTATGTTTTATGTTAAGATTAGCAATGGCTGTTGGGTTGACACAACTGCCGAGTCCCTTTCACTCCCACTATTTACAGATCATGCTACATTTTCAGAACATGGCTGTATTTGTTATCCCCTCCCCTTATGACTTCCACAATAAAATTATCCTAAAAAAAGTTGATAAGTTGGAACTAGGAATTTTTAGCACTGTTGTGTTCAAAATTTCCAATCGTTAAGTTTGGTTAATTAACATCGCACTTAGAACGGATACTGCACTGGAACATGCGTGCAACAAACGTTGCGTGCCACAACGTTGGTTCGGGTCTATCTCGAAGAAAAGACATGCCTTGTATTTTTTAATCATGGTCAGATGACGAGAATAACACCCGAGCTGGTATCCGTACCCGACGCCTTTAAGTTGGGAATTTCGAATCGTTAAGTTGGGAAATTTCTTGTCTCAACCCCCCCCCCCCCCCCCCCCCCCCCCGCAAATTTTTTTGTGTGACGGCACTGCCTACGTGTTTTAAGCTTTTAATTTACTTCTTAATTATAATTTATAAATAATATTTAATCAATTAAAATTATTAATTATAATTTTAATTTAAAACTACTGCTTAAATTAAAAAATATCAAAATTTAAATTTACTAATTTAAAATTACTACTTAAAAATTATTATGATTAATTAAAATTACTAATTTAATATTATCAATTAAAATGATTAATTAAAAATTATTAATTAAAATTGCTAATTTAAAATGATTAATTAAAATTAATAATTTAAAATTATTAATTAACTTTTATTCAAATTATTAACTACATTTTATTTAAATTATTAATTAAATTTAATTAAAATTATTAGTTAAAAAAAATTGAAATCAGTTATTAATAAAAAATATATATTTGGTTTTGGTCGGACCAAAAATAATTTATGGACCCCCCCTTCGGACAATTCTGGCTACGCCACTGTATACGAATACTTCAGTGGCAGCTCGAGGTCGAAAACGTTAGTGTAGCCAAAATCATGTGCCATCGTGCACCCCCCTCCCTCCCCCCTCCCCTTTCCACAACCATACATGAGCGTAAATTCTTTAATATTTATTACTCAAACTCAAATCAAAAGTTTCCTTCAATTTTTATGAAATAATAACACGCGAAAAAAAAATAGTAAACACTTATTTTTTTTAATTAAATCAATTTTCCTTTTTTTTAAACTTGCGAATCAGTCAATTTTAATAGTAACTTAAGTAACGAAACTTAAGTATCCCCCCATCCACCCCCACCCTTCCCGCGATTTACGCACGAGCCAATCACGTATAATCTATCTATCTGAATTCACAAGTACTGGCAAAGTTAAAAAAAAATCCCTATGGGCAGCATGTCGCCAAAAACCCAATTTTGGCGTGTAGGGGAAGAAGCTACGAAGAAGTTGTCATGGCAACGATGCAGCCGATTCTTAACTACACTTTTTGGTTGCAGTTTTGATTAAATGGAGTGTTTTTCCCTCCTGAATTGTGCATTGGGGCATCATGTTTGCTATTTATCGGAGATTTTTTTTTACTTACCGTAGAAATGTCATCTTCATTATCAATTCTAAACTTCATTTAAAAATATTAGTAAAATATATCATTTTTGTTTTAAATACACTAATAAATTTAGGTGCAGCCCTGCAGTACTTGCTGTACACCACGAGCCGCCACTGACATACTTGGTCCAAGATTGCCGGAATATGTAACTTTGAAATAATTTTTCTCATTGATTAATCGTAGTTACTGTAATGTTTGAATTTTTATCATGTTTAATCAAATTTACATTGGTATACTATTGCTTCGTCTTTAAAGATTATTAGTAATGTATAGATTACATTTTTTTAGTACTTTATTACAAAAGAGAGTGATCAATGAAATTTGTGCTTTTTTTCCGTTATTATTAAAAAACTCTCTTGTGAAAATAATAGAAATCTCTAAAGATATTAAAATGCAAAATTATAATTTTTAAGAAAATATTAGCTTGACCTTATATTGAAAATAAAAAAAGCACACATTTTATAAAATTTATGTTTTTGCGGATATTAATTGTATTAAATACAATAGACTTTTTTTTTAATGCAATAACCGTCTTAAGAAAAGCGCACTTTCTTCGCTAAGACGGCTGAAAGTGGCAGGAAAAGATATTTCGTTTAGAGGTTGTTTTTTGCAATTTTATGAAATTTTAAATTTCTAAACCGTAGTAAAAAAAAACTTTTCTTAACTCTTGAAATATCATCCAGCGATCCAAAAGTAGCTGGGGCTTAAATTTGACAAAACAACAAAAACACTGGACAAAGACAATGCACCACTGTAGCTCCGATAAATTGGCACTTGGGTAACGCCCCTCAAAACCGATTTTAACCAATCAAAAATGAGTTCAGACGAGTTAAAAAATCGGTTAATCAGTAAATAATTTGACGTCACAGAGGATATTTAAAAAAAGCCTCACTGTACCTGGCCCGTTGTACTTGAGATTGACGTGCGACGTGTGGATGGGTTGCAGGAGGTGGAATTTGCTCTGTCCCGCCTCCTCCGCCTTCAGCATGCCGACACCTTCCCCCTCCGTCCAGCGCATCAGCAACTCCTTCTCGGGAAGGGAATCTAGAGGAGGACACGGGTTTTTTGAAACTTAAAGTATTAACGCAAACACAAAAATACGATTATACAAATAAGAATAGGACGCTGTCATGTTTGAAATAAACATGGCTCGGAATTAATATAAAAAATCTCTAATTTACGGAAGCGTTATATATAAAAATTTTAATCTCAAGAAAACCTTTAAGGTATCCGTACACGTTGAATAAGGTGATTTTGACTGAAATTACCAAATTTTTTTTATTTAAAAATATGATTTTCTGCACTTTTAAGTTTTCAAAACAGTTTTTACTTTAGTTGTACGTCAATTAGAACAAAAGTTATATTAATTTAAAGTTCAAGTGGACAAATATTAAATGAAAACGGAAGTAGCATTCCGAAACCGGAAATGAGGAGAAACATCGTTTTTTCCTTAGATTTCAACTTTTTCTAATTTTTAATTGCAGTATTTATTATTTTAATGTTGCTATAATCTAGCCACCAGATATTTTTATTTATATTAGAAGTTTTTGTATTAAAAATGGCAACAACTTTACTCTCTTGTTTATTTCTTTACAAGCAGTGTTTTTTTTTCGTATAATCTGTTTAATAATTATTTTTAAAGACCTAACTTAATTAACTCTCCATATTTGATTTGATTTATGTTAATACACCATGGGAAATTCGAGAAACCGAAGTTTTATTCGTAAGAAAAAATTCCGAGGAAATAAATGTTACATGTTCCACTGAAACCGATTCATCTGCGTCGAACAACGTGCCTATGGCAAGTGAAAAGAAGCTCACTATGACTTCTTATTTGAACAATTACTCTCGAACTGAAATCAAATAATTAATATTCAAATTCTCTCCAATGTGATAAAGAGTTTGTGCTGCCCCGATTGCTTTAGCAGTAAACTGTGTCTTCTACAAGAGTCTGTATTTGGACTGGCATCAAATATGACAGTGAAATGTCAAAACTGCGAATACAAAAATACATTTTGCGCCTCTGAAAAATCAAACAAATTACATTCTGTAAATATTTCATTTGTATTTGGACTAAGACTCATTGGGAAAGGTCATTCAGTTCAATCCTGGTTTCGCACATTAAAAGATTTTTCAAAACTGGACATCGAACGAGTAAAGGATTCGAAGCGCCACTCTTTACCTAATGTTAGAAATGCCAGAAAAAAAAATAGATTAGCTAAAAAAGGGAAAATGGCTAAAGATGAGCAAGAGGAGGGTATAATATATAAATCGGGAGGATTTTAATTGTGTTGAAACTTTCTTAATATTAATAATAGATAAATTTATACTTTAAACGCATTTTTCTCAGAATTGATTTTTATTCAAAAACAGCAAATTTCAAAAATCATAACTCAAAATATTATTGTTATATTGTTTTTAAATTTTGTGTCCATATTCAGTAGAGTGTATTCTAGTGCATGTACTAAAATTGTTGGAAAATCGTTAATATATTTTTATTTATGGACTAAATATTGAACTATAAAGTTGTGAAATTGTCAAAAATCTTATAATAAATTTTCGGTGTGTCACCAAAAATTAAATTTGTTATATATATGTTTAATTTTACTTGGAACACTAGATAGTAACATGAAGTTTATTTTAATAGTAAAATTTTCTATATGAATTGATTTGTATGTCTTGTATAAGTTTTCAAGTTTTTGAATAAAAACTTAAAATTTTCAATGATTATTTCATTTTTTTAATAATTATAATAATAAACTTTAAATATTTATGATATATAATTAGTTTTTACTAACAAACAATCTAAAAATAGCATTAAATAAATTTTATCTGACACATTTTAAAAAAAGTGCTTCGAACGTGTTCGGATACCTTAACTTTCACGTCATGATCATTACTTGAAAACTAAACGGAAATCGGGACTTGTGTGCGTGTGTGTGTGCGTGCGTGCGTGCGTGTGTGTGTGTGCGTGCGTGCGTTATTAAGGTTATTAAGTTAGAAGATGGTTGTGTGTCCGCAGATTGTTCAACTTTCAACTAGGTGGTCCGTGAACTCTAAAGTCTAAATTTTGGGAATCACCAACACTTACAGCCCTCGCAGCCCCCCCCCCCCCCTCCCCTCCCTCAATGCTGGTAAATTCCTGTAGGCTTGTCAAAATCACAAACCTAGTTTGCAAATTTGTGGAACATTTGGCTTTTTTTTTTAATAAAACTAAGACGTTTCACTTTTTTTTTAAAAATCTTTCACAAGTAGGCGTTAAAAATGTTTGGGAAATCATTGCAAAAAACTGCAATACTTTTAATAAATTTTTCTTCTGATTGGGTTGGCAATTTTCCATCTAGTTGGCAAACTTGTAAACCATTCGCTTTTTTTTTTAAATTAAACTAGGAAGTTCCACTTTTTTTAAAAAAGCCAAATGTTTCACAAGTTTGCAAACTAGATTTGTGACTTTTCCCTAGTCAAAGGAATTTACCAACGTTCTTATGGCCCGCGTAGACATAAAAATATTCAGGGAAATCATTGCAAAATTTTAATAAATTTTACTTCTGTCGAGTTGGGAATTTCCCATCTAAAAATAATTTTTCCCATCCAAGTGATAAAAACAGGTAAATTACCAGACTCTAAAAAAAATTGGTAATTGGACTCTAAAAATAAGTTGGTATAAACCCATATTTGACTGACTTGGCAATTTTAAGGCTTCTTATAGAGCTGTTCGTAAAAGCTATTCCTTGATGAATACTCACATGGGCAGATGAGAAGCGGACATTGCTGAGTGTCCAAGGGGTAACGAACAAGGTTCATGGGACACCGGAGAGTCAATGTCAATCTGCGAAAAATCACAACGCGTTATCACTCAGAAATTAACTGAAAAGCAATAATCTATATTTGTGAAATTACAGGATGCAGGTCCCGATTACCGAATAGGCCAATGAAGCCGAGGCTTACACTTTACATATTTGAGGGGCCCCCAAATCACAATTTGCATATAAATATTTAACACCCCTAGTTTAGTTTGCTACTAAATTTACATTTAAAAAATTGTATTATAAACTTTATTAACAAAACATTTGCTACTTGTGTTAAATGTGTTCGAATATTGGAAAAAAAAACATACAGAATATTAGAAAAACTCTACTTATTAATATATTTTGTTATATTATAACTTTTCACTTTAATGTCATTCAGGGGTAAGGATTTTAGTGCATATAAAAGTTCGATTTGATGTGCCATGGTCTATTTGAGAGCAATGAGGTCCCCAGTTAAAGGCGGGCTTCCCCTGCTTTAATATCTTAATCGGGTCCTGACAGGATGATCTGTGTTTCTTGACTCACATATCGGAAACTAATGATCAGAATTTGATTAGAATTTGACACTATCATAGTGCCAAACTAAAAAAATAAAATCTTTTTTTTCCCCTTTTCAATATATAAAAATATGACAATATTACACTATTACAATATATTTTTGAATGTCGGAAAAGCCAAATTCTGTATGCGCTAACCCAGTGGTCGGCAAACCGCGGCTCGCGAGCCACATGCGGCTCTTTGGCCTCGTGAATGTGGCTCTTCCACAAATATTACGCGTGGGCGCGCGCGTACAGTGCGATTGAAACTTCGTGGCCCAAAATTGAAAACAACAACGTACAAACTTGACTACCCAAACTTTCCAAAGAGAGGCAAGGTCATTGTTCACATTAGTGTTTGTAAGTCATTGTTATGATTTAATTTTATGGATGCATTACAATTTAATTTTATCAATAAATAATATCATTATTAAATATGATATCAAGTTTTATTTAACGTATCTATAATTTAACTAAGATTTAAAACTTTAAGTGAAGTTTATTAAGTTAACTTTAGGGAGCGTTGTGGAATGAAAGAAGATGTAGTGTAGAGGATTGAGAAAGGTATGTTGAGATGGTTTGGATATATAGAGAGGATGAACGAAAGGAGATAGACGAAACAAGTATACAAGACGAGTATGGATGTTGGAAGGGGTCGATCTCAAAGAACGCATCTCAATCTGATTGAGGACGTTTTTAGCAAAGGCTAGCTTAGGAGTGCCATAATGAAGTTAATAACAATGTACCTACCTATATAGTTTAAGTTTAAAAAAATGTGGCTCTCAAAAGAAATTTCAATCGTTGTTCTGTTGATATTTGGCTCTTTTGACTACTGAGTTTGCCGACCACTGCGCTAACCTATCGGATCGATCTTACGAAACTTAACAAGCTTAAAATAATAGTTCAGAAGAAGAGCTGCCACTTCATTTTATTTAGATATCGTATGCTTGGGGAAGAAACTCACTAAGTCACAAAAAGATGTTTTGAGAATTAGGGCTTTTCTTTTGTCGGAGTCATAGATTGGATGGCTCATTGATTGAATTAACGTCGCACTAGAACTGCACAATGGGTGTTCAATGTCCTGGCACCTATTGAAGTTTCAGCTAGTATATTATATGTGCTATGTTTAATAGTTCTTGCGAAATTGTAAGAAATTTAAGTAAATTATTACTTTTTACATAATGAAATAAAATGACTTAGAAATACAAATTTTCTTTATGTTAAAGATGGAAAAACAATTATGTACTATCAAACTGGTATATATTTATCTAATATAAATTATGATACACTACTTAAGAAGTAAGAAATAACAAATATTTTTTTTAAACTTAAAATTTTGATTAGCTTAATAAAACCTTTCAAAAGCACTTGACTATGAATTTTATTGGTATTTTTAAGTGATATTATTTAACCACACGGGTTTTTTGGGGTTTGTGGAAGGGTCCAAAAATATGTTCCAGAAAAAAACAATTGAAAATGCAATAAAACCAAAAATACTCATTGTTTTGTTTATTTTATTAAGGCACATACGTATTTAAGTATTACTTCTATGCTGCGTAGCTTTGAATCGAAAAACTGTTTTAGACTCAGGTCGATCCAGGCAAACCCACTGAAGGAGCCAAACTTTTGTAACACATTATTACTAGTAACATTTTTAGGCTTGGAACTTTTTCTAAATTCGACATTTTGCCTCAATTTATAACTTTGTAATTTTTCAAATAAATTATATAACATTTTTTTTTTTTTTTTTTTTTTTTTTTACAATTTAGCTTGTTCTTTATTTTCTGTCCTGCAAAAAATATGACTGTTGAGTGACGGTATATACTTTATTATTCCCGAATGTTCGAATTTTGCACGTAAAAGCCACATATATTATTTAAGTAGTGAAATATTCTGACATTATAAATATCGCATAAATTGGCACATTTGATTTTGACTGAAAAAACAAGACGCCAAAATCACTGTCTTTTTTTGTCACGAAAATTCCTTTTCCGATACCCTTACCATTCTATAAGGACGGTAACAATACGCGTAACATATTCTATCGGTAAAAGCTCTTAATGTATTTTTCCGTTCAAAAATCGATAATTGCAGACTGTTAAAGTCCATGTAGAATGGACTATTCAAATTTTTGTCAGAAGGACCATTCAAATTTTTGCTAGTTGTATTAGATTACATGGATTATACATTAAGGCATTGCATTATACATATACTTCGATTTTAATGTTTTCTGAATCGTTTTAAAGTCTATGAGTAAAAGTATAGAACAATTTCTTGTTCAGAATTTTTTTTTTACTGAAACAAAAATGTGTTGCATGTTAAAGGTAATGATAGTTAGTGTTGAATGCATAATTTTTTTAAAGGTGCCGATAATATCTTGAAAATCAACTTATTTTTCTTAACACCCAATATTTTGGTGCATAACAGAGATCTGCAGCAAATTACACCATATTATGGTGGAATCTAAATTGAACGAAATCCTTTATAGGAAAAAAGCAGAGGTTTCACCGATAATTGGTTCAACCTCTTTAGCTGCAACCGAAATTGGCTCTACATCAACAAGCCGATAATCACATCCAAGAAAGACACCGGCGAGCAAAGGGCCTCCGTGGCCGAGTAGATAAAAACGGTCAGCTGTGAATCAGAAGATTCATAATTCGAGCCCGATCTGTGGCAAGTTGTCATCTTGTGATCGGAGGGTTGCCAGCTTCGGTACATAAATACTACTATTAAGAAAACCAGAATTTTGAGTTTTGTTGCAACGTTTCACCACTAAATGGTCTTCGTACTAGCACCATAAAATGGTGAAACTAAGCACCAAATATTGGTTGCAGCTGAATGGGTACCAAATTTTAGTGCAAGGTCGTAACAATTTTTAACAGTGTTCGATAAAAACAGATGGAAGATTAACAGGTTAAAACAGATAGACATTTAAGGGCTAGACATTTATAATTCAAAATTGGACACACAAAAAACAAAATTTATTCTAAAAAATAAATTTAACTTAAGTTTGAAACAAAATCTTACCATGAGGGGTTAAGGTGGCCCAGATTCAAATCCATCAGTAACCAGTTGTCGAAGATGCCGAAAAAACCCAATCAGCTTTCCAAAAATCAAATCTAACAAACTTATTAATAAGTTTGTATGAGGATTAACCCCCCCCCCCCCCCCCCCTCCGTTACACACGTACACTATTAAGTTCTCACTGGTCCTCGTGGTTTCGAAGAGCTGCCCAGTAAGTTTACTCAGGGGCTGCTTAAGGTTCAAACAACAGAAAACAGCTTGGGGCTCTGGATAAGGGAAGGCAGGTACCGAATTTTTTACCTTAAACATGGGAAAATCTAAAAAGTTTCCAATTGGAAGTTTGTAGAATATATATGACATCATTCCCTAAAACTTTGGAATTTGCCACATATAGTGAAACTAATATAAGTTTTTGGGTTAACTAATGTAGAAATATCCAATATAAAAATAAATTGAAAAAAATAAATAAAGGTTGCAAAATCGTTTAAAAAAAATTATTTGTGCAAATTGAGTCGCCAATGTTAACTTGCGTCACAAAATTTTTTTTAATCGGCCCTGAGTTTACCTCTTACTGAGGAAGACTCTCCCAGATGCGACCAGGTACAGCATTCCATTCCTGGTTGGCTGGTCGTGGTGCCGGGCCAGCCTCGAGTTCAGCACGTAGAGATCCGGGGTCCAGAGTTCGTCCTTCCTCGTCTTCAGGTCGAAGTGGTCGTCGCAGTCCTCCCCCTCGTCTCTGCACTCTGGAGTTATGAGACGAGCGTCGTCCCACAAGAACGTGATGCGAGCATCGAGCACCACTTCCTGCAATCAACGATCCCAATTGAAGAACGTGATTGGAAAGCAGTGATTCTCTTCTTTGTAAACCAGTGGTTCCAACGTTTATATGACTACGGACCACCAAATTTAAAATCAGACATAGCGTGGACCACCACTTTGTATTAAATAAATTTCAGGTGACAATTATTTTTTTTTGACACTTAAACATAATTCAGGTATTATAAATTGTATTCTTTTTAAACTAATTTATTAATAAAAAATTCAATTGCATTTTGAACTTAAATTATTTTAATTACTTAAATTGTTAAATATAAGCGAAATTACCTCAAGTAATAATGGTGATATTTGACTTGGTAGTTGCTTTAACAATTTCGATATTTTTTAGTGAAGTACCACAGAACATGTATAAAAGTAGGGATGGGACGGATATTCGGTGTATTCGGCCCATATGCCGAATATTCGCTTAGGCCGAATATTTTTTGTATATATGTTCCGCCAATTATCAACCGAATACCTGTCATAGACACAAGGCATAAAAACAGGAGGGAAAATCTATTTGAATTAAAATAAGTTTCTCTGAAATGTACTATTTTTTAACCACTCTCAGAAAAATGCAACTTCTTTAATCAGTAATTAAAAGCAAAATTTAAAACATCTTTAAAAAGTTACAAAACCTATTAAACTTACAGGATTATTTTATCATGACAGAACAAGTGTTGCTAATGATAGGATGTAAAAAACAAATGGACCACTTGAGACCCTTTCACAGACCACCTGTGGACCACCGACCACGAATTGGGTACCACTGTTGTAAACATGCCAAAGCAGGAGTGACTGTGTAAGGTTCGTGTCAACTGTATTATATGTGAGTAATCAAAATGCAAAATCAGCTAATATACTAAAATCTTTTTTTGATTAAATTGCAAAAAACTACAAAACTATAAAAAAAAATTAAAAATGAAGAAAAATGCAACAATTTGTCATTAAAATGGGTATGTCCTCAAATTACTGAATAAGTTATAATTTAAATTTTATTATTTGTTTTTCAACTGAATGAAGCCTTTTAACTGGTTTTGAAACTGTATGCGTCACCATCTTGTTTTTGTTCAAGAAGCAAAAGCCGCTATACCCACATTCCAGCCAATCATAAATCAAACTATCGCTGACGCTGAAGTTTAAGCTCGCTGGATGGATACTTTTAATTCTGAGGACTTCGTGTTTGAATTTTTATTAATAAACATTGTGTTTGCTAATTTATTATGTTTTAAAATTGAGGGAAAAGTTATAAAGTATCTATTGATACTAAAATCATATTTTTCGAATTTTTGGATATAACGGCTTTTACATTTTTGGCTACACATCTATAAAACCGACTGAAACCTTTCATTCAAACTTTGTCAGTTAATTAAACTCCTATTAGTTTCATTAAGGTACAAATATAAAAATTTCGAATTAAAAAGTCTACAGGGTCAGAAGTGCTTTTACAGTACTATAAATACTACGATAAATAAAACTCAAAAAGTATTAAATTAATGCATTAAATTGTAATATGCAATTTAATTAACATTATAAACCTAAAAAATTTTTTGATATTAACAACAAAATTACCTACTAAAATAATTTATATTTTCCCTTTTTCACTGAACTTTGGCGCTCTTCTTAGCTCAGCTCCCCAAACTGCCGTTTGTGTCGCTTGGACCTTAAGCAGCATCTACCGGAATTTCAATGCGATAAAAAAATATATATTTTCAGAAAGTGCCCACCAATTGTAAAACTGGCACTGTAGATCGTGTCAATCAGTATATTCTACAGTTCAGGGGGATTTTTTTTTTTTTTAGAATTGTAATTCAATTCCAGTGGTTTTAAACGAATAGGTTGGTCTCAATTTATTCAGCGATGGTCATTATTTGAATGTTTAACTACACTTTATAAACCATTCATTTTGCTATACTTTATTTACTTTGTTTGTTGCTACTAAAATCTAAGCGACTTATCTAAAATCCTAGCTAAGTAGTTGGTAAAATTAATGTTTTATTATGTCAATACAGCTAAATGTGATATAGCCAAACAACGACTATCGCCCAACATTTTGTGACCACCCTGTAAGTTCACCAATTTTGATTTCTTTAGTCACAATAGTTTTTCCGTAATCAGACTCCCAAACACCTCTTCTTTAATTAAAATCAACAGGTGCTTCCCACAGATCCACAGCAACGTGAGAATAAATAGAATACTAATGCTTTATTGATCAAGAAATGTTGTTTTGGGGTGAACAAATCTAGGAATGCGTTTCTGTAAACTATATTAGAATGCTCACTCACCATTCTGGCATCACTAATGTCGTCGAGGCTGATGAGTTGCAAGTTGACTGCGATGATGGTGGGCTCGCCTGAAAGAAAACACTCAAATTATAGCATGTAAATGAGATTCCATAAAATTAGATAATTATGTTATACTTTTTAAGCATTTAAAACCAGTGTATATAAATAGTCCAGATCCAGATGCAAAACGAGTTCAAATATTCGTAAAATGATATTTTGGCATCATTAGCTACTTTATCGCTTTGGATTCTATTTTTGTCTCACAGTGAAAAAAAATCGGATATGCAGAGTTCCCACTGTACCATAAATTTTCATTAGTGAATACTTTGTACGAGCGCCTACTCAGCCTGCTTCTTTATGCGTCTTCGGTAAGCTCTAGATCCCTCCAAACTAATCATAAGTTAAGACTTCTTGGTATCCCTTTTATCGTCTTGAACTGCCCTTTCAACCAGTTTAAGTTGTTATGCAGAATTTGAACTTCACACTGTATAAAAAAAGGTACTTAAAAATAAGTACTTGAACATACTCGTTTTTCTTCGAGTACAATTGCGTCTTAAATGAGCATTGACTAACTTAAATTTAAGTAATCGTACTTTCTCAAAAATTAGCAATATGATTTAATATCGCTAATCTCAGCTTCTGTTCAAGCCATCTTAACAAAGCGACTTGACAAACTTAAAATAGTTGTTCAGAAGATGGTTTTCAACATTATTTTATGTCGATT
The DNA here is from genome assembly GCA_963932185.1 of Troglohyphantes excavatus. Taxonomy (NCBI): domain Eukaryota; kingdom Metazoa; phylum Arthropoda; class Arachnida; order Araneae; family Linyphiidae; genus Troglohyphantes; species Troglohyphantes excavatus. Next base: position 63,410,279 of record OZ010667.1, read on the forward strand.
GCTTAAATGGAAACTGAGTTATTACAACTCAATTACCTTACTGTCCATTCTTTTGGCACACCTTTTAAACATTACTTATGTTTTATAACTTCTTCACGTCGTCCTGGTAGACAACGGATAAGGCACTAGACCGTAGTGCCTTAGGATATGGATTCAATTCTCAGTAAGTCTTTGTTGTTATTATTGATATTTATGGAAAGTGATTTATGAAGGCAGCATTTGTAGGCTAGAATTTGCTCTTTTTATTCATTGTACTCATTTTTGAGTATGTCTTTTTAAAAAATTAAACTTATATATTTGGAGCTATGATAAGCATCGAATGAACTCAAAAATGAGTACATTTTACTTATTTTTGAGTACCTATTTTTAACAGTGTAGAATTGTATTTTAAGTTCATAGTGAAATATTCAACAAATCAACACAATTTTTCTACAAATGGTATAACTGTCATTTAGTCAAATGAAATTATAAAATGTCGTTCTTTTCAATTTAAACATCCGTCTATTAGCACTATTGTTACAGCGTTTAAATCTGCCAGAGTGTGCATCGCCAAGCTGAATGCTATACACATGTACAGCAAATGTACTTAAGTATTTTTAGAAACAAAATCATCAATTGAAGCATCACTGTATACAGTGACCGCATCGCAATTGTTATTTGATCGAATTACTTAAAACAACTAATCTTTCGATCGTTGGCGAGCTTTGAATATACGATGAGTTATCCTATATGGCTGTTCCCAGTTGGACATTCTTTTCGCTAATGGAAATATGTCGCACACACCTGTTCCGTGCGTGGGCGATGAGGAGGAATCGTAGTTTTTTAATAGGGAGTCGAGGAGTGCAGAGTGATCCTCATGATGTCCTCCTTCCTCGCTCACTTTCTCGTCCTCTGCACCACTGGACCTCCTGAGGACGAAGAATAGACATCGATTGGATATAATGAGCGTTTCATTAAACTATTATTACTCTCTATATTGTGTATTATGAAATTATAGTAAGGGAAGCATTATTTAAGGATGACAATTTTGATTTCGGGCTTTTGAAGTTTTGAAGTCAGATAATTGAATGTTAATTTAAACCAGGACCTATTGTAATGCAAAGTTGTGGCTTAATTGGGCAGTCGTAAATTGAATATAGACAGAAGTAAAATTAAAAATGGGCAGTAATAAATTATAAATGGACAGTCGTGAAATTTATATAACTTTGGAGGATGGATATTTGCAAAAAAGATCACTTCGTCACAATATAGCCGCAAATTTTGGGGAACTTTGAAAAGTGGATTGGAAAATATAAAACAATTGAACAGGCGTAATTTTTCTTAGAATAGGCTCTGAGAAACTTAACCGTGAAGATATTTTTGAAAATTGGTCTAGTGTTTACAGAGGTGGCGCCACTGGGGGTGCTGTAGCCCCCCTGTCGGGCAAGGCAAGCCCCCCCGTCGGGCAAAAATTATGAAGTTCGTCGGGGGAAAAGTGTTATTTTAATTATCAAGACCAAATATTTTTGAAACATTGAATCAATTTTTTTTTAACGAAATGGATCTAGTTCTTAATTCCGACAGATAAAATCCCGACACACCGAAATCTCGACACCAAAGACCTATCGTGGCTGAATATTTAGAGGCTCGAACCGATGAGCGCGATTTTGATACTGAACATGCATGCTTGGGAAGCGACATGTACAGCGATTTGGTTATCAGAGAGTTGTCAAATTCGTTCCTTTCGCAACCAAAAAATATAATATAAAGGATATTGGTGTATGTTAAATCTGATCGTGATCATTGATCGCATGTCCTGATCCCTTATATGATCGTATGTTCTGACGCTTATTGAAATTGCTGCGGGTACCAGATTAGGTGTTGAACTCGTCATCTGACTATGGTTCAGAAATACTGGACAGTGTTCCCTGGTCTTTCTTTAGAAATGATCCCGAATCGTAATTAAAACATATATTACACTTAAGTAATTTTCTTTAACGCTATTTTATTAACAAGTCAACTTATTTTATAGAGGATTGTATATCTTAAGTTTTATTTTATTGTATGGAAACAGCATTCTTGATAGAAGTAGTGTCGTTTGGCACGTTTAGTAAAACTAATAAAATATTTTAGTAACACAAATTTAGAAAATATGATTTCGGCAAATTGGAGACCAAAATCATGTTCGGTTGTGTCACAAAAATTCCTTGAATGGCCATTGAATACGGGGATGGCCAAAGAAATTTTTTAGCCAAAGTAGGTATAATTTTTTTGTAGACAGTCAGACAGTTTATTTTTTTCAATGTTTTAAATCATACACTTAAAAATAACATAATGGCTGAACATTTCGGTAAGAAATTAATATGTAAACTTACAAATTATCTATGCAGTGTACAAATATATATTTTAAAAAATATTAAATAGTCATTAGTAAAGTACAAACATTGTCTACTACAATTTGGCGGCCTAAGCGGTCGCTTGATCCACCAGATACAGTGAAGCAGCCCCCTTGTAAAACCTATTCCCGCGCCATCCCGCAGGCAAGCGGTTTCCAATTCTTTGCCAAGGTCAAGCAGTAAAATGAAAGTTTTTCGTACACCGCAATACTCTTTTCTTTGTAATCTAAGGGATCAGAGAGAGAGCCCTACCCTACTTCGTTTTTTATTGGTGGATGACACGTTTCGGAGAGGAGAGTGACCCCAGGCCACATGGCCAACAAAACTGAAGATGCCCCCCTTCAATAAAACTTCCCATTCACGTCTAGGGTTCTGTGTGGTGTTGTGTCGGTGTGAAAAAATTATCCCTACAGTGCTCACTTGCTGACTATTTTCTGCATATTATAGCGTAAACGAAAATTTATCTTCGTGTATGTTAAATTTTTGTGAGTAATAAACGTTTTTTCATATACATATTTTTTTTTCAATTCTGCATATCTACCACATTGAAGTGAGTAAACTTTTCTACTTTCTTATAACGAGGAAACAAAATGAAATAGCTAGGTTGTATTTGTGATGAGATACAAAAAAAAAGCTATGGGGATAGGTTTTTGCTTGCTATAATACCCGACGCTCATTGGCATAATGATAATCGTTCCAATGAATTGTCCCAATTTCTAGTTCCGACCGAATGTGTTGCTTTTTTGTAGTTTGTCTGTAATTAATTTTTAAATTCTTATAACTATCAATTAAAGCTATTGAATTAAGTAAAATAAAAATAATTAATATGATATCTTGTTTGTGAAATTAGATATGTGGGGTTTAATTATTTTATCTGCAGAAGGTTTCAAAAATATATTTAATTATGGGTGAATTATATATTTTGTTATTTTTTTTTCTTCGATAAAAATCTAAAGTCCAAAAAAAGTCAAACCAAAATTAAATAAACTGTATTAAATTTAATTCTTAATTAATTATTGTACGGATATCAGTAAGAATTTTGAAAATAATTACATTATAAAAGTTATACATACTAAAATATTTCATTTCTCAAATGTAAATATTATACTTTACTAGTAATTTTTTATTAAGCATTATTATTACTACAAAGGATAATTTAACAGAGTTATTAATTTCCCTTAAATATAAATGTAATTATTTTATAAATGTAATTTAAAATAACTAAAATTTTAAAATCCAAAAATTAAAATATTTCCAAGATACTGCAGGATGGAAGGCTTTTTTTTATTCTCAAAATATAGCTTTTTTAAGAAAATTAATCGAACCATGATTATACTACATTTTTTTTACAGTGCCATCAAGTTAATTTTAACACGCATCGTTTGACAGTACTGAGATTTGTTGTAATAATTGTAACAATTATCTGCTTTCCACAATGCTTTAAGTTTATGAAAATACGTAAAAGGGTGAGATTGAGTACTTCTTGATTTTAGCCCATAATTATAATAACAATAAAACCTAAATCTGAAAAATTTGCTGTGTTATTCCTATTCAATCAAATCACTACTATTCATATCGTAATACTATTAAAAAACATAAAATATTATATACATTTATTTTCAAACGTTTATCATTAACAAATTTACAATATAGATTAATACTTGATTTTTGAAGTAAAACGTCTTTGAAATCAACGTCAACTTGGCGTATCTGGACAGAAACACCATGTAACGCTTTCAGAGTGATAATTTCTGACACTTTTACTGCGAGACAAATATTACTATTTACTTAAATTGGTTCTAGTCCGATAGGAAATTAGGAACCGATGCGTCTAAAATTTAGTAAAAGCAAAGCACACATATTGCGTGGATGGGACATGGGACGCGCTGCATAAGACGGAACACGCTGCATCAGACGGAACAATTTGTCTTCCTTTTGCTTCAGAGGTTTCTGTTGGCGACCATTTCCTATTTCTCTATAATCTGATAAAATTGTTTCACCTATAATCATTCTGGACGTGTTCCGATACAGCCACATCTGATTGATTTTTTTACGATAAAATAATTTTATAAGAAATATTTACGTAAATGATATTAGCCCCCCTGTCGGGGAAGGCCAGCCCCCCCGTCGGGCAATTCCTGGCGCCACCACTGAGTGTTTATCTGAACTGACGTCTCATAAAACTCTTCAAACCGTGCTCCGGCACAGTGAAACCCGTTTTTTTTCTTTTAAGAATAGTTTGTGGATAAATATTGCTAAAACCTAATTAATGAATCGAGAAAAGTATTATTAAAATATAGTTATCTTAGATATAACCTGAGAAAATAGTTTTATACTCATAGAAAGTTTTCAAAGATGAGATACATGTTACGATTGTTTTCATCGATTCTACTAATTAATAATAATCTTTTTAATACGATAATCATAGAAATGAACTTAAATATGAATCCATTTGACGGGAAGAGGACTAGAGGTGACCTTACTGAACTATTCAAATTCCCAAATGAGTATTGCTGAGTGCTTGGAATTTACTACAAGTGATGAAAATAGGGATCGAGGATTCAAATTATACATAAAGCTTAATAATTAAGCAAAAAAATAATAATAAGGCATTTGGTAAATGGAGAAACTTGCCTGTTAAAGTTAATTTCTCAAGAGTGAGTAGTTTTAAAAAACAATTGGATCCGCATTGGTGCATTGCTAGGAGGTGTAAAACTGAACAAAGCTTGATGAGCAACGGTAGTTTATCTCCATTGTTTTGTAATTGTATATTTGATATTAAAGCAATTTTATATTCATGATGTTTGCTATTCTATTACATCTCATGGGAAAATTTCATGTTATGTGTGCCTACATTCTATAATTTACAAAATTCGGGAATAAGAACAATTACTTAAAAGCATGAAAGTCCCAATAAAGTTGGGGTGCGAAATACTAAAATAATAAATTCAAATACTTCTAGGGGAAAAATCCACATACTTGTTTCGAACATCACTTTTGTTACTAACACTAAATCCATTTTCAATACAACACACGAAAATAAAGCAATAGGCGAAATGCATCACTATTTCTTTCGTTTGCCTTCTCATTGAAACTGTTCATGTTCACTTGAACAATATGCATGGGGATTGTGAATGCCTATTTGTCTCAGCAAACCATGGAGGCAAACATTGATCCAAATTTTTAAGCAGGTTAGCACGCAATATTGGAAATGGGCGATACTAATGACACATAATAGCTGTAAACAGAATGCTATTAATAAATAACACATACATGAAAATTTTTTACTAAATGTGCTATTTTTGTAGATATTTAGTTTTTTTCATCTGCTATTTCTTAGGCTGTTGTTTTCTCCATCAATATTTTATACGAAAATCTCGTTTCATTTTGCGACACTTTAAAAGAAAAAGATATTTTTATTAATATTATTTTATATAACCCACAGTTCGTCGAACGCAGCGGTATAGTGTTTAATGGTGCAAGAGCCAATTTGGCTAAACTACGCCGAAGACCAATGAGAGGGGTTCTGAAGTGTAGCTTTAATGTTATTGTCTCACATGTGCCAAACCCACCAATTAATTAGTAACTTCTTAGTTAAACTTAAACCCCGCTAACGTTATTCTATTTATTAGACTTAATTCGATGAAGGTGTAAGGACCTCCGGTCGACACACCGTAAGGTTAATTCCGATTTCCGTGCCAAACCTGACATTTATAAATCTGGTAGTTCGTAGCCATATATATAAGGTTGGGAACCACTGTGTTACAATACATAGTTAAATACAATTTGATAAAACATAAATTAAATTTAGTCAAAAAGTGTAGACAAATATTTTATTTTTATTTACATACAGATGTCATATTTTATCACAGATTACATCCTTATGTATTACATTTACCATAAGATGCCTTTTTGTCATGAAATCAAAACCACTTTTACCAAAATGGAAAAATCACAGACTTTTTTTTTTGTTCAGTGCAATCTGGAGTTAGTATTTTACATTTTTCTAACATACAAGGGTATGAAAATATAACAAGATTTTACTTAAGATTTTAATCTTTTCTAAATTGTAATTCCAATGATAAAAAGATTAACAATAAATAATAATTTGCTGTGGATAACGCATATATTGACTTGAATGTTAATTGCAAAAATGGGACTTCTAATTACTTTTCATAAATTAAGATAAAGATGAAATTATACAGAAAAAAACAAGTTAAAAGTTAATAGATATAGGCTGAGCTAGTTTTCTAAATAATCAGTAAACAAATGTCATCTGTTCCCAAAATACTACTAAATACGTAAATTAATTGGCTTAAACAATAGCGAGACAAAAAACAAAAACCTTGAAAAAAAAATATTCGATAATGAACGGAAATTGTACTACAAAATTAAATGTCAATAACGATTTTAATAACGATCTCGCTGAAAACTGCATTTATTTATTAACCGATCGATGTTTTGTTTTCAGGAAAGGTGAAGTAACTATGGTTTCTAAATTAAACACAAAATAAACAAAAATTTATAAAACTCAAGTTATACATAATTAGCAAAAACGTCGATCCATTATATACTAACAATGTAATATGGCAATAAAGTGGATTTTTAAAGCATACCCGACAACATTTTAATTCAAGGATAGTGAAGACCATATATATATATATATATATATATAAGGTGTGCTCGTGTTTCGCTTTTTGAAAGGGGCAAGGAAAGAATTCTTTTGACGTCATTTTAGCTCCGCCTTACTATGAGTTTTTGATCATTCTCATTGGCTGTATGTTTCAAGCATTGCTACTTAGGTTTTTGAAGCAAATTTTAACTGTTTTCTTTTAAATAAATTTATGATTAGTTAAAAACAAGAATTCTTGTTAAATTAAGTACTCCTTGACAATAGCGACAATTACTCTTAAAACGACTGTCGAGAGCATTAGACACGCCCACAGACGGTTGAAGACGGAGGAAGGCGTCACTATGACGTCAAAAGAATCCTTTTCCCCGCCCTCCATCAGCAAGAGCGAGTACCAGCACACCTTTTATATATAGTCTCCACTATCCTTGATTTTAATTCTCAAATAATAGACATTTATAATTTTAAAAACACAATGTTTTATGCACAGATATAGTTGGTAGTTACTAATTTTTTGTTATGTTTGTTAATAAAACAAATCCTACAAGCTTAAAAGAACACATGTTTATATTTTAACATTTTTAAATATGTGCCATATGGTAGAAATTACATAAATTTATAATAACTGAAAATAAAAGTGTTGTTAAAACGTGTATTTTTGTATGTTAATGAATATTAATATCGAGCAACATCAGTTGATTTAAATGCATACTTTAAAACAAATTTGTTTTCTGGAAAGTTTTTTTTGTTTGTTATAGCTCTATAAAGAAGTTTGCTTACTCATTTAACAATAATAAATGTAATTTCCAAACAGCTACAAATTTTAAAGTTACTTAGTAGAAACGTATAAGGTAATGTAAAATTGTGAATTATACAAATGATCCATAGAAGTTGATAAAATAGAAAAAAATAAAACTTATTGGAAAAAGCTTTAAAAATCAACTAGCAATTGTACTAAATACATAAGTTTAATCCAGAGAACCATAAACACAATGACTACACAAAATGTAACCAGAAAATCCTGACAGAAAAACAAGACCATGTTAGAAGGATAACAGTCATATCACATTCATATTTTCAGTCCAATATGGAATATATTTTATTATATACATATAATTTACACAGAAATAACAAATATCTTCACAAAACTCAGGTTTAGAATCAAGATGTACATTTGTACGAAATCTTATAATACTCTAAAGAATATAAACAAGAATATATTATAAATCAGAATTTAACAAAAAAAAAATAGTATTATCAACACAAAATACATTCATCACAAAATAAACTTTTGTTTGTGCACACACACTAAAAATCCTTAAATATATTACAAATTCCATATTTATAACCAAAGATAAGAAATAAACATAAAAAAAGCTAATTTAACAAGTTTGTCTCAGAAATAGTTAGTAAATTGCAAGCTTCAGAGTACAAAAAAAAAATCTTGTAAATGTATTTTAGACAACATTAATCCTTTGCGGTTCACTGCTCAGTGGCACTGGACATTTTGATCGACTTTGAATAATTCTGATGGAAGAATTTAATTGTACATGGACCTATAAACTTGAATTCGACTCCAATAAAATCAATGGATCAAAAAGGCAGTGTTCACTCTAGGTGTTTTTTGAAGGGCGGTCCGCCCTGCCCGCCCTTTTTTCATCTCGATAGCGCCCTCATGCCCCTTTTTTCAAAAATGCCGCCCTCTTTTGAAAAAATTCCGCCCTTCTTGCCCTTTTCAGTCAAGCACCAGCGTCATTGCTTCCCTAGCTGTCTTTAATAAAGGCATCGATTAAAAAAAATTGTGTGTAAATTGCAATTAAGTGAATTATGACAGTAGAAACATAAACTCCTTTATAACTATGTGTGTTGTGAAATCGCGATCATTCCGCGGTAATTTCGAGCACGGGACATTTCACAAATCCTATTGGTTGGCTGTGCCTGCATATGAAATACTAAGTATTTTTTTCTGTGTTTTTTTTTAAGAGAATATGTTTTGGGATTAGGTAAGGATTGGTTTGCAAGACTAGGCATTTTTTTTACCAAATTTTGGATTTAAGTATCCTTTTTATCAGTTTTGTAAGGGATCTGATTCCTACTTACAGAATTGGTTTTTAGGGAAAACAATAATTTTAAAATGTCAAATTTTAGATTTCAAATAATATTTTCATAAATAGACATCAATTTTGTACTGGTCTTTAAAAAATACGAGGCATCGTTCCCGGGTCATTCCTTCGAGATAGGCCCCGAACCGTTAACAATAGCCCAATATGCAGCTTTGACGCAATGTCAACCGACAAATCGGAACTTTTTTTTTGTTTGTTGTGTCAATGTGTGGCCACGCCCAAACAAAACATTATTTTTAAAAGTGCCCTTTTAAAAACAAGAAGTGCCTTTTCAAAAATGGGAAGCCCTTTTACTGCCCACAGCGCCATGCCCCTTTTTATTTCTAGAGTGAACACTGAAAAAGGGTTAAAACAACATACGATTGAAACAAGAAGTTGGAATGCTGTTCAATAATGTCAAGTACTGTTGTGTAGTTTAAAATAAACGTAATATTACACAAGCACCATTAAATTAAAGTTCAGGATTTCAATAGTACACACACACAAAAATTATATTTTTACAATGGCAACATGCATTACTTTCCCTATTTTTTTTTTTTTTTTTGTATAATTATTTCAAACTCAAACTTAATTTTGTAAAAAATTTCTAAATTTACTGTACTTACAATATTGTGAATGGAGGGCATTTTCAAATGGCTAGTCTTCAGTGGTCCCATTGTATTTAATGCTTCAAATGTGCATTACTTTAAATAATAAGATCTATATTAAGATGCTACTATCTTGGATATGCTACACAAACAGCTTAATATTGAAGAAACTATTGGAGTTGCATAATGGAATAAAAACCAAGTAATTTTTAAGGTAAACATCTATATGAATGAACGCTTATAGATCACGATTCATTGAACGAATTTGGATGAGTACGTTTGTTTTACTATCACAGGATATTTGTTACTCAGGGTGGTATTTATCTTTATACATAAAAACGTTTTCCATTAATGAAATGTATTAAAAATTTTGAGAAAGTAACAAGGAATTTTTTTTTCCAAAAACTTTGTTAAAAAGGTCCCCTTATTTTCTTTTAAATTCTGATAAGTCAAAGCAAAGGCGGCACATTAGTTACAGTGCTAAATGCTCTTATTGAATTGCAAATTTAAAAACATTTTTGCATATGTTATAAAAAGATACTAATCTATTTCAATTATTGATATAATTATTTTCAGTCAAAGAAACCTGCAAAAAAATCTTTGCAAATGCAAGAATATTTTTCTATTTAACAGCTGAAAGAAAATTCACAATTGGATGGTTCGAACCAAGAAGCAAAATCAATGTTTACACTGTAAAAGTCACCTAGTACTTTCATAACAAAAACTACATTGAGCTGTGTCTCCTTCAAGTCCGATATAAAATAAATCCTATAGCTTATACTCACTCACCAATGCAACATTTTGAGCACATTTATAGACTTAGGTTGAAAATTTAATAAAGTCTCTATCTTTAAAAGTATTTTTTAACATATAAATGTAAGAATTGTAGTTATTCAATTTTTGAATATTAATTGTTTTTTTTAGAAATGTGTTTCAATTTATAAATATAATAGCAGAGTAATTATATTGTACATGTAAAACTGAAAAATAATGGATAGTGTTTTTAGTGCTTTAAACATACCTCTATTATATTATATAATTAAAACAAATTTTTGTTTATAACAAAGAATACTGCTATTGAAAATAACTTTAGGCAAAAAAACTTAGAAGTATTATTATTCTAGAATAAAGGTTAAATTTCAACATTAAATTTCTGAAACTTGCATGTGTCAAATTCTTATTTTGAAATTTATGCCAATAAAATAGCAACTATTAATTTTTTTAATAATAACCAAATACGTTCAGGATAAAACAAAATCATTTAACTATCCTTTTCTATATATTTCAAAAACTCAATATTAACAAGTAAATTTGAATTTTCTATAGCTGACTATAAATTTTGAATTTAAACGAATTTCTTTCAACAAACTAATGTTTCCATTCAGATAATCCAACTAAAACACTTCAAATAAAAGCAATTACCTCAATTTTTTAAGACAATTCTTAACTGACATATCCTTAAATTATTAATCAGCACAAAAAAATACTTTATCACTGTAAAAAATATGCCTCCCTATCCAAATGTTTGGCAGCTATCCCTCCTCAGTAGACGAAGACTTTAGCCTTTGCATCTGAAAGCTTGATTTTCTGTTCACCAGTTGCTCCGTCCGAAGTGAAAGATCGGCAGAAAAGTCATCATTGGTTGCAGCCCCCTCCGGACGGGAGGCTGACACTTCCTCCTCTGCCTCCATCGATGGAATGTAGAAAATGGAGTCGTTCAGAACGACCGGCTGCTGGACTCGAACCACTTCTTCAGCCTCCTCCTCGGAATTCGTCCGTGAGCTCTCCGCCGTCCAAACTCTCGGAGGTGTTCCCAAGAGATGGTCGTTTGAGTCGTTGTTGAACTCTTTGACCTTGAGCGAGGAGTTAAGGTTAGGGTAGCTGGAGTGGTGGCTGGTCTGGCGGAGGAGGCGAGCAGTAGGTGCCTTCGGAGCCAGAAATGCCTCTTTGTCGTTCTGTTCAAGGGCAAGTATGTCGTTGAGCCCTTTATCCAGAGAGCTGCTAAGGGCAGAGGCTTCCGCAACCTTGAGAGTAGGTGGAATGCCATTGTGGTGAGAAGGTATCATTGCCTCCATTTCCCGTTGGAGGAGATCCATTTCGGATTCACTGGCCTTGAGTGGGTCGTTAGGGTCTCCATAGTCGGAGACTCCGTTTTGTGTTGGTTTGTTGGATGAAGACGGAACCTTGCCTTCTTTGGTCAGAATCGCACCCAGGGAATCGCTGCAAAATTGTTCAAAATTTAAATATAAACACAAATATCTTTCTTTTATAACCTAAAAGCCATAATTCTATTAAATTACGGCTTTGAAGTAATTTTTTTTCAATTTGGGGAAGTGTATAATAACAGCAAATAAACATATTTTCAAGCCCAAAGAAAAAATAGTGTAGTGCAATAAAAATATTTTAAACATACCCTCTGTTTAGTTCATGTTAACTACAAAAAAAGGATTTCATTTAAATGTAGCTACTACTAAAAATAAAGAATTTGTCAATAGTGATAAGAATATGCTTTAAAAAAGGAAAAGGCTAGATATTGTTTTTAAATAAATATATATTTCTATGATTTTTTTTTTGTTCTAGTTGGTAACAAGAGTCATACTTATTGAACACTATTGTTAATATAAAAATATATTAATAATAAAAAAAATTATATGTTGGAATAAATAAATCCCAGTTGGTAACACGAGTCATACTTATTGAGCAATTAAACACTATTGTTAGCTTAAAAATATCTTTCTTCAAAAATATTGACGTTCCGAAGACTACATGTGTGGTTAAATGGTTTCTCTTTATAACCATCTTTTCTGTATAACCTGTTTTTCCATATAGATTCTAGAAATTTGGTTGTAATTTCGTATAAATTGGCTTCAATCATTAATTGAGTACTACTATTCAATCTATCAATTTCTTTAAGCATTTTATTCTATATATATAATTTGTTATGAAAATAAACATATTTTATCATTTTGTTTTGCGTTCCTATATGCTACAGTTTAATCTTTTATATAAAATACCACATATATTGTACAATTTATGAAGTAAATTTCCAGGTGTTCTGGAAAAAGTTTTTTTTTTTTGTAATTGTTATATTGTCATTCAAATCTAAATACACGAAATAAAAACTGCAATTAGCAAAGAGGCATGCTGAGGAGATGAGAGACCTGGGGTAACGAAAACTGTAGGTCCCTTTTTCAAACTGCATAGAGCATTTTTGTAATTATGCACATAAAAATGTACATTCTTTATCATATCTGTATAAAATATAAATATTTTTTAGTTACATGTTAATAGTAGAATGTATAGCAAAATTGTGAACATTTTGTTGATGAATTCTAGATTATTCTGTTTGCTTTTGTCATATTATTTTATTAAGAAAACTCCATTTACCAGTTAACAGTAATTCTTAAGAAATTATAGCCTAGAATAGACCATTAGAACCACTCAAGCCGCCCTCAATGGCTTGATTAACATGGACAGATATGCATTTTGAAAGAAAATCAATATAGTAGTTAAATGAAGTTTCGTTATTTTCTAAATTTCTGAGCTAAAAACAAGTTTTTTTTAGTAAAAACAGGCGTTTAATCATTCGAAATATTTAATGTGTGAGAATTAAAGTCTGTAAAGGATTTTTTACAAAGTTCTCAGTATTTTATGATTACATACTTTGATTTTTAATTTTGTGAACAATTATCACACTAAGGTAATGAGTTTTCATACTTCTGATTTATAGAAGTACACATTTAAACACAAACACAGATTTGGTCATGAGACACACACACAGATTTTCCAGCAATACGTTGCTGGTCCATTTAGTATGATGCTGATTTATCGTCAATTCATCCACATAAAAAGCATGCTGGTTGAAATAAACTGCAAGAGCACTGCGAATTCTCACCTGTTTGCAGACAACCTGAGTTCTATAAGAGAGCTGAGATTTGGAAGAGTGGCACTTAAATCTTTAGTAGAAAGACGACACAGTATCCTCAGCTGTAAAAAGAAATATATTTTCGATATTTAGAAGTTTTTAAGTTTATTCTTAAAAGGATTCATTTCTCATTAATTGAAGGAAACTTTTATCAGAGTATAAAGCAACCCATATAGTTTCACTTTAAAAATTAATATTTGTAAAAAATAAATAAAAATATTACAAAATTAATCATTAAAAATACAATTTTGGCAAACTCTTATGTCAGCAAGTCAAGTAACTTATGTCAGCAAGTCAAGTGCAAAAAGGAGAAATTACTATAGGAACTTAAAATTACTATAGGATCTAGAAGAAATTACTATAAGATTGAACTGACATTTAAAAAATATTTTAACTTAAAAGCATATGTAATTGTATGGATAAAACATTTTTGACAAATATGCAACTAAAATTAGAATAAAAAAGTATGCAAATATATTTCTCAGTTTCCAGTGCCCCTTATTGTTTTTTTTTTTAGAATAATATTGGTAATAATCATTTCATATAATAAAATACTAAAACCATAACCGAATCTATTATTGAAAATCATTAATTGAGAATTACAGAAAATGAATTTTCATACTTAAAAATTAAACAATCTTTAATCAGTGTTTCCTAAACTATAGGTCATAATGCAGACATTAATAATTTTTAAGTGGATTGTATGCTGTAGGTTTTTTTTTTTAAACCCTGAAGACAGTAAATTTTAAAATAAAACCTAGTAAAACAAACCAACCAGCATATTTTACTTTTAAAATATAGTTTTTATTGATATAGGGGAGCACTTCTCTCTATTATGAAAAATACACTATGTAACAGATATAATTCCCTGCAAATGAACTGTCTTCCACCACTTTCATTTAATTAGAACATAACCAAATGTATCCTTCCGCAAAACGTTAATCTTTGTAAGCCGTTTCACTCTAATCAGAGAGCAAGTAATCCCCGGCTTGGCTGGTCACGTAAATTCAGCTCCTCATTAAATTAATATTTAAATGTTTTCATCCTGAATTCATTTCTTAATAAGACGGAAATGCTAATCCTAGCTTAAAAGAAGTCTTGTTAAAACTATAAATTAATTATTTTGTACATATCTGTACAAAACTCCTCATATTATAATTTATTTATTTTTTAATTAGAAAATCAATCTCTTTCAGTAACGTTCTTAACATCAACATGATATTGAGGAAATGTAATTAAAAACTTACTTGTGCAATGTTCTTATTCAATAAAAATACACCATACTCAAAACATCGTCTGTCTTTGTTCTTATTATGAAGTGGAAATCTATGAAATAAAACACAAATTTGAAATATTGCAATTAAGAATAATTCTATAATAAAAATAGAAGTTATTAATTTCTGGAGACAAGAGGAAATACAAGTAATTAAAAATACTTTGACTACTGGGCAGTTTCAGGTGCTTTAGACCTCAAAGGGTTGAACATGGAAAGGTGGGTGTACTTAAAGATGTAACTATCCCACATATACTCTCACAAGTTTTGCAGATTTTTTTTCAAATTTTAAGAATCTTTTCACTTTTAAGGGACAGCTTTCTTTTATTTCGTACTTGACAACATTAATATTTTTAAACAAGTAAAATTTGTTAGTTTGGAGAAGCAAATGGTTTTCTTAAGGTAATATTTCGCTATGAACATACTAAAGCGGTATTCACTGGTGTTAATTGGGAATGTGACAGTATGGAATGCTACGCATGAATTGTAAATTTAAATAACATCACAACAGACAATTTAAAATGTGTTGTGCAAAAAATATTTGATTTATTGATACAACTTTTCAGTCAAAAATTAATGCAAAAAAATTTCCAACAATTTTCTATTACCATTTGTTATATAATTAGAAATATAAGATCCAATGCAATTGAATAATTTCAGACCAACAAATTAAATTAAAATGTACCAATACAAATTCCAATTTAGTATTTTCCCAGTGAAAGCTACTAGCACAGAGAGCTGCGAGGGCCGGAGTTTGTTTGATTAGTGCGGCCACGCTATTGTAGACTCCAGTGAATATTAGAAGGCTGAGTTTAAAGGTAATTAATAATTTGATGATAGCCATAGTATGTAGAGAACAAATAATATTTAATGATGCAAATATAAAAATTAAGAATTTACATTTAAAGGTTATTACTATGGTATTACAGTTAGATGAGGAGCACGCTGAAATGTGCTTGTTGTTACATTCGAAGGAATGGGAATGTCTCTATTCAGCCAGTGTTGTTCGACTGTGGCCGCTCCCTGTTTGGGGCCTCTTTCGTTGTCGATTATTGGTTTCAGATATAAACAGCGGCTGAAGTGGTGCATGCCTTTCGCGATTTCTTCGAACCGAAAGAAAGATGGATGAACTCCAGGACGCTGCAGAGATTATATTAGTGTATTAAAGTGGCAATCAGGTGACCTCACTAAGAATGCAAAATAATTTACCAACCTAGGACAACGCCATTCACACACTGATCCATGAACTTTAAAGATTAGGCATCAAGTGAATTCGCTTCGACCAACTTAAAATTCTGTCACCAAAAATTTAAGTCTGAATTCTGCCCATTGAACATTTTATGAAAGCACAATTCCATGGTATTTGTTCCCTTTACAAAGTTTGGAAATTATTTTATAATTCAATTATTTAGTGGATTTAGTTAGTTTTTAAAAAAATGGGAATAGACCGAAAAACATATCTATCCATTTTTTTTTAATTAAATATACGCATTGGAAATATGAAATGAAATCTTTAAACTATTATCTTGTAAATCTGAAAAATATTATCTTGAAAAGAAAAACTTTACAATCCTGATATTTTCCCTATGGTATATGGAGGTTACTATTAAGTTTTCTGACTTGGGGGCAACACTAAATTTAAGACGGGCATCCCTTACTCTCTTGTTTTGTCTGGCAGTGAGCTGGATATGTGGTCCGTGATGGTGGAACGGGATCCGTAGAAGTGAATGGAATACCTCAGAGGAACATTTAGGAACTGAGAAATCATCATCACAATATGGCAAACGTAGCCCAGGGCCACGCCAATCATCATGTCATCGTGACCTAAGGGAACACACAAACAAGGTGATGAAATTCTTAAGACTTACATACCTGATAATATTTGCATTTTGAAATTAATAGAGTTGTACTTCTTTTAACTCCTTCACTGGGAATTTAATTCAACACATGCATTGCCAAAAAGACTAACAAGTTCAATGACAGTGCATAAAAAGATGCAAGTCGACTATTGCCTTATGCATGTTATTTTGAAGAATGTATTACGAGCCTCTGCGTGACAAACAGCGAACCTGTTAATTTCTTAATTTGGGAAGTGTCAGCTGAAATGCATGAAAAATAAATGTTTTACAGCGATATAAATAGTCAACTGCCATACAAATATCATAACGAGTACAGCTTGTCATTGTCCATTTGGGCCAGTTTTAAACAGGTGTAGTGGCACTCATTGTGATTGAAAGGTTAAATAAAATATTGAATTGTAAAAGTGTTGTTTTTAGTTTGAAATTTTGAAATCAGGTTTTCAATGTTTGATTTAGTTTTCATGAATCTATAAAAGTTCTTCTAACTGTTCTACGTGTTTAAATAAATGCTTTGATAAAAAACAGTGCTATCAATACTAAATTTGTAAACCGAATTGTTTTGCCACAGAAACTCTTATAGGAATATGCTCTGTAGTAAAATAAATAGTTTTTTAAGTGAGCGTTAATGTTTATGACCCTATAAAGTTAGAATTTTTCATTCAATCAAAGTGTCTTTTTGAAAAAAAAAATTTAATGAAAAAAATCGATTACTGTAATGATCATATAAAAAAATGTAGGACACACCAGAAATTAGTAATCTTTATTAATTATCCAGTATTTTTCTTTGTTGCATAAGGAGCGAGTTATGGATCGATATACAAAAAGTAACACATTAAAATGATAATGGAGTACATAAAAATATATATATGTAATAATGTATATTAAGGTATATTTTCATGGAAAATTACAACACTTAATGAAAATTGAAATTTTTTATAACTAATTAACTTTTGTATAATTTAAATAGCAATATCAAAAATATTTAGTTCAACATACCAATGAATATTGTGGTCCCTATAACAATTATGTCGATGAATATAGGCTATTTGATTCATAAATAAATATTTATCAATGTAAAAAAAATTTATGAAAATATTTGTAAAAAAAATTATGAATACTTTAATTGATAATGAATTGTTTTTAGATAAATAGAAAAATTGTGATAAAAAACTCAAATTAATTTTGTAAAAGATTATGACTAAAATAAACTTCTTGAATTGATTGAAAATCTTTTTGCAGTTAATAAATTTAAATCAAATATTTATAAAAATCAATTAGATTAAAGGTCATTATAATTCTACAAAGATGTTTTGCTACAATGTTTAAAATTTTTGACAATATCACTAAAAGGTTTTTTTTCTAATTATAATTAGACAAACTTACAATATAAAACATATACAATAACTAAAAAAAAATTCAAAGTTATAGTTACCAGCAAAATTTTCAGAATTAGGAAGATGAACATTATGTATGCTAAAGCCCATATGATCGGGAAACTAAAAGAAATAAGATTGTTATTAATAGAATATTGTTATATGTTTATATCAAAGAAAATGATGGTTAACTGCATTAAACAACATAAAATTACAATAAGGATGGGTATATATTGCAAAAAATAATCAGACAATTTGCAATGATAATAGGTCTTAGAATAAATGGAACAAAGTAGTTAAATTGATATACACTAAAAACTTAAATATTCTTTTTTCAGTCTTAAAAAATCAACTTCCCAGCACATCATGTTTAACACATAAAATTACTTGATATATCACTATATATAATACCAGAAAAATTCCAACTGCATTGCCCTAGAACTAATATGTAATTAAAAACTATGCCTTTTTTAAAAGAATATAGATAATTTTTAGTATTTTAATTTTCATAATAACCAAATATAAATATTTTAACTATAATATATTTATATTCATTTGAAAGTTTTTCAATGTGGATGTCTGATTTTTATTAAAAAACATCTTATGAATTTTCAAAAAATGTGTGTGATTTTTCATAAAACTATTGCATTAATTTTTGGACAAACTTCATTGATTGAAGGCAAAATATTTTTTCCGGTAAAAAGTTA
This sequence comes from Troglohyphantes excavatus, assembly GCA_963932185.1. NCBI lineage: Eukaryota > Metazoa > Arthropoda > Arachnida > Araneae > Linyphiidae > Troglohyphantes > Troglohyphantes excavatus. Next base: position 63,429,131 of record OZ010667.1, read on the forward strand.
ACATTGTACAGGATTTGTACTCAGGCACAAGATGTTAAAGCTACATACTAATTACACCAGGTGGAGAACGGATTTTTAAAAATATAAATAATTGAATTCAACTGTTAGCAATATCTTCTGGAGATGACTTGACCATGATTATGACAAACAAATTGTGATTAGTCGACCAAAAAAATTAGGTGACATTTTATTTTCATGGTACCAATAAGAGCATTAATTAGCTGAAATCGGTTTTTTAGTCAACATAAAAAAAATCACGTCTGAAGAAATAAACAGAAGGATAGGAAAATGAAAATTGTTTATAAATCAGCATTTATAATACCCAATGTCCGAGCTTATACACACAAGAATTCACAAAATTGACACACAAATTTCATTAAAAGGTCAGATTATATCAATTTAAGTGGAAGGATTTGGTTCTACAATCAAAATCAAACTACATGTATGTATGTAAATAAACAAACATATGCAAATACAAAAAAAAAATTAAGTAGCCAAATAGCAATAACGTGAGAATGGAAACTCACTTCTACAATGGGGTAAATACAGCTGAGCTCGGTTATCAACTCCTTTCTTCGGAATCCGAGTTGTGCTTCTGTTTTCAGAACCGTCTCTCTGTATTCACTGTGGCACTTGGAAAGCTCCAAACATTTCTCGACTAACTTCTTTTGTTCTTCGGTTTTCTTTTGGATCTCGTTTTCTGTCATAAGAAACACAAGCAGTGTAAGTGTATAAAATACAACTCTAACTAAATTTAAAGCAATTTTAATAACTTTTTATAGAATACCCAAGGCTTTTTAAGACTATATTTACAGTGTGTTTTATTATGCAAATTTAGCTAAATTCATTAACTTGTGAATGAACAATATGTATAAATTTAATGTCCTAACCTGAATTAGTTAATTATGACAATAGTTATTATTTATTCTAAAATAATAGCATATAATGTAAAATATGCAATACAAATGTTTATGAATAAAGTCTGGCCTTCATTAGTGCATTGGATGGTTGGTTGGTTGTATGGGGTTTAATGGCGCAAGGGCCAAATATGGCCAAGCTGCGCCAAACACTAGGTATTAGTGCATTGGAATTTATAGTGATAAGCAAATGAATAGCTGCTTCCTCTCAGTATACAAATTTGAATAGTGTACGACTAACCACACTGAGTGATAGTTGCACTGTAACTATCACACAGCAATAATCAACTGAGTGACTAAAAATCAGACAGCAACTGCCCGGCAATTATTTTAATTGCATTTGACTCAGTGCTTTCACAAATTTCGAAATTGCCTGAGTAAAGAAGAAAAATCTCTCAAACTCCAGAATTTTTCAGAAAAGCATTTCTTCCACTTTTTTATACTCCATTTCAGTTCACAAGCACATATCTCTCAATCAATACAAGGCATCAAACACAACATTGATATTTTAATTCAAAATCAATAATATTACATACTAAATGATAGAAAGTATTAGGGAAACTCACTCTTCCTCAGCAATTCCTCCTTGCTAAGGTCGACCTCTGACTGCAGGGAGCGGAACTGCTTCTGCTGAAACTGCAGCTCCGTGAGCAGCACAGAGATGCGGATCCTCAGTAGCTCCTGCTCTGCCAGGATTCCCTGAGATTCCGAACAGCTCTGGAGCTTCCGGCGGATGCTGTCTCGACGCTTCTGTACTGCAGCCTGGGTCTGTTTGATGGCTCTCTCTACTGTCTTAATTCTGGCAATAGAAGTTTCTTTTATAGGTGTGTGTGATTAATGCTTTAACAACGCAAAAACATCAAACACGGAAAGGATTACACTTAGTGATCTGTATGTAGACAAAATGAACCATACAACATAACTTAATTAAAATGGGCTGTGATGACATAAAACCATCAGAAGTGAACTCACTCATGTACTTGATAATATGATCGAGTATTTCCTTGGAAAGATTCCAGGTTAGTTGGTTCAATTAAAATTGCATTATAGTTACACAATGCTCTATTCACAATGGTTTGCAGAGGTGGCGCTACTGGGGGTGCTGGGGGGGGCTGTAGCCCCCCTGTCGGGCAAGGCAAGGCCCCCCCCCCCCGTCGGGGAGAATTATGAATTTCGTCGGGGGAAAAGTGTTACTTTAATTGTTAAAACCAAATATTTTTAAAACATTGAATCAAATTTTTTTTAATGAAATGGATATAGGTCATCATTCCGACAGATAAAATCCCGACACACCGAAATCTCGACACCAAAGGTCTATCGTGGCCGAATGTTTAGAGACTCGAACCGATGAGGGTGAGTTTGATACTGAATATTTTGGGAAGCATACGCGGCGATTTGGTCATCAGAGAGTTGTCAAATTCGTTCCTTTCGCAACCAAAAAAATAGTATTGGCCATGTATAAGGGATTGGTGTACCTTAAATCTGGTCGTGATCCAATGCCTATTGAAATTGCTTCGGGTACCAGATTAGATGTTGAACTCGTCATCTGACCATGGTTCAGAAATACTGGGCAGTGTTCCTTGGTCTTTCTTTCAAAATGATCCCGAATCGTAATTAAAACATATATTACATATAAATATGTTTCTTTGACGTTAATTTATTACTTTATTAATAAGTCAACTTATTTTATAGAGGATTGTATAGCTTGTGTTTCATTTTTTTGTATAAGAAAAAACATTGTTAACTGTATAGTGTCGTTTGGCACGTTAGTAAAACTAATATAATTTTTTAGTAGACAAATTTAGAAAAAATTATTTTGGAGACCAAAATCATGTTCGCTTGTGTCACAAAATTTCATTGCATGGCCATTGAATACGGGAACGGCCTAAGAATTTTTTTAGCCAAAGTAGGCATAATTTTGTCGCCCATCTTCCTTTTATACAAAATAATAATTTGTATACAATCTGACAGCTTATTTTTTCAATGCTTTAAATCATACCCTTAAAAATAACATAATGGCTGAACATTACGGTAAGAAATTAATATGTAAACTTACACATTATCTATGCAATGTACAAATATGTAAAAAATTTAAATAGTCATTAGAAAAGTACAAACATTGTCTAATATAATTTGGCGCCATCCTTAGTCTGGCGGGTTAAGCGTTCGCTTGGACCACCAGATATAGTTAAGCCGCCCCCCTTGTAAAAACTATTCCCGCGCTATCCCGCAGGCAGACGGTTTCCAATTCTTTGTCAAGGTCCAAGAGAAAAGTGAAAGTTTTTCGCACACCGCAATACTCTTTTCTTTGTAATCTAGAGGATCAAAAAGGAACCCCACCATACTTCGTTTTTTATTGGTGGATGACACGTTTTGGAGAGTAGAGTGACCCCAGGCCATGGAGTGACCCTAGGGGAGCGACAACCTGACCAAGACCAGGTCCTGGACCAAGACGCTTCTCCAAATATATTGCTTCGTTTCTGCCATTGTTCGATCACAACTCGTTCCATTGCGCGGGAAATGCAATTAGGCTCGTCCCCAACAAAACATTTTTAAGATGTCCCCTCCTCACTTTCTGGGTGGTGTGGACTTTTGTCCGTGTCAAAAAATTATCTCTCCAGTGCTCACTCGCGGACTATTTTCTGCATATTATAGAGTAAACGAAAATTTATCTTCGTGTAAGTTAAATTTTTATGAGTCTAACGTTTTTTCATTCATGTCTTTTTTTTTAATTCTGCATATCTACCATATTGAAGTAAGTAAACTTTTCTATTTTCTTATAACGAGGAAACAAAATAAAACAGCAAGGTTGTATTTGTGATGGGATAAAAAAAAGCTATCGTGATCGGGCTATCGATTTATAACTACCAACTAAAGTTATTGTATTAAATAAAATAAAAATAATTAATAGAATATCTTGTTTGTGAAATTAGGTATGTAAAGTTTGAGTATTTTATCTGCAGAAGATTTCAAAAAAATATTTTATTTTGGGTGAATTATATATTTTGTTAGTTTTTTTCTCTCGATAAAATTTAAAGTCTAAAAAAAGTCAAACCAAAATTAAATTCACTGTATTAAGTTTAATTCCAAATTAAATGAATACAGTAAGAACTTTGAAAAAATTTGCATTATAAAAGTCATACATATTTTAAAATATTTTATTTCCCAAACGTAAATATTATACTTTATTATTTTTCACTAAGCATAATTATTACTACAGAGGATAATTTAACAGACTTATTGATTACAATTAAATATAAATTTAATTATAATTTTTAAATAACTAAAATTTTAGTAATAAAAAAAATATTTCCAAAATACTGCAGGTTTTTATCTGCTTTCCACAATGCTTTAAGTTTATGAAAATACGTAAAATAGCGAGATTGAGTACTTCTTGATTTTAGCCCATAATAACAATAAAACTTTATCACTAACAAATTTAAGATATTGATTAATAATACTAGATTTTTGAAGTAAAACGTCTTTAAAATCAACTAGTTACTTGTAATATCTGGACAGAAATACTATGTAACGCTTTTAGAGTGATTCTGACACTTTTACTGCCAGACAAATATTACTATTTATTTAAATTAGTTCTCTCTCGTCCGATAGGAAATAAGAAGCCGATGCGTGTAAAATGTAGTTTAAGCAAATCACACATGGGGCGTGGATGGATCACTCTGTATCAGACGAAACAATTTGTCTTCCTATTGCTTAAGAGGTTTCTTATGGCGGCCATTTCCTATTTCTTTATAGTCTACTAAAATGATGTTTCACCTATCATCATTCTGGACGTGTTCCGATACAGTCACATCTGATTTTTTTTACGATAAAATAATTTTATAAGCATTATTTACGTAGAGGATATTAGCCCCCCTGTCGGGGAAGGCTAGCTCCCCCGTCGGGCAATTCCTGGCGCCACCACTGATGGTTTGGTTGGTAGATACCCAAAGGAAAGATCTGGGAACACTGCCCCAGTACATCATGTGCATGTTAAAACTGGTGTGACCTAAATATCCACGTTTTGGTTATAGTGTGGAATTTTGAAGAATAAAATATACATTTAAATCAGATGTTGTTCTTGTTATCAAACTTGGCATAAAACTACAAGAACTGTGTATTTCCTTCGTAATAGATCTTAAATCAAATAGTACATTGTGTAGCTATTTGAACTAACCCGGTTGGCTTATCGGCTTTCAAATTGCCTGCTACAAACACCTTCACAAATAGAACTTTGGCCACAAAAGTTAAAAAGATAAAATGGTGTTACAAGCAAAAAATAACCTAGTACGTTAACTAAAAATAAAAGCACTCGCGCCATGAGTTTATTACATGGCCTCAAGCTTTTTAATCGATTATCAATATTTTATTTTCAACTTTTTAATGCATTTATTATTAGCATGTTTCTTAAAAAGTAAATGTGTTCGTTAAAAGTAAACTGTTACAGTTTTATTTTCTACTTTCAAATAATGAACTATAATATAAATAACTTTAGTCTAAAAGGGCCTCTGTAGCACAGTGACTTAGACTTACAAACCAGATGATTAAGAGTTTGAGTCATTGAAGCTCAAAATGTCGATTTTTTTTTTTAAATTTAAATCTATGGATTGTCACTGTAAAGATTAAAATGCATTTTTCTGCTTTTTAGTAAAAATATTAATATTAAACAAAGGTTTAAATTATAACAAAAAGTTTAGTGAGCAAATCCCAATTGGTCTGACAAATGGTATTTGAATACTACTTGCTTGAAAAATGCAAGTCTATAGTGCATGTGGTTAGAACATTCTGCTAATGTTTGATCATTGCACTTGAATTTTTTTTTCCCAAGCTAAAAAAAATAACTATTGAAAACTTATATTAATTGGTAATGACTAATTATTTAGAATAAATATTCAATTTCCAAAATAATTACATACATATGCCTAATTTTTATTAGTTAAATTACAAACTCAGGACAAATATTTTTTTTAAATATCAAGATATTTAAAACAGTGTTGTTTTAAGTAATTGCAAGCAGACTTTATTAGAAATAAATACCTGGATAGTGTACTCAAAGTGTAGGATGTACGTAAACTGGACATTTCTGCTTCTAGATTTTCTTTGAGTACAAGATCATTGGCATTTGCTACAGGATGCTGAAAGTCGAAAGCGACTTTAATAAATTCACACAAAATATCTAAGGATATTTCATTAAGCAACAAACTATGCAAAAATTTACCTGATAACTGTCACTACATCCATAGTATCCTTCAGACATTCCAAAAATTAAAGTGTTTGGCTTGAAATTCTTTCCTTCTTTTGGAATCTAAATAATATTACACATTGAATGAAGTGCAAAAATTATATTTATAGGATTTTTAAATTTTATATATAAAATTCTAGAAAAGATAAAATTTTATCACAAACATTAGATTTTTTTTAAAAGAAATCTAAATAAAACACAAAAAGTTGCGAAAACTAAATTATGGTTTTAAATTAAAATCCTCATGCGTTAAGTTCTAAAATATGTCTTATTCGGTGAGAAACTTTTAAAGGGAATTTGACTTTTTAACAAAGCATATTTCCCAGCTTAAAGACAATTTGTAATTTTTATTATACTTTTTCGACGAAATGATTATTTTTTTATTTCAATGAAAAAAAAACATGTACCAACATAATTTCATAAACAAATACCCCATATTGACCATTACGAACCCTGTAAATTGTACCTGTTCTCCAAGATACACCAGACCAGAGAAGAACACCACCCATTCAATGAGTAGCTTGTTTTCAGCAGTCATGTCCCACACTCTAACAACAACATCTGATCAAATAATGTAAGGAAATAAAAAGTATTGCAATATAAAATTGGTTCGAAAGCATATACAATAACCAACAATACAATTTTAGAATAATAACCAGGATTAAATTAGATAGAAAACTTTAAATTTGTATAATATTTTTCATGAAAATTACGAACACTTTACTATATTAACATTTATATAGAGATATACCTAAAATTATAAATAATGTAATTAAAATTTCCTTTCTTTGGGATTTCATTTCATTCATATCCATTGAGCGATAAATCTTTGCATTATTATAAAAAAAATTCCACAAATGTTTTATTGTTGTTAGTTACATATTTGTAGAAAAGAATATTTTTACACTCAATTCCTCTAATAAATTTTAATAAATCTAAGCTTTGAAAGAAAAATTAACACTGCTAAGTGGTTTTCATTACATATTAATTTATAATTCATTTTTAAAATAAATACTAAAACAAAAATAGCATTTAAGAAATATTGTAAGTTATTTTTATGAATTTAAAAATTACATTATTTGCTGAAAATAGAAACATGATGTCCAGAGATGCTCAAAATAATTAACATATAAAATCCAAAATGTCTAATCTCTTTCAACTTTATATGGCAGAAATATAAAGTAAAAATTATCGGAAAAATCAGACAAACTAAAGGATACGAGAAGATGCTGTATCCACATTTTCTGGAAAATTGCTACTTTCAAAATCTTTCCAGGATGGATTCTAAAAAAGTAAAGGTACCCAAAATTAGATTTCAATACAACAAAGTTTTTTTTAAATTGTTTTATAAGTTCAGTTGGCAGATTGTTTAAGGCCCGTATTATGTTATCAGAGTTCTTTGACAAAGATCTCTTATAAAACTCTTACTCAAATATATTTTATCGAATATCTTCTACAACAATAAACAGACCGTATTACACTGTATAAAAGTTTTGGTCAGTTTCAGATTATTTGTATTGTTACTGGTATTTTTATTTCCAATTCTTCATGATTCTCAATATGCTGACTAGAAAAGCAAAAACAAATGATTGAATAATAATAAAGCAGTTATGGTACGAAGCATTTTACCCAATTTCTGTAACAAATATATCATTTACATTTATTGTAATGCCTGCAATTTTAAAATTTATTAACAATCAATAAGAATTTATACATATTATTGCTAATAAAAGCACAATTTGTACTTGCGCTTACTTTCGACTTTTCCGCAAGGTACTAGTTCCTCAACCTAAGTTTTTTTTTACATCTCTGGATACCCAATTTCTTTCAAAGCATGTTCTTGTTTATAATATTCTATTTCTCTATAAGCATATAAGCATTTATTTCTGTTTTTGTAGTCAGCATGTTGGGCATCATGGAGAAATTCGAATTTCTGATATTCATATATTAACATCCATGGAGCTCCCACTGACCACATATCACTCATTTTTTTTAATTACTTGTTAAAATCAAACAACTTGCTTCAAATATTGAGAATGAAGTTTATTTGCCACAGCAACCAATAACTAAACCAAGACGAAATGACACAGAGATAATAATGAAAATTAGTAGGTTTCCAACAGTCAAGGCCATAGCGCAAAATACAACAACACCCACCTTTAATAAAACATTAGATGAAGAAGCAAACGTTGATAAAATATTCTTTAATTACAATATCATATTTCATTGTCAAACTTATTTTATAAAACATCTTGGTCAAAAAAACTTTGTTAGTGTAATACCGGCTTAAGAAGAATGTGCAATAGAAAAAGGTTAATAATAACAGGAAAAAAAATGTTTTCAGACAGACAGACTTTTTTTTAAAAAATAAACATTTTGATTTATTTTCTTGAATTGAAATTCAAAATATAATTGAGGCAATGATACTCACCAAACCATCAAACATAATTTCACTTGAATAAAAGGCTGTGAAAAAAAAATGAATTAAAGGTTGTCTATAAAATATTACACAAAAGAAATCTTAACTTATTTAGATACAGAATATCAAAATAAATTTTTACAAAACTATTTTCACTAACTTAATGCACTTGATGTTGTTAAATTAAAATTTAATGTTGATACAAGAGCAACAGTATGTTAATTTTAACTACAAATATGATTTTAACTTACTTTTAATTTTTGTAAAACACTTATTCACATTTATTTTTTGCTACTTAATAAAAATAACGAAATGAAAATATTCTATAATTAATAAATTTGTTAATTGAAATAAAGATAATAACTCAAGTGCTTTTATTTTAATTTTTTTTTTCCTTTTCAACTTTAATCAATGAAAAACAGTTTTAGAAACTTAAATTGATCAGAAAATAACAAAATATTTTAAAGTAATACCTGGTGAATCTAGTTTTCTGTGCAATGTAAAAGCAATACCAAATTCTTTACAAAAACTTTGATCTTGGACTGTAATATTTCTGGCTGATATACTCCGTAAATGACGTAACCGTCGCTACAAAGTAAAATGAAGAAAAAAAATTATTAAAAAACGGTATAAACCGTCACATTTACATTACAAAATCTAGTAAACTAGCAAACATTTAAAAATTTAGAACATTTTTTTTGCACAATTTTTTTTTTTAATTTCACTTTAATTGGATTCAATTTTTAAAAAATTCAAATTTCCAATTAAACTTGAATTCTAACTTGCCTTATAAATGACGATCTAATAAATTTAATAAGTACAAACAAGGTAAAAAACAATTTCAGGATATTAAAATATGGTTGAATTTATCAATTAAACATGTTATTTTAAATGGTTATAATATGGTTTTAATTGAAGGGAAAAATCAATTACTATAGTTTTTAGTAAATGAAAGTATTAAGGCATTTAGATAAAATAAAAGTTAATATATTTTTATTTTTATAAAGAACAGACATTCATAAAAAAAAATTCAAATATGTAAACTGTAGAAATCAAAACAAGTAGGAAGGTTAGCTAGTGATATAGAACTAGAAATAACTTTTTACCTTCTTAAGCAAATACAAATTTTTCAAGTTAGGGAAACAATTTTAAATCGTACACTGTAAAAATGATTAAATATATACTAATTTATGTTTCAACAAATATTTTTAGACAAAAAAAATCAGCAAAGGTTATCAGTGCATATTTCAATAAACAGTCAAGATTTAATTAGGCATGACTTAATTAAAAATGGAAAGTAATAAATTAATAACAGACAATTGAGAAGTTCAAGACATTGTAATTGTATACGGATAATTGCTAAAAATATCACAATATCCTCGATATGGCCTCAAAATAAGGGACTTTCGTCAAGTCGACTGGCAGATGTGTGAAGGCAATTGGGCAGTTATAAATTAAGTATATAGTAGGTAGGCATTGGTGGTTAATGATGCGACTGATAAAATATCGGAAGAAAAGACGACGACTGTGTGAAACGACTGTGGGAAATTGAAACTTTTAAACCAAATTTGAAATTAAACTTTGCGGTTAATTTGAAGCAGATGAAAATACCTTTCCCCTACAATGTTTCACGCACCAACTAAACTTAGAACTGTGCTATTTTGCTCATCTCTCAGAGAGTAGATACAATGCTCAAAGAGTTTATATTTGTAATGAACCCTAATTTTGCCAATAGTATTAGAGCATAAAAAATGCATCTGCATTATAATCTGAAGTGCTATTGGTGTGATTTGGTTTGATTAATTAACATCCCAGTAGAGCTGCATATTGGGCTATTGGCGATGGTTCAGGGACTATGCCGAAGGAAAAAGCTGGGAACAATGCCTCGTATTTTTTAACCATGGCAGTATAAATTGTTGGATATTTTTTAGACGACTTTCTAGTATTTTTGTAGCGAAGCTGACAACCCTCCGATTGCAAGATCACTACATTTTTACTTTCCTTTGTAAAGTACATCGGTCGGGTTCGAGCTCGCAATCCTCCGATTACTAGTCGAACGTTTTTATCCACTGGGCAACTGGGGACCAATAGAGGGTGGGTCTATTGGTGTGATGTTCATCAAACTGAAATTACAATTTTAAGTAAATAGATAACAAGGTAAGTAATATTTCACATGGACATTTATCCGCACGCAGTATTATCTCTCTATTTTAAAAAAAAGTAAGCCCTAGGGGGAAAAATTCGGCCCTAGGGGGAATTTTCAGTTCTTTCAATGTTATTCAGATCGTATCTCAAAATATAAAAGTCCTAAAATTACGAAATTAAGTGAATTTGTTAAGAAATGTTTGATAAATAAGAAGAATATATTTTTGTTTCAATACTGTTATTAGTTTATAAGTTATTTAATATTAAAGTCGTCGTTGATAAAATTTCGCTTACAAGTAATTTTGTCCGTCGAGTTTCTGAAACACTATTAAGAGGAGAGATCCAATTTTTTTAGGGAGTGTACAAATAGGTTTGAACTGGAAATCCAAGTAAGCATTTTTTAAAATTCGAATTAGTTTTGGATTTATATATTTTTAAAACATTTAAACACGTTCCACTTTTTGAAGTTTTTTCACCCTCATTTTTGAAACGTGATTTCTAAATTGCTATAAGTCATTTAAAATTACATATTCTCTTATTCAAAAAAATATATTAATGTTCGTTAACACTTCTTCTTTCTGATGTTATAAAGATTATATTTCTATTTTTACAATTAAATTAGATATAGTCAATTAAGATAGGTATAAAAAATAGCGAAGAAGGATAAAATGTCGGATATTTCGAGAAAATTTTAATTTGCGAATTTTTGTCTCATTGTTCCGCTTGCATCTCAAAAAGTAAATGTCCTAAAATTATGAAATTATGCCAGTTTATTAAGAAATGTTTGGGTAATAAGATGAATATTTTTGTTTTTCAATACGGTCAGTATATTAGACGTTATTTTATGTTAAATTCATGATTTTAGAACATTTGGAAAATAATTCATACATTTTTGTATACTTGTCTTCCAATTTTCAACAAAAAAATAAATAAAAAATTAGGGGTATAGATTAAACTATTGGCTACAAATGATCCAGAGCGTTTGTCAAATTTTGATTTAGTTTTGTAGTTATAAATTTTTAAATAATTGACGAAATGTCTGAAATAATCGTCAATTTTACGCGTAAAATTTTAAGGGATAAATTAAAACTGCTCTAAGTAGTTCAAAAATATACTTTTTTCCCGTTAAAAAAATATAGTTGTATTCGTAAAATCTTCCTTTCTTGAATGGTATCAATACTGAAATTCTATCTTAAAAAATAAATTAGATGTAACTATTTATGTGAAGTACTATAATTTTTATTAAAAGATATTTCGGAGCAACATGCCAACGTTGGCAAAATGCCAACATGTATGTAAATCTAAATCCTGTAGCTTAATATATATTTTAACGGGGAATTATTATTAGCGCCAATTCTCAATAATCTTACTTTATATAAATAAAAGTTGGCGAAGATCTTATTTAAGATTGGCGCGTTTATGCTGCTCTTTGTTTACACATGTTTCGCTTTTCAATGAGTTGAAACAATTGCGTTGAAGCAGTTCTACAGTTGAGCTTTTCCAGTTATCAGGCCCACCACAACGGCGTGGGGGGGGGGGGGGGGGGCTTCGCCCTGTAAACTTGAAATCTTAAAAGTTGGGGATTTCGAGTTTTAAAAATCCCTGAGTTGGGAAAATTTATGCCTCAAGAAAATTAATATTATTAGCAAATGAAAGCGATGGAAGACTAGAAATTGCCCAGCTTGAAATAAGATGAAACTTAAATTAGACCTCAAAACAGAACACTGCATTGGAACATGCGTGCAATAAATCAATACTTTCGAGAACTGTTTAATATTACCTATAAAAAAGCTGACAAATGTCTATAAGTTTTAACTGGGAATTTTTTTAGCACTGTTGCGTTGTGAATTTCGAATCGTTAAGTGTGGTCTGGTTAAGTAACGTCGCACTACAGCTGCACATTGAACTACTGGCGTTGGTTCGAACAAAGCGCCCTTGATTGGTTATTGGTACGTATTTACTTACTACATCAAGGACGCTTTGGTTCGAGACCTTTCTCGAAGAAAAGACCCGGGATCGATGTCTCATATTTTTAACAAAGGTCAGATAACGAGGACAACACTAGAGCTGGTACCCGACGTCCTTAAGTTGGGAATTTTGAATCGTTCATGTTCGGAATTTCGGATCGTTAAGTTGGGAAATTTCTTGTCTCAACATCCCAAAAATAAATTTGTGTGACGGCACTGCCAGTAATAATTTATATAACTAAAAAAAGTATTGTTGTTAGGACACATTGTCATTGTCTACAGTGTATGAAGCCGGTATTGTTTGCGAAGCAAACTAAAGAGGATTGCGTAGCAATCCTCCGGGGGTTGGCGAAGCGTTAGCGGAGCAGGGGGCGGAGCCCCCTAGTGTCATTTAAAATACCAATGTTATATAATTTAAGATGTTTATGAACTATTAAATATTACAGGATCAAATATTAGGAAAGTTTTTTTAATTAGAAATTAAAAGAATCATGATTAACCATTCATCAAAACAATAATAAAGAAACATAGTAAAAGAATTTCGAATAATTTTTACAGATAAAAAATACAACCTGTTGTGTAATAAGTGGAATATGGCGTCTTCGTATTCTGGTATCTAAATGATATTCTGAAACAGCCATTGTTGGAGAATATCCAGTCTCTTTATGTTAAAACCTTGATATAATGTCACCTAAAATAAAAAATAAAAGAATAAGAAAATAGTAGGATTAACTTATTAAATTGTAAAAGGATATAATTCTAATATGTGAAAAGCTGTACATTTGGGAAATGCCTAATGTTAAACGTAAAGTGTTTCGATGCTATGTTGAACTTACTATAGGCAATTTCTTAAGTCGATATTAACTTTTGGGAAGTGATTATCACAGTAGCCCTCCCTCAGAGAGTCGAATAGGAAAATGCTCAAATAGCCCCCATGAAGCATATCACACATGTATGAAGAGAAGTTTCTTGCTGTGAATTATTGTGTTAAAAAGTAAGCTGAGGTCAGGTTATCAATATACAACAAACAATGCATATTTGTAAAATACCCAGAATCGAGCCTAGAACATTGTTATGTTATACTAAAACCTTACGATTGAGATAAAGCAATTGCTTGAGCCTGAGCATTTGTAATGACATATGTACTAAACTTTGAAGTGTAATACTTTTGCAAAGCTTATGTAATATATAAGATTGTATTTTAAACATTTGCAGGAACTTTGTAAAGACTTCAAAAGCACAACTTTGTGTCTGATCAGATGTACAATGTGTACTGTTACACAGGGCATCACTTTTTGAAAAGTATGCCCATTGAAGAAAATGGATAAAATGAGAAAGTAAAACAGTTTAGTCTTACAAACTTCTTATAAAAAAATTTGTATTTACTAAAAATGTCAAATATATAACACTTCTAATTACTCCTTTGGGGAATTTAAAGATAGTTATGTTTTTTAACCTTTCATAAAAAGACAATTAAAACAGATGTTAAATGAATAAAATTTAGCTGACTTCTGTAAAAACAACGAATAATTTAACCAAATGAAACAAGAACATATGTAAATTAGGTAAAGAAATATAGAATTAAAAAGGGTCCTACACTACTTGGTTTTAACCAGGACCTGCAGCTGCTAAAGACAGCTTTGCTTTTAACTAAACTATTCTTTTTAAATAATCAAATTTCCTCAAAAATTGAGTTGAGTTGAACACTTTATTTAACATATTAAAAAAGATTTCACAATACATTTTATGTCAACAGTATTTGTTAAATGTTTTTATTTGTTTACTGGAAAGTTTTTTTGTTAATGGAAAGCATTATTGTTTTTCTGTAATATTTAGTTTAATTTATTATATATATTACTAAAAAAAAATATATATATCGTTTTTTGTAAAAAAAAATATACATTTTGAAAAAATTCCTATTGGTGATTTTTTTTTTATTTGTGGGATTGTATTGTATTTGATTGTTTTGACAGACATGCCACCTGTATCGGTTAAAGTACAACTACACCATCAATGAAGGTCGCAATATAGTCACATGACAAGCGCACGAGATAATAAACAAATGCCCTCTAGCCCCTTAAAATAAATCAACAAACCAAATTTATACTCATAAAATTTATCGAAAAGGAATATTATGCAAAAATACTTACATTTTCGTTCCGAAAGGTTTACACATTTAAGATATTTTGAAAAGTTTTATCAGAACTATATTACATGCCAATAAGTTTCCTTTCTAATTTTGATTCTCCAAATTTGCTTACAAGGTGTGGAATTACAATCAATCATCATAACACTAACAACATTTTAATATGAATTGACAGTAAATTTCAAAATAGCTTTAAAGTAAATGCGATAACAATCAATCTTGCCCTTATTCGCTACAGCAAGGAAATGATTTAAAAGCAACAATAATATTTATACAGCAATATGTTAGAAATTTTCTGTCACAAATCGTATATAATATTAATTTTATCATAAATACACAAGAAAAGTTCGATACGAAACCACCCTTTCAATACAAATACATTTACAAGAGCAGAAAAGAGCATGTTGCCGTTCTTTTTTAATTTAATAGGAAATTATTAATACAAATTTTTCTTTTTTAAAATAAAACTTCCGCAAATTAGAATAAAAGATGGTTTATATAATATTATTCAAGTCGGCTAAATTATTCTGAAAGCAGGTTTTTTAAACATTAGGACAGAAACTAGAAATAATAAAAACAAATCAAACTAGATTAATTTCAGACATATTGGCAACGTAGGGGGCTTATCTCCTGCCTGTTTACCGGGTGAGAGAGAAAGGATATGAATGTAATGTTTTTTTAATTAAAATTTTTAGTGTCTGACTGTATATGGTTTGATTTAACAGCTTGAAAACCCATTTTTATTATTACATTCTGGTATGTGTGGTTTTGTACTCTTAATGCGTTCTTATTACCGTAGATTAGTGACAGTTTTGTTATGTAGCTCACTGTGAAAGGTTCCTTTGATTTTAAGTTTATGAATATACAGCAGCTTTGTATGTGCACCAGATATTCAGATTTTTACTTTTTTTTTTTGTCACAGAAGTTGCCATTTATTCAAGAAATGCGAGCTTTTACGATTTTCTTGATTTAATCTGCAAATTGTATGGCATTAAAGCCTGAAAACGATGTACGTGAAATTTCATTAAATATGTAAAATTTGTTTTCCGCAAAATACGAAAATTGTTTTTGTTTTTTTCACTTAAATGTGCAACGAAATTAACAATGCACTAAATAATTGCAATTGTAATGTTATTTTTAATTGAGTATAATTTTTCAAGGTTGCATTATAATTTACCTACTTTATGTTTAAACGTTAAATGTATTAATTTTAATTAATTTCTTTCATTGCAATTTAATAATTGTAATTACATGAGTTTCCTTCTTGAAAATCTCATAGAAGTTTTCTTAGGGTTAAATTGATAATGCCACTATTTCATCTTAATTCGATTAAACCCAAATAAATTTGAGTTAAAATATAAATTTTACTTTTCCACAAGCAGGACAGCAGTATGGGGTAAACTAAAGTGTGTACGAATGCACGAAGAATATTAACTCTGAACCACTGGTAAAAAATTACCAGTAAGCTTTTTCTTGGCACCCTTTTCAATCCCTACAAGTAGTCATATCCCCTCCAATCTTTTAGTAAATACCTTTCTAGTAGTAGTACAGTAAAAAAAAACTGCCAACCCGAATTAGTTTGCCCTAGGTAAAGGCTGCTGTGTTCGGGGTTACTATTCTTTTCGTACTGATTAAGACAAGATGGTTAACTTTATTTTGTGAACCTCGCCAAACAATTTGACTTCCCAACTTATTTTTTTTATATTTGCCATCAATTAAACTTCAAATATTTCCAAGATTATTCGAAAGAATGTATTCAATTTGAGAAGGGAAAAAAATGTAATTAAAATTTATATTTGAAATGTTGTCAGATTTAGCTGAAGATTAGAAGTTCCATCAATTTTACGCACTTCTTACAAATATAGGAAAATATCAGTTAGGTTCTAATAATTTTTAGTCTAGAAGTTTGTTTACACTACTTGGAAAGGTTAAGGAATTTTTAGGTGAAACAACATAGCTTTCTCTTTTCTGCTTTACTCACATTTTTTATTTTCTGTTTTGTCACTCTAATATCATATGAATGTATTTCTTTGCAAGGCTCATATTGAGTAAAAATGGCGGATCACACTGACGAAAAGCCACCTGCACCTCCTGTTCGTCTTACCAGCACAAGGTGTGTTAATTTTTTTAATGAATTAATATCTTTATTACTTATAAATAATAAGTCTCTGTCGAGTACCAAGTATTTGGTTATAATTGTAATACGTATATCAGACTATCTATAAAAAGAATTAAACCTCTATTAAAACCCCCTACTTATAAGGTTGATATTTTATGTAAAGAAATTTTACTACT
This sequence comes from Troglohyphantes excavatus, assembly GCA_963932185.1. Classification (NCBI taxonomy): domain Eukaryota; kingdom Metazoa; phylum Arthropoda; class Arachnida; order Araneae; family Linyphiidae; genus Troglohyphantes; species Troglohyphantes excavatus. Next base: position 63,446,262 of record OZ010667.1, read on the forward strand.
AGATTTGAAACCCTCTAACAAGCTAGCAAAATAAAAAATAAATTAAAGTCTATAAAATTTAACACACTGACGGCGAAGGCCCTAATGATGAATTCTGGGATCCCCAATTTATCCTTCACTTCAATTTTAGAAATCATAAAATAACCATTTTTTTTTTTTTTTTTTCATTATGTGGTGGTGTAGTTTAGGGTTCTCAATCTGTGGTATGCATACCCCTGGGGGTACGTGAAAATAATATTAGTAATGATGGAAAACACCTAATGTAATAAATAAAATATAGAATGAAAGCTTATAATGTCACCAATTTGAGTTGTTTGTTTGATTAATTTTCCAGCTAACTTGAAGCGATTACTTCTATTGTTATTGGGGGCAATATACTTTTCAGTGGCTTGCAGATAAATACTTTTCGCAATATAAGGTTGAAAAAACCTTCTACCTTGGATTTTACACCGTTAGTCGTGTTGCATTTTGTTAAATATTTAATTAATGAAAATTTTCCTTGTAGGTAAGAAAGCAAATATGGCAAAATATAAATTTAACATTTTTGAAAACCTGAAATATGTGTTTAAAATTTTGATATATGCACTTCATCCTATGCTAAACACCATGCGAAAGGACAGTATTTTTCTACCTTGACTCAAAAGGGTGTAAAGTGGTTGTGCATGCTTAATAGTCACTCCAGTTATTTTAGCTCAGCGAGCTAACCTAAGAAAATTACTGCCTAACAAAAACAAGCTTTTTTTGTGTAGAAGGATGGGTAAAAATGGCTATGAGAGAAGGAGGTATTCATAAATGAAAAGTTTCATCAAGGGGTACATGAAAAAAAAAGATTGATAAGCACTGTTATAGGTGATAGCTAACTTTTTATAATTAAGATTTTGAAAAAGTTATAATATAAAGCATTCACATAGAATATTATTTAGCTCTCTCATACAGAGAAAACAAATATTTCAAAAAAGGTTATTCAATATTAACTGTTCTTTTGATGCATTGACCTTTGATGTTATTTTCATTGACTATTTTCATTACCTTAATTTTTAGGGACTCGACTGTAGCTGTTGATATGAGACCATTGCCTAAAGAACCAGAGAGTGAGGACAAGAAAAAAGTGAAGCTAAAGCCATCTAAAAGTATTATACTCCTCTTATTATACTAGATTTTTAAGAGGAAGCCCAGCATAATTTTCGTCTTACCCTCGAGGTTCTTTTTTAATATAGAGGGCTGAGAATACGAATAGAAGATCAACGCACACTTTGCTTTATCTTTAGTCATCTTTGCTTTATTGGCAAAGAAAACTGAGGCTTTTGTCAATAAATTAACACAAATCTGGTGTGGATATAAATGAAATTTTTCTACCATGTTTTAAATAACAACATATTCCTAAGTTTTACTTCTTATTTTGCTATTAAAATTTTGAAGGCTTGACTGTTAATTGGAGTTTATGAATTTGTTTTGATTGAAGTAGAAGAGTGAAATACATAAAGGGCATGCTAAAGTTCAACAAGTATGAAGGCACTGATTTTGTTGTGCGCTGAGTTTAAATCTAGATGCGCTTGAATATTTGTAGTGTTAAACAAGCTGAATGTCTGTTTAGTAGCTAATTTTTGTAGAGATTTTGTCAAATTTAATTATTCACACAAAAATTAATTCACTATATAAATGCTCCTTTAATTTACTATTTTTGTCTGAACTCAATAACTAATGAATTAATTTTGTCTGAACTCAATAACTAATGAACTCAATAACTAACTTTATTTTCTAGGCACAAAAAAGGAGAAGAAAGAAATGGAAAAACCAATAATATCACCACCAACAAACTTTGAGCACACTGTTCACGTTGGCTTTGATGCCATCACTGGAGAGTTCACTGTAAGTCACGAACTTTGCTGTTGATTTCATACGCTTTAAGGGAGTTAACTTTATTAAAATAAGACGCTTTCACACATTTTTTTAAGGCATTTCACATAATGGCTTTTGAACTCCTTAAAGTGTGACAACAAATTATTTTAATTTAAGATATTTGTCTTCATGTCTAGTATAATTTGAATGCTATTTTTAATTTCAATATTAGAGTGATGTATTAAAAGTATCCATTTTAGTCTATCCAAATGAATAGCAAACTTTATAATAATCAGTATCTAAATTCGGTACCTTGGAGATATTGGACACTATTACCTTTTTTTTAAATTAAAATTGCAAAATGTGTTTTTTCACTCCTTACTGAAGTATAAAATATAATTTCTATATGTATTATCAACAGATATATATTTTTTACAGAACTCTGTCAATAAAACCTACAGGTATATAGAACTTTGATACACTGTCATGTGAAATAGTAAAAATGGACATAGTGTTCTATACCTCCGAAGTATAAAATTTATCTTAAAATATTGCAGTTTGGGAGGGGGAGAAAAAAATCCTTTGTAAACCTCCTTAATTTATTTTGTGTATGAAATTTAAAGTTACAAAAATGTCATATGTAAAAACCATTCGTAAAACTAAATTAAAAATCACAATTTGCTATTTGAACTTACTCGTGAGTAATCTTTATAAAAATACAAAAAAGTTCTTTATTAACTTTAATGCCAAAATAATCAAAGTTGTTGATCAGAACAAGGAAAGTGTTATCAACAAGTTAAAAATTTATAAACTCAAAAAAATAACTTATAACCATTTTTTATTTACTTTTTTCTGGCATCTGCACTATTTCATTATGTATTTTTACATATTTTGAGGTTAATTTTAAAAATACATAATGTCTTTCAAATATCAAGGTATATCAGTAAAAACTATTTATTAAGGATTTTTTGTTTTACTTTTTATGCAGACATTTCCATGTTTTTAATCAAGAAACTTTTTTTTAATTTTAATATGCAAAAAAATTGCAGGCTTGAAAATTTTAAAAAGAAATATATATTGGCACTAAGTTAACGTGTGTAATTACAAAAGCATTTTAAATATCAATGAACTGTTGATTTTTATATGAACAGTGGCTGTGCTAGACTACTTTAGAGCAAAAAAAATTATATATAACAGTTATACTTTACAATGCAGATCTGTTTTGAACTGATAAAAAATGTATTACAAACTTTTGAATTTACATGGTCACATATATTTTCAAACAGTAAATATTGCAAATAAAATGCTTACTCTATAAAGTGACCGTATAACTTAGCTTATTATTAAAAGATTTATTTTTTTATCATTTTTAATATACAAAAATTATTGCTTATGGAATGTCCCCATTGATAAATAAAAAATCTATCTCCCTTTTGAATGTATTTAAACTTTGTGCCACATTAAAATACTAAAAGTTATAAACTTAGAACAGTTATTAATGTTTTTTATAGTTACAAAATTATTTGTAAAGAATTTAAATTTTATGATTTTGAACAGAGTGCAAAAGTCATACATATAAGGCTGTCTGTCGTTATGTAGAAAAAATTGGCCCTCTACGTAATAAAATAGATACATATTTAAAAAAAAAGAAACTACACATTTCAATAGTTTTTTTTTTATTATATCACAGTGGCAACATAACCTGAAAATCAGGGAATTATCATGGATTTTTTTTATTTTGGAAATGAAAGGGAACTTTTTAAAATTTCACAAAAAATTAGGGAAATTTTTTAATTTGTATCATTAAAACGGCAATTTTGCAATCTATTCTTAGTAATTTAGTTATCAATATTTCAATAATTTTAATATTTATTGGAATAGGAAATAGGAAGCATATAAAACATTTAAAATTATCTACAAAAGAAATAATTTGAAAAATCTTGCTTTTTTTGCATTATCTGCTTCCAGAGAGCATGTTTAATTATATGCCTGTCGCACTTGTATATTGTATCCATAAATTATTATTTTAACTGACTATCAATATTGCTTAACATATTTTATTTATAATGCAATATATTTATTGTACTATTGTAGGGTGGATACTTTGTTTCCATACGAAGCATTTATTGCAAGATTTCTTAATGTAATTGTAAAATCAGAGAAATTTTTGTGACACCATTATGGGAAATATCTGGGAACTTTATTTCCAGGATTTTGTTGCCACCTTGACAAAGCAAATAATCAACTTTTTAAAAGCCAGAGGTAGAAAGAAAAATTATACATAACCAAATTTTTATACTTAAAATTCTTCAAATTTCTAAATACGGTTTCTTTTTTTTTCCACTGCAAGTGAAGTTGTTTTCCGGAATGTGAGGTTTATCATGCCGCTTTTTTCACAATCACATATATTATTTATTCATTCTCAATCTTCAACTTTTAAAAAACAGTTTTCTAGAGTCAAGGGTATTTTTTTTAAATAGCTTTCAATGTAATCATGCAATTCTATTTTTGAATAACATCCTGAAAAAAACTAGCATGCTCTTTAGCTAGTTAGATAATCAGTTTTGATAATATATGCATGAAAAATTCTTAACTTTGTTTTATTTAATTACCATTACATTAGATTTAGTAGCTATTTTCAGCTGAATTTAAAAGTTAAATCCCTTACTGGCACCGCCACTGATTTTGAGGTGTTTTCTTTATTTTTTTTTTGCTTTTGTGAGTGGCAAGTGACTTACTAACACTTAATAATGGATGTTTTCTTTTCATGTTTCTCTCTTCGATTTTATGCTCATAGCCAAAGGTGAGCAAAGCATCAGAAAATCGTAATTGTAGTGTCGTAAAATAGTTTGCCCTGTCATCCCCTTGTGTAGTGCATCTCTTTGTTTTGCTACTTGTAGAGCTGCTAAGCAAAAAGAATTTGAATGATTAAGGCCACTTTGTTACCAGTCCATTGTACATAATTCAACTTATATATTAAAATAATTATGATAGTAATAAATTAAAGGCGTATGCGAAACAAAATTCTAATTTCTTTATTCTTTGAAGAATCACTCTGAAATTGTTGGCATTAATTTATATTTTGTACTTTATATTTTCAAAAAATATGTTTTTACTTTTGAAAATTTACAAAATTATTACTATTAACAATTGATATATCTAAAGAAAAATACATCAATTGCATTAGTTAACTCATAATTTTTTATTATTACAAATTGTCTTACTGAAATTTCTTTATTACAATAAGTCATTTTGGGAGGCACACATGCTTCATCATGTAAAATAAAATAATTTTTTCTGTGCTGTTACACAATAAATATAGCATTGCATTCACTAGTTTAAATTAAATGCCAAATTGAAAATTCCTCACAATAATTAGTAGCTCTATTTATGTGCATGTTGAAGTTTAAAAAACAAAATAGAATGCTCCTTGTGTGAGATAATCGTGTACTGTCATTCCTTCCCTTGTTATTTCTAATATTGTCTGCTTTTTTGTAATATCTGTGATACTCCATTACTCGTAATATCACCTGTATGAGAAGCCTTTTTTTTTCAGATATCTTAGTGGCAAACAATAGCTTTATTTTCTTTAATTTATAATTGTACGCTATTCCATTGCAATAGACCTTGACAGTGTTGAATCTTTTTTCTTAAAAATCTTTTAAATATATTTAATTTTCTATATATGAAATTCATTTTTCAATTTCATTTTTAAATAGCTTTCTAAAATATCCCTATCAAATGAAAGCTTTAAAAAATTGAATTAAGTTCAATTACTATAATTTATCCATAAGTATATTTAGAATATACTTACTGAATGATCTTGTATATGGTTCTCCCATGGGCTGTCAAGCATAATTAAAAACAAAAGGGTGTTATGTGCTATTTTTAAAATATCTGAAAATGATGGTTAAGGTTTTTATTTGTAGGATTTTTTTTAAGTTTTGAAAAATTGTACCCTATAAAATCCCAACTATCCACTAAAAGTTTTCTGTTTTTCGCAGAATTAAACTCTGGCTTTTGAATTATATTTCCCGAAACATAGTTGATTTCGTATCTGATCATATTTATTGTCAGGATCAAATTTATTGTCAGGTCTCTGAATATAAATTTATTGTACATCCATTTATCAGCGCAAATTAAAATCAGAATTTACCTAAAATTGTTATCTTCATTTATTTTATCTGAATTTTATTCTAAAATGTTTTTTGTCCCTTTTGCAATATTTCAATAAATTATAGACTTCCCCTGTAAATGTTCAGTTTTTAAATGATTAGTTGCTCTTAGAATATTACTAAAAGAAATATGCCATTTTGGTTTATTTGTATAACTTATATTTTTTTACCAATGCATTACTTAAACAGTTGATGAGTTAGTGATCCAATGTATCTAAATCCAATATAGACTAAATTAAATATTGTTTATTTGTACAAGCAGTAACCATATACAAAGTGCTTTGATGGTCGAAAAAATTAGGCTTTTCATTGGCTCTCTTGTCAAGCAAATTTTCATTTTGAGAAGGAAGAGGGATAGAGAGTTGTGTGTGTTAAGTCCAATCAAAGGTTTCAATGTTATTGGTATAATAGAGTAGTAATGACAAAAGATATTCTAAATATTTCAAGAGGGAACTTCCTCTAATTGTAGACTTAGTACTTCCCTTGAATGTATTATGTAAATAACTTTTTGAACAAACAAAATTATTAGTATGTAGAATGTCCTTTTTTATTTCAGTGAAGGTAATATCAAGCCAATATATTTATCTGCTATCGTGATTATTTCAAAAATTTAGCATTATTTGACCAAAACTTCTTATGAACCAGCATTGTTTTACATTGATTGAAAGCAATTAAATGTTGGTACTGATTAAATTATAAAACCTTTTGTTTGCTTCTAAAAATTTTCATTAAAAAATTCGGAAATTTTGTGGCAAAATTATAATTTACAAAATTTTTATTATAACTTTTCAATCAAATATTTGTATAAGTACTACAAGAAATGTACATTGGTCTACTTTTAGATTTTTTTCAAAACCATAAACCATTTATTATTCGAATAAATGTAATTATGTTATAATTTTTGTATTTTTTTATCCCCTTCTTGATGTAGTGTTAGATTATTTTGTTACAATTTCTATTATGAATTTTATTAACCTTTTAAAGGCATGAGGTATTTGCCAAATTGCACCATCCAAGAGTCATCGTTTTTAAAAGATTGTTCATAAACTGTTATTATGTATTCAACCAATAGATGAAATTATTCAATTCCTTTCTCTTTATTTGCATTATTAGTACTTAAATAAATTATAACTGTTAGTTTAAACGAGTTTTTCCATTTGAACTTATAAACTGATTAGAAACAGGTTAAATATAGTTAATTTAATAACTTTTACAACCGTGTCTGTAAGGTATTTTTAAGCTATCTAAATAAAATACTTTCTGAATTCTGTTAGCAGATAATATATTTTTAATACAAATTATTTGTAAGTGCATCAACAAAGTGGCAATTCAAAGTTTTTAAAAAACATTTCTGTGTAAGTGCTCTTGCCATATTTTTTCTCTTGACCAACATTTGTTGATTTCAGGGAATGCCGGAATCGTGGGCAAGGTTGCTACAGAGTTCTAACATTACCAAGTCAGAACAGAAACAAAATCCCCAAGCAGTTTTGGATGTTCTGAATTGGTACGATGCTAGTACCAAAGAGAAGCAGGAGTCCAAGTACATGACTATGAATAAGACTTTTGGTAAGATTTTTAAATTTAATTAACTTTGCATTTCAATCATTGTTTCCCAAACTTTGAATGTCACAGACCACTTAAATAGCAGGTGGATTTCTGACAACTGTTTTATATTTTTATGCTAAAAGGAATTATTTCTCATATTTTGTAACTAAGTTTACTGAGCTAAAAAGTTTAAACTGATTATAAATTCAACTAAAATTGTGGCTTTCTTCAAGAAAAGATCATGTGATTTAGAGTCTGAATGTTCATATTATTTGCTTGATATCACTACGTAAAATAAATTGAAAACTATATATTCAAAACTTTGACATAAGAAGTACATTATGTATCTTATCCATTTTTAAGCACCACATTGACACTCTCTGATCTGCACAATAGGAAATAGAGAGCATAGGTGGCTCCTGACCCCACCTAAATTAATTAACAAATCTATGTATATGCTGCATATCTACATTTTTGCAGATTATTGATACTACACAGATCTTGCAATCTACAAATGTATTGTTGAATTAAATTACCTTTCGTAGTGTACTAAAAATCGAAACTGCTGTAAAAACTCTGAACAGTTAATAATACATTTGATTTGATATCCTTGACATGTTCAATATGATTTTTTGGCATTATAAATTATCTGTTTGATGTGTATTGCTTGGAGCATCACCCTTTGTAATTAAATACAAATTTAATTAATCTCACTTGGATTTTTAAATTTGCACATTTTTTTAAAATTGCGTAGGTCTGCCGCTGACAATAATTCACCTGACAATATAACGAATACCTTTTGCTAAGCATTTTCAGTAGGGATGAACCGGATAGTGGTTTTGCCGGATATCGGATATCCGGCGCACATTACAAACCGGATATCGTATATCCGAACTGGATTTTGCCGGATATCGGATATCCGAACTGGATTTTGTCGGATATCCGGCAGTTTATTTTTTATGAAAATACATTCTCATACGCACTAGAAAAAACGGAAATCAGTCAAAAATTGAAAAATATTTTTTTATTCTGTAATATTTCCCAATTCCTTATCTTTAAAGTGATACCAAAATTGAATAAACATTCAAAAAACTTTTTTATTTACAAAGGGTTATTCTAGGGTGCTGCTAGCAATGATCGTATGTTTTGTACATTTTACACTAAACTTCTGAATAATTGTAAATTTACCATATGCCCTTTCATTCCAAACATGAAAACTCAAGTTTGCTTAAACTTTTGAGAAATTTATTTTTTAATTCAACTTTATATTAGTTGTGAGATGTGATGACCCTCCACCATAACGATTCGTTAAAAATATAATTTTAAAGTTAAAAATTTGAAAAAAGTGGGTTTTTTAAAGTCTCTATTGGTTAAAGGGAGAATCTACACACTGTGAATACATTAGTAAATTTTCAGGAAAATACTTAAAGCAAGAACAAAGAAAATTGATCGCCACAAAAAAAAATCTTCGATGTTTTATTCATCCGGATATCCGGCATGGAAAATCGGATATCCGGCACTTTACTTCCGGATATTGGATAGTTAAAAAGCAGCCGGATACCGGATAGTTACCGGATATCCGTTTCATCCCTAATTTTCAGTGCTTTATTCCTTGTGGATAAAGCGTTCGAAAATACCTAAATAGCCAAAGGCTTCCCTGTTGTTTATTTCACAGAGATTTATATACAAAATCATATCAGTATAAATTTTTTAAAAATTATTTTTATGGTGTGTGTGTGTTGAACTCCATTTGAAAAATAGATATCACTACTATCCACATATTTTGTGATTTATTCTGTAATTGCGTTTTAAATACATGTATAAATGTTTTGTGTGAATGATGTATCATTTTTTTTATATACTATTTTATGCTTCCATAAGATTTTTCAAACATATAACTTTAATTTCTTTTATCAATCTTATGATGATTTTTTTAATTTCTAAGCTGACATAGCAACTATATGGCAACCAAGTAGGTTATAAATTTCATTTACTCATCTTTCATGTGTAATATTGTTAATTATATTCTTGATGTTAACTTAACAACAAAGCATGCCTTTTGACTCTCTGTGTTTTCTATATATTTTTTTTTTAAATAATCCGAATTCTAAATATTTACATAACCAATTCGATTGTTTGCTAAAGTTGTATTTTCATCTTAGGGGACCCTTCTCCGCGTCCTAGTTATCTAGCAGATAAATATGCAATCAGCGCCATTGTTCCTCCACTTCCCGTGTCTGTAAGTATTTAAAAACTTATTCATTACTTGCATTTTTAAGAAAGAACGTCTTTATTTAGAAAACTTATTGTTTCTTTTTACAAGAATTCACTTTGTTGCAAAACATGATTAAAAAAACACATTTTAAAGAGACATTTAGAAATAATTTAAATTTGTGTCCACATCAATATTTACAGTAAATAAAAGTACATTAGCAAAAAAAATCTGCAAGTCTAATAGTCCTCCTCTCTTCCCCCTCACCACCACCAGCTGTAATATAAGTAGTCTATATGCATAATGCTATAATCCCAAAATTCAAAATATTATATTTTGGTTTCATTAGTTACCTCATCACTTTAACTATAATATAAAATCTCCAATTATCTCCCAAGTTAAGTAAAAATTAAATTGTAGTTAGCAAAAATGTCAAATGTTATTTAAAAAGGACACTAGTTTCTTGGAAGCTAATACAAGAGTATTTCCTTTCTAGCCTACCAGAAAACCTGAACCCACTCCTCCCACAACACCAGAGGATGAAGAGGAATTGGATGAGCCTGAAGCCCCTCCTCCCCCAGTAGCTGCAAGGCCAGAAAAAACAAAGTCAATAGTAAGTACACTTTTATTACGAAACTTCAAATATATAAACTGATCACCACTTGCTCCCCTTTTAAGAAATAAGTGCAAGTAATCGAACTTAACTTTATACTTTGCAAGTTTTATTGGCATCTATTTATTATTTCAATAAGCTTGAATATTGTTATCTGTAAATATTAAGCAAATTTCTATAATTTTGTTCTCATTTTAAATGAGGTGCCCAGTAGTAAGGTATCCGACTAGTAATCGGGTGATTGGAAGTTTGAATATTTATGTAAACTTCATCAGTGTTCACTCTAGAAATAAAAAAGGGCAGGGCGCTGTTGGCTGTAAAAGGGCACCCCGTTTTTGAAAAGGCACTTCTTGTTTTTAAAAGGGCACTTTTTTAAAAAAAAGTTTCAGATGTGCGTGGTCACCCGTTGATATATCAAACCCGTGACCAAACAAAAAAGTTCAAATTTGTTGATTGATATTGCGCTAGAGCTGAATATTGGGCTATTGGTGGCGATTCGGGGCTTATTTTGTAGGAAAGACTCGTGCAAAATTGATGTATCTTTATGAAGATACTACTTAAAATTCAAAAATTTGACACTTAAAAATTAATGTTTTCACTAAAAACCAAATCTGGTGACCCTAATCAGACCCCTTACAAAACTGATGAAAAGGCTACTTAAATCTAAAATTTGGTTATAAAACGCCTAATATGGCAACCAAACCCTTCACTTTAAAAAAAACAAAAAAAACATAGCATTTTCATATGCGAGTACAGGCAACCCAATAGGACTCGTAGAATGCCCGGTGCTCGAAATAACCACGGAATCAGAATCATCGCGATTGCACAACATGCGTAGTTAAAAGGAGTTTGTTTTTCTACTGTCATAATTCACTTAATTACAATTTACACACACATTATTTTTAATCGATGCATTTTTGAAAGACAGGTAAGGAAGCAAGGGCGCTTGTGCTTGACTGAAAAGGGCAAAAGGGGCGGAATTTTCTCAAAATAGGGCGGCATTTTTTAAAAAAGGGGCATGAGTGCGCTATCGGAATGAAAAAAGGGTGGGCCGCCCTTCAAAAAAAGCCTAGAGTGAACACTGCTTTATACTGTACTCGTAATCGAAGGGTTTCCAGATTTGTTATAAAAAAGAGTCATCTAATAATATCCACAATTTCAATCTGTATGTATAAGCGACTGATGCATATTAAATCTGATTGTGGTCCAATGTCCCAATGGCTGTTGAGATTGTGTCTGATGCTAGTTGAACTCTTCATTTGACCATAGTTTAAAGGTACAAGGCGGTGTTGCTGTGTCTTTTGGGGATAGACACCGAACCTTTGGCAATAGCCCACTAATCAGCTCTAGTGTGCCGTTACTTAACCAACTAACCATTTTAAACAAGAAAAATGCTTATAGTATATTGTTATAACAAAATAAAATATTAAGCATAATTTATTGCTAAGTAAGTAATAACTAAAGTATGTTTTGACAGATTACTTTTTCCGGCCAGATGGTATCAGAATAATTAAGGTCATTTTAAAATATAAAAACTGTTTTAGAATTGTGCCACATAGTCTATACCACATGATCTGCATGTTAATTCAATTTCTTTGTATTTAGCATTTGGAATTTAATTTTAAACTTTCTTTGTTTTTGTATATAGTTTAGCTCACTGACTTTTCTAACTTATTGATCTATCAATTACAATACTTTTAAAAATATATTTTCCTTTTCTCGCAGTATACAAAACCTGTAGATGAAGAAGTAAAGAATGAAGCCCTTGCTTATGACAAAAGGGATATTGCCAATAACAATAATGCGCCAGCCACCGTGACACCTGCTCCTACCACAACAACCCCCACTGTTAAAACGCGCAAGAAAAAGCTCTCTGAAGATGAGATCATGGACAAGATCCGAAGTATCGTCTCTGTGGGAGATCCCAACAGGCGGTACACAAAGATGGAGCGAATAGGGGTGGGGTAAGTTACACATTGTGCTTTCATCACAGGACAAATACGAACTTGCTATTCCAACAAGTATATTCTTGCTTGTGCAGGGTATTGATAAGATAATAGTAGAATGCTTTTAAACCATTTCTTTTTATAAGAAAAAAATGTAGTAAAAGCCACTATATTTTTTATCCTAACATTTTTGGGAGACAACTCTTGAGTTTTATATGTATAACAATAAGCACCAAAAGTTGAAGATTTCTAGTGTTCACATAGTTTTAAAAAATGGCAGGGGGGGATTTGTCAAAAAGGGCACTTTTTGTTATGTAAAAGGGCAAAGGGTATGATTGGGGATACCAAGGCAATCCTACAGACCTACGTTTTTGCGGAAAAATATATTTTTTTAATTACAGGGCGCAAAAAAGATATTGAAAAAAGGCAGGGCACATTTTCACTTCTAAAAAGGGCAGGGCGCATCGGCACTTACAAAAAAAAGGGCAGGGCGCGGCGCCCTTTGAAAAACGCATAACAGGAACACTAAAGATTTCTACTGCCAACCTGAACTCACAAGGCTCTTGCCCAATAACTAGCGTAGCATGGCCAAAACTGGCTCTTGATTCACTAAAAACTAACAAACCAACCAATAACAAAACAAGATGAGGCTGGGATTACTGGTGACTGACTCTCTTGTGATTCCAGGGTTATGGAAATCGTTTATTTTGGAGATGTATGCTATTGTTTATTTCATTATTAATTTGAATTTGTTTATTCATTGTAAATAATTAATAAAAGAATCTATATTAGTGGAACTGCACATAAACAATTTGGATCTTATATTTCATTTCTCCCACGTTAGAGCTTCTGGCACTGTGTACACTGCCATTGAGTCTGCTACGGGACTGGAAGTGGCCATCAAGCAGATGAACCTTCCACAGCAACCAAAGAAGGAGCTCATAGTCAATGAAATCTTGGTGATGAGAGAAAACAAGCATCCGAACATAGTCAATTACCTGGACAGCTACATAGTCGGCGAAGAACTCTGGGTAATTCAACCAATTTCTAAGCATGTTTATGTTCACCATCACACTACATTTAAGTTTATGGCTTTTACATATCTAAACTGTATGAACTGCACAATGTATGTTTTTTCATTGTTTTGCCAAATTGTACTAAATGCTTTTAAAATTGTACAAATATTTCAGATTTTTTTTTCTTAAAAAATGAAAAGGAGCCCCATAATTTTAGTACTAATAGTGTTTACAGAATGATCTTGTATAGTTTTTTGTGGTACCATTTTTAATTACTTCCTTTACAATGTGAATAAAATCTGTCCCAGAAAAAAACAATTAAATTGTTTAACTCGAAGGATAATATGACAAACTTTTTTTTAACTAACAATTTCCAATTTAAAACTTTAATTTCGATAATTGTTTATTTTAAGGTTATAATGGAATACCTCCCAGGTGGCTCTCTTACAGATGTTGTCACTGAAACTTGCATGGCTGAGGGACAAATAGCAGCTGTGTGTAGAGAGGTCAGTATCATTGTATAAATGCTGAATGTTTTAGTGTTGCATATGGAATTCATTCTGGCACATGAAATTCCCCTTCAGCTTAGAATAAACTAAAGTTTTAGTCAGAGACTACTTTATCCTCATATTCGATTTTAGTTTGAAAAAAGTCATTATAAAATACATTGATTTATAAAAGTATATATAAAACCCTAAACATGTTAAAAATGACAATTTGTTTGAAGGATATTTAATTTTTAGACTAACTTTTCCTTTTAGGTTTTGCAAGCCCTGGAATTTTTGCATTATAATCAAATCATTCACAGAGACATTAAGAGTGACAACATTCTTCTTGGTATGGATGGAAGTATCAAACTCAGTAAGTTTTATTTCCAGATCTTTTCCTGTGTTATTAATCCTAAAATTATTCTAGAATGTTGTATAAAATAAACTTAGTTACATTGTAAGTATACTTCAAAATTTAATTTTATAAACTATTTAAGAGTTCTAAAACATGAATATCTTAAATTTTTCAGATTTTTTCTTGTGAAAATATGTAAACCAGTGAATGTTGTGTTTTCGTTAACAAACCTTCTTTTAAAATAATTCATCCAATTTTATGTCTATTAAGTTAAAATATTTATATATATATTTTGTTGATTTCATTGGTTATTTTTTATTTTTATGAAAGATCATATATTTTTATATTTGTTTAAACATTGTCGTAGTTGATTAAATTTTGGATTGCTACAACTGCTTTTTAATTTTTTTTTTTTTATATATGCCATATATTTTTCAGAGCAATGCCTATATGTATATATATTTATAAGGCAAGTTGATAGTAAATAAAAGGCGAATTTAATAATTAAACATTTAGCAACACCAATTATACACGAGTGAGATTTTTCTACTCAGTAGAACTTTGGTTTTTCCTTTTTCCCAAAATATTCTGTTTTTGCTTTTTCCCAAAATATTCTGTTTATTCATTAAAATGAATTCTTTTTTTTTATGTTTATTGTAAATTACATTTATAGTACAAAAAACATTAAAATTAAGAAATTCAATATATTTTTTTATTTGAATTGTTAATAGTTTTTATTTAGCAGATCTTCACATGCAACTAAAAGGAAAGTATTTGATACTATTTTTAACCATACGAGATTGTCAACCATTTTTTAGCAAAAAATACCTTATTTTATGAAAAGGCTACTTAATACCCCTTCTTATACTTCCGTATTGTTGAATATGATATGAAATATCAGTAACACTCGCAGCTTAAACAATGTTTCTAATTTTGTGTGAGCCTCCACATGTACTTGGATACTGATTAAGTAAGAATTTACATTTCCACATACATAATACAATATTAAAACAGTATTACCAAATTTGTTTTATACTAAATATATTAATTGAATCATTATTTAACCAATGTAGTATTATTGTCAGGTATGGGAAACAAATGTTGTATTACTTATAACGTCATTCATAATGTATAATTCACTCCGATATTTCTTTTAAGCTGTTTGGTCAATCTCATCCCTGATATTACTAATAATTTCTGTAATGTTATATAATATAATTTATGCGAATTTATTGAGAGAAAAAATTGTACACACACATGTTTGATATTTTTCATCACCTGTTAATTGTGTTCCCTTCCAGCCGACTTTGGATTCTGTGCCCAGATCTCCCCCGAGCAGAGCAAGCGCACTACCATGGTAGGCACCCCCTACTGGATGGCGCCGGAGATTGTGACGCGGAAGCAGTATGGACCAAAGGTGGACATCTGGTCCCTGGGCATCATGGCTATAGAGATGATCGAAGGAGATCCTCCTTACATGCACGAGAGCCCCTTAAGGGTTAGTATCATTTAGTTTTGGAAATATTACCCACAAATGAAGTTTTTAAGAGCTTAAAATAAATTATATAAATTTTTTTTCTTTGTAAGTATTTACGATCAGCTTGTATATATTCTTTCAAAAGCTAAATTTTTTAGATTTAACAATTAAACTTTTAAGTTTTTTTGTTCTCCTTTGCTGTTGTGTATAGGGAACTAGTGTACATTAAATCTGTCACTGTCTAAATTCCACATGCCATGCTGATATAAAGCCATCATGCTCTGCCAAGCTCGGGTGTTGTCTTGTCATTTGACATTGGTTAAAAATTACAATGTAGTGTTCATGGGTTTTTCCTTTGGTATAGATCTCGAATGGTTGCCAATAGCCTATTGTGAACAGTCAAAGAAATTGAAAACAAACTTTTTGCTAGCATGTTGATTTAAAATTTATCTTTTTTAGTATTGTAAAAGGCTAGAAAATATTTTTTTCAACATTGCTTAATCTACTAAGCATGTCAGAAAACATCATTTAAAGTTGTTACTCTGTTTGATCTTTTATCAATGATTCAACTGAGTAGTAAACAAGTGACAATTGTCAAGTTTGCTATTAGAGACATATTGTAGATGCATATTTAACCACTGCTGGCCAATACATACACTTTTGATATAAGGGTTTGAAATATTGTATCCATACATTAAGTTTGCAAATTATAATATACTAAATATTAAAATTTTAACTTGTATAAAAATAACTCATTTAAGTTACTCATTAACAGATTCCTTATTGTTTTAAAAATTCACTAGTGCTGGTACTTGTTTTTCCCTTTCTTTTGTGCACATTCAGATTAATTTATTAAAAATTACATGAATGTTTTCTTTGGTTCAGGCTCTATATCTGATTGCAACTAATGGAAAGCCTCAACTGAAAGAGAAGGACAAGATCTCTCCTATCTTCCAAGACTTCCTTGACAAATGCCTAGAAGTAGACGTGGACAATCGCAGCACGGCAGATGAACTACTAAAGGTAATGCATCAAGTGTCTTTGAAGAGTCCCTATATTTTATGCTTCTATTTTTTCAACATTTTGGCTCAGTTTATGTTTTTAAAACTAATTATATATTCGATTATCTTGGATCTGCCACACTTGAGAAAATTATGCTTATAAAAAATACATAATATTGCTATTACTAGCATCAGCTATTTATTTTAAATATATGACAACTAAATCGAACACTGAAATTATTTATTTTTTAACTGTTTTATCTCTAAAGAAAAGGCAAGAATATATGTCCTCAAGTACAGTGTATCTATTAATAATATATGATCGAGGAATCTCGAATAATTCAAAGGTATTCCAAAAATTGGGGAAATAGAAAGATGATGTATATATATTTAATTTTAATAAGCATTTAGTTTTTTTTATTATTATGAATGTTAAGGCACATCAGAGATTAATCCATATTTAGATAAAAATTATTCATTAAAATAACTTATTCATAATATAATTTTTTAGCTTAGTTCATAGTTCTGTTTAGTCTATGTGTTGTTCTTATAAGCATACTATATACAAATTACTGTCATTTGCTGTCTTGTATGATCATCATCATTCTAGGATTTTAAAAAATCATCTTAAATCAGAAATTTTGTTCCAATTTTTAATAATAGTAGATAACTAAATCATTATCTCAAAAATAATAAAGCAAATGTCAAGTGCTCTTAATGTACACATTGGGATAAAATATTTTTATGTAACTGACGACCAACAGTAATGCGACCCTTTGTGATTTAAATATTTAAATGATTTTTATTACAGCACCCCTTCCTAAAGCTGTCCCAACCCTTAGCAAGTCTGTACGATCTAATAATGGCCGCCAAAGAGGCAGTAAGGTGCAAGTACAAATAGCAAAGCAGTTTGACTCTTCCCTACTACACTACTGTGCCTCGGGGTTAATAAACACTTATCCAATGGCCCTTCTCTCAAAAGCAAGCTCTTCCTGTGCTTTCGCAACTACAACACAACAGGTAGCTTTACATTATAACCGCATTGCAGAACAGAAGTGTATTTTTACAATGGCTGTAGTCTGTGCCACGACAAAACATTTGTGATATATTTAAAACGAGAAGGACGTCTCTATCGTGAGTGTGGCTGGTTGCTGAGATTTAAAGTGTAAAATATATTTTAAAATATTGTGTGTGAATGGGTAGAGAGAGGTGTGTGAACCATAACTGCAGTTGAGAGATATTTTTAAATTTTATGTTGTTTTCTTTCAAGTAAAATGAGTGAATCGTTCTGAATGTGTTTAGACTTCCAAGCAACTGCAATCAGATTCGTGTTTATTGTAGTTTCATGTAAATATAAGTCGTGCTTTGAAGACTCACTGAAATGTTGCATTGGAAAACTGCAAATAGGAGCTTGAGACATTCCACAGTTCTATAAAGGCACTTATAGGTGACAAACAATTGCATTGCAAACTTCGTCTTATGTAAGAAATAGATACAGATTGATTTATTTGCACTTGTGCATTTTAGTTTTTGACTGAAGTAATTTGAATATGACTTGTGCAACAAATTAGACTGTTGCCTGTAATTGTTTTACAGTACAACTTGTATAATTTATTGACTTTGTTATTTACTTCTTCTTTGTAACAACTAATGTTTTAAATAAATCATTCAAAGTCAGGCATGCAATTTAAAACATGCCCAAAAATAGTTAAGTATATTATTATATTAGTAATGTTTATAATTTATATTTTAATTGAATAAAAAAAAATGTTGACTTTAGTGATAAAACTGTTCAAGTCAGCCTTTATCCAAAATAAGATGCTATTATATCATACTAACAACTTTATTTTGTTTTAAAAGTAAGAAAAAGTGGACTCTAACTGTAGAGTGAACTGAATAGGAGAGATTCTATCCTCCCCTTTCCGTTGCAAGTCTCTGTTTGTTTCAACATCAATACTAATCAATTTACAGTCTTTAGTTGGTCTTCCCAATTAGTTGCCTTCAAAAAATAAATGTCTTGGAATTTTTTAATATTCAAAGCCTTATTCCACTTTGTAAAGTGTTCGTTAGTGTTTTGAGATTAAAATTGTAAGTGGTTTTGGGTAAATCAACACTTCCAAACAGTGTGCTTGCGTTTCTTCGATCTTCAAACAATATACATATTTTTTAGTTAATTGGAAGATTTAAAAAAACTCAAACATTTCATCTCAATTTAGCCAAAATTAAACTTATACAGTTTTAGCACTAATATTCTTCAAATATTGACAGGGAAGACTATAAAAAATATGTACTAGTCAAAGTTATACAAAAATGTATAATTTAAGTTTTTTTTTAATATAAATACGAAAGTCTTAATAAAGGCTAAGATTATTTCACTTATTAAAATTTTACTGATGGTTTAATAAACCCTTTTCTTTTGTATATTTATAAACATTCGTGGCATTGTTTATCTTTGTACCAGACTTTTGAGGTAGTGTATCTTTTTCAGCTCTAAAAAAATCCTATTTTTATGCAATGTGTCATAAATATTGTAAAATTGCAAACTGTTGGATCTATTAATAGCTGTTGAAATCTGTTATATGGATCATACCACATAAAAACAGACTAAATCTGTTGCCTCATTATAGTCATTGATTTTTTTTTTACTGTAAATTCATATAAAGAATCTTCTTAAATCTTTTCTACAATTGTTCAAAATACATTTTTTAGAAAATAGTATCCAACTTGAATTGAGTAATTCTGGCTAAAAATATAAATAACTAATACTTAAACATTTATAAGGATTGTTTTGTTTTGAAACTTACTAACAGAAATATCGTATGTTATATTAAATTTGTATAATATTTATATATATTGTGGGAAATTACTTTACTTTAGATTTTAAAATTTAATAGGCTATGACAAAAATGTCTTAAATTTCTCACAAACTTGTGCAAATGCTTATTAATAGTCTTTAAATGATAAAAAAAAATTGACAGTTCAATTTTTCTTATCACCGCAAATTAATACATTGAGTCTTAAGTAATTATATTTTTAAACAGTGCTACAGGATTTTAAACTGAACAATATTTATTAAAAACAGCCATTTAAAAACATTAAATGAGCAAATAGGGTTTCATTAAAATGTTACTTATGGTAATATTTTTAAATGTTCGACTAACGAACAACAAGAATATAGTCTGTTTTTGTATAGTATGACTGGTAAATCAAAATCAACTGTAAAATAATCAAAATGATTTTCAGGTACAAAACCTCTTAAAAAAAAATACTTATCTTTTTTTTTTTTTTTTTTTTTGTAAACTACCCTAACTGCAGTTTTTTTCTGATACTTGAAGTAAATTTAAGTTAAAAATGTAATAAAATGTTAATAGTGTATGTACTTTCGAAATTTATAGAAATGTCTATTCTGTGAAATTGAATATATTTTGAACTAGAAAAAGAACAAACTATATAGAAATGAATGTCCTCTACATTTACTTTGGAAAATTGTGCGTTTGGAAATCGATATTGTATATTTTAGCTACTTGCACTTCTTCATGGCATTAAATATCAGTCCTGATTCTAACTACTTATGAAAAAGCTATTATTTTTTCATAAACTTATTTGTTAATTGCATATGTCATTAAAAATTATGCTACTTGACAAAATTATAAATATTTATTTTAAAACAAATTTTGAAATTTCTTCAAGGATTTTTTTTTAATTTTCAGCACATTAGCTGAACATTAAAAAATATTTGAAATTTAGAATTATTTTCATTTAAAATGAAAAATGTTCTTTTCCAACAGATCTTACTTCATATCAATTTTTTAAATATTGTTATTATCTATGGTAGTAACTAACCTTTGTAATTTTTGATAACTTAATTATGGTTGTTTCTTGCGTGTATTTCAATTATACAGATAGTTTATACCATTTGGTACCTATTTTGGTACTCTGTATATGGATAGTTTTTCTATAATATTTTGAATTGGAACCTGCACTGTGTATATTTATCAGATAGGAAAATTAGAAAATCAGGTGTTTTGATTGCAATAATTACTTCTTCCATTGTGGCATGTAAAAATAATTACATTGATGTTTTAGTTGGTATTATCTTTGTCAGTCCTAGTGGATTTATGGAAGGCATTAACTACAACCTTTTAAGAAATGTCCTTCAATTTTTTTTAAAAAGCTTATTAGTACTTTCTAACAGACATTACCAAGACTGGAAATGCTAAACCTTTCAAAGCATTTAAATTTAATTGTCTTAAACTGTTATGTGGCAAACTAATACTGCATTCAGTTTACATATAAAGGATTCTGAATAAATGTTTCTTTGTTAATTAAGTATTTTCATTATCCTTTTTGTGTAATATTTGCACCATAAAATGAAAAAAGATCTAAAAAATATTTTTCTAGACATTTTTACATCAAATTATTATCAACATATAATTTGGTATAATCCTCTAAAACCTTTATTTGTTTAAAAACTTATAAATATTAATCAGAAAAATATTATTTAATTTAAACCTATATATATGTTATTAGTTTAGCTTATTTGTCCTCTGGAAGATGAATTTGATATATTATTTTGCATTCATTGATTTTTTGTGCCACCACCACCATAAAAATCTTTTTGCCATATTTTCATTAGATGTTTTAAATGTTGTACTTATTTTTATCCTAAGAGTGCTTAGAAATGTTTTAAGTTTGCAACGACTCTTAAAAAATCTTCTGAGACATTGTAAATGTTTAATATTCAGAGTTCTTATTTAGCTTTACTCACATTGATTATAATTGCTTAAAGATCTCCTCAACAAACTAAAGTAACATGTAAATGTCAACAAAATATATATTTTGAGCTCATTATTAAAATACATACTCGACATCTGACCTGACCTCATATAAAAAAAAACATCAGACAATAGAAAATTTTATATTTTTCAGCCCAAAGAAAAATTATAAATTAGAGCTTATATAATACTACCTTCCCGTAATTTTTATTTTTTGGGAGTAAAATATTACAATCCCAACCATTTTAAAATCCCCAAACCAGTAATAGCAAATGAACCAAAGAAGATACAAATATTTACATGCATAATTTCATGTTTAATGAAAAAGTTTAGTGATTGAATTAAAGTTTGATATCCATTTTTCCAAATAATTTTCTTTTTTCTTAACTTTGGATCCATTAGACTTTTTAATTTATCTAGTTCTAAAAATAATTATCATAATGTTCTATTATTTATAACATTCAGACCTTAGAAACATCACTTCTGTGAATGTGTTTAAAAGGCTTTTTAATTCATTTTTGAGGTCTTTATAAAAAATTAATTAAAAATTAGAAATTTTTTACATTTTAAAAATGTGTTTAAATTTTTTTTAAAGACATGTACATCTGCTAGTCTTATGTATTTAAATACATATCAGACTTTTAGTAATTTTAAAATGCCTTATTAAACACTTAAGGTAGTTCAATAGAATTTCCACATTTTGGAATTGTCATGAATGATAAAAATAGTTAATGACCGTAAAAAGTCATCCTTTTCTCGAAAAAACTGGTAGATATTTTGCAGATTAATTTGTTTAACTTTACACATTTATTTTATTTATTTGCAAAGTTTCACAATTACTCCTTTACACTTACATTACTAAGAAAATATTCTTTTAGCAATGAATGAAGTGCCATCCCAGCCAAATTTTTCATGTGTGTCTTTAAATGTTTAGACTTTTATGTTATTATAGACAGTGGAGTAGCCAGAGGTTAAATCACCGGACTTCCTTTGAAATGTATTATGCGTGCAAAAACATTATATGGCAATTTTTTGTACATTTTTTTTTATTTCCAAATATTTTATTCATAATTTTATTTTCAGTAATTCTTGGATAATATTGAACCCCAAAATTATATAATTTTAAATGTCTACAACTCTCTACTAATCTTGTTAGGAAAAACAAGAATACACATAAAACATCTGCTGTAAATCTCCATTCTTCAAATTAGGTTTATTTAATCTATTTTAATTCTCATTCACTCCAAAGCATCCAAATAACTTTTATTAATTTGAACTATTTTTTGTGTGAACATTAAAGCTACATTTAAATTATTACAGCTAAGTTGTTAATTAAAATAAATTAATATAAGCAAGGGGAAATTCATTTATTGTGTCCTTTAGGGTGGGTCTATCGTGACATGGGGAAGGGACCAAATGGTTGCATGACATAGCATAACTTTGTAAAAAAAAGGCTGAAATTTGTTTCAAAAACATTGATACAGGTCACTTTTTGTGGACCTTGCTATATTTCTATTGGGATGTTTGGTAAAGTATGCAGATTATGATATATATTTTTTGAGAAATAAAAAACAATTAACAAAACTAGCTTATGCACTCTTTGAAACTAAATCCTGGCCACTCCACAGTATTTATTAGACCACCTTATTAGCATTTTTAAATGTTTTTCATACCTTTCCATGAATGTTCCATGTTGTCTTGTATACACACACTAATGCATTTTTGTGATATGAGTCAATCATTTTATTTCCAACATGCTTAAAATTATAATTGTAAATCAAAATACAGTTTCTAAATTATCATAAAATGGCATATTCATAAACTTAATCAAACTACTTCGGTTACACAGGCCCATCAGCAGGAAGACTGACCCCTTGCAAAATTATTGCCAATAGCCCATTGTGTCGCTCTAGTTCAACTAATCCTTTCAAAACAATAAAATTTGTCGATTTAATGAACAAAATAACTCGGCAATTGCCAACAATAATTACTATTCAGGATCTGTATTCTAAATTAACGATTTTTAATATAAAAATATTCATCATTGTTCCTCAAAGATGGTCGTTGAGACAGCTAATAAGAAAAATGTCATTTATCATATACATAAGCATATGTAGATTTTAGTCAGTAGTTACTTTACAGTTAAAATGAAAAACGTTATAACCAAACAATAAGTCTTATACTGTGGTTCCTACATGAAGGCGTCTAGATAGCACTATTCAGAACTGGTTTCAACAGCCAAATATAAAGAGCCACACTTCAACAGGGTAAATGTAATCCGTGGATATTTAACTTGCCTAACTTACTCTTCACTAGCCAGTTTGCTAAAAAACAATTAACCATCTCTATTCTAAAATAAAATATCTGTATTCATCATTAAATAATGTTTGAACTAAAAGTCAAATTAAAAGCCTTTACCAGCTTTTAATATTTCTTCCATGGCCTTAATTAGAAAAAAATCTTCCACTTAACATTACAATCAACTAATGTATTTTGGGAGCTGTGGAAAAGTGGTTAGTGTTTTATTTTAAAGCTCTTTATTTTTTCAGTGTGAATTTGAAGTGTATTCTAAATATGTGTTATAATTTGAGATTAATTTTATATGTTGTATTTATTTGATGAATGTTCTAATTTTATGAGTATATCAATTAAATTACATGATTACATCTAGGTTTTGAATTCATTCTTTCTTTATTTCTTTTAACACTATTTATTGGCATGAACAAGAATATTAACATCTAGAATAATAATATTTAACAAACCATTCAGTATGAATGAGTTATCTTCAAGTGTTATATTTTTTATTGATTTGTGCGAATTATGGTTAGAATCAGGCCCGTCGCACCAGGGGGGGTTGCCCAAGCTGAGCCTGGCACCAGACGCCGTTAAGTTGGGAATTTCGAATCGTGGAAATTTCTTGTTTCAGCCCCTCCTAAAAAAAAAATTGTGTAACGGCACTGGTTAGAATGTTTAATTTCCTGGGGGGGGGGGGGGGGGGATTTCGTTATTTAATAGAAAATATTCATAGTAGTACTCGAATTGAAAGCTGTGGCTTGGAACAAGAAGGACCAATGTCATAATTAATAGGTTTTAAGAAAAATGGCTTGAAAGTTTGAGGCTCAGCCTTGTTGCAATGTTACAGAAATCACGGAATCGTTTAATTAATTTGAAGGGTTATTAAAACCAGATGATTATGAAAGTATATCGGCCAAGAGTTCAATGTACACAGTTTTTTTATTTGCACTGTGAACTGCTCCGCGTGCCACTACACAAGTCCCCACGTTTTGAAAAGGTCACGGGTTCATTTAAAAAATAATAAAATTATTTTTAGAGGCAAATGAAAACTCTATTAAAGAATTTTTTTAAAGGTGTGTACACATTTACGAGGCATGTGATTTTTCAGAGAATTAGCGGATATTCTCACATTTTATTTTAGCGAAAGATCTAATTTCAGCTATATAATGCGCTGAATTTAAAAATAAAATTACTGCTAATATATTTTTTTTTTGACCAATCACATCGAAACTGATCAGTTGCTGGTGGGAGAATGGATAGTTTGTAGTCGGAAGGTTGTAGTCTAAATATCCAGAATTTAGACTACGAGAGATGCGGAAGTTTAGAATGTGGGCTGCCAGCTTAGTTATCTTCATTAACTGGTTCAAATTACAAAAAAAAAAATCCTGGTCTTTCCTTAGTTTTGTTACTAAACATTCGTCAATATCCCACTGCGTAGCCTCTGGTACAACATTAATTTAACCAACGTGTTGAAAAGAAACTAAAAAAACCATTCATACATGCACCTCGTTATTTTAGACACATGGTCAGATGACGGGGAAACACCTGAACTGTCATCCAACGCCTTCAATAGACGTCGGGACTTTGGACCCCGGTCAAATTTATCGTGCACCAGTCCTGTATACACCCCGGGTCTTTCCTTCGAGATAGACCCCGAACCGCCGCCAATAGCCCACTGTGCAACTCTAGGGCGTATACACGCCGTTAATTTTTGGGGATGTTCTGGACAACTTTTCTAGTATTTTGTAGCGAAGCTGGCAACCCTCCGATCACAAGATCACTACTTTTTACTTTTCTTTGTCAAGTCCATCGTCTGTCATCGAACCACGAATCTTCGTATTCCCAGCTGACGCCTTTAACCGCTCGGCCACGGAGGCCTCATGTTATGATAGAAGTTTGGATGACCCTACCCACTATCTAATGGCGTATACATAAAAAGATAAACTAAATTTTAAATAAGTAAAAATAAGTATTCCATCGAATCAGAATATATACTTTTATTTTAAAAAAATTATTTTACTTTAACGTTTTGGGGGAAAAAAAGTACGAAAAGTTGGTTGTCAAAATTTTAGGAGAACTGAGTTGAAGCAATCCAAATGTCTATCCTCCATGTTTTTGTTTACATTTAGGTGACATCCCTAATGGGAATTCCTTGTTGCTCTTAAAATAAAGGGATTACTATTAGATTTGAAGATTTCAAATTCATTTTAAATTTTTTGCTTAAACTTTTATATGATGGAAGAAATATATGGTATGTTTTATTTTCTTTGATAGCTTTCGTATTTGCGATAGAAAATTTATGTTCTTATTATTCTATTAAAGGTTTTAATATAAAGCAGCTGAGGAGGAACCGTTAATCATATTCCATGTTTCTAAACTTATTCAAAATTCCATTTTAAAATCTTATTTCTTCTCAAAAGAAGAAGTAACTAATTAAAGTTAAAAAGTGCGCATTGTGTAGCAAAAAGATGTAGGCCTGTTTAGTGTATTGTTAAGAGATAAGAAAATTTGAGACAAGGTTGTTTTTCTAAATTCAAGATACCTATGATACACGTTTTTATATTACATTTCAAAACATGTAATTGGTCTTGCAACTGTTTAGGTATTTAAATAAACACTTAAAATAGCAGGTGCAATATTCTGTAAAAGTAAAAAAACAAGGGGGCCATTCCGTCAAATAAATTTTCGTAAACAAACTTTGTGCGGAAGATAGTTACTATTACCAGTTTAAGTCATTTATTGTCGATGTCTTCACGTTATTTATTGTCAATGTCATGTAAATAAGTGGGAGGAGCAACTTGCTGTAAATTAAACCATTGAGAGACGCAATGAAAATGTTACCTGAATTTACGAAATTTAAATTTGGTTTTGAATTAGCCTATACATATTAATCTTAAGTATGCAAGTATTTGCACATATGTGTGTGATGTCACAAGTAGGTGGAGCTAATTGCTGTAGATGAAACCAATGAGAGATACATGAGGCATTATTTGTCCATGCGTTGTAATACCCATTACAAGTAAATATTAGGCATGGGTACCAATTTGAACTGAAATCATATTTAGTGATTTATATTTGACGTCTTAATGTAGTGACCCCCTTATTCTTCATTTTAACCCAATATTCTAATTGTGCTGCAGTTTAGATTTTGAAAGCAAGCTGTAAGTTCTTATAAATTTTTGTATAGGATAGTGACAAAAGTGAATACAAATTTTACAATTCACAAGCATTTATTTTAAACAATTTACAAGAAATGTGTATAATTTCCAGAAATGCTATACATCTTTTCACTTTAATATTCAGAAACAATATAAATTTCAAAAAGCTTATTTGATGTGGTACCTCACAGATTTTGCATTTTTATGTCACATAACCAAAAAAAAAACAGTTAACAAAGTTAAAAAGTAGATTTTGCATAGCACTCTTCTCTGAATAACAATATTAAGTTGTAAATTATAACAAACTTGGTTGTTAGATGATTTAGTTCTTGTTAATTGAAAGTAAATGTAATTAAGCAAAACGTTAAGTTTATAAAAGCTATTAACATTATCGATAATATTAGTTGTGAGAAAGCTACCAATATTTTACTCAGTGCTACAAGATTTTGAAATATAATATTTGCCTTCAATTTATTTATGTAAAAATATCAGTAAACATTTCTTACAACCATTTCTAAACAACTCTGTAGTTTTAGACACATCTGTATATTTCATAAATACTTTTTTATATTTAAAGTTGATAAAACACAGGAATTCTTATTTTAGAATGTGTCTAAAGAATGTTTTTATTTCATGTAAGTTATAATCAAGAAAGGCCAACACTCTCTATACATAAATCTTCTAACTCGCATATCGGCTTACGTTGGCCTTCTGGGTAGAGCACCGAGCTCAAAGTCGAAGGGTTGTAAGTTTAATCCTCATCAACCAAAGACCAACAGCTCATAATTGGTGGTTTCTTGTATTTTGATCCTTGTTGTCCAATAAATATTTTAAGTTAAAAAGTTAAAGTTGTACCAGCCTACTCTACTTGAAGTCATTGTATAGATGAAGCCGATGCACATTAAACTGGTTGTTGTCTAAATGTCTTCATGTTGGTTATAATTTGAAATTTGGTGTAACAGTTCAGATGTTAAGCTTGTCAACTGACTATTATTCAAGGTGTTCCCGGGTCTTTCCTTTGAAATAGCTGCTGAACAGTCCACAGTAGCCCATTTGTCTTGCTCTAGTGTGACGTTAATTCAGCCAATCTGAATCGCACATGTACTATTTGAGAGTTTTTCATTAGTTAACTTTTTTGTTGATGTGTATGAGCTTGAAGCTCCTTTGTTTAGGTTGTGGATGAATTATCAATTTATGCTGTGTATATTGCTGATTATTACAGAAGATACATCATTGGGGAAGTAGAACAATGTAAGTTTTCATCTTATCAGTTTACAGCTCTCATATATGGAGTAGACTTCATAGTTCAATAGCACATGATAAAGGACCAGTGGTGGCTTGTAAAGAGGGGGAGCCCAAGTCACTTTTTAGGAAAGCCTCACTAGTTTTTTATTATTTATATGTATAAAATTTAAGGAACAAAACTTTGAATTGGGAATGTGAGACATATGCATTAATTTCTTTGTCATAGTTTTGCCTTATCCTTTTTCGAGTCATAAAGACAACATACCAAAAGCGATTGTATTGCATATATTAATATTCCTTATTCAACATGGTTGTAGCTTTTATTCATTCATGAAAAAAACGCAGAACAGACACATTTCTCTCGGGGCAAGCAGTGAAATGTATAATTTATATCTTAAATATTAAATTACACCAATCTGCTTGAATTCTTGTAATTCGGGGCGAGCCCCCCTCACATTACTCACGACCCATCACTGTGGAGGTCCTTAGTACAGTGCTTCTTTAGGGTTGATGCCCTACTTACTTGGAAGGTGTTCTTTATAAATCAACATTTCCCACACAGAAAAACAAAGGTTATATATGTATAATAGTAGGTAATATTTCAAAATAACTCGAACCAAGTTTATGTTGTTTTGTTCAGATCTTATAGTTCAACACAATACCCTTTGTGCATAATTAAATTCTTTAGATTATAAAAATATTGTATTGAAGTATTTTTATGAATTTACAAATTGGTTGTATTACTGCAATAATTGGTGATTCTAGTACATAATACCAAGGCCATGACAATCTGTGGGTTAAGGATCGGAAAATTAATGTCAATCAAACAAACTGGACACCACCAAAAGTAGGTTTATGTTCTACTTGTGTTGTGTCCTTATTTTGTACAAATGAACTACATTTGATAGTTAAAACACATTTTATTTAGTTTAAAACTAAAGAGGTTTGTGCTGTTTGGGCCACAAGACTTGTCAATTACAGTTTTAGAGGTTAGTTTGTATATATATATTCAAAAAACAATTTCAGTTATTTGAATAAAAATACACGCATTGTAAATATGTTTATTTTAGTTCTATGACATTAGATAGTTTTAGATCTTGGACACATTACATTACAAGTCGCGAACTTTAAATGTTCTTATCTCAGAACTGTGTTTTTGGACTTACACCACTTGGCAGCCAACTCGCTCAATTAGTACTTAAGGCCAATACTAAACGGACATTATCTATTAACCTGTATTGCGTTTACCAGATGCCTCTATGCTTGGAGAATACAAACCATGTGGTCAATTACAGAGGCATCTATTAAATGCTACATGCATTAATAACTAACATCCTATGTAGTATGGGCCTCAAGAGTGTTTCAGAGTATTTTGTAAATACAAGTAAGTTATTTTCAAAAACTTCTTATTAAAATGATTTTGTTCTAAAAGTTTTATACTATGTATTTCATTATTTAAAGTACAGAGTTGAAAATTTATTGGTATACTTTATAAAATATAATTTCAAAATTTTTGTTATTTTTTAACTTATGGAAGAATTTTAAGTTTTTTTGCAACTTTAACTGCAATTACCTGTTAACATTGCATTGTACATAATTTGTTTTATATAAATATATATATATATTTGGCATTCCATATTTATAAAAGGTTAATAATTGAGGAAAAAACATTCAAAACATGTTTTGTCCACAATTTCTGAAAATGATATTATTATCATCACTGAATTCATATCCAAATTTTCTATCGAACTAACCTATTTTATTAATCAAAATCACATTTTGTTCTTTTAAAAAAAACTTGCAAAGATTGAAATCTATACAAGAGTCAATGCATTTAGGAAAAGTCATATGCGTTTTAGTCACCTTAGTATGTAACAAGTCTTCGCTCCTCAATTGTAGACGTATCAAATTAATGTTTATAAATATAAAATATTAGTTAATGTTTTTAAAATACAATTTTATATATTGATGTAAAAATTAGTTTTACATTGACATGTTTACTTTATATACTTTTCATATAACAAAAGTATTTTCATATAATAAAGTACCTAAAATTTGGTTGATTGATTAAATATTTTCTCATTTGTTTAAATGTTTGATTGATATTTTTCAGCTTGCATTGCGTATGAACCATGTCTTCTTGATTACATTGATTTTAAGAAGGTAACAGGACCTCTGTGGATCTTAGGGAAACAGTATAATGTCCACAATGGTAAAGAATTTTATTTCTGATAATTTTTCGAAATATATAATTAGATTTTTGTTCTTTTGGAAACTAATAAATCTATTAGGTGCCATGCTCAAAGCAATTTCAAATCGACTTCACATTTTTAAAGCATCGGAAAACTTTCAAGTTGTATGAAATGTAGCTCAATCCATTTATATTATCTTCCTTTTAATATATTTTCTTATTTACTTTGGTGACAAATGATAAATATATAAATGTATTAACCTTCAGAAGTATTAAATCATAATAGAGCCAATTGCATTCTTTGAGTAAAAAAATATATAAGTATTTAATATTCCTTATGTTAATAGCAGTTCTGAGGATGGAGTAAATTTTTCTACATAAAAGATAAATTCAATTTTGGTGATAATTTAAAACCTTTTTTCCTTAAAATATGAGTATCCTGTAAATATGCTTAATTATTAATTTCAGCTAAAGAAAATTGTTTAAATATGACTGGCTTGTTTATTGTTTAGCTGTTTTTTGTTGATAATTCATTATTAATAATAGAGGGACATTGCAAAAAAAAAATTATATTTTATGATATAACAAAAGTTTGTAAAAAAAAGTTCGTAATTCTTTGAAAGAACAATTTTTATTGAAACCTCGTTTGGTTAATTTAGAGAAGTTTCATAAAAACTTTTTTATTGCAAAAATAATTTTGAATAAGCTACATGCAATTTTTAATTTTTGTTAATTTGCTAAATATCAACTCATTTTAAATCTGGACAGAGGAATTGTATTGTGTTCTACCATTCTTCAACTTAAATGTAAATTTTTACAGTTTAATTTTATAGTTTTTGCATCAACACAACATACTAGTACCTCAAAACAATACCTTATATTTCCCCTTATACCATAGGAAATGATTTTGAAGATCTTAATGAGGATATTAGGAGTAGACTTTGGTTTACTTATCGGAAGCTTTTTCAACCCATTGGTAAGTAAATAGTATGAATCTCTCTATTTTTTTTTAGTTTTAAATGAATTATTTTTAGTTTTGCATTGTGTGTGATAGTTTGTTTTTTCTGATGTGGACTGTAATTGAATAGAATAGATAAAATAGTGGATAGAATTAAACTACCAATTTCCTGATAAATTGATGTTTAACATTTGTGCTTAAATCCATAAAATTAATTGGAATCTGATAGGATATACTCGTACTCATAAGTTAGCAAAGAAAGTACAAAATAGCTTTTTTCAGTATGATTATTAAAATATTTATATAGGAGTACCTCTTTTTCAGTCTTGTATTTATAAATGGTACCAATTATGTACTATTAGTTTATTTGGAACAAAAATTATGAAAAACTTTTACATTCAAAAAGTTAGAAACTGTTAGCTAAACATAGAGTAGAAAGTGTTGTATTGAGAAATCATTCTTACCTACCCAACCTAGTTCTCTTCTTTAAATAAAAATAATTTACCATAATATATTTATAATTATTATTTAAGTTGAATAAGCATAACTTGAATATCGAAGAAGATATTATTGTAAATTTTACAAATATCTGTTGTTTAGCCTCTTCTTGGTCAATTGTCATATGTCCGGTATTTTCTGACCCAAGAGGTCTCCAGAAAACTGTATGGGTAGAGCAGGCGGAGGATTTGCAGGATAGAACATGTAGGGACGTACGAACCAGACAATTAGAGTTCAAGATAGAACATACAAAAAAAAAAAAATTTTAATTCTTAAAAACGAATTTGTAATGGGAATTGAAAAAAAAAACACACACACACACAAGAAGGGGTTAGTGTGTATTGTATGTGTTTGAATATGAACTGAAGTCTTGTGAAATGGTTCTAGTAAAAATCTTAAAGTTAATATTTGAATTTGATGTGAGAAAGAATACCATTTAAATTAATAGTCAGGCTTATCATATCAATTAAATGCAATTGATCTTCCTTACAATGAATTTACAATATAGGAACCCTCTTTTTATAACGACTGTCACTGAGAGTGCAGCAAGCTTGTAGTTGAAAACCAGCTTTGTTCCTCATCGTCAGCAAAAAATATCTGCTGTGTAGGGGGAACTTATGAACATTACATTGTTCATTGTCTAATGTCATCACACCATCACAAATTGCATGGTGTTTCATCTCAAAGGTTGTCCTCGTCATCTGACCATGAATCCAAATTTCGATATTCCCAGGCCTTTCCTTTCAGATAGTTCCCATACTGTCACCAATAGCTGATTGTGAAGTGTTAATGCATCTTTAATTTAAACAACCAACCATCTTTATAATGACTGCCAGTGAGAGACACACCCTGTGCATTCGATTGTATATATTTTAAAAAATTTGTTACAACAATCTCATTATAACGATCTTCTCGTTGGTCCTGTCAGAAGTTGTTATGTCGAGGGTCCACTGTAGGCAGTCCTGCTCTTTGCCCATGTTGTTGTTTTTTCATAGGTAGTACGTATCTGACTTCAGACTCTGGATGGGGCTGCATGCATCGATGTGGGCAAATGCTGCTGGCCCAAGCACTCGTTCTGAGACACTTTGGGAGAGGTCAGTGCCTTTGTTCTTAATCTTTTATTTTTATATCTTTAAAATTAACATGAATTGTAAAAAATTAAATTTTGCACAATATTTTTGCATTCTTCCTTTTTTTCTACAGATCATTTTTTCAATTGCATTTTTAGCTCTATAATTTTTATGTTTGGCAGGTAGTGTGATGAGTCCATCTTATGGGAATTTTAACAATCACCTACTGTTTTGTGTAATAAGGAATTGTAGAAACTTCGCATTTATTTCTGTATTGATATTACATATTGAAAATTTATGTGGCTACCTACCCCTCCCCGATACTTTTTTATCTCAAAGTTTTAAATAAATATTTGGTTCAATTTCAAACTTTTAAGAACTTAACGTATGGGCGACAGCAATTAAAATCTCCATTTTTTATCTTCATACCAGTCCATTTTAAA
Source organism: Troglohyphantes excavatus (assembly GCA_963932185.1). Taxonomy (NCBI): domain Eukaryota; kingdom Metazoa; phylum Arthropoda; class Arachnida; order Araneae; family Linyphiidae; genus Troglohyphantes; species Troglohyphantes excavatus. The sequence continues at coordinate 63,479,562 of OZ010667.1, forward strand.
TGACTCCATAGCAAATATATTAAATTTTTCTGAAAGTTTTTTCTTCAAGCATTTCTGCTTTAGGTAAAAAATCAGTCAAGCTTAATAAGTATGTGTCCACCCTTGTGTTATCACCAAATTCACTAGAACAAATGAGAGTGGTGTTTTTTTAGTATAAAATTCCCATATTAAAAGCTTTTAATTTTGAAAAAAATTACTTTCAGAGTGGAAATGGAAACCTGATTGTACCGAAGAAATGTATAAAAAGATCTTATCTAAATTCAATGATAGAGCGGATTGCCCCTACTCCATTCATAGAATCGGTAAGTTGTGAATTGTTTTCGCATCATATTATTATAAAAATATATTTTAGAGTTTTACTTCTGTATTGCGGAGGTATACTTAAAGCTTCTATTACAATTTATGCAAGTGATACTATGTGTGTGTTTATATCTTTACTGTAATTTATAATTCTTGAACCTGAAATAATATTTATCTAGTATTATTTGACAGCTAAATAAAACATTCAATGTAGTGTGCATAAATATTAACATACTTTTATAAAATAAATATACTCACTCTCATAGCATACTTTTATAAAAGTAATCTTTCAAGCTTTTATCTTTAACTTAAGCTATTTATTGTTTTTTTTACCCAAATGAACCTAAGGATATTACATAAGTTGGACTTGTAGGCATTTTAGTATTTTACTGTTTTGTAAATCTTAAATAACTTTATTGATATAATATTGATTTAATAAATATACAAACAGTGATGTCCTGCAGGCTATGGAGAAATATTTGCAGACATATTCGAAATATATATATATTCAAAACCTGCAGCATTTAATATAAAATTAAATTACATATAAGAAGAATTTAAAAATTAAGTCTTAACACAATAAAGTGCTGTGTGTAGTGTTTTTGGTTTCAGTGAATTAAAAAAAATAAACATCATACATCCTTAGAAGATTACATACAAAATAATGAAGTGTGTTTATATTCTAGAAATAATTTAAATATGAATATATAAACGAAAAGTTATCAACTTGCACAAAAATTAAAGAACGAGAGAAAATATAACTTAAAAAATACAACTACTTTATAGAGTTTTAAGTCAATATTTTTATACGATATATTGTGAAGCATATCAATCAGGGCCTAATAAAGTTACATAATTTTTAATTGATCTTTCTTAATAAATTATAATTGTATAATTCACAAATATTGTAAATATTTTAATGAATTTTATGCTATACTTTGTACATATATGAACTCTTTATACAAATAAATTTAAGTTTAATATTTTATAAATTTATGATAATTCTGTTTCAATTTATTTCCTAGCATCAATGGGCTCTATGCTAGAAAAACAGGTTGGCCAATGGTTTGGACCCAATACAGTTGTTCAAGTTTTAAGGTATAATTTTTTAAAGCATCATATTTAATGCTCATCACTCAGAACTTAAATTACCACTCAAAAATACTGTTTAAGTTTTTATCTGTAAAAATGTGTATTATTTAAAAGAAAAAAAGCATGCTAAAAGTAAAAATGTAACCAATTTTGTAATTAAATTATTGCTTTAGAAAATATTTTTAGTTAAAGATTAAAAAAATAGTATTTTCATATTTGATGCAATTTAAACTGTAAAATTTTGTAATATAACAACATATGTTATGTTTAAGATTTTGTAATGTAATAATATAAGTGTTTGTAATGTAACAATATATGTTATGTAACAATTTATGTGAATTCTTCCTGAAAAAAAATTATATGGATTTGACTTTTATGAAATATTTACAGGCATTGTTGTTTAAAATGCTTTGATATTGTCTTTATTTTCCTTAAAGGCATGAACGATGTGAAAACATTATTTTAAATCTTGCTAAACATTTTAGTAACATTTGAGGTGTTAGGTAAAATACCAGGCAATAGGAATTATACCTTTTTAACATCTGCACAGCTGCTAATGAACTCCATTAACATGTAAAGAAACTTTAGGAGTTGCCCTCTTTAATGCAACTAAAATTTATAACTAACCATGTGATCTCAGTATTAAAGCGATACAAATAGTCAACTGCCATACAAATACCATGGCAAGTGCTACTCGTCATTGCCCGCCTGGACCAGTTTCGAGCATGAGAAGTGGTACTCGTCATTCCTGACCATGTGATTAAATACCTTTAGTCGAGAGACCCTGTATATGTGCAATATATACTTACACTTAACATCAAACTGAATGTGTTTATTCTATATAGGTTTCAAATGTTCTTTCTTTTTTCAAATTCCTTAGACGACTCATAGAAGAAGATTCCGAAAACGATATTTGTTTGCACGTTGCCATGGATAATATGGTTATCAAAAGTGAAATAAGTAAGTTTTTTCACAATGAAAGATGCTTAACTAGAGCAATACATTACTGTTATATGAGATGATTACATTGATGTAAATAACCTCTTTTGTGTTTAGGAGAATTGTTTAGGAAAAGAGCCAAAGAGTGTGCCGTTAACTCAAGCAACACAAGTGGTCTGCCATCCAATGAAAAGGAGGAGAAGGCGACTGAAAATGGGGAATCGGAAGAAAGTCGTCCTGTACTACTGACTATTCCGTTAAGATTAGGTCTTTCAGAAATTATCCCTGTTTATTTTGAAAAGCTAAAGGTTAGTGCAAAAGTTAAAGTTATTGATATTTTTTAAAAGATTTAAACAATTTTAAATACATTTTATTTTAAAAAAAATCATTGGTTCCAAACTTTTATGTTGGCAGCCAAGTGGTGCAATTCCAAAAACAGATAAGAGTGTTTAAAGTTTGCAAATTCTCTTGGCTACAATCTTTAAGGGAATGACATTTAACTCTTTATTGAGCAATCTATTGGACTAGGACCCACATCACTTGGCCAAATGATAAAACTATCTGCCTGTTAATGGAAAATAGTGTTAGCTCATATCCAAATGTTTGTGATTTTAATCACTTGGCAGATAGCCCATGTGACCATATATGTCAATGAATCAGTTAAATTAATCATTGACCCTTCTTCAATAAATTAGGACAATTTTTCATTCAACGTACTTTGTTAGTGTTTGGTTTTAAAAAAATTACCTTATTTAATAAGTTTAATTGCATAAAATAATTATTAAAATTAATAAAATGTATTGAAAGTGTCTATTTAAAAAAAAGATCAATGGTATTTTTTAAACTTTAGAATTCTGTCTTAGCCTGATTTTAATAAATAAATTAAATCTGTTAAATCATACTACAAATTATATGAATACTTATACATTTATGTCAGTAATTATGTTTTGAAAAATATTGTTTTATTTTATCTTGGTAACTCCAGGAAATGACCACTTGTTGACTAACTATATATTGGGGAGCTCTGGCTTTACTCTTTGCTTTATTATTTTGTTATCATACACAAATGAGTTTAGTTTTTGCCTTTCAAATTGAATCTAGTATTTATATTTTTCCTCTATTAGAACGTATTCAAGCTAAAACAATGTGTTGGGATCATTGGTGGACGAACGAACCATGCTTCATTTTTTATTGGTTACATAGGTAAGTATATACCATTCTATGTAACATTTTAAATTACAAATTTAATTGTTTAAAAAGTGATAATTTAGAAAAATCAAAACATCTTTTACCAAATTATATGTCTAAAATAACTTTTGTATTTATATATAATTGCATTTATTAATAGAAGTTCTTCTTAAACGAGTTTGAAGAGTTATAGTTTAAAAGAAAGAGCTGAAATCCAATGTGTAGGGTAAAGTCAAATTATTTTTTAGAAATCATATGTTTAAGAAAAAAACAAAGTCAATTATTATTGCTTGCTGAACATACTTATTTTGAATCCCTGACAATGCTATGTGGAAGGTTGTGAGTTTGATTCTTGTTAGCAAACATTTAAACATTAATTCAAATGTTAGAGGGAGCTGATATATATTAAATCGGTCGTAATCCAATTGTCCCCTCTTTGATAGTTGTACCGAAGATTTGCGTGTGGGATGTCAGATCTCGTGTCGTCCTCCTTGTCTATCCATGATTCAAAATTATGAAGCAGTCTTCCCATCAGAAGTGGATTTATAAATTTGCTGCATGGGGCTAGACAAATTTTGTCGCTTGCATCCTTCAGGGAAATAACTGAAATTATGTTCCGAATAGAGATGGGCATATTTAAAATATTAGAAAACATATTTAAAATATCACTCAAAACTTTTTGGAATGTCAATATTAGCAAAATTTGTCACATCTATTTTGCTCCCATACCCCCAGTAAACATGGCACTGATTCAATGGTTTTTCCTTTGAGATAGATCCTAAATGGCCATCACTAGTCCATTGTGTAGCCCCAGTGCATGGTTAATACAACCAACCTGTAATATTCAATAGACCTCTGTTTCAAGAAGACATCATTTTGTAGGGAATGAGCTGATCTACTTGGACCCCCACACCACACAGCCCCACAAGAGCGAAGGTCCAATGGATGACCTCACTTACCACTGCGACCACCCTAGTCGCATGGACTTCACGCAGCTGGACCCTTCTATCGCCCTTGTAAGTGCTCCCTACTTCACACTTGGATATGCTATTTAAATGTCACACTAGCCACATAGCCCCGGGTATGTTGAGAACCATAAAATTTACATCAGTGTTCGTGAGGTCCTTTGAAACTCTTTATTTTTGTTCAAAGGTCCTTAGAAAATTTTGAAGTTACAGAGGGATCTTAAAAAGTACTTGAAACAGCTATAATTTCACTAAACTTCCATTAAAATGTTTGATCTTGATGTGAATTAAACACATCTGACTAAAAAACTCATGCCTTCTTTGCATCATATAGCTTTTAGCTGCTTGCACCTATTTCAAATTCATTTATTTAAATTTTTTTAATACTTTTTTTAATAATAATTTTATTTGCAACTTTAGAGCTAACTTTTCGTTGCAAATGTTTGTAAGTTATTTACATTAAAAATTAGATCCTTATAAATTTCTTTTAAGGTTCTTGAAATAACAAACAAATTGCTTTTAAGGTCCTCCCCATATAATAACTTACAATTTTATATTGGTATGTAATTTAAAATGGGTTAGTTTGGCTTATTCAAGTTAACCGGATCAGGTCCAGATTGAATTTAAACATCCCATATACATACTGTGTCAAATATATTTGGTCCGGGCTAAACTCTTAAGTGTATTCTTAGCTTATTCTGTTGTATAGCATCTGTGACGGTCAATTCAATTACCTGATACTTTCCCTCGATCACGATGGCTAAAGTTTCATGGTGCAGCATGTGAAATGACCTAATTTCAATTCCATGCATCTGCCAAATGCACTGCACATCTAAAACTGATAACGTATTTTTATATACATTGCTAGTCATTTGTGTGCATTTATTTTAATACAAAATTTATTTTGTTTCTTAAATGATTTATTGTATTTTATACAAAAATATTTTATAATATTAAGAAGGGAAAACCGTGGATGTTAACAATCTTTCTGTTGTATTTTAGTGTTTTTACCTGGAAACTGAAGCTGACTTTGAGGAATGGTGTCAAGAAGCTCAAAAGGTAAACATCAACTCAAATTGTCATTCTTTCATACCATATATTTAATTGGGTTATCATACACCAGAGAAACTTCAAATTTGTAAAACAATTGAATATAAAATGAGCTTTAAATTTTAAGGTAAAAGATCAATTATTTTCAAATTTGAGTTTGTCCTGTTTCTCAACGTTTATCTTGTAACCAAACAAAATTCACTCCCACAATTTAATTGTCAAAAATTATTACATTACTTTGATTTTAACATCGCTGTACTGCTTTTGCAAGTTGTTTATGCAATCACAAACTGGAACTTCTTACTACTGCATATCATATAAAAGCCATGAATAATTTTCCTATTATGTTTCCCATTTTAAAAACTCTTGCGATTTCTTATAAAAGATTTTTTTCATTTTTAAAAATAAATGTACAGGAATTATTTAGTACAACATAGAACTTTTATTCCTTTGTTATTGTTATCTACCATACTTTTTTTTACTTAAAATATGTTATTAAAAAATTAGGGCCACCACTTTTTATTGTTTACTGAAACTCTATTTTAACTCACTGTCAAATGTCATATAAACTTGCAACTTGTCATACTTTTCTAATCCTGGTGATAATACAATATTTAGAGATTATAATAGGTAGTAATTACTAATTAACAATGAGAAAAGTATGACAGATACAAGTGTTAAACCGTCTCTATGATGCACACAATGTGCCTGCTTTTTTCATATGAATAGTAATCTTATGCCTTTTACATTATTTCTCATTAAAACAATAGCTTTGCACCAATTTGAATATTGAAAGTCGTTTTTAAGATTAATATTTTTATTAAAAAATAGAAAAGTGTGAAAACTGAAAGTTAAAAATGTTGTTAATTGAAAATTTTAGCTAAAAGTAAATGTGTGGGCTTTTTGAAGAAGACTTTGGGTTCTCATAAGAACACTCATGTTTTTTTTAGGCATTTGAAAAAACTTACTAAAAGTCTGATTTGCATTGGGTATTCTTTATAATCAATGTTGTCTTCATATTAAATTTATTTTAGTGCAGGTAGTATGCATGTTTAAGTAATTAGATTTTGTTGTGTAGCTCAAAAGCTTCCTAATATTACTGCAGGGTGTTTTTAAATTTTTCTAGCCATATTCTTTTCATATAAAACTCTAGTGGGAATAGCAAAATTAATGTGAACCAAAATTAATTTCAGGCTCTTCTGGAACCTGAAAAAGATGCTGTTTTTGAAATCCTCGAAGAAAAACCTGCAATGTTGTCTTATGTTGATATAGAAGATTGTGACGATTATGGTAAGCCTTCAAATTAGCGAATTATTTTTATGACCCCCAATTATTCAATATTTGTAATCAATAGTTATTAAGTATTTGTATTAACAATATCTTTTAAGTAGTGTAAAACATTTAGTACATTTAAACTTTTTTTCCCTTTGGTTTTGCAAAACTTTTTCTCGAAACAAATACATTTTAATTATCACATAATATGTATGATTTTTTTAAAAACTTTAGCATTCGCATAGTATTTGCTGATAACCGACAAGTAGTGTAATGGTAACATCATTGGTATAATTTGTCATATAAGAATTTTATTTTGGGGATCTATGTATCCATAAAGGATTATAAAAAAAACTCATTAAATTTGATAATTAACCCTAACAAGCCACAAAATTAAATACTCTCTTTAAATGCTAATAAATTAACCATGCAATAGATTTTTGGTAAGAAGTGGCTCTTAAGCATCGAATTTGGTTTGAGAAGTATGCAGATTTCATAGACTTTGCACTTGATTAGATTTTTGATGTCATTGGCCATTCCTACATTTTTGTTCAAAATTAAATAGTTTCTACTACTGCTCTGTAGCTAACATATAGTGTGACCATAATTGAAAAGTATACCTTCATCTTTTTTCCAATGGATCCTTCATTTTCATTTTCTCATGAAGTAAGGTAAAAACATGACAAAAATTAAAGATTAATAAAAAATAATTTAAACAGAAGTTAATAAAAATAGTCAATAATATACCATACCTTTAATAAAATCAACCTGTCTTACTTTTAAATATCTTGTGTTTGCAAAGTTTATTATAGAAAAAATCTGTTGCCAAATGTCAAACAAAATGTTAATTCATAACATGTTATTAAACTTTAAAACTATTCTCTTTAATATTTCAACAGGCGTTCCTTCACTGAACGAGGTCGACAGGATTTTCACATCTGACGATGAGTTTGAGCTCCTCATGTGAGAAAGAGTGTACTCAAAATCTGTGCCTTTTTCGGGAGAAAGACATTTGCTGCAACCAACCGATCTAAAAATAAGTGTCGCATCTCATGGGGGGAACTCAAAATCCGAATGTGTGTACAGCAAAATAAATTGTATCAAACGTTTTCTGTAAATTACTATTGTACTTTGTAATAGCTTTAACAATGCTTTTGTATGACTTTCAGAATTAAATGTAAATTTTTAAAATATTAAATTATTGATTTAATTTTTTTTTTTTTTGTCTTTTTGGTGTTTTTGTGTTGATCTTAAATAAGCACTTTCAAGAGACCAGAATATATCTGTGGCTTGAAACAATTGGAAAAATGGCAACCAAGTTTGAGGCTCAGCCTTGTTGCAATGTTATAGAAATCAGGGAATTCTTTTATTTGATGAGTTAGAGAAGCCTGACGACATTGCTTTCTATTTCATTTCGAAGTTCAAAATTGTTATATATTTAAAATAGTTTTTTTATGATAAAATTGAACATTGGTTCTTTTTGCTCCAAGCCACAGAAATATAATGCAGATTGTTACATATTTATTATTTTACCGATTTATTTATTATCTTATTGACTGTTACATATTTATTTTCAAGACTCTTTATTCAGATTATGTTTTAAAAATATTTATGCTGAAAAATCTAGCAAATTGGCTCTGTCTCACGCTATTTGACCACTGGGATAAGTTCTAGAGAATGCTAACTAGAAGCAGAGGCTCTGAACCGTCGGTCGCCAATAGCGCATAATATAGCTCTAGCGCGACGTTACCTAACCAAACCAACCAAATCTCTGTAACGGCCCGCTCCGTAGTGTTCGAATGGTAAGGTTGGTTTTGTTAAATAACGTCGCACTAGAGCTGCACAGTGGGTTATTGGCGAGTCAATCTCGAAGGAAAGATCCGGGAACACATTCACACACACATTGATACATGCACCTCGTTATTTTTAGAACGGATGGTCACGGAACATGGTCATATGACGAGGAAACACCTGAACTGGCACCCAACGCCTTCAATAGACGTCGGGACTTTGGACCCCGATCAGATTTATCGTGCACCAGTCCCGCATACACGCCAGTATAATTTGTTGGATATTCTAGACGAATTTCTAGTATTTTTGTAGCGAAGCTGGCAACCCTCCGATCGCAAGATCACTACTTTTCTATGTCAAGTCCATCGCACGGATTCGAACCACCAATCCTCTGATTAGTAGCTGAACGCCTTACCAACTGAGCAACTGGGGCTCGTTCGAATGGTAAGAACGTCAAGCTCACAGTTATGGATTCCCATCAAAACTTTTGGATAAAGTTTAGCTAGTAATCAGAGGATTGCTAGTTCGAACCCGTGCGATGGACTTAACAAAGAAAAGTAAAGAAGTAATGAGATTGCGATCGGTGGATTGCCAGCTTCGCTAAAAAAATACTAGAAACTCATTCAGAGCATCCAACAAATTATACTGGCGAGTATACGGGACTGGTACACGATAAATCTGATCGGGTGTCAAATGTCCTGACGCCAATTGAGGTTGCGTCGGGTGCCAGTTCAGGTGTTAGCCTCGTCATCTGACCATGCTTAAAAAATACAAGGGCATCGTTCCCTGGTCTTTCGAGATAGGCCCCTAACCGTCACCAATAGCCCACTGTGCAGCTCTAGTGCAATGTTTTTTAAACAACCATTCCGCCAAAACCGAAAGATTTTTTTTGTTAATTTGTTTTTTGTTAATTTTTTTGTTAACGTCGCACTAGAGCATTACAGTGGGCTATTGGCGACGGTTCGGGGTCTATCTCGAAGGAAAGACCCGGGAACACATTCACACACACATTCATACATGCACCTCGTTAATTTAGAACCATGGTCAGATGACGAGGAAACACCTGAACTGGCACCCAACGCCTTCAATAGATGTCGGGACTTTGGATCCCGATTAGATTTATCGTGCACCAGTCCCGTATACACGCCGTTAATTTTTGCGGATGTTCTGGACGACTTTTCTAGTATTTTGTACCAAAGCTGGCAACCCTCCGATCACAAGAACACTACTTTTTACTTTTCTTTGTCAAGTCCATCGCTAAGGTTCGAACCAGGAAACTTCGTATTCCCAGCTGACGCCTTTAACCGCTAGGACGCGGAGGCCTATAAAACCGAAGGAAAAATCCAGGAAAACTGAAAAAAAAAAAATTGACTAGGGTAACCATACAAAACTGTCTGGCAGAAGACATTCCTTAGTTTATTAATATCTAAATATATAGACGATAAATACCAAATTTTTTGTTATAGATATTTATAAAAAACTATAATTGCATTATATATTTATAAAAAACTATATTTTACTATCTAATGTGTAATATTGTATTTGTTTTACTTGTAAATTATAAATAAATATTTTTATTCAGCAGAACTGCCACTGCACATCCTTGTCATCTGACCATGGTTCAAAAATACGAGGCATCGTTCTCAGTTTTTTTTCCTTCGAGATAGGCCCCGAACCGTCCCCAATAGCCCTCTGTGCAGCTCTAGTGCGACGTTAATTAACCAAAACCACTGCACACCTATCATCTGACCATAGTTCAGAAGTACGTGGCAGTTCCCGGGTCTTTCCGTTGAGATACACCTAGAACAGTCCCAATAGCCCAATGTGCAGCTGTAATGCGACATAAATACTAACCACTAGAAAACGGTTCCATAATACTACCAACCAACCACGAACCGCGTAAGATTTTACTCTTGGGATTGATATCGTCAAACGTCACTTCCTGTGAGATCGATTCCAACGTGGAATGATTCCAAGAGAGATGATGAGGGCCCCAGGTGTTGTCGTCATCTGACCACGGTTCAAAATAGGTGTCAATATTAACTCGTTTTTCCTTCAAGATAGATCCCGAACCATTGCCGATAGCCCATTATGCAGCTCTAGTGCGACGCTTTTTCAACCAACCAAACATTCTATAATATTATGTCAATCAAATAAATTAGTAATCATTTTTATTTTGTACAAGCGCACGTGTTAAACTTTTTCAACTTCCACAGTCAGGTCATTAAAACATTATTTGTTTATCAACAATCCCCTCTTAGCAATTCCAATTATTTTAGAGAGAGAATTAGATACTTAAATTTATTAATTATCATATTAAATTTCAATACAAAATCTTTTAAAAAGCCCAGGGCTATATATAAACCGGAAAAGAAGATTTGTTAAATTCCTCTTTGATTTTCAGTAGAGTCCCTTTGAAATCATAAACATGAGCAAACCCAAAGTACTCATTACCAGACCCGATATACCACATCAAGCCATCGATAAAGTCAAAGAACAGTGAGTACAACATTTATTGACATTAACAATAGAGGTAAAAGTTAAGAGGCACCAATTAAAATTGTTCCCGAACGTATGACCATACGCTTCACACAAAAATTGTCATTTAACTCAATTTTCTTTCGGAACAGATGTAGTATAGGACATTTGGCGCGTTCTTGTTTTTGGCGACGAAAAATTGACCTTAAAAAGCGCTATGACGTCATAGGGTTGCCAGATTGAAAGTCGCTACATCGGAAAATACCATAAATGTCAGATGCCACACTATAAATTTATCGCCCCTATAAAACACGCCAAAAAAAAATCGCGCGCCAAATGTCCTATACTACATCTATACCTTTCTTTCCTTTTCCGCGGCCAATGCGACTTTATAGGTTTTTTTTTAAATTATTTTTGTCACATATATTTTTTTTAATTAGAAATTGTAACTCAGGGCTTGCTTTCAATACATTTGGCGATAGAAAAATGCTTTGACGTTGCGTTGGCGGAATGCCCCCTAAATCTACAATATGTTTGGCTCATTTCGCTTGTAACGTCTTTAAAATTAACTACGAGGGATCAGGGCAGAAACATTATGTTACGATTTTAGGATGCTTCGTACGATAAGAAATTAGGCGCCGATGTGTGGAAAATCTGGAAATAAAGCGCACACGGACCGTGGTGAGAGGGCCTAGAAGTCAAACGTAACATCTTCATTCGGTTCGTTCTTGTTCATCTTCATCCGGTTTGGCGAAGTTTTTCTATTCGATCATTTTCTATTTCTATAATCTATTGTTTTGAAGTTTCACTTAAAACTATATTAGTCGTGCTTCGACGTAGCCACAACTGATTTTTTTTTCTCTCTTTTTCTTTTCGGTGCCAAATGCTATTCATCTGTATTTCTTAAATGTGTTTCTTTTACACCCCCTTCCACATTTCTCAGCATTGGAAAAGGAACCTGTCACCAACAAAAATAAAAATATCGCCAACAGAAGGAATCTTAACTAACTGGTCCGCTATGAATTTCCTATCAAACGAACCAAATTTATGCAAATCGTGCTATTCGTCAAGGAGTCGAAGTGGATCCCCCTAATAGTGTTAAAAGGTTGTTTCTATCTTCATATCCCGAAATAGCTCATTTTAAAGACGTTTCACGTTAAAAAATTGAATATAACGAAAAAATTATTATTCATAGAGAAAATTGGTGAAATTGCTGCAGCTCATGCAGCACATTTTGACGAACAACTACTATCCTGCATTTGTCCTATCCTAACTGACAGCAAGTAGATCAACAAATTTGACATTTGTTTCATTTCTAAATAATTATAGCATAATCAACTAAGCCGAGGGAAAATCTTGACGTGCACCTTTACATTTCTTATCATTGCAGTTGCGAAGTGGAAATTTACAGCAAAGAACAACCTATTCCAGAAGATGAACTCTTGAAAATGATCAAAGGAAAAGACGGTGTCCTGTGCGTCCTGACGGACGATGTTAATAAACAAGTAATACAAGCTGCAGGTGAAAACGATTATTGAAAAATTATATAGGTGCATTATTCTATTGAATTGAGTGTTGAAATCTTTTTTAGTTTAAGTTAAAAAAGAACGATTACCATAAAAAAAAAACTTAAAAACTAATTTTTTGAAGCCTAACTCTCCGAGGGATAGCGAATGATATATTCATCAGTGTATCGCCAATTTTCGCCAGCAATTTTCATCAGTGGTGGCTATTCGGGGAGCAGGGGCGGGGCACTTTTTTCGGATATTGTCCATTCGCTTTTTTAATATAGCAGTTTTTAAAATAAAATATAAGTCAATTTTTTACTGCATTGCCAAACCAAGGATTATCTTCTCACCATGATTCAAAAATACAGGGCAGTGTTCCTGGGTCCTTCCTTCGAGAAAGACCCCTAACCTTCGCCAATAGTCCATTGTGCAGCTCTAGTGCAATGTTAATTAACCAACCAACCAAATCAAGGAAAAAATTCGTACCCTTTCCCCTCTCATTACTACATGTTAAAAGCATTTACTGTACAAGTAAATGCGTCTATCGTAGGTACTGAAACAAGGTTAGGTCGTCATATGAAGTATCTCTGCAACTAGTGTTTAAATAGCTGCTAAAAGTAAAACTAAAAAATTTTAAGCCTATTTTGAAAACGTTTTGTACCTGTACATATATTTTTCTATTAATTGTATTTTTTCTATTAATTACGTCAAAATTACGATTTCATATTTTTAATGTGAAAAAAGTTTCAAGGTCTCCCAAGTCCAATTTTCCTTTTTTTTTAATACTCCTTTTTATTGGTGAGTTTATCTGCTTGGGTTTCACTGAACAAAATATACCGAGAAAGATTAAATCTCTAAATTAATTTACAAGTTATTTAGTGTCTGTCCGCGGCATAGAATGTGAACAATAAATCAAGTATTAAAATTGTAAATTCGGAGAGAGCTTTTTTTCACCATTTTTTAAAAAAAGCTTTTATTTTAATTTTTAATAAATGGCGAATATTTCCCATTAACACCTTAAATGGCATGTACTGGATTTGATCAGATCAATGTAGTACACATTTTTGAGGACACCGGGGATAGTTTGAAGATGAAGATTTAACTATGGCACCAAATTACGCAAAAGTTTTAACCAGAATGTTCTTTTATCCATTTAAAATAAAATGTTGTACATTTTCGGTTATCCTGGCCTTCAATTAAACGGATGCACAGTTAACTAGACTTTGAAATAATTTTCTTCGATTTTGTTATTTGAAGTGTCACACTTTGTGAGAACCACAATATAAAATTTTGTGGTGACATTTATTAATCTAGATAATCTCAAAATATACTATCCAGAGCGTGAGGAAAAATCAGCAACAACTTGAGCTTCCTGGTGATTAATAACAGAGGGCGAAACCCTCTGCTAAATTAAAAACTTAAAAAGGAAAATAAAATAATTTTTTAAAAAGGGAAATCCAATTTTAAGGGGGAAAATACATTAAAAAGTAATTTTTAATTTTAAGAACTCGTGGAAAAAAAATTAATTTTAATATTAGTTTTATGCTTATTGCAACTTTTTGAAATCGGCACCAAAATTTAAGTATTATTTTTGTCCATTTTTTTGCTCTTTTTCTTAAAACCGGTTTTCTTTCTTTTTTTAAAGGATTATTTTATTCACATGTAAATATGGTACTATTTTTTTAATGTAAATTGGGTATTGCAAAGTAATTATTTATGTTAAACCTAATAAAACGTAAAAGATGTAAATTGATGACATACAGTTTAAGATTAAGGGTTGATGACATACATATAAGTCAAAGTGATAACGAACCAGGTAATAAGTGTGCAGTTCAGACATTGTTGTTCGACTAAACTGTTTTAAAATTTGATCCATTGTAGAGTTCAATTTTTCTACTTACAGGTTCTAACTTGAAAGTGCTCGCCACCATGTCTGTTGGTTTTGAACACATCGACCTGAAAGAGTGCAAAGCGAAGTGAGCTTTATTACTATTTACTCTATTCTCTACAGGGTGTCCAAAAAGTATATTTATACTTTAAAAAAAAAATACAAATATTCGCACTTACGGTTTTGATGTGAATACTAGGGTGGAGCGAAAAAAATCAAAATTTGATTAATGTAAAGTAATAGTGCGGAAAAGTTGCCTTTCGTATACATTATTCACCATGTAAAAGGATTTTGATAGCAAATAATATCTAGAGGTTCCCTTCAGGCCATGAAATTTACCAATAATAGGTAAAAATTGAATATGTTGTAACGCACTATTAGTCCAGTCAGCAAAGGGTTCAATTCTGAAAAAAAATAGGGGAAAGCTGGAAACAATTTTAATCGCTTCCAAAAAGTGTTCTGTATGATATATTAATTTTGCACCCCTGCACCACGCCGGCGTTGGCCACCATTTTGGAAAAATGGCGGCCAAAATCAGTTTTTTGTGATTATCTCCTTATTTTTTTTAATTTATAGAAAATATTTCAATTACAAAATTATTTCCTAAGTAATTTTACACAAAAATGCAATTTACATTATGTTTCTGCGACTCACCATTTAGACGCTAGAGGCGAATAAAGTGGATACTAAATCACCAAGTAGCATGACAACTCAAGAAACCGCTTTGACAGGACGTCTTTTGTTCCTTACTTTGATTAAAAACATCTCTATACCTTATGAACGTATAATTTAACAAAAATTATTGTTTGACGTTAAGATAAAGTTAATTTTACTGAGGGGATTTTGCAAATAAGTGTTATATTTCCATTTCTGAAAGAGATTTCACAATGGGCACCCATAGAGTTGAAGAATAAATCTTCCCTATTTATTTCCAAGTAACTATTCCGACTTGAAACACCCTTCTATAATTCAAATAACATTTTAAATTCCAATATTGATATTGAATTATTATTCGAAACTTAAAATATTTCCATAGAGCTAAATTTTATCATTCAAAGTATGAATATAAATACTATATTACTTTTAGTTGTCTGATTGCTTGAAAAGTATTACTTAGTTCAAAAGGAGGGAAAAGCGCCAAAATGGCTTGCTTCTGTTAAAAAAATTTCTGATAGTGTTCTTGATCAAATCCTACTTAACCAATGGATATGAATCACACATTAAAAAAAAACCTATTATAAACTCAGGAAACATTTAAATTTAGCATTATATCTTCGAATTTTACAGAAATACTAGGGTATTTTCTTTCACCTGGCTTTTAAATGATGACATAATTTTTTTAAAAAACGTTTGCTTACACCCAGTGTTTACTCTAATAGTGTGGAACTAGTGCGACGTTAATTAATCAAACCGAACCCATAGTGTGGAAGGACAATAAATAATCTTTGCCCAATAAAAATAAATTCTTAAAAGGCTTTCTAATGTTGTAATGCAAATAACTATTGATGCCATTGGAAAAATATAGTGCAAATACTCAGTCACGGAATAGTTTGCAAGGCTTGTTTCCCTAATACAGTGGTTCCCAAACTATTTTGGTCGTGGAACCCCAAAATGTATTGCCAATGATCGCGGAACCCTGAATATTTTTTAATCAACGACTTTTCAAAATTTAATATCTGATATTAAATGAAACAAGTATTATTTTGGTAGTATTATTTTGGTATTATTTGAATTAAGCAAAACTCAAAAAAAAAAATTCATCATAGAAATAATTAATAAAAATACAAAACATAAACTAAAATAAATGGAAAATCTTTAATGGGAAGAATGCACCTGCTTCTTTGATTCCATGATTCTCTTAAAATTGGGCGTTAGGTTTGATAACTGAACTCGCATATCTGGTGCAGCATCAAGTCTGTTACGATATTTGGTTTTTGTCGCAACATATTTTGAAAACCCAGCTTCACACAAATAAGTGGTTGCAAACGGCAATAGAATTCGAATAGCCTGTTTTGCTTAATTTGGATATTCATCGAATACATCTGACCAGAATATTGTTAATGAAACTGTTCTAAATTTGGCTTCTTTTTGGCTTGAGTTTAGTTGTGGAGTGTCACTTTCTTGGATAAAAGAATCCGAACTCAATTCAATCAAATTTTCATAATCCATGGAATTAAATCCTTTTGGTTTTTCTTTTATTTTAAAAGGATTTTGTACCCAGTAATTATCTTGATTATCTAGGTTTGGAAAATAATCACTGAGTGATTGCTGTAAACTGGACAGATGTGTTTTTATACCATCACGGATTTCCATATCTAAATCCACTTCAGATTCTTCTTAGGTTTTTTTAATTATCCACAGTTTTTTACTTTTTTATACTTTACTTTTCTTATTTTTTTTCTTTTCCATCCGATGTCGTTTAAGAATATGCAATGCAGACAAGTCAGTGATTATGATGAAAACAAATAAAAACGTGCTTTGCATGGATCAACTGGTGCCGTTATAAGAAGCCAAGGGACATAGACAATTGCCAAAGCAGTAACCCGGAAAAGAAGTTTGGAATATGCCACTATGGCCATCTATTGGTAGGATCGAAAGTTTGATCCCGGTTTAAACATCCATACACCGGTATATTGCACAAAAAGAAAAATTACATACATTTTGGGGGTCGATTGTCAACTTTCCGAGGAAAAAGTGAATATATTAAACACCATTCTTATTTTTTTTAATCAAATAAAAGTTGTCCCGCGGAACCCCTAAATTTTTTCGTGGAACCCCAGGGTTCCGCGGAACCCACTTTGGGAACCACTGCCCTAATAGACCTCAATTGTTACATTTAAGTCGATAAAGATAATTTTGTTGTACCGAACTATAATATGAAGGTAAAGAAATATCTGAAAAAATCGTAGTTGTAATTTTTATATATACGGGAACTGCCTTAAAGTAAATAATTTTGGGAGTGTACAGCTGCGGAAAAAAAAACGAACCACCAATGATTATTTCGTTAATTTTTATAGTAGAGCTAAACTTAATATACCATTTTGTATGGAATAAAGTCTACTACACATTGATATACAAACAATTTGCATAGGGGACTATCTTCATATTAAAATCCGAACCAACTTTAAAATTTCCAATAGCAACACCCAATTTTGATTCAATATTTAGAATCTACGACAAAATTCACCGCTGAAAATCAATTTGCAAGTTATTTGGTTAAGTAGTTTTTTAATTATGAATTTCGAAAGTTTAGAACTCGTAATGTTAAATGAATTTCTTAAACTTTTAATCATATCTTTCGAAATAATAATTTTATTAAGCTGAAATTTTTATCCGTGTTACTTCTAAACGACCCAAATAAAATACACTAACTTTCATTATTTATATATATATTTTTTAATTTTATTTAAATTAGGATATTAATATTCATAAAATTTATGAATAGCAACCATGCTATATTTTGATAGTGATGGATTCAGAAAAATAATCATTGGTGGTTCGTTTTTTTTTTCCGCAGCTGTACATAAAGAAATTTAGAACTATCTGCATACAATGATAATATAGAAAATATGACTTGTGTTGAAGCTGAAATTTGTTTTTAGTTTTATGAATACGAAATACATTACTGAAACGTTAATTAAAAAATATTAGGCGTGAATGAGGTATTGAGAGATTTTAAACAAAGTAAGAAACAAAAGACGTCCTGTCAAAGCGGTTTCTTGAATTTTCATGGCACTTGGTGATTTAGTATCTACTTTATTCGCGTCTAGCGTCTAAATGGTGAGTCGCAGAAACATAATGTAAATTGCATTTTTGTGTAAAATTACTTAGGAAATAATTTTGTAATTGAAATATTTTCTATAAATTTAAAAAATAAGGAGATAATCACAAAAAAATGATTTTAGCCGCCATTTTTCCAAGATGGCGGCCAACGCCGGCGTAGTGCAGGGGTGCAAAATTAATATATCATACAGAACACTTTTTGGAAGCTATTAAAATTGTTTCCAGCTTTCCCCTATTTTTTCCGAATTATACCCTTTGCTGACTGGACTAATAGTGCGTTACAACATATTCAATTTTTACCTATTATTGGTAAATTTCAAGGCCTGAGGGGAACCTCTAGATATTATTTGCTATCAAAATCCTTTTACATGGTAAATAATGTATACGAAAGGCAACTTTTCCGCACTATTACTTTACATTAATCAAATTTTGATTTTTTTCGTTCCACCCTAGTGAATACGTCTTTAAAATCGGTCCGGATACAACAATGACAAAAAATTGCGTCATAAAAAGAGTGGTAATCAACTACGGACTATGAGACACATAACCTATCATTATGTAGAGGAAGGTTGACCGCATTGACAAAGTTGGCCATTAATCCCCCCCCCCCCCCCTATTCGTGTCACCGATCGTGCAGGCTCCTGAATTGTATTCATCCGCGCACCATGGTAAAGTACATTTTCCCCTTAATGGGAGTTCTCACTCCAGTGTTTTATTTGAGCTCAGTGGTTAAAATAAGAAAGGAGGGTGGTAGGAGGGGGACTTTTCTCATTATTTTATTTCGCTGTTATGTGTTATTTATGGCATCCGGCCGGTCTCTTTCAGGAATATCCAGGTGAGCAACACCCCCCAGGTGTCGTCTGCTTCTGTGGCCGAGTGGGCGGTCACCCTGATGCTCTGCGCTGGTCGGAACTTCCTGGAAGCAGCAACTGCCGTCAAGGAGTGAGTCCATATCCTTCTCTGTCTCATGCCAAATGCGTAACCTTCGAAACCATTTGCGGAATGCATTTGGAAAACGTGTCTTATCCACATTTATAACAATATGAGAAAACCCACGGGAATGTAGTAAAATAAAAAAAAATTTCAATAACAGATCATTTTAATGTCATTCATAAGCAAGGATTTTAGTGCATGTAAAGCTTGATTTGAGATTCCAGTGTCTATTTGAGAGCAATGGGGCCTTCATTTAAAAGCGAGTTTCCCTTGTTTCAAATGTCTTAATTGAGACCTGATAAAGTGGTTGCATGTTTTCAAGCTTATCAATCCCCCCCAAATATATAATACTTTTTTAAATGAGAAGTGCAGCTCGAAAACTTGTCTTATCCAAAAATAATGACAATCCTATTGATTTCTAGAAAAAAGGCAAAGCGAATTCAATTACAATTCAAATACAATGCAATTTCTGGAACCTTACTCTTCAATTGTAAGTTTAAAAAACTACATTATAGAGAGATTTCCTTTTATATAATAGCAGTCTTCGATATCTGGATTAACATAGATATGCCAGGCCTGCGCTTATGCAAATTTGTAATCCACTGAACTGCACATAAAACGTTCAAAAATGAAAACAGACCTTAATTACTGTTTTCCTTTTGTTCCGCAGGGGCAAGTGGAAGTACTCTTGGAGCCCTATGTGGTTGTGCGGACAAGGGCTCGAAGAATCTGTGATTGGCATTGTGGGCATGGGAAGAATAGGTAAGCCCCTCACCAGACACTTCGAGTTTTCGGCGAACATTCTCATTAAAAAAACTATGGAAATAATTTTTTTTTAATGTCATGTAAAATTTTGTTTTATAATTGAATAAATTGTTTGGATACATAAAAATAAGATAAAAATAATTACCTTGTTAACTCTTCGCAGCTAAAAAAGGGCTTATTTTACTGGTGAAATATCTTGCTATTTGAGGATTTCATTTCACAGGTCAAATGATTGCGAAACGACTGCTGCCATTTGACGTAGAGAAGATTCTATATTTTGACATCCTCCATCCAATAAAACCAGGTGAGTGGAAGTTCATTGGGTGAGTGTCGTTGATCTCATGTTCATGTAGAAACTAAATGGCGTGACTGATCTAAGTTAAATGCGAACGAAATATACGTAATTTTCTATAGCATAATTTTTAAAAAACTTACAATTAGATGGTCTAGTAAAAAAATTTTGAGGTCCCACCTTTTTGTTCAAATCGAGATCACAATGTCTGATGTTAGCTGCAAGAGTGTAACTTTTGTGAAACGGTTGATAGTAAGTCCGTCAAAATAAAAACGTCAAGAGATCAGAACTACTATGAGACATGAAAATTGGTTTTACGTTTTCAGCAAAATCACTCCGGGAGAACCTTCTTCTGAACCTTTCAATTGGTTTCATCAATTTAAAAGAAAAATTGGAGCATTTCAAATGTATTATTTTTTAGCTGTACAAGCAAAAGCTTTAATTTCCTTTGATACTTAATTCAAAATTAAAAACAAAATGATTATCGTCCAAATAATTTTTTTCTGACCAAGATTCCCTCGGTTAAATTTGTACCTGCCAAAATTACCTCTGTCAAGTTTGTACTTGACCAAGATTACCTCGGTGTCTCAATTACCACGCTTAATACGTAGCGGTAGCAAAGGATTTCGGGAGGTTAATTTGCATGACCTTTAAGGGTTAAAGGCCTTTCTCCCCTAGTCCCAGCGTTGCTTTAAAGCAACACTGAATGGAAAACATTATATCTTCTAGGGTTATATACTTTAAGAGAATTTAATTTTATACACAACCACAACTCTGGCAACTCTTTTTCTCCTGACTTATATTTAATTCTTACACGAATTTCGAACCTCTAAAGAAACATAAGAAACAACCAAAAATATTAATTTTATAAAAATTAATTTTATTATTCAAATATTGCTTAAAAGCAACTATGGGAGAAATGTGTAGATAAATAAGTTTTTTCTGTTATTGTTATTTTTTGTCATTGTGGTTTATTTAGTCATCTAAATATGACTAATTTTGACCAATAATGTAAATATTTTTGCATGACTGTCTTATTAGGCTAGTCGCGCACGATCGATAATTGCACTACAACTAATCGCTCGACGATAATCAACTGAGTGACTAAAAATCACTCAGTAACTGCCCTGCCTGGCGATTATTCTAATTGCATTTGACGACCCGGGGCTGCTACATTTCAAATTTCGAAATCGCCAAAGTAAGGATGAAAAATCGCCAAAGTCGTATAATCGCAATCTATGCAAAAATCACCGAATTGTCGATTATTTGCTAAAGTTGTTAGCGCGGTATCGAGCGAAAGGATATATTGTCATGGTAGTTGCATGTCCGATAATGGCTGAGTGAGCGGATAAAATTTGAGTTTTTTTTTTGCATGCAACTAAATAGTTCAGTTACATGTCCGATAGTTGCAAGTGCGCAGCTAACCTTATACAAATTTATAATTGCAGTAGAAAAATAAAAACATTAAGTTGTAAAATAAAATTTCAAATAACATCTATAACTTAGTGCTTTGTTTCTGAGCTGCCAGTATATGTATATATAATATATTACGTGATAAATTGATATTGTAGGTAAGAGAACGTGACATGTGACGGGGGGGGGGGGGGGGGAGTTTGGTGGTGAAGTGTGACATAGGGAGGAGACGGGGTTAAAAATATGGAAAAAAAAGTGTGACATCATTTATCGACAGCCCCTTACTTAAAAAAAACACTTCTTCAGGGTGTATTTGTGTTGATAATAATATGTAGTTATCTTTCATTTTGAAGAACAAACGGAAAAAATAACATGTCGTTATTTTGGTGATTTTAAAGGCGATATACAAGTACAAAGGATTAATAAAATATGTTGAAACCCAAGTAAGGCATAATTTTAAATTCAATGGAGTTAGATATAGAGCAAGCTAGTGAAAAAATAAAAGGAATTTTTTTTAATGTTTAAGAACATTCAGTTTTCTTTCAATTAGAAGAACAAGAAACGAAATAACAGGTCGTTATTTTGGTGACTGAGAGGCACCTCTCGGCCTCAAAGGGTTAACAATTAAATGGCTCGTATTTTGTTTGCAGCCGAGGAGATGGGTGTCGAGTTCGCGGAGTTCGAGGACCTTCTCCGCCGTTCGGACTTCGTGGTAGCGATGGTCAACTTGACCGACGAGACCAAGCACCTGTTCGACTCCTCAGCCTTCCGTCTCATGAAACCCACCGCCATCTTCGTCAACACCAGCAGGTGACACTATTAAAACTACGAACATTTCATGTTTAACCAGGGTCGATAAGGTATCGAATTAAGAGAAGCCCACCTTCAAATGGGACCCTCCATTTCTTTCAAATAGGCAATAAGTTTCTAAGGATGGAAATTTAACTTGTATTAAAATGCACACAACTTTTGTCTTTTTTTTCAAACAAGCAATGTGTTTATTACTGTCAGGATTAACACATATGTGTGTCACTTTAGAAAATGTTCTCCACTTCTAAATTATGAATCCTCCACATGGGCGATACTGACCCTTGTCTTATTCTGCAGGGGCGGCGTGGTGCACCAGGAGGACCTCTACCACGCCCTGAAAGATAAGGTGATTCGTGGGGCGGCCATTGACGTCACTGATCCAGAGCCCCTCCCGAAAGACCACGAGCTAATATCGCTGGACAATATAAGTACAAACGCTCTCTTCTGTTTCTTTCCGCGAATATCCCAAAACAATATTTTATTTCTAAAGAAATGGTGCCTCTTAAGGGTTGGTTTCATTTTATAGGCATGGAAGCACCAGCTAAGTGCTAAGCTCGACATCAAAAGGTCTTCTATATATGTAGGCATGCGCAAAGGCAGAAGGTAACTTCAACTTTGGCAATACACTTTATCCTTTAAATCTGAAATCACTGTTCTAAATCAAGTTTCCCAGCAAAAAAAAGTCAGCACAAAACCTTTTTTTTTTTAGTTTTTAATTTTCTTGCATAAATCCTTTAAAAAAAATTCCTTTAATAATTTTAATGCTTCAAAATTAAAGGTTACAGTTTCTTATGACCACCTAGACGACTTTTTTTTCAAACGAACATTTGAAGGAAAGTATTGAAATCTCTTGAAGTAATGTTATGATTGCCGTAATTTTATGGCTGCCCGCCCTCTTGAAACAATTTTCTAACTGTCATAATTTTATGGTAGCCAGTACTTCACGTGGTCTGGCATCCGCAGCTGAATAGTCAAAATTTGAACTCTTTAACATTAGCGACTTCCAGCAAGGTGGTAGGCGATTACAAGTACCAATTTGATCGTCAGTCTCAGCTTTGTCAAAAGTACCTTTTTTATATTTATAATTTTTTTTTGTCACTTTATATAGTCATTACCCCCCACGTGGCCAGCGCTCAGACGCACGTACGAATCAAGATGGCGGAATTGGCGGCAGAAAACATCCTCCTCGGTGTGAAAGGGGAGAAGCTGAAGACTCCTGTTGCCATGCCCGAGTGAGACATCTGGACATTCTTCAGAACCGCGACGACTTGCAATCGGAACATTTGGTGTGCACTCAAGTTTTCGATACGTGTCACAAATGTAATTTTTGTTTTTCCTCCTCGAACGACAATATAATGTAATAAATATTTGTTTAACAAAAGTTGTCTGATTTATAATCATATTTATTTTAAAGTGAAGTTCATTTGTAAGGTATGGCGTAGTCTCGCTGTTAGAAGAAGAAGACCGCTGTTGAGACCGGTTTATGAAAACGTTCCCAGAGGCTGAAAAAATTCCGTAGGATTAGCATGGAACTTCAGCATCTGTATTACAATTTTTAAGTTTTTGTCACTAAAAAATAGCCGATACATATAAATATCTGCTTTCTACAATGAGATAGATTATACACATCGCAAGCAAACTTGTTTTTCAATAAGATCACATCTTTTGTTCCTGAAATAAATTAAATTGCTGTACTACAATTTCACTTTACTAACATAAAGGGACTTCAATTTTGCATTGTCGATTTAAAAAATGGACGGTGAAGTTGACTATTGCGCAGTTGGACAAATGTAAGGACAGTGACGTAGGAACTTATTTTTCGGAGGTATGGCAGAGAAGAAAACTGGCGTTCTTACGCTTATATTTAAGTGTTTTTTATTGGAACATATTTAAAATACATTGTTTAGATCAAAAATAGGTATGGCAGAATAAAAGTTGAAAAGCAGAAAAAGAACATGGTCCCCGGCAAGGATGAGGGGGAACCCTTGCGAGGGATTCACCCTGCATCAAATATTCATTTTTGAATTTCAATAAAATGATTCTGTGGTGAAACTTTCCAAATAAGCTACATGGAGGTATAAATATAGAAACCCTAAGTTAAACTTTTAGGAGAGCCCATTCCGACACTATAGCACTGTTCCATTTCGTAACAAATTGCACTATTGGCATAAATGTAATAACGTTGGATACGGATAGGAAATTAAACACCGACGCGTTTAAGATCTTGAAACAAATCAATGTTCGGGGCATGCATGAGATATCCGTGGCGTCAGGCGAAACTGCTAGTTTATCTTCCTCCTTCAGCTGGCGCGAGGTTTTAGTTTACGATCGATTCCTATAATCTGCTGCCTAATAAATGTGTTTTTCAATGAAAAATCGCAATAATAGAAGGCAGCCAGTATTGTCGAAAATTATTTTTGCACGCCAAGGTGATTTTTAACAATAATATTATGAAGGGAAGATCTACATGTAAATTTCCCATAGGAATAACGTGTGGGAAAAATGGAAAAAAGTTCTATAACTTTTGAATGGTTGCAGATATCACACGAAACTAAGTGCAGATTTTAAACAGAGAAAATATTGTGAAAATGTTGCAAGTTTCATAAAAATCTGTGAAGTAGTTTTGTAAACATTAGTAATTGTAAACATTTAAAGTGGCGACATGTAAGATTTTGCGGAAGATTTTAAAATGGCAACCACTTTTGGGTAAATTCAAATAATATTTTTTAATTTAATTCGTATTTTTTTATGATATATTTATTTGTATAAATAAAACTACCTTCAAAACTGATTATTTCGGTTACATCTCGTTTTATTTGTTCAAAAAATGGAGTCGCGAATAATATATTGAAAATGTTAAAAAATTATCAGCTATCAAATTCTAGCAATTGGAAATTATTTTGGAATGTTCAATTCATTAAAAATTATATGATTTTTTTTATTCTAATGTTTAGATTTAACCCATTATTGCGCATTTTTTTTTACTTAAAAATTACTTTGGTCTTTAAATTACTAGTTCGAAACAAATAATATTTTAGAATAAACAAAATTTAATTCTTAAATTATTTTGTAATTCACAGTTCGGCTGCACTAACATTTTCGACCACGGGCCGCCACTGAAATAAAGTTAGATTATATTGCACTAGAATGAAAGCTTTAGAGCTAATTTGTACAATACATAGTTTTATAAAAATGTTGCGAAAACAAATATTTTCATATTTTTTTTTCACATGCCCTGTTAGGAAATTCTTTTGCCCCCTCCTCGAAATATTTTCTAGCTCCATCTTGCGTCTTCAGTAAGATGTAGATCGTAGATCTCTCTGAACTTGTCACAAGTATAAACTTCTTTGTATAATTTTCTTCGTCTTAAACTATTCTTTCAACTGTTTAAGTTTTCAGTTGAACTTTTTGTGTGATATTTTGCCTTCATAGTGATATTTTCTACAAATTCTTGCTTTCCACTACACACAACTTTTACATAAATAGTTTAAAATGTGAACTGGTCAAATGCAATTGTAGAACTTGTTGTTCTTTTCGATTTAAGCACACACTTGCTACGATCCATCGATTAAAATTGAAGATACAGCTGTTAAACAGGCCAGTGTCCCACCCTGACTCGGTACAAAGCTCAGATGAGGAGTGGATTAGTAGCCAACCGGTTCGACGTGGCCTACTTTCCTCTTTACGATGGTGGGTCATTCATACCCATTGGTTGATTCTCTCTAAAATTATAGGGCTTTGAAATATCAACACTTTTTATATCGTGGAATATTCTGCTATACCCTGATCGATCTTAAAGATGTATTCACGTCGAAGTGTAAATACGGCCCTGCATACAGATTTTTAAATTATTTTCCCTTCAGCTCTCTGAGTTTGGCAACTTCGACATCAGTGTTCGGACCCTACTTTCCAAGAACTCGTTCCCCCAAACGATTAAAGGGGATATCTAGAACTGGTTCCACTTCTACCCTGAAGGGGCCATTCGGGGAAAGGGGTGGGTTGAACAATGTGTGTAGCTGACCCCCTCGCGGTTGCAGTGAAGGGCTTGACCGACCCCCAATCAGTTGTTGATTTTGAGCACCGCGCGGGAAGGAAGAAGCATGGGCAGCAATCCGTCGACCAACGCGTCGCCTGCTCTGTCGAATGACAGGAACAGGAACCACCAACAAAAGTAGGATATTTGAATCTTTTTTATATATGCCCAGAGTGTTCGAATAACAGAAGTTCGAACGATCGTTGAGATTAGAATAACTTATTTTTACAGGGGTTTCGAACTAAGTCGTATTTTACACATGGAGATTTTTTTAAAAAAAGACTTCTACATTTTCTCAACGCTTAAATTGCAACTGTTAATATTTTTTTATGGTATGCATTTACTATTTTAATAGATACAAGGGGCAAATCAGACCGTATTTGTAATAACACTTAATATAAATTGCAAAACTTAATTTGTGTTTAATTTTGTTTTTACAAAATTCATATTTAATGGAAATTTTAGTAAATTTTTTCAGAAGTTGTTCGTAAATAAATGTTATAAACATCCCAGTGGCGTAGCGTAGCGTAGCTAGAATTGAGTTTTACAGAGGATCAAATGTTTGTCAAAGGAAAACATTTGTTTTTAAATATTTTTCTTAAAATGTTTAAGTATATCATTAAATTGCCTATTAAGAATCAATAAATGAATTTATCTATCTTATTTTATGAGTATTTTTGTTTTACGCATGCAGGATTTAGTGCGTTTTACAAGTAAAACAATATGACAACAAAATAATTATGGTATCTAAGAACATTTCAAATAAAATTGGTTAAATACTTGAAAGGTACTTAAACAAAAAAAATTTACCGAAAAAAATTAGGTAAGCTGTTGTCCATCGAGACAGCCGCAAAGTTTAAGTTCATAACGTCAAAATCAACAGTGGGTTCGGATGCAAATTTAATTTATAAATAACCATAGGACACAAATGCATTAAAGTTTTAACATATCGACATAAAATACAACTGAGCGAACCTCACTAATCGAACGAAATGAACAAATCCAATGAACGAAACAAAATCCAATAAATGAACAATCGAACGAACCGAACAAACGAATTGTACTAATTGAACGAACCAAACGACTTCATATGTTTCTAAGGGAGCGAAAAAAAGCACAAGGCTATGACGTTGTGTCTAAGGTTGTGACGGGTCAGCTGTGATGTAATTCTGTTACATTTCTATCCAATCGACTTACAAGTCCCCTCTTCCCAGGACACTAATTTAAAGACGTAACATTACTCGTCAAAAATCTTTACTTCTATGATTTGAAATGCCTCTTCAGAATTTTTTTCAGAGTGGGCTCGAGCCGGGGGCGGATCCAGAATTAATTCTCGGAAAGGGCAATTATTTGTGAAAATTTTGCTAACGTCGAAAGATTATGTAATAAATTTTTCTTGCGAGTTTTATACACCTTTATTATTAATAAAAATAATTATTAAATTTTATAATAATTGATATTTATCAATAATGATTGTAGATCTAATATTACTCATATAATTGTAGTGCAAATAGTTCTTCAACAATACTCTCTTTGTTTTTAGTTGTTTAGACAATTGGTTGAATCAGAGCATACTTTAAAGAATTTTTACTCGTGGGGGCAAATGCTTTTCTATTGTCTATGATAAGACAGTTAAACCTCGATGTTAACTATAACTTTGGGCTTTTAGTGCCAAACACAATTATTTTGTCAATTCAAACTAAATAAATGTACTTAATTCAACAAAAACTATTAACGATTTTCCCTCTAGAAAATATTTAGGATAGAAATAAAAGAATTTTTATTGTGTCAAATCCACATGAGTAGTGGGGATTTTCCTAGTACTGGTGGGGAAATTTCCCCACTAACTCTATGTTAAAATATGCCCTGAATTCCAATCATATAATTTTAACTCGTAGCCACATCATATTCCATGCAAGTGGAAAGTTCATTTTCTGCTACAACATGTTGATGTCAGAACGTAGGCAGTTAGATAATCTCGAAGCAATTAATGTATTGAGAGACTCGCCACAGTCTTAAATGGAAAAGGAAAAGTATTTTTCAATCACCGCCCTTCAGTGCTAAAATTTCTGCAGCTGTAGGAATGGCGACACAAGTTGTCAGAAACAGCAATTTACAAGGGCAAATATTATGTAAAAACATTTTTCAGGAATGATATAACAAGTTTTAAGAAAGTATTATGTCTAACTTTAACTAACGTATATTACAATACTCTAATATAATAACTTTTTTTAAAAAACTTAAAAATACTTATTTTTCTACATTTTTGTGCTGTAAAATCAAATATTTTCCGAATACAAATAAATAGAATATTATTGTTTATCTTATAAAGTAAATACTATTTATTTATGTAATGTTATTAATGCACATTTTGTTTGTAATATGCTCGGGTACTTGTCTAAAATTTACCTAAGTATATGGATTTAGATGTATATATACTATATATTTAAATCTTTACATTTGTGTAAAGTAAAATGGCAGAAATGTAGGAAATATATATTTTAAAATACAAAACTTTGTATGATTTTTAAAAAAAATGTAAATTTTTTTAAATAACATTTTACATTGTGAAAACAAATAAAACATACTTTTATGAATCGTTAGAAAATTTCATGAATTCGATAATTTCTTTTAAATAAACTTTTTAATGAACTTTTTATAGAACATATAATTTTAAACTAAGTTTATAAACTAGTTTAAAATTTGCTATTTTAAGTACAAAGTTTTCATTAATTGCTGGGTTTCCGTTTTCTGCAGAATTTAATTTTGCCCCACCAGTTAAAATTCCTTAAAATATGCTCTGGGTCATATTCGTATCCGTGATTGAATACTTGTCTCCTCGTTCTAGCTCTGTGACCGAAAGCAAGTGGCCGCCGAAATTCAGCAGCAGCAACGCCGAGCAAGTCAAGTCTTACTCGAGGCGCGTGACTGAAGATGTCTACGACCACATGGATCCCCCAGGTGAGAATTGTAATTGACAAAAACAAAGACGTTCTGTGTGGTACGGGGTCAATTGAACCCATGCTAACTATCCCCTAGTGCTGAGCAAGGACGGATTTAGGCATAGGTTACAGCGTAAGGGCCCGCACCACACGCCAGAAGAAAGAAAAAGTTAACTTGCGGAAAAAATATTTGGTTTGTGTATCAGAGAGCATTAGAAATTATTGTATGTTAGAACTTAGAGCAAAAATTTTACTGTATGAATTGCATTAAAAAGCATTACTAACAATGAAGATATCGTGAAGGCAGCTGCAAAATGGAAAATGGAGTAGAAGCATATGACAATGATTTGGAGAATGCCCTGGGAAATGAACTAATTCAGTTCAATTTTTTTTGCAATGAATTTAACGGATAACGATGGTTACAAGCGGCAGTGGTAAAACGTTATTTTCCAAGTTAAAACTTTTTACAAATAGGCTAAATTCCGAAATTCTATGTAAATATATAGCTATTCCTCGCTAAAGGAAAAATATTCATGGAAATAAGCATATACCCCCTCCCCTCCCCCATTAGTTGGGAAGAGAAGCCCGCACCACATATTCAGCCTAGGGGCCCACTAACTCTAAATCCGGCTCTGGTGCTGAGCATATGGGAGGTAAACTTTCAGAGATTTCCATAAAAAGTGACTGATAACAAAGTCTGTAAAATGAATTTCAGCATTTTTTTCTACGTTTTGCAACGTCAAGCGATCACTGAGACCCCCTCCCCTATGTCACGTATGACAGATCCCTTTCCTTCAAGGGTGTGTGACGTAATAAATGAACAGCTGTCAAGGTCCTGGTTATTGAGAGCACAAGCGGATGGTGAAGATAGCCAAACGGCCCGGTCCTACCTCCCTCTTTATATGCACCACAATTCAATTTAATAAATACCAACTTTAAATAATAGTATAAAAATGTATAATTACAAATAGCTGCTGTTCCTGGTCTAGGAATCTTTTCAAAATTTGCTTTCTGGAACTTTCCAATTATCCTGGAGAAAAAATAATTTCTTGTTTTGAAGAAGGGGCACTGGGACATTAAATACAAATTAGCAGTTTCGAATAAGGGCTCTATTTTAATTCGGGCCCCTCACTTTTCATTTGGGCATCCACCACTGGAAAATTGAAAGAACTTCCTGGTGTTAATTTTGCCAAACCTTTCTTCCAGGGCCCAAAAAACTTTCCACGTCGCCTGATATAGACATTCATGAGATCATCCACCAGGGCGCCACCAGGATGTTCCAGGGCATCCCCACAGAGACTGCAGACACCGCAGAGCGCCCCTATAACCAACATCACACGCCCACTTTGCTAGAAGAGAAGGAACAGAGGGCCAGAAATCAAAAAAATAAATGAACCAGGTCTTTAAACTTTGGAGTTCTCACATTGAAGATATTAGGGATAGTCAAATATGTTTGCATATATTGAAATTAAAGCTTGAAACATGGGAAACATGTCCTCCCGCTTTTCATTAATAGACGCTGTACTTAACGTCTGACACACTGGGTTGGTTTCTGCGTCTCGGAGGAAAAACAACCAATTCAGTGTCTCAAACGTCAAGCACAGTGTCTACTGATGAAAACCGAGAGGATATGTTCTCCATCTTAAAAATACACAAAGAAACAGACAAGGTTCATTTTGGATCAGTGCTTCCACATTTAGCAAAAACGTGTCAATCTAAAAAAAGGTTCTTAACTTAATTGTTATAGGAGTAAAATGTAACCATTTTTGTAATTTTATGTTAAGAACACATACATATGCAAAAATTGCAAACCATATATAAAACATTTTAGAAATAAGAAAATTTTAAGATTATTTTGAAGTTGACAAGTATTATTGTTCAGTATTGTATTATGAACTTTTGTTAGTTGATGCAAGTATAGCTCAAAGAAAAATGACATACAAAACTGTAATGAATATAGAAAATGGTAACATATTGCCAAAACTACCCCAACGTTATCCTACCACTATCAATTGATACTTGTAATTTTACCATTACACATACTACGTTATTCTATCGAAATGCATCCTTTATTATCCTACCACTGTCATGTGATATTGTATTCTACTGCTGTACCATATGACTCGTTATAATATCCTGCCACTATAAACTGATTAAATGTTATTTTACCATTACATATTATGTTCGTTCAAAATGGTTCCTGTGTTAATGTGCTTAAATTCCAATTGAATTCGATCGAAATCACTTTAATAAGTTAGTTTCTGGTTAAAATTACAAGAAAGAGTATTTAAAATGTTTAATTGGATTCAATTAGAAAAATCAAGCCTAAAATGATTTTGCATTCGAAAATTCTTTCACTTGGCTTAATTAAAGTTAAAAAACAACACAAGAACTTAACATTTTAAGTTTGAGAACCACTGATTTAAGTTATATAAGTTGTTCGAAAACACTTGGCAACATAATAATGTAAATTATTTGTAAATCAATGTTTTTATTGTGTAATTGAACATTAACAAAATTGCACCTTTTATTGTTAAATTGAATTACAAATGTTTTTAAATAAAGATGAACTTGTAACAAATGTGTAGACATATATTTCGATATGTATTGATTAATATGATTTATATATTTTGGTTACAATATTAAAAAAACAAAAAAATTAGCTTAAAACATTTTACAAAATTACATTATAACACAATTTTCTTGCAAACTAATATTTGGACTTATACTAATTGGGGGCCAAGCAGGTCATATATGATGTATTTTATAAAGAGTTAAGATAAATCAAAATATTTTAGTTATATAACTTTTATTAAACTTCATATACAAAATTAATACATTCTTTAATATAAATACTAATTACTCAGTTTTAAAAAAAAATCTAAATTTTATTCTGCAGGCTTTTCACTTATTTCCACAAGTTGAGCATTCTTAGTTACATTTTCACCAACTTTAAAAAACACGTTTTTGACTGTTCCATTGCAATGAGCCTTTATCACATACTGAAATTAAAAAAAATGTGTTTCATATTAATGTTAAAGAAAGTAAACATAATTTTCAATGTTTTAAATTGTTAAAGTAATGCCATCGAAAATATATGTATAGGTATCTTAAAGCTCATAAATTTATGTCAATGTTTGAATATCAAAGATGGTGGTATAATATTATATATTTAAAATTATTTTTAAAGAAAAATTTTCATAATCTTAATCAATGCTACTAAACGCAAACTACCTTTGAATAATCTTTTTAATGTAATAAGAAATTTAAAAGATATTTTTAATTACATTCAAATATAAAATAAGTACAAGGAAACTTCTGAAACTTGCACTAAAATACCACTTTCAAAGCTAATTATGAAAAAAGTTCCTCCTATTATTCTGACAGAACACCCATTTTTAATATATCGAAAAAAATATCTGAAATGTTTTTAGAACGGGGGTTGATAATTTATTATGTCACACACTGTTTTCCAGTCTTCATGTATAATATTTGAGAGGAGGATCTCAGTGATTGTGTGACATAGCAAAACTGTGAAGACATTTGTTTCACACACTTTGATATAATAAGATATAGGTATCCTTTTTTATAGAAATCAGAATCTTTCTAATAAAATGTTTGGCAAAATACACAGAGTGGAAGTTTAAACGATTGTTTTTTAGCTGCAAAATGATGTGACATGGGTGGAGCGGGTATAAGGATAATGTGACAGTGCGTGACATGGAGGGGGTACAAATAGTGTGACATAATAAATGAATTATCCCACAAAGTGTATGAATCACAAAAGTGTTAGCTCTTCAAATAAAATCCAACACAAGAAATATGATTTAAAAGAATAAAACTACCTCCATCTTCATGGCTATAATCACAACCAAGGGGTCGCCCTTCTTGACAACGTCCCCAGGGTTTACGCTGATCTTCTCGATGACTCCGGGCATCGGAGCGACGGCCCCTTTGTACAGCGTCTCTGAAGCAGAGGCAGAGAGGAACTTAGGAGCAGGAAGTTGAAAATCATAACTGTACTCCTGGAAAAATACACTTTTTAAAAAAAAAACTAGTAATCAAGCTCACAAGGATGTGTATAAGAAAATAAAAATATTCTCAAGAGTATAATTCCCAACTTGTGAACGAATAATAGACTGAAAATTTTATATTCCAGAAAACTCAAAACATTGTGTGAAGATATTTCTTTTTAATTAAAGACTTTGCGAAAATTGCAAAGCAATTGTAATTTAATAAGTTAGTGTCCTGATGTGAATCATTTTTGATCAAATGAAGGCATGGTGTAAACAATCGTTTTTAGAATTAAATTTTAACTAAGACAGACTTCATACAGATTAACCGCAAACAAAATTATTGAATGAAATGGGCATTATATAAAAACACTCACCTTAGTGAAGAGATGAATTTCATTTTCATGAATGATGGCACGCACAGGAAAGCATTTATTATCCACCGTGCATTGGAGTAAGCTGGGGTCTACCTTGGAAACTGCAGCCTGCACTGAATACTCCTGATCATCAATGCAAAATGTATAAGCATTGTTTCCCTTGAAAACAACACCTGCACTATACTCTGTAAAATGATTTCAATTAACTTAAGTATATATTTTTATTTTAAATATCTTTACATGTAAAAGTATACAATTTGTAAATAGAAACACGACATATTTATTTATTTTGTTGTAATGTTGCTAATTACTGAAATGCATTACCTAAATTTTTACAAAAATTAACTACAAAACAGTTACATTTTTTTTTATTACTCCCGAAGATAATTGTTTAAAATACATTTTTTTACTTTATGAACGCTAAAAATAACCATAAACAAATATGTTGCAGGATGTAAACAAAATTGTAAATGCTTAAGATTTTCCACCTCCATTCATCAATGGTAGTCAATCCATAAAACAATGTAAATATATAGAATTTCAAGAAAAATAAGTATTAGTAGACTAACATTCCATTTACTTAAATTTTTTATGAATAATTGTAATATTTTACAATAATCTAGACAATGTGTATATTGTCTCTTATTGTGTTATGTATCTACTATTTGCAAACCTCTAAACATGGGGATTTAACATCTATGGGATTTAACAATGTGAGGAATTTTTTTCTTCATATTTGTCGATTAATATATTTAAATAATAAATTATAAAAATCTGACCCAGTGCACACAAAAGGATAAATTACATTCACATCGTTCTGTTCACAAATTTCAAAATAAAATTAAAATGAATTTGTATAATATTTTTTAAGAAATAGTTGTTAGAAAGAATAACCCGTATTAGAAATTTAAAATACTTAAATTGTTTTAAGAATTGAATAAACAAATGTATTATTTAAACCCATTATTCAAATCTAAAACATGCACTTAATGTTAAAAATGATTATGAACAGTTCATCCTATACAAACTGTATCTGGCATCGCATTAATCTTTCTTGTTTTATGCTTGCTTTGTGTGGCAACGAGTTTGTTGTTGTTCTAATTCTTACTTTCGTTTCTGCTTGTATCGTTATTAATGTTTTGTTACATGGTGTAATAATACATGTGTTAAATCAGTATTAATGTATCTTTCCTTCAGTTTTACAAACATTTCCAACACGTTATCAGCACGAAGCTCTATTCACTGAGGAAAATGCATCAAGTTCGATTACACGCCGTAGACTGAAACAAAATCGAAACCATTTTTTGAAGAAGTTAATTTGCGTTAAATTTTTGAAGAAGTCAAAAACAACTCGCAATAAAAATGGCGAATGACGAATACAAATTGCCGAAGCTCAAAGAAGATAATTATCATTCCTGGTCGATACGAGCGCGTGCTGCCCTTGTTCAAAAACGATGCTGGGGAGCAATCGAGCCCGGATACGACATGGTAATGAGCGAGAATGAAAGAAACAAGAACGATGAAGCACTAACGCTGCTGTTCCTAATCGTTGAAGACACCTTCCTAGATGATATAGGAGAGTGCTTGAGAGCCAGAGAAGCCTGGAATATTCTAAAGGAGATGAACACGAAGTTTGGATTACTGCATATTCTACAATTGATGAAGGACTTCTTCAATACATCGATGAAGCCAAATGAAACAGTGAAAGTTTATCTAGGCAGGCTGATGGACATTCATCGAAAGTTAGCCAGTGGTGGATACGCTTTTACAGACCGAGAAGTTGCCCTGGTAATGCTAATAGGTCTACCCAAGGAATATGAAGCAATAATCCTGAACTTTGAGAAAGATGAGGAGAACTTGAATACGACAATTGTGAAGTCAAGACTCCTAGTAGAAGAGAAAAGAATTTCCCGAAGCACAAACGAAGGTGCAGAAATTCATGAAGAACGTGCACTCCACACTAAAAGTTTTAACAACAACCAGAAGAAGCCAGCAGCCAGAAGATTTGTCAAGAAGTGGTCACAAAGTAAACAAGATGAAGAAGCAGATTTTAAGAAGAAAATCAAATGTTTTAGTTGTGGCGAATGGGGACATATCTCCAGACAATGTGAAGAAGCTCACAAACAAGATCGAAATGCTGCCAAAACTGCCATCGACTTGAAGAATTGGGCATGGTCAGCAAACAACGAAGTAAATAAATCTACTCAATGGATCCTTGATAGTGGTGCTACAGAACACATGACATCTGATAGAGAAAAGTTTTTGAGTTTTGAAAACTACA
Organism: Troglohyphantes excavatus; assembly: GCA_963932185.1. NCBI lineage: Eukaryota > Metazoa > Arthropoda > Arachnida > Araneae > Linyphiidae > Troglohyphantes > Troglohyphantes excavatus. Next base: position 63,515,675 of record OZ010667.1, read on the forward strand.
CCTCCACAGTTGAAGTTGCCAACTCAGAGAAGGTCAACGTTACTGGAAGAGGTGATGTTTTGCTTTCTTTTCATGACAACTCTGGAAGAAGAGACATTACTCTTTCACATGTTCTGTACATACCAAAATTGGGAGGAAGTCTACTCTCAATAGGAAGAATAGAAGAACGGGGATTCAAAGTCCAGTTTGCTGATGGAGAAGCAAAGGTAATGGACAGCAATAATGAGATTGTTCTGACAGCCAGAAGGAAAGGCAGACTTTACATCATTGAAGAAAGTCAACCTGTTGCATATGTCACTAAAGCTGCAAACGAAGAATTGTGGCATCGTCGTCTGGGACACCCACATAGCAATAGAATGAAGGGTCTCGACTCCACTGTTGACAAACAGAAGACCCACCCATCACCAAACAAACCCTGCTCTGTGTGTATCCAAGGAAAAATGAAACGACAACGATTTCCCAAAGTCGCAAATACAAGAGCTGAACAGGTACTTCAGATCATACACTCGGATGTTGTTGGAAAGATCTCTCCACCTTCATTAGGCGGTTCTAATTACTTTGTTGCATTCACAGACGACTACTCTCGCTACACAACAGTATATCCAATGAAGACTAAGGATGAAGTTCTCTCAAAATTCGATGAATTCAGATGCATAGCAGAAAACTTGCACAATAGAAAAATCAAAATCTTGAGAAGCGACAATGGAGGAGAGTATAAAAGCGACAAATTTAATGAGTACCTTATCAAACATGGAATACAGAGGCAACTGACAGTACCAGAATCACCTCAGCAGAATGGAATCTCTGAAAGAATGAACCAGACACTGATCAACACAACTAGATGTCTGCTCATTGAGTCTGGGCTGGAGGCAAGTTTTTGGGCAGAAGCAGTTTGCACAGCAGCCCACCTTCGAAACAAGTGTTCTTCAACTGCAATCGAAGGAGACATCCCAGAGAGAAGATGGTCAGGTAAAGAAGTCCAGCTGGATCACCTTAGAGTTTATGGATGCAGAACCTGGAGTCATGAACGCTCATATTCAAGACGGAGTAAACTTGATCCCAAAGCTACAGAATGTATCCTCGTGGGCTATCCTGATGGCATCAAGGGATACAAGCTATGGAATCTGAAGAGAAAGAACTTCTGTGTTAGCCGAGATGTGATCTTTGAAGAAGATGTCTTCCCCTTCAAGACAGAAAATCACACAGCTCTCGCAAAGCAAGAAGATGTTTTACTACACATCGAAAATGATGAAGTAGAAGTTTATGATTCTCCAACTGAATTAGAGACACACCAACATCCACTTGAAATCAATGACGAATCTAGTGATCATGAAGATTCAACTGAAGACACTGACCAAGAAGCAGAAACCTTCATCCAATTACCTGAACAACATTCAAGTCAAGACGAAGTCCATTCAAATGTAGATGAAGTCATAAGATATGATCAAAAAGAAGTTGAACATTCAGGACCAGATGATGAACACATCATAGGTGAAATTGTCATACCTGAATCCCACAAACAAACCAGCAGAAGTGGTAGAATCATGAAACCTCCTCAACACTTGAATGACTACATTCTATACAAGGCAGAAGAAACAGAATGCTTCATGGAAGTAAAGGCTCTTAAAGAAAAATATCCTATAACAGTAAAGGAAGCCTTGATGTCACCTGAAGCTGAGATGTGGCGAAGAGCCATGGATGAAGAAATTGAAAATTTACACAATGCTCAAACTTGGGAACTTGTCACCAAACCACCAGGCATCAAAGAAATCTCATGCAGATGGATATTTCGAAAGAAGAAAGATGAAGCAGGAAACCGTGTAAAATTCAAAGCTAGACTGGTAGCAAAGGGTTATCTACAAGTACAAGGTGTTGACTTTCAGGAAACTTTTGCACCTGTTATCAAACTGAAGTCAATTCGTATCTTATTGTCAATTGCTGCCGAAATGGAATTTGAGGTCCATCAAATGGACATTACAGCAGCTTACCTCAATGGAACTCTAGAAGAAGACATATATATGTCTCAGCCAGATGGATGTGCAGAAGATGGTAAAGAACACCTCGTATGCCATCTTAAAAGAAGCTTATATGGCCTTAGGCAGTCAGGTCGTGTATGGAATTCTTGCCTAGATAATTTCTTGACTAGCTGTGGACTGAAAAGATCAGATGCTGACCCCTGCATTTACTACAACTCTCAAAGAACCTTAATAATAGGCATTTATGTAGATGATCTACTTCTTGTTGGAAGAATACAAGAAATAAAGAAATTTAAGGAAGAGATCAAAAATCAGTTTGCTGCAAAGGACCTTGGTCCAGCTAACTACATCTTATCAATGAAGATAAATCAAGAAGATGATGGTTCCATAACACTTGATCAAACTGCTTATGTATCAGAGATATTAGAAACCTTCAAAATGACAACAGCCAAACCTGCATCCACCCCATTGGATCCTAATATAACATTCCTGAAGGTAGAAGATCAACAGTGGGAACACATTAAAGAAAGAAGCAGCAAGATACCATATAGACAAGCAGTTGGGAGTCTATTGTATCTGGCATGTGGTACTCGCCCTGACATAGCATTTGCATCAACATATATGAGCCAATTCAATGTGAAGCCCAGTGAAGAGCATTGGAGAGGAGTAAAGCATATTCTGAGGTATCTTAAAGGTACAATGCACAGAAAACTAAAATTCCAGAAGACAGGAAAGAAGTTACAAGTTTACTCTGATGCTGATTGGGGAGGAGATAGAACTGATCGGAAATCTTACAATGGTTACATGCTATTGCTCGCAGATGGACCAGTCTCATGGTCAAGCAAGAAACAAGCAACCACAGCCTTGTCATCGACTGAGGCAGAATACATCGCAATGTGCCATGTTGCGAGGGAAGTCTTATGGATCAACAGTTTGTTGAAAGAAATTTGTGACAGATTTGTATCCTCGACTCAGAAAGTTCTTGTCGACAATCAAGGAGCAATTTTTATTGCAAAGAATCGTGTGACTTCTGAGAGGAGTAAACACATAGACATAAAGCACTTCTTCCTCCGAGAGTTAGTGTCCAACAAGACCATCGAGTTTGAACATGTACCATCGAGGGAAAATTTTGCTGACTTAATGACTAAAAGGGTACAAAAAGGGACTCTCTGCAACTTGAAGTATGCAATGACTGTGATTACATGATTAACGTTTTGTGTACAGAAGTTCCTGAGAACTGTAATAATCAAGGGGACGTGTTAAAAATGATTATGAACAGTTCATCCTATACAAACTGTATCTGGCATCGCATTAATCTTTCTTGTTTTATGCTTGCTTTGTGTGGCAACGAGTTTGTTGTTGTTCTAATTCTTACTTTCGTTTCTGCTTGTATCGTTATTAATGTTTTGTTTCATGGTGTAATAATACATGTGTTAAATCAGTATTAATGTATCTTTCCTTCAGTTTTACAAACATTTCCAACACTTAATGCCACTAAAATTTTTTTTAGTTTGTCTCTCAAAGGTAACATAGTTGTTAGATACAATTTGATTAAATCAAAGAAAACAAGTGCACAATATAGTACATGCAGTATGAAATAATAGTTTACTACCACATATTTACATTAAATACAGATATATGTTAGATATATAAAATTATATAAGAACTACATTCACTTTTATATTTAAAACTACTTTTCAACATACCTTTTTCCTTAAATAAAATCTTCATTTTCTTTTTGTAAGGAAGATTGGGAATTTTCCCATCCAATAACGAAAATGGAGAATTTTTATCTGTGAAATGGAAATGTTTTAATACAAACATTAAGTTGTGTTGCCATATTACAAAATACTAATATGCCAGCTAAAAAGTAATAAATTTAAAAAATAGTTTATATTTCTTCGAATAATTTATACAAAGTTATATGTATCTCCCAACAAAACAATAAATTTAAGATACAAAAAAAAAGAAGATATTCAGGGCTTCAAACGACTCCCTGTTACCAGTGGCTACTACTTACCAACTGTTTCCTGTTTTGTAGTCTGGTGTATGGTGCTCAAAAGTGCAGCACAGACTTCTTCGCAGGAAGGCTCTCTGTTCACAAAGATTTCCTTCTCATGCTGTGGGATGAAATCGGTGTGAACGTTTCCTTTACGGAACTCTTCATGCATTGCCAGCTCCATTAAGAACTTTACGTTGGTTTTCACACCTACAATCTGAATATATTTTTAAAAACTGTTAAGTATATAAAGTACTGATAATATAGTTTGAAAAATTAGACAAAAATTATAAATAAAATAGAAAAAAGTGGAAGAAAAATCTTAATTTAAATTCAAAGCTTCCCAAATTTTTAATGGTAAGAGTTGAATGGGAGGTTTTATTGTTTTTTTTAAATATATTTAATTCCCCTAAATACTTTATTTTCAATATTTTTTCAAATATTCTTTCCTGGAATATAATTTAAAAGCTATTTCTTTAAAAATAAACAATATATTATGAAAAATTAATAAATTTATTTAAAATATAATTTAAACAAAGAAAATAGCTTTACAACTTCATTAATTTGCTAGCTGCTTGGAGTATTCAAAATTCTAAATGGATTCTTTTGTAGATTTAAAACATGCAAACATAATAAATGTTAATTATATAAAAATATTAAACACAAAAAAGTTAAGAGAAATATTACTTAACAAAATAAAGCAGTATTAGTGATTAAAATGTGCTATTTGCTTAGAGTTTTAAAATAATCAGAAATATGTAGAATTATTAATAGGGAAATATCCCCCCTTTTTACGTCCCCTGAAGCCAACAAATTGCAGTTTTAATAATATATAAATTATCTCATAAAAGTGCTAAATTTATTTAAAAAAAACAGAAAATAACCTTCATTTAAAAGGGAATTTAAAATAATATTTGGACAATTAAATACTATGTAAAAAAATATTTGATGAAATTATGGTTTATGCCACAATTTCCGATTTCTGACCAACAAACTTGTCACTGTTTCAACAATGCATCACAAAATGTAATGCATACAATTTTTTTCAAATAAAATATTCTGTCATGAGTGAGTCAACATGAAAACAAACTTACATTGTATTCAGAGAGAGCAGAGTGGAGTTTCATGAGAGCAGATCTTCTATCCATTCCCCATACAACAAGCTTGGCAATCATGGGGTCATAGTGGACAGAGACATCGTCTCCTGAAATAACACAATGGCGAGTTAATGATTTCTATGGTTAAAATTTTCTGGGATATGAAGCACAAAAAAAAAATTAAATGCAATTTTTTTCCAATTAATCAATGCATTGACCTACCAAAGATCAAATAAATTATGCAACTGCAAAGTTTTTTTCACCCAAGGATGTTTAAATAATGTTTCTAGTCATACTTTTCTTTAATATATATTTCGAAAAATCTAAATAACTTTTAAAGAGATTGATCTAGAGTTAAACCTCAAACTATTAACCTTAAAAAAATATTGTAAAATGGAGTATTTTTATAAATGTAAAAATTGTGTGCATTTTTAGAAAATTGGAGATCCCACGGTAGGATATCACAACCTTAAGTGCCAGTGGTTCATTAAAGGATTCATATACTTCAAAGTAATTTAAGAATAAATGAAAGTATAAAAATATATTACTACTTTTTTATACCAAATAAACAACATTAAATATGTTTTTGTGTAATTTTTTTACATAATGTAAAGTCATTCAAGTCCACAAAGAGGGTTTTTTCAAATTTTGAGTTTAAGTGAAAAACACAATACTTCAAAAATGAATAAGCTATAACAAGCAAGCTTGATATACAAATTACCATGGTATGTGACACAGAAAAAAGATTAGCTAACAAAAGAAGAACAAAAAAAGTGGGGGGGTGCTATTATTTGACTTTAGGAACTGCAGAAAAACAGCCCTAATGTGTTTTGAAATTATTTTGATGAGTAGTTAGGTGCTCTTAAGATTAATATCAGTGAAATTAACATAAAAGTTATCCAAGGGGGTCAAAACACAGAAAAATATATTTATATGTAATGGAACTTTTTCTTCCGATTTGTATACAGTTCACCGCCTATACCACACTAAAATCCATGTAAAAAAACTTCATAACACAGAATTTGTTATTAAAAAGTTTCTTTAAAAAATACCACATTATTTTTAACTAAATTGGGTTTGATATAACACTGAGTCCTAATTTTGAAGTTTAACAGAACTTTGCACAGAGTTCTTAAAAGAAACATATTTCTTTTAAACATTGGTTTGTAGAATCAGGTTTAAAATAGTGGATTCGTTGGCTTAAATTAACTTTACACTGAAACTACAAAATGGGCTATTAGCAATGGTCCAGTATCTAAGGAAAGACCAAGTAATAATGTCTCGTAACTTCAAACCAAGGTTAGATGGCAAGAACAACATCCGTGCTGGCACTTGCTGTATAAACTTCCATACTACAACCAATGTAAGGATACATTTAGACCACAACAGATTTAACATTCATCAGCTTTCTCTACACAACGATTTTTGGTTAGATGCCAAGGAATAAGCTTGCAACCCTACAGCAATGAATTTGGCTCTCTACCAAACAAGCCATTTCAGCCCCAAAATTAAGAGGGAATCAAACCTTCCTGGACCCCAGTCTCTATTCTGACATCTGCTGCAGGCTGAGGGGTGAAGAGACGTGACAGGTGTCCCGCCCCTGGCATGAAGTTTGCATCAGGGTCTTCTGCATAAATCCGGGCTTCAAAAGCATGGCCTTCGATCTTTAGATCCTCTTGACTCACAGGAAGCTTTTCCCCAGATGCTATCTGCAAGGGAATCACACTACATAACATATTTGATAATAATGTATTAACACACCAATGCTCAACAAAGCAATATATATAAAAAAAAATTGTTGCAAGTACCTCTAGTTGTTCTCATTCTTAAACAAAAATAATAAAAAATAATTCTTAAATAAAAATGAAACATATGTGGTTGTTATGAAATGTATAGCTTACTATTCAACTTAATTTTAGGATATTTTAATGAATAGTTTATACAATAAAGTTTTATATATAAAATATATTATGTATCAAGGAAGGAATTTATCAAATTACTTTGAAAAAAGCATATAAAGAAACTACAGAAGATAACAAGGGTTCTAATTTTTTTAATAGGTAAACTTTTTATTATTTTGTCATAAGAACTTACAAAAAGTTTCATGAATTTCCGTCTTCTTTCAATTGGTTCTGAAGTTTAAACCTAACATGTCACTCCACTATAGAGATTTAATAATAGAGAATTTACATCATTTTGAGTCTCAGTGAATAGTAAATCATAACCAAGACAAAAAAAAATTCAAATTTGTTTAGGAGGAGATTAGTATATAGAAGAGATATAGTAAAAGGAGATATAGTACAAAGTGGTAAATAAGGAAATACCCCAAAACTTGACAACATATTTATCCTTGAACTTGCAAATGATCTAATAAAATAATAGCAAACATGAAATTATTTTCGTTTTCGTGGATGAATCTGAAATATGCGATTTTAGTTTTTATTATTTTCTGTAACAGATACAACTTATGCAAAGATGATGAAAAAAGTCTACTAAAATCTCCTTCAGTATTAGGGAACACTGTAACTTGAAAAAAAACATATTAATATGGAACCATAGTGTCTAAGCTCGGGTTTCATAAACATTTTATTAATACACAACTAATTTGAGCTCTTTCCAAAAACATTTTAGTATTTAATAAAGTAATGCGATTATTTATTGCAAAAGTATGCATGATTTTTTATGATCATACTTTAGAAACACAAAGAAAACTAAAAGTTATCAGTTAGTGTACTTCCAGTATTTATAATTAATACATTATTGTGATGATTTACCTATTTACAACAAGAAATAATAATTAACTTTTATTATTTTAACGATTATTTTGTAGTTATATAGATTTTTTTTTAAATTTGGTTTTTGCCTTTTAGCTAAATAGAAAATTATTATTTTAGCAAAATGGGTTGTGTATTTTGCTTAAAAAAAGGACTTGAGTAATAAACTGACCTATAACTTGAATAATTCATGCACAGTTTAAAAGTTTTTCTACTTGAATATTTTTCAGTGTTAACAATGTAAAAAGAAACATAATAAAATTGGACTCACCCGAAGTTGCCATTCTACCAAATCCGTTCCAGTTATCATTTCAGTCACCGGATGCTCCACCTGCAGACGAGTATTCATCTCCATGAAGTAGAACTTCTTATCTTCGTCCATGATGAACTCAACAGTCCCTAAAAGAAAATAATCAAACTAAAATATATCAACATTTTAGAAATTCCTAACTCCTGCTTAAATTACAATAGGAATAAAATTGTTTTTTCCTAATCGTAATTTATAATTAGAGAGAATAAATAAGATAATTCGCATCATTATTATCGCAGAACAAAACTATTTCTTGTCTAAAAAGATAAAGTGATGTTTGATGAAAAAATTTATTAGGATACACCTAAAAAAATGCTGTACGTTAAGAAATACATAACAGCAAGAATATAAGAGTAATACAAAATTAACTTTATGCTGGAAGTAACACCCAAGTAGAAAACACTGCTAAGAATTGATGACATGGGTGCAAGAAAAAGGCAGCTCCAGTTTTCATATTTTTTTAGGAATGACGTAAAATACTGTATTGTTCTTGCATCGTATAATACAGAAGCACAGCTTCTTTTCCTTTATATCTCTATAGCCTTAGAGATGTCTGGTTGTTTCATCAATCGATAGAGGATGTTTCCTTTATAACAATTAGTGAAAAAGTTTAAATCAGAAAAAAGTAGAGCTGCCTTGTTCTTGCACCCACGTCTTCAATTATACAAGATCAACCATTTTATAATTCGGTTTTTGTGGAGAAAAAAAATATTCAATGTTTCTTATAGAGTAATAAAAACTGTTGGAGATCTAATGGAAATTGTACAGGGAAAAAGATTAAACTTAAACATTATTTGCCCAAAAAAAATATCAAGTAACAAGCCAAATGAGAACCAATTGAAAAATATATCTAAGAATGACTATTACCAGCTCCAACATAGTTAACAGCTTTAGCAGCTTTTACAGCGGCTTCTCCTAACGATTTCCGAGTAGCTTCATCCAGTCCAGGCTGGAAATAAACAATTACAGACACAATCAGTTTTGCTTATGTTAGACACAAATAATAAATATATAAAAAATACAATATTAGAAGGGCTAATATAGTGTTTCCTAGCATTGAAGAAATATAGTGTATAATAAAAATTCATGTGAATTAAAAAACTAAATTAATAAAAAGTAAAGGCCAGTTATATTCATGACATTCAAATATATATTACAAATTTTAGTGTGAAGGGTGTTGTATTTTGTTTCTTCAAATCCTAAAAAAATATGTTTAGAAATAGCAATTTTTTTACACAAACATCATGCATTTTTTCTTCAAAATGTTGTCTTAGAGAAAGCATTGGTTTTACAATTTGATGTTTGTCATAATAAAATTAATTAAAAATGAGCTTACTGCTGGAGCTTCTTCAATTATTTTTTGATGCCTCCTTTGAACACTGCAATCTCGCTCGAAAAGGTAGACATAATTTTCATACTTATCACCAAAGACTTGCACTTCAACATGCCTAATTGGACAAAAGTATAAAAAAAATATGAATTTATTTTTATTGAAATGCAAGCTAATATATATGCATATAATCAATTAGAATAGAAAATGCGAAAAGTTTATTGCAATTAATATTTATAATTGCAGAATAAGAATTATAACTAATTAGAATAAAAATAACAATTAACCTTTAATAAAACTATTGATATTGTAGGATCAAGTTTAATCTCTCCTCTAAAATATAAGTTTAAAAAGGACCCTTTTCAAAATCTAATGCTTACAAACAGACCTTCCACAAACTATAACAAAAAGTGGTCACATCAACAATTTTTGTCATAAGTGTTATAAAAAATTATTTCCATTAAAGTCTTAAAAAAAGATAGCAGTATAAAACATCATTAAATTGTGAAGTTTAATTGAAAATTAAATACATTTTTTAAAAGGTAAAAGTATATATATAAAAAAAAAATTCGGAAACAAAACTATATAACATATACCTTGGTCTTTTGATGTATTTTTCTACTAACATTGCATCATTTCCAAATGATTTGAGAGCTTCTCGCCTTGCAGATTCCAATTGAGAATCAAACTCTTCAGCAGACATTACGATTCTCATTCCCTACAAAATAGAAAAAAATATATATTAATTAAACTTATCAATATTTAAAACAAGTTTTAGTTTATAAATAACACTAAATGTACATGCAACAAAAACATGCAAATAAAAATGCCCATAAATATCATCAGGTAATAGGAAGGGTAAATAAATCTAAATTCTAAGAGATTCTTGGAGTATTGTAAATGATAGTATTTATTATTACAATACAATGCTTAAACTTTAATTTATGAAAAACAAACCTACAGTATTCAGCACAAAACAAATCTAAAGTTGTATGCAGAAATAATTTTAATTTATAAAAATAATTTTAATTTATAAAAATAATTTTAATTTATAAAAATAATTTTAATTTATAAAAATAATTTTAATTTATAAAAATAATTTTAATTTATAAAAATAATTTTAATTTATAAAAATAATTTTAATTTATAAAAATAATTTTAATTTATAAAAATAATTTTAATTTATAAAAATAATTTTAATTTATAAAAATAATTTTAATTTATAAAAATAATTTTAATTTATAAAAATAATTTAAGTTTATAAAAATAATTTTAATTTATAAAAATAATTTTAATTTATAAAAATAATTTTAATTTATAAAAAAAATTTTAATTTATAAAAATAATTTTAATTTATAAAAATAATTTTAATTTATAAAAATAATTTTAATTTATAAAATAAATTTTCTCACAAAGAATATTAATTATTTTTTATTTTTATAATAAATTCGATTGATATACTTATATGTGACAGTAATAATAACCATTGTAATACAATTCTAGTTTAATAGTAAGTATGAAGGCCTTCTGAGTTTTTTTTAATATAAATTTTACGTAAAAATTACATTTTCAAATCAATTTGTGAGAAATATAAAATATATCCTCACAAAAAATAAACCAAAGTTATCTTAACATAAAAATTATTTTATTACAATAAATATTTTTAGATGTAAACGATGCAATAGTTATTGATAATTATGAATCATAGGATTTGTTATACAGAAAAGTGAACGAATTGATGTATACTATTATATACTCTACAAGTCTCTACTTAAAGATTGAATTTCATGAAATTCCTTTTTTTTTCAGTTTTATAATTTTAATAATATAAAACAGAAATAAATTTAATTGAATTTTTTTTTATTGTAACACAAACCCTAATTTGAATAGGTACAACATCATAAAATTAATTACACCAACAATGCAATTAATTTTAAACAATACACATGATAAATTTTATTACCTTCCCTCCTCCTCCCCTTACAGCCTTCAGCATAACTGGATATCCAATGGTTGCCGCTTCGGTTCTCAGTCGATCATCAGACTGGTCCTCCCCATGGTAGCCTTTGATGATAGGGACCCCAGCTTTATCCATAATGAATTTAGAGGTGCTGAAATATCAGTGAACATGTATTAAAGAATTATTGCAGAGCTATAAGCAAACACTTCAATAAATTATCAGAATTGGAAGAGAAAGCCACTCAGTTTAGCAGCTATTACCCTAAAATCAGATACCCTAAATTCAGATAGTAAAATGCCAGATAACCGGATATTTTTTGCAAATTGCTCCCAAATGAAACATCCCCTATCCAAAAAAAATAAGTGCGAATATCTGAATTAGAACCAAAATCATGTGCGAACATACATTAAAAAAATACATAATAGTCGAATTGATAAGTTCTCGACTTGATGCGAGATTCGGCGTTTTTAAATTAAAATGTATGGCTGTTTTATTTTTGAGTTTCAGTTGTCACGCTGTTCAGTCTGTTAAAAAGGACATTGAGTTATTAGAGAAGTTCAGCACAGGGATACTAAAATGGTCCAAAGTATTTCAAACATAGATTATGGAGATAGATTAAGAAATTTAAATATATATACTTTGGAAGAGAAAAGAGTAATGGGAGTTTGATTCAATGTTCAAATTTATTAAACAGGGCAATGTTGGGGGTTTGATACACAATACACATTGCATTAACAACCCCTTACAATAGTATTTTAGCTTTCTGTATTACAATAATATTACTTATAGGAAGATTTTAGAAGCAGATTAATGTACCTCTTAATACCCATGTCTCGTATAGCTGAAGCTGGGGGACCGATAAATTCCACTCCTTCTTGTTGACATAGCTCAGCAAATTCAGCATTTTCTGATAGGAAACCATAACCTGGATGTATGGCCTGAGCATTTGTCTTTTTAGCAACTGAAAGGACTTTTCTTTGGTTGAGATAGCTCTCTTGTGAAGCTGCAGGTCCGACACAATAAGCTTCATCTGCCTAACAAATAAATTAAAGGTTATTTGCTATGAAATTTCATTGTACCGCATCATACAAGTTTCTTTAATCCTCCACAGGGACCGACTTAGAAGCTTAGGGGCCCAGGGCAAAAGAACATTAGGGGGCCCCTCGACGTAACGCAAAATAAAACTGTTTTGAGAATTTGAATTAACGTTAATGGTCAATTCTGCAACAGAGTTTTTTCATACGTTTCTAGTTCTGTTCTTTCTTAGCTTTTTTTTAGTTGAGCCAGATTCGTACGTTCTACCCATTTTATAGCTAGCAAATCCCTAATGATTACAAAATTAGGAAATTTGGTGTAGGAAAAAGTATCCGTAAACGACAAATCTATGCGAGATTAGTAAACACAGCTTGTTTATGGTCTTGGAGCTTGGTCATTAATTTCATTTTACTAGTGATCTAAAGCGCATATCTTTGAAAAACGCAATGCAAAAGGTGACATACATCATGAACATGCTGAAAAGTGAAATGGATTTAATTGGGTAAAATAATATAAGTTTTGTAAAACAATTAACGATTGATTTAAAAAAAAATTGCAAATTTTGATTAAAATAAATTTAATTGATTTTTAAAAAATTCGTTAGTAAATTTATTTTTAACTTTTTCACATATATTTAGCATTAAATCACTTTTGGGGGCCCCTTTAAAATGGGAGCCCTGGGCAAGTGCCCCGAATGCCCTCCCTTAAATCAGTCTCTGATCCTCCATAGAAATATATCTCCCAGAAAGCAATAAAATAAATGCAATAAAAACAATTAAGCTTAATAGATTGTTAGGTTACAACAGAAAAAGAGTTTCGTAAAAATTTTAGGATATAATTTTGAACTTCAACTTGAGTGTGCTGTACAGTTTTGGTCATCATATCTTAATAAAATAATCTTTTTTAAATAAAACCGTTTTTTAAGAAAATTCGCTAAAAAGTAAAAAATAATTTTTAATTTTACGACCAAGTTGAAAAAATTGAATTATTTAATATCAATTTTATATTAATTAAAACTTTTCAAAATCGGCACCAATATTTATGTAGGATTTTTGTAAATTGGCACCAACTTCAAAAAGTTGTAATAAATATAAAAATTGATATTAAATAATTAAATTTTTTCAACTTGGTTGTAAAATTAAAAAAATATTTTTTACTTTTTAGAGCATTTTCTTTAAGTTGGTTTCATTTAAAAAAATAAATTATTTTCCATTTTTAGTTTTTCATTTAGCAGGGGACTTCTCCAGTGGCGGCCCGTGGTCGAAAATGTTAGTGCAGCCGAAATCATGTGAATCCCCCCCCCCCCCCCCACACACTTTTCCACACACCATACATGAACGGAAATAATTTTTTATTTACTACTCAAATCAAAGTTTCCTTTCAATTTTAACGAAATGATAACATGCAAAAAAAAATAGAACACATTTATTTTTTTAAAATTAAAGCAACTCTACTTTCTTTTAAACATGCGACTCGGTCAATTTTAATATTAACTTAAATAACGAAACAACAGCAGGACCATAATGGTCTTGAAACAACAGCACACAGTAAATTTATCACGAAAACCATTTCCGTTTGTAGAGATTCTCGTAAGTTCACATTTCACCCACCCAACTCTGCGTTTCACGCAAGAGCCAATCAGCATATCGAATCTCAAGTGCAGCTAAAACAAAAAAAATCATTTCGGCTGTATCTTCTCACAAATGCAGCACATTAGCATGGGGAGGAATCTCCATACTACGTAGAGGTTGCCATGGCAACCACACGGCCAATTTTGAATTTTCCCCCTTTTTTTCCCCCTCCTGAATTGTGCATTACGGTACCAGGTTTGCTACTTATCGGATATTTTGTTTACTACTCTAGAAATTTCAATTCTAATCATCATTTAAGAAAATTAGGAAAATATCTGATTTTAGTTTTAAAATACACTAATAAATTTAGGTGCAGCCCGGCTGTACTTGCTGTAGTGGACGAGCAGCCACTGGACTTCTCCTCCTATTATTATTCACCAAGAAATTCAAGTAGCAACTTGTGCTCAACAATGTATATTGTAAAACAATCCCTATCACTGCCAATAAATGCTGGTTACACGAAATGTCATTTTTGTACAACTTCTGTTGGTCAATGAAATTAATTTGAAATCGGATAAATTGTTTAAAAAAACTCCTGTTAATCGACATTTTCGGATATATAAAAGTCGGATAACCGATTACTTTTCTGCAGATTTTGCCTAAGTGGATTTTTCTCTATCCAACAAAAAAAGAATTTTCGAAATATTTTTTTTTTCAAATGGTCCGATTAATTGAGAATTTCAGATAGTAAAATGACAGATAACCGGATATTTTTTTGCAAATTGCTCCCAAATGAAACATCCCCTATCCAAAAAAAATAAGTGTGAATATCTGAATTAGAACCAAAATCATGTGCGAACATACATTAAAAAAAATACATAATGGTCGAATTGATAAATTCTCGACTTGGTGCGAGATTCGGCGTTTTTAATTTAAAATTTCTGGCTGTTTTATTTTTGAGTTTCAGTTGTCACGCTGTTCAGTCTGTTAAAAAGGACATTGAGTTATTAGAGAAGTTCAGCACAGGGATACTAAAATGGTCCAAAGTATTTCAAACATAGATTATGGAGATAGATTAAGAAATTTAAATATATATACTTTGGAAGAGAAAAGAGTAATGGGAGTTTGATTCAATGTTCAAATTTATTAAACAGGGCAATGTTGGGGGTTCGAATTTTATTATGAATGATAAAACGAGAGGTTATGGGCTTAAATTGAACAAATTAAATTCTAATTGGGAAGTGAGAAAGCATTCTTTTATAATAAGGTAATCAATAAATGGAACAACTTGCCAGTGAATATTGTTAATTTTACAGAAATAATTGTTTTTTAGAAAAGGTAGATATAAATTGGGGAATAGTAAGGAGATACTAGACTGTACAAACCTTGTTGGGCCTCGAGCTTGATCTAGGTGTCAAAATATGTATTTGTAACAATAATCTTCCACTTCAAATGTGAAAGATTTTTCTTTACAAATTTAATTAAATTTCGTATGTCATATTTTGCGATATTTTTATAGGAAAAAGATTAGTTAGGGAGCTCCTTAAAGGAACTCGCACAAAGGCAACTAACGAAAATTACTCATAAAATATGGGTTACTCATTAATATAATCCAGAAAATGTTTCACTTACCAGCCTTACATGTAATGCACCTCTATCAGGTTCACTATATACAGCAACAGTTTGCAGCCCTAACTTCTTAGAAGATCTTATAATGCGACAGGAAATTTCACCTCGGTTTGCAATCAACACTTTTTTCAGAGGCTTCGGGGTTGCTATCAGAAAGGATTAATATTTTATCGAAATTAACATAATAAAAAATAAAAATGGGACAAGAAGGAAAAGTACTAAAAAATCCATGAAAACGGTATATGATATACATATGTAACCTACACAATATATAAATATCAAAATATGTTTAAACAAACTTTAAACACAATTTACTAAATTTTACTTTTATACCCTTTAAAACATGGCTTGCAGACCACTAATTTGCAAGATGGTCTATAATCGTCTGTGGAACTATTGTCCATGTTAAAATTAAGTATAGGGAGGCCCTCTCCCCAAGCGTCTAAATCGCAGTTGCCAAAGACGATTTTATTTTTATCTGGCAACTCTGTGCAATAGTTATTCATTATAAATTTTACATGCATGTACATATATGTAACATTGTGTAATCACACCTTTGCAAGTTATTTTTTAAAAAAATTTAATTGTTATATTGGAATTGACATTTCCATAGATTAGTTTACAGTTTATACTACTATATTGATTTTGTTCAATTAATTCTTCAATAAAGGATTTGAGTATATTCCCAAAAATAAAGGATTTATTTATATAGTCTCTCGTTGGTTAAGCCAAGTAAATGGTCCAACTCATTGATGTGGAGTGCACTCTATATTTAAGTTTTACCATTGCCCATTTACTAAAAATGTTTTTGTTTATAAGTTGTTAAATACATCAAATTTTCAATCAATTATATGCTTGCTTAGCAATTAAAATCATACTAATAAAAGTTACAAACCACAAAGAAATATAATCAAGTTATATAAGTCAAAAATAGTCAAAGACACATTATACAACTATTTTCTAAAGTTCAGAGTGCTTAATTTACCTAATAATGCAATAAAAAGAGTGATTAATTTACCTAAGTTTGCAATAAAAAGAGTGATTAATTTACCTAAGTTGCAATAAATACTTTGTAAATGTATTTAAAATTCGTAAAGCTTTTGTTTCAAAATTGTTTCGCTAGGAAAATTTAAAATATTTTAATAATTACTTAAAAAAATCAATGTTAGTATTTTTATATTCCTTAAATATTTATTTTATACTGTATTAAATGCATATAGTTGTAAAATTCATACCTGAAGAAGCAAAGCGACAGCATAATTTCCTAAAATTTAAAATTAAACAATTACAAAAATAAAATACTCAACTACTAACTACAATTAATCAATGTGTTAAGGAAATTAGTGAAGATTGATCTATTTAGATAAATTTAATTAAATTGAGAAGGCAGAACAGATAAACAAGATTTTAAATATTTTGAAAGCCAAGGTATAATAACAAATATCGATCAATATTTAAAGTTAAACACATAATCTACTGATACATTTATTATGAGGAATATGAACAATAAATAAACTTCTTACTTAATATATAGACCCCTAACTCCAGTTCTAATAGAATACATTTCTAATTTTTCCTCATAACATTCAAGAACTTCAAACTTGATAAGTTTGTTTATTTACTATGATGAATGAAAGTTGTAGTTACTATCTAGAATTTTCACGAGTAAGAATGTTTAATGAAGGAACTTAAAAATACTTTTAAGAAAGCGATAAAACTTTAAATTTTATTTTTAAGTTATTATATTATTAATTTGTCCTTATTTTTAATATTTTATAACATAGAAATCTTTTTATCGTAATATAATATTATTTTTATACTCCTCTTCTTCTCGAAATCGATCTTTTTTAGGTTTCGAGCGCAAATCCGACCTTGTATCGCAAGTTTCGCGCGCTTTTTCAGAGGGCTCGCCGGAGTTTCGTAATGTGATTCGTCGAAAATTGTTGCTATCGTTCCTCTCCATGGTGGTCGAGTTTATACTCAAGAACAACATATAATGATAGTTAATGAAAATAACATTTTATTACACACTTAAGCACACAGATTATCACATTCCTGGTAAGATATGGTGATGTTCCAAAAAGGATATCTAGCTAGATTTGTAGCTTAAAATTTAATTGAAAGAGGGGAGTAATGTCACTGTCTTTAGGGTGTAACTCATTTAATAAATATTTATTTAAATTTAGGTACTTGTAGTTTATATAATTAGTATTTATGCATTATTCATTGCAAGGAAATTAAATGTCTAGTATTATGATTTTAATTTTGTTGTTACTCAACCATGGCGCTTTGTTTATACTTTAAATGTGAAATTTTGTGTAATATGATTAAAAATTTTGCTTAGCTTATGTATAAAGATTTTTTTAATATATAAATCGCTACTCTTTCTCTCATTATAAAAACCTTTAAAGTTGAGTTGTTTACCTTTTTAACGATTCTAAAAATACAATACACCTGTCACAATTTGAAGTGTTATATATGTTTACTTATATTAATATTGACAGATCTCTAATTGAAACAAAATTACTAATATGTGGTTAAAGGCAATGCAAGATTTATTTCCGTTATTTTTATACTTGTGTGAATGCTAATATGGATTTTATTTTAAATGCATCATGTGTAAATATCATTAATGCACCTGTTACAGATCCCTGTGATAGTTAAACAGTTTTTATTGTATAGTATAGTTGTAAAATTTTTAAGCTATTGAATACATACAAGTCACAAATCATGTAAGTTTTTATAAATCTTTTTGAATCCCAGTTGTCATTAACAACTTGTCAATTGTCTACAATGTTCTAAAACACTGATAGCCTTATAGGTTCTTTTTGGAAGACGGTGGAATAAAATAAAAATAATCAATTCTTAAATTTTAAAATTCATTGCAGACATATACTCTGCTAAGAGTAAAAATAGAGATGGATATTAATTAATGTGTTAGTGTTATTTTTATTTAAAATGTGCATTTGATTATTTTTTGTAAATGCATTGATTGTTAGTTAACAATCTTTTTAACTATCAACAGTTAATTCTTAAAAGCTCACATTTCTATTTAAACATTTTGTATGCTAATTTACAATTTTTTATTTTTAGCTTTTAACTATGGAATCTTTTATAAAAGAATTCCAATATTTTTGTGACCAGTTGCAGTTGTCTGCTCCAGTAGTTGACAAAGCCAATGCATATCTTCAAAATATCACACCCATTTACTTACAATGTGGTCAAATGGTATGTTATAATTTTTTTGATGCAAAGTTTATTCTTAGAAAATTCCATCTAGGGGGTATATATTTATAATTATTTGCATCAAAACCCCTAATTATTCCTTTTCTTGTATTTATAAATTTTATTATATACAGTCAGTCAAAATCAGTATTGTACAGCTGTAATGTGATGTTAATTCAATCAACCAAATATTATATTCAAAAAGCAATAATACTAAAAAAAATTTAGAAAACTTCACACAAATTTTCAAAAATATAAATTTAATCATGTTTGTAGATTTTTTTATATTAAGAAGGTGTACCCTTCCCCTTTATCTGCCCTTAAATTTATGTAATATTTTTCTTTTGAGATTTACTATGGTACCAAAATATAGCAACCCTTTACTTATAAAGACTGCTACCTGAGAGTTCCAATTAAAGACTTTAGTGCCAGTTTGTGTATACGATTCCGCTTGACGATGTTTTCACTTGCCTCATCTTGGCTTAAAAACAGTGTTACAAAACCCAAATGCTAGATAATGAATTAGTGAAAGAAGTAGTTGAGCATCGATTTTGGCAACACCTTTTGGTTATTAGGTGTGTTTGTTAGATTCATGCTTCCACTATAGGAGTATGCTTTTTTTCCCTTGTCATCATCCAGGGGTTCAAGCTTATTTCAAAATGCAGATAGAGTAGTGTGGTTAGGCTCCCAATATTCTAAGAAGACTTTTCTGTGTTTTAGGTATGAGTGTCCTTGTGGAAATGTTTTAGGAAGGTTTTTAGGATGTTAGTCTTATCTTTTTTATTAACACTTATTTGAATCATCCAAGATAGGGCCTTCTCAATTTTCTTAGAAGAAAAATAAGAGAAACCATTTTGATAAGTTATTTTATAATTTTAAGGTATTGAAAAAAAATGTTAATATCCTTCACAGTGGAAATTGATTTTAATCAAGATATTAGCAAACAAATAATAGACCCAGCATTGGAATTTCTTACGTATCCTAAATACTCAAGTTTGTGTGGAAAACTTTCAAATAACTATGTATGGAAATAATTTTTCTGACAAACCCGAATTTTCTAATTTTCCCCAAAGTTAGAAAATACTTCAACAACATATAAACTCAAACAATTAAATAAAAATATCCAAGACAAATGTGATTAAGCCAATTTATAATATTAATCTTAAAATGGCAATATTGTTCGCAATTCTAAATGAGAAAATTGTGTTAAAAATACTCAGTGCCTCCAATGAATTCAGGATTTTACATAATACAGAAATCCTTCAGTATTACAGTCTTGGATTCTAAATATACATTGGTACCCCATCTCTATAATATGTGCCCAAAAGCAGAGATAGGATACCAAAGCTCTTGAAAGAAATTCCCTGTAACTTTATTAGTATTGATAAATTGGAAATTTCAATTTCGTCTTCTAAGTATTTTTTGAAGTACAAATTTACTGGATATCTTATATTCACTAAAATAAAATTTTTGAAGGGTGCAAGTTACGATATACAAGGCTTCTTTTATCTATTATATATATAAATATTCAACAAATATTTTTAAATAGACATACTTTAAAATAAATAAGCATATTTTGAAAATTAAGAACTACTTATTAAATTGATATCTTCTACAGTAAAAATATAATAAATTTTCTTTGCTTTCAAGTAGACTTATAATTTGCTAAAAACAAAAATCTGTTCATGGTTTTGCTGGAAGACAAATGGAGACTTTGGCATGAAATCTAACTAGAGATTAAAATGTCAAGCCTAAGAATTTATACAGCTTCATGAAAATAATGACTACTATTAAATTCTAAGTTGTAATTAAGATAAATAGGTATACAATGCCCTTAATAACAATTACATTAATTTCATATTTATACAGTAATATAAATCTGCAATTTGGTTAAATGTCACTAAAAATATTTGACTTCTCATGTAGTCAACATAGATTCAATTATATAGGGACATACTGTACCATGCTGATATTTATTTTACCACTATATTAATTTGTAGTGAGATTATTATAGTTACTTGTGATGTTAAATAAAAGGCATATTGGGAGCTTTGGCATAGAAGAATAATTAACCTTGTGACTGAAAATTAAATTAATATGCTACTGAGTTAATCTTGGTTTGAAATAAATAAAATTCTGGCATTTCTCATGTAGCTTTTATATTTTTTCTGTTATAGATTTCCAAAACTGCTTTGTATGTTTGTGTTGTTTTCATAGCAGTTCAAGATACACAGTAAGTAAAATATATTACTTAACTTTTTACTGTCTTTGTTATTCTCTTTTCTTTACAATGAAAAATGCAACCATGTTTGCAGTATACACATTTAAATAAACATCAATTGTTCATTTCAGCTCGACACTGGACCCCAAGCAAGAAGAAAATAATTGTCAACCGGAAATTACTGTTTCACAATTACTAGAAGCAGCTGATATAAAGTATTTTTTTTTTACATAAAATCTTTTACTAAATACTTAGTTTAAATGCATAAGGAAGATCAAAAATAAATGTTACCCGCTGCCTTAGATGCTTAGAACTTTCTGTCATACAGATTCTTTGCTTTATATTGCCTTCCATGAAATTTAAAATAAAGTATAGTTTTTCAGGTGAAAAGGTATTTAACTTTTTATGCATTTTGAGCATCAAAGTTATCATTAAAGTCAAACATTTAAAAAAGGGTATTATTATTTTTTTGCTATGATTTTCAAGGTATTGTTTAAGAAAGGCTCCAGCATAGTTATAAAAGTTGCTATCGAAATTTATTTTAGGCACATATTAATAACATTGAGGTAAGGGTAACCCACCTCAAAATTAGGCTTGAATGTTAAAAAAATAACATTCCTATATGTTAGCTGGTTTTTAAAACTCGTAGTGAATTCAATTCCTATCCAACGTTAAAGGCCACACAAAAACATTTTAATTGTAAGTGTGAGTCAAATCTATAGGATAGTTGATTGAAGTGAAATGTTGTTGCTTTGTTATCCAAATCAATTCTTTCTGGACTGTAGATTTGGACTTGCTTCTTCTTTATTCCAAAAATCAAAACTTTTTTCTTTCTTTGATTTTCAGTATAATGGACTTTTTTGCTGTTACTTGTTTTTTAAAGAAAAATTATACATTGAGTGAGAATGCCAAGCAGAGTCTTATTGCTTTAGAGCGGAAGTACCTCATCGTATCTGCCCTTTATGACAAATTTGAAAGGTAAGAAGATTTTCTACTTATATTGAAACAATTATATCATTAAAAAAAATTTAATCATTCAGAACCTTAATATTTTTTTAATTTAAAATGAAAACCAACCATTTATTTGATTAATTTATATGTAATAACTTTTTTCAACTCATCACAACAATCTTTTTTTTTAATGGCCATCTTGCACTGGACTGTTAGGAGTTTTTATATATAAGATCCACTGTAAGAAGATTCTTTAAAAATAAATTTATAAAAATGTTCAAAAATTCTTTACTTTTGTGTTTAATTTAGGAAAAACATTTGTGTAGCTGTGCCAAAGCATGGCCAAAAATATTTTACTTGAATTGTCATTTTAGCAGATTATAGAAATATGGATTAGTTTCCAATGAAAATCCTTGCCAATAAAAGGGGTTGCTTTGCTTTATTTAAGGATTTTATATGCATTGATGCATAATTTCATAAGAAAGACCGAATTCATGTCAATCAAACTATTTGCCACTTAATTAATAGTGTCAAAATTAACCATGGTAAAAACATAACATCATATTTTTATCTTGTTACCCCATCTAGCTGATTCTAAAATAATTTCGCATCAGAAATCATGAATTTGGTCTTAGCTTTTCCCTTGATTCTTTTCCCTCTCCTGTATTCCAGCATGACAAGCGAGATCTTCTACGGCGATTCTGAAGACCCCCACCAGTTGGCCCCAGTACAAGCCCATGTGGGTGGTGCCCTCCTGAAGAACCACCGTGCCCTGTGCTGGATGTTGTTCTTGGTGGCCAAGGCCAAAGTGCTGTGGCACAGGCAGGAACTGCTGGCCACCTTCCACCTCCTCCTCTGCTGCATTGGGGAGGTGGTGAAGGTCACACCCTCTTTCCTGCTGTTGCCGCCCTTCGGTATGTTGTTCTATCTGTATTGGAATATGTCCTTTTGTTTAAATCCCAGGTGTTGTTTAAGAATTGGAGTTTCCGAATAAACTAAATTTCCTTGATTCAGGATAATTCTTTGGAGCTAATTTTGTTTTTTAAAATTATTTGAAAGTGATCTTAAGTTGTTGAAGCAATTTATGTTATTGCAACCCATGGATTTCTAGTTTTTCTTTTCGATTTTTAAATATTTTTCAAATCCAAAGTGTAGGATTTGACACTAAATTAAGATAATAATAAATAAAAATATGTATAATATACATGAATTGAAATTATAGTGAACTATTTTAAAGAGAAAACAATTTACAATTTAGACGTTTTACTAAACCCTAGAGAGTTAAAGAGCATGTACTGTACATACTTACCAATTTGTTCAGGTTACTCATGTAACATAATTTTTTTTTTGCTTTGCAAGCTTGTGACAATTGCTTGAAAAATTAAATGGTTTCCCTTATGCTCTTGATATTTTATTCCTTTTTTGATTTAAAACCTTATTTTTGTGTGTAATGAAAATAAATAAGACAATTGCTGGTAAGTAATTTTTTTTTTCAATTTGTTTGCTTAAAATATTTTTAATTTGAAAATTATTGTTCATGTTTCATATGAAAATATTAACATGTAAAATTTTATAGTTGCACATGGGTCTTGTGCTTGTTGATGTGCAATCTGTGTCTTTGAATAAAACAAAAATATATTACAAAAATAATATGAAAATCAAAATATTGGATGGTTTTTACGCATATAGCAACATTGTAATCCTTATATATAATTTTTGATCAAAAAGCAATAATTTTTTATTTTTAAAGTGCTTAGAAAGTTAAAAACAAAAAAGTTTAAGTTTATAACCTGTAATTTGTTATAATGGATACTTGAGTCTTGTTCAAATATCTTACACTAAAAATCTAGCAATTGAAATACACTATATTAAACTGTATGTTATATCAAAATTAGATTTTAAATTCAGATTTATACTTTTTCTCAAAATTTTTTAAACTTATTATTTTTTTAAATTTTCAGATAGTGTTGTGGCTAAAAATGAAAGTTCTTTAACAATATTGGAAGTTCTAAGTAATCATTTTCGGACAAGATTTGAAGAAGTTTGTATAATTTGTGAAGTTTTTATTCTTTTAAATGCTATCTAACTTTTAATTTAAGTACTGAGTATTTCCCGCTTGCTATTAAAAAAATATGTAAGTTTTTAGTTTTAATTTTTAGGAATGAGACGAATATTCAGTTGATATTCGGCCCATATGTCGAATATTTGATTAAGCCGAATACTTTTGATACTTGGATAATCATCAGCTGAATAGCTGGCATTGAAGCAGGGTTAGCCAATATTTGTTTGAGAAAAAATCAGGTTTTAAAATTGGTTTGCTTGTAATTAGTAAAATAATCTAAATTAAATTAAAATAAGTTCCTGTGAAATGTACTATTTAATCACTTCCATGAATATTAAGCTCTTTTTTATAATCAGTGATTCAAATTAAAAACATATGTAAACAATTACAAAACCTATAAGATAAAAACTCGTCTTATAGAACATT
The DNA here is from genome assembly GCA_963932185.1 of Troglohyphantes excavatus. Taxonomy (NCBI): domain Eukaryota; kingdom Metazoa; phylum Arthropoda; class Arachnida; order Araneae; family Linyphiidae; genus Troglohyphantes; species Troglohyphantes excavatus. The sequence goes on from OZ010667.1 coordinate 63,540,241, forward strand.
GCGTTAAGAATTTTAAAATACACAATAAAAACCTATTAAGCTTAAACAATATTTTCTTTTTTCTGATCATGACAAAACAAGTAATAATGATAGGATAACAAAAACTTTAGTAAACTTAAAAAATTAATTTTCTCCACCTTTGAACTTTATATTAAATACATAATCTCAAAATTTTAAAATTCAAAGATTTTTACTGAAAAAAGGTTTTGTGTATTTTAATTTCAAATTGAGTTGACTATAGCTTTAATATTTATTATTATTTATTAGACTTAATTGTATTACTATTCCATAGTAAATACAAATATTATATTACATATATATTATGATAATTTGACATCTTAAACCTTTACTTCAGGTACTTGGGTTATTTATCTGTATAAAGAATCTTAAAAGAAGTTGTTATTCGATTCCCGAATATTTGGTATTCAGCTTCAAAGACAACTGAATATTATGCCAAATAACTATTCGTCACGTCTCTTAATTATAATACACAAAATAGGATTGAAATAATGACAGTTAATTATCAGTATATCTTTCTCCAACAATTAAAAAAGTTAACTGAAAAATTTAAATAAGCTATTGCTAGAATGTCAGATAGTGAAAGAAAACCTGTCAAGTGGCATTAAAATTATTCTTTCTGTAGTAAACCTGTGCAATGCAATATTGTAATGACACATTGGTAAGTAAACAAAATATTTTAAAATGCATTTATCCATATTGACCTTGGTAAAAAAAATCCATATATTTATTGCTTAAAACTAGTCAATGCCTTGACAGTAAATAACTGCTATTGGAATCCTTTAATTGTATACCAAGTTATAAGCATTCAATAGAAATCTGTTACACACATTTCGTATAAAATTTTTATAAGTTTTATACATATTTCTGAAAGATGCTTTTACCTCTGGAAAAAAGTATTTCAGACATGTTAAAAAATATAATGATTAAGATTTTTTAATTAAACACACAATATATTTAGGTTAAGATTATAACATTTAATTATGCCCAATTGTGTTGTCAGTTTGTTCTTTTTCCACTCATATAGGTTAGAGCAGTGCATGAAGGTTGGTTGCATGTTGCCAATGAACTCAGTATTGGCTCAAAATTTCCGCAGGTTTGTTACCTCCTTTTATTTGGACTCATTACAATTAAAAAAAATTTACTGTAGTTTTATATTTCTTGGTTAAACAAGCATCTTTCTGGAGTCATGGTCGCTCAAAGGGGTGCTGCACTTTAAAAAATTCAGACTGTCCATCTGCCTAAAAAGACAGACAATAAATTATATTTTCACAACTAGAAATTAAATTATGATTGTTTCTTTTTAATTGAATAAGCAAAATAATGTGTTATATGTAACAAATCTATATTAGATTTACATAATACTTCCATTAAAAAAATTAGTTCCTATATTATAGGCCAATTTTTTTTTAAGTCAATCTCTTTGTAAGTATTAATTGCCATCATTATCTTATTTGGCAATTCATACTCTAACTCTACAAAACTAGGTTATTCTATGTTACAGATATGTAATTTTTTTCCTTCTGTAATTTGACATGGAGTTGTTTATATGTGTTAATTTTATATATTTTTTGTTAGATCCAAGATTTGCAATCAATTTATGTCCGATTATATGCTCAAAATGGAGATGTAGATGAAAGTCAGTTTTTAACTCGCAATTGGCATTTACTGCCAATCAATTCAGAGCAAAGGTAGGTGTGAAATGTTAATTGTTTATCCAATAAATTTCATTGTTACAAATTGTAATGATTATGGAAACTATGCTATTGAATAAAAAAAAACAATACATTTTTATTTAAGGCAGCTAGTGCATTAAAGAATACCTCTAACAATTATTTCCCTTTATAAATAAAAGCACTGTATCATATTTTACTTTCCTTGCGAAATAATTTGTAAATTTGCCAGAAATAATCTAATATAGTTGATCACAACTAAGTTTTGGAACCTTTTTTATCTTTTGTTAACTACACATCTTTATTTGTAAGATGAACGATATTAAATGGTCATTCTATTCTTTGTGAAACTCAACTATCTGTATTGACCTCTCATTGCTGGTGAACCTCTTAAGGTATATATATATATATATATATATATATGTGACTCCCATTGGTACTCAAACCTGCGACCTATTGCTCCAAAGTCCTGCACACTACTGACCAAATTACAAAGGCTTGTTCTGGCTAGATCATGGAAATATATTTTTAAACATGTTTCTTTATGCAATAATTCTTTTAAACTTGTATTTTAAACAAACCGTTGATATATATGAGATGAACATACGATTGGTCAGTGTTTTGGAAATTCTCTTGCCTCACCTGATACTTCACTTGTTAAGGTTAATCTCATGCGAGTGGCGTAAAAGGTATTTATACCATAGAAATAACATATAGGATTTTTATGAAACTATATAAGTATAGTGAACTACAGTTATATTGAATTAATTGTATTTATAAAGTTATTTTAATTTTATGAATTTGTCTAATTACCGAGATTCTTAAAACAAGATTCTAGTATCTAAAAATATATCTCAACTCTTAATTAAAAAATTAATAAAGATGATGGAGTTTCTTAAAAAAAAAATTGACATGTCAAATTTTTCAATCAATTACTCAATTTGTTTACATTTTTTTTTTTTTTTCATAAATCCAAATTATCTTTGAATCTGAACCAACTTTAAATTTTTATATATAAACTAACTGAAAAGCCATTTTTATTTTAAGGAATAAAATTCATTTTCATAATATTCTTGGTTAAAAGATAATTTTGTCAGCCTTCTTAAAAAAATTATCAGAAAGATTTCTGATTAAGAAAAGTTCAGTTCTTCTCAGCTAACTTTTAAAAAATAGTTAGTATTTAGTTTTACTACTAATAATAATGTATATAGAATTTAATAGGTATTGCATGTAAATTTAAAATCATACTACATTACAATGATAAAAAAAAATTCAGCATTTCTCCGCGCAAGAATCCCCCAGCTTCTGTTCATTTAACAAAATTTTTATATATAAACTAACTGAAAAGTCATTTTTATTTTAAGGAATAAAATTCATTTTCATAATATTCTTGGTTAAAAGATAATTTTGTCAGCCTTCTTAAAAAAATTATCAGAAAGATTTCTGATTAAGAAAAGTTCAGTTCTTCTCAGCTAACTTTTAAAAAATAGTTAGTATTTAGTTTTACTACTAATAATAATGTATATAGAATTTAATAGGTATTGCATGTAAATTTAAAATCATACTACATTACAATGATAAAAAAAATTTCAGCATTTCTCCGCGCAAGAATCCCCCAGCTTCTGTTCGGAGAACTCTAGACACAGCCGAGGCACTTAACACCATCCTCCACTCTGCACCAGATGATTTATCACTGAGTCTCAAACTTTGCTTGCGGGTAATGATTGTTACTTTTATTTTGTTGATAATAGTAATTTTTCAGTATTTTTATCTCATAATGAAGGCTTTTCCTTCAAACTCATGACAAAATAAATTGTAATTCAACTACAATTTTATAATCGATAAGTGGTAAGATTATAAATTAATATTTAATTTAAACTATTGGGTCTGTTAAAATCAGGCACAAGACATGATTATTTGATGTTTGTTCCCAAATGATTAAATTTATTTCAACCTATTCTTCCATGGTGGGATACAAGGTGAATTGCAAAACCTTTTACCGTCTTGCGATCAGCTAAAAAATATGGTGAAGTATTTGTTAGTCAAAGTATGATTCAATAATAAAATTATCTGTTTTAATCTCTACCCAATTTCATTACCAATCTACTGTACTAAAAATTTTTATAATATATATATTTTTTTAATTATTATGCCATTACAGAGATAATTCTAATGTTTTGATTGGGTGTTATTGTAGATTCATTTTGTAATTTATTTGAGTGCAATTAATAACATAATATTTGTTTTTCATTTTGCTTTGTACATTATATGGTACATTAAGATTACACTGATGGTTCAAACTTAGATAAGTTTGTCTTCTAAAAAAATTAGTCAAATGTGATGGAAGATACATACAATACCACACAGTTCACGAAGCTTCTGACTATCTACCTCAAACTAATAAAAATCAATTTTTAATGTAGATGACCTTAATTTAATTAGGTAAAAGCATATGGTTTGGTGCTACATATCATTGGAAAAAGATAGGAAGTTAAACTCATGTATTTTTTATTCATCTGTATTTTATTACTACACTGATGATGGTCGAATTAGTTACCATTTACACCTACACATTTGTATGTAATCTTTGTGGTATTGTAACTTCAAAAATAAATTGATTTATTTTGCATATGTATTATGTTATTTTACAGTACTCCTTTAGTGATAGCTTTTACTAATGGTGTAATACATTTTTTAATAAATCTTCCTTACTTCTCAATTTACATTTTGGAGGTTTATTGGTAATTTGATGCTAATTGTATTGTTTTAAAAATTTATATAAACTTTTTTATCATATTATAAACTTTATATCATATTTTACAATTAATGGCTTGTTTTGCTTTCCCAGAAATGTTCCATTGACACAACACCCATAATCCAAGATTTTCTGTACCATTCAAAACTGGCATTCATTGAGCAATTTGTGCAGGTACATGAAGGTAGTGATAGGAATTTAGCTGATCGAAGATTTAGACTGGCTTCAAGATATTACTATTTGATGCTTGATGCTCTCTTGAAAAAGGTAAACCATTTTTCAAATAAATTGAAATATTTTATGTATGAATGATTTTCTACTGATAATTTCTTTCATATCCAAAGTTATTTTAAAGTGAAATATGCCATTTACTTCGAATTAAAATACCAATCCTTTATAATTGATAAATGAATTATCATTCTGCTCTAAAGGAAAGCATTCTGCTTAAAGAAATTAGTTGGTTGTTTGAAATAATGCCATACTAAATCTACACAATAAGCTATTGATGACCTAAAGGAAAAACCCAAATATTCTGTCTTATAATCTTGAACCATGGCTAGATGGCAAGAACAACTCCTAATCTGGCACCTCCAAATTTCCACACCCACAACCAACATGAGGGCATTTTTACTGCAGCAGATTTAGCATGCATCATCCTTAAAATTGCAAAAAATCCAACAATTGAATAATTGGTGTAAATAAGACCTTGGAAACTGACTATTCCAATAAATTTTATTATATGTGTACAAGGTATGGATTGGTTTAAATTATTGTCTTTGAAAATAAGGATTTTTTTTATTATTTGTAAATGAGATTTAAATTAATTATCTTTTATTGTTGTTTTTGTTACATACAATTGTGACAGATATGCATTTAATTATTTCATCCTATACTTTACCTTTCCACATTTATACAATTATCATCCAACTATTCAAAGTTGCTTTATAGGCAACACATCAAACATACCTTGTCTGAATAGGCTGCAGTAAAGTTTCCATTCATTTTATTACCATTAGTAGTGTAAGCCTTAGAAAATGTATTATTTGAAAATATACTTCAATATTCTTGTAGCCAGGTGTTTACCATATGTGTTTTGTGTACTTGAATTTAAGCTATCTTTACTAAAGACCATGGTTTCTACCAGTGTAAATATATATATATATATATATATATATATATATATATATATATATACTCAAAGATAACTAACTAATCAGATTGGTTCAAGACTATAATTTATCCAATCTATATATTTTTTTTAAAACTGATATAAGTATTTTATATATTATGATGATAGTTATGTGAACACAATATCCACAGGTATATTAAATGCTGTGTTTTAAATCCTTTTCAGGAAGCTGAGCGCTTGTCACCACCCGAGTTCACTTCTTTCATACAAAATAGGGTTTTCCATAAATCACTTCTGGCTTGCTGCCTGGAGGTGACACTCATGTCTTGTGGATCTGTGGGCAAGTATTTTTTTTTTAGATAATTGTATAAATGGAACATATTGAAATTGGCTTTACATATTTACCAGATACAATACCCCGTATTTCTGGGGTCTTGTTAAAGTAAATAGACATCAGAATATATATACAGGGTGCGTTCCATAAGTAATGCGACTAAATTCATAAAAAATCATTTATTCGACATATTCGTACTATTAGTTAAAAATCCTCAAAATAGCACCCTCCTGCGTCGATACATTTATGGAGGCAGTGTTTCCAGGCCTGGAAGGCATCTAGGAAGCCCTTCTCCGTGAGGTCCTTTAGAGCCGATGTAACATGAGCCTGCATGTTTTCAATCGTGTCCCAATGTTTCCCTTTCAGGGCTCCTTTTAAGCGAGGAAACAAAAAAAAAGTCTGGGGGAGCCAGGTCAGGGCTGTGGGGAACCAGTGTGGTATGGGTCCTGGCTAGAAAGGAGGGTCGCGCGCTGCCGAAGTGACATCAAGGACGCATGGAAACTTCATCACGATAACGCGCCAAGCCACAGCTTCTTCGTTGTCAACGATTTCCTGGCCAGGATGCATACCCCACTGGTTCGTCAGCCTCCTACAAGCCTGACCTGGCTCCCCCAGACTTTGCTTTTGTTTCCCCGCTTAAAAGGAGCCCTGAAAGGGAAACATTGGGACACAATTGAAAACATCCAGGCTCATGTTACATCGGCTCTAAAGGACCTCCAGGAGAAGGCTTTCCAGGCCTGGAAAAACCTCCTCCATAAATGTGTCGACGCAGGAGGATGCTATTTTGAAGATTTTTAACTAATTGTACGAATATGTCCAATATATGATTTTTTATGAATTTGGTCGCATTACTTATGGAGCGCACCCTGTATATATATTATGCTTGCTTGATATTAGGCGGGACCTGTTTTTCTATTAGACATTTTATTCAAAAATTTATAACATCCAGATTTTAAAGGCCTTAACTTTTATTGAACTGCATATGCATTGCATTTTTTTTTTTTTTTGGGGGGGGGGAGAGTTCCCACCTGGATGAGAGGGGGTTGCTGATAAGATTCCTAAAGACATCCCTTGATCAGCCCTCGTAGAAAATCTATACAGATGTGCCAGTGACTGACTTCCATAACCCAAGTTCTTGTGCAATACAAAAATGCCTGCATCTAGGTGCTCACAGTCACTGAGATTCATCCTTGGTTCTGTAAAATTCATCCTGCATTTGCTAAATATTTTCAAAACATTAACATTTAGAAGGTGGGTGTTTAGTTTTAACGTCGGATTCTGATTGAAATATCAATCACCCACACTGTAAAGATTTTTTAAAAAATAAGTTATTCAAAATTAACAATGCTATTAACAAATTATAAATACAAATAAAGTCCTTATAAACTTGTGATTTTCAATTTAGAATGCTCAATAAATTATTAATCATTTAAAATCCTATCTAGAAATCTTGATTAAAAATACCACCATTTTTTCTTCCCTATAGCATCTGTTAATTTCACACCTGTTCCATATGGAAAGAACAATCAAGCTCAGGGGATTGTCTTTCCTTGGATTCTGGGAGTGTTCGATCTGGAAGCATTCCACTTCTTCAAAGTCATAGAGAGCTTTATTAGGGGCGCACCAACCATCACCATGCAAATTATTAATGTAAGTACTGTGCGACCATTTTGGATTCGAATACTGATCCTGTAAGCGGCAAATAAATTATCGTAAATGTAAAGTTTTCACTATAAAAGTTTTTGTTTTAATTTAATTTCCAATACATTTTTTAAAAAAAATTAGTTATTTTAAGAGACTTTAAAAATACTCCAATGGTTTATATTTGATAACTGTTTCAGCATTGTGTATTTGTATGAATTTAAAATTTATGTGCATTGATGGGCAAACTGGAGATACATGCACAACTACACAGGTCCAAAGCGTTTAGAGGGTAAATAGTCAACTTAGAGCCTAAGGATGAGTTATTTATTTGACCTGTATGTTATTTAATTTTTATATGAGGAGCAAACATTAGTCATGTAGGTGATTAATGGTAAACACAAGTAAGTTTTCCTAAATGCATTGACTCGTATACATCTTTGCAAGTTATTTTCAATGGGACAAAATGTGATTTTTATGAATAAAATAGGTTAGTTCGATAGAAAATTCAGAGGTGAATTCAGTGATGTGATAATCCCATTTTTAAAAATTTTGGACAAAATGTGTTTTAAATGTTTTTCAGGTATATATGTTTAAAATGATCATGAAATTAATTGTTAACTTGATGCCTTAAAAGTAGTTATTTGTATTAACTGTATTAATTTATATATGTTCGTACATAAAGCTTGTTTTAAGTATGTTGTACCAAGATAATAATCCTTGTATCTTATTTTAATGTTTGAAGCATATAATGAAATTATTATTTTTTCAGCATTTAAAGTCAATAGAAGATAAAATTCTTGAATCTCTTGCATGGGAGTCAGTAAGTTTAACATTGAATATTTTAAAAATTGTTTTTATAACATATTAAATAAAAAAAAATTGAAAATATCTCTTACTTTTTTGTTTTCAGAGTTCATCGGTGTTTGTAGGTCTGGCAAGTAATGGCTGTTCTTCATGTAGAATGAGATACGACTCTCCTTCTTCATCAAGGTAAAGTCTATTAATTTAAATTGTAAATCTGAAGCAGTAATTTATTAATTTTCGTTCTAACAAAATGTATAAAAAATATTTTTTAAACAGTAGACTGATGTGAAATAGTTTTACTGAACAGAATCTGCATTTATCTTATTCTGTATATGATTATGAAATACTGTAGAAAAATTATTATTTATAAAAGAGTGGTTGGTTGGATATCTATAAAAGAGAGATATACATTGAAACCTCTCTGTGAAAAGCTACCATGATTCGATTAAAAAAATCGGTCTTGCAGGAAGGGGGTTTCTTAATAAATATCTATTAACATTTCTTTAGCTGCTTATTAAATAACTATTTTATTTTCTGCTACTATAGTTGTGAGTTAATGTGTTTCAATTCAAACGTTCAGAAAGTTCATTTAGTAGTCAGCATGATCATAAACTAGACACTTTCAAAATACTAACTAAACAATAACTGTTTTAGCTCTTTGGTTTTTAAAAAACTGTTAGACATCAAAAGATCTTTTCCTAAACGCAATTGCACTTATAGGTCAAAATTTTCTCAAAAAATATTGGTGTTACCTGGTGAAACTTTAATAGAGGTGGTCTTTTAAAAGAAATGGCATTTCAGGTATATTCAGACTGTAATATGAATTTTCATTTATACAACTTTTCATTAATTCCGTTTAATTTTTAGTTTCTGGTCGCCAAACAAAGATACTTCTCAGCAAACTCCTGGAACACCTCACACGTGCCATGCAGTTAATATATTTCTTAACAAAGGTATTTCATTTTTTATATACTTTTTTTACCTGTGTTATTTTGTTTTAATATGTTATATAATTATCATAAAGTATTTGTATACGTTTTCACAAAAAAAAAATCCAAATATTTTATAGTTTTTTTAATAAAAATATATAGTTTACGGAATTTGACCTATGAAACTTTTTTTAAATGAAAATCGCTAAATATGCAAGTTAAAATCATATCTAGAAATGAGTTATTTCATAAAGTATGCTACTTCATGAAATCTAGTACTTCATATATATAAAGTAGGTAACTTTATGAATTTTTAAACTTCTTACATTACTCATTTCATAAAGTATCAGATTACCACATGTGTCTGTGGCATGTTAGCTCAAAATATGCAAAAGACAGGGTTAGTGCTAAAATCAGAAAGTCTCAAAAATTACTAAACAGAACAGAAAGGTACAGAATAGTGTGGTAGTTTAAAGGTCTTCAGTGTGTGCGACCCCTTATTGTTTTCTCTTAAATTAATATATGCTTTATTAATTATATTATTATTATTAATTATCTGCTATATTTGTTTTTTAAATCTGTCTTTCTTTCTCAATATTATACAGGGCAAGTATATGAAACAATTCTTATGATGTCTGTATTGTATTTTTTAACGTTTTAATATTACTTTTAGTTGGTCGTCTAGCATATCAAAGACTGGAAAAAATGTGCTCTCATCTTCTAATTGAAAAAGAAGTAGTAAGTTTTTGCATATTTCTAAGATCATAAGTTTATATGCTTTGATTTCTATTTAGTAAAAGTTTTAATGGTTATTTTTATTCCCATTTAGTTAGCTAATATTTGGATTTGCTTAGAGCATGTGCTGTATAAGAAAACTCATTTATTAAAAGATAGACATCTAGATCAGGTAATAGTTTATATATTTTGAATTTCCTTTGTATTTTCTTTTATTTAGTGATGTATGACTTTTTTCTCATCTTAAGATTTTTCACAAAATTATATGAAAAAAAAATAGGATACAAAACATTTTTTTAATATATCTAATGTCAGTTTAAAACCCAAAAGTTTATTTATAATTGAAGCTTATACTTTGCAGTCAATTAACGAAAAACATTTCATATAATTTTTTATTGCAATCTTTTACCATAATATTCTATAAAAAAATGGCTTCAACTATTTTTCTTTATTGAAATAATAAATATTTTAGAATAATTAATAATATTTTTACAATTAATACTCATATTTATGAAGTGATATTTATGGAATATCCACCATAGCATATTTATCAATTTCATTGAAACCTCAGTACTTAACAATAGAACAAGGCTAGACCATTTACTGTTTTAAGAGAAGAATATAATAGTACATAATAATAATAATAATAGTACATAGAATAATAAGTGAATAAACAAATACTGTAGAATATATTTTCACATTCTATTTAGAAACTAGAAACAAACCTAAGAATTTTTCAGTAATTTATTTGAGACCTGTACTTAAAGTTGTGACTGAGGATTTTGTTAAAACAATCAACTCATTAACTCCTAAATGAATTAGTTATTTCAGTAAAAACAAACAATATTTGCACCAGATTGAAAGGAAAAAAAAATTAAGTCTCCTAAATTGCTAACAATGTCACACTACTATTTTTTATCACCAAATCTTAGTAACCATTATGGCAGAGCAACATACTCAGGGTTCCTACGCACCTGGAATAGTCAGGGAAAATGAAAATTACTTAAAATGTCAGGGAATTGTCAGGAAAAATTAACAATATCTCAACTTTTCAGAAAAAGTCAGGGAATTTTAAAAAAAAATTTAGATAAAGATACCTTACTAAATTCTTTTCTTCGCCATCGAGGAAATTTTCTTTTCATTGCAAAAATATAAATTTGTAAAAATGATAATTTCTCTCTTTTTTTTATAAATACTTTGATAAGTTAGCAATTCCATTTGATGGTTCTCAACATTATCTATAAAAAATCCGTAATTTTTCATATTTTTTCTCCTGGAAAAGTTAGGGAATTTAATATTGAGTGGCAAGCTTGCATACTTTGTAATCTGTGAAAAAGTAATCTGGGTTGATGAGGAAATAAATCATAACTTTGTATGTAGAAAATGTCTTACAAATGTACAAGACAGTAAAAGAATGCAGCCAAATTATCATGTATCCTAACAAGTGTTTTTTTTTATTGAATAATTGCATCTTACTAAAATTTTGTACTTAATCAAACAAACAGTACATTTATAGATTTTGAAGCTCATATGTGCAGTACATACAGCAAACTTTTATTTCAACATCACATCATGAAACTTCCACTAGTAAATTTCATTTAGCAGAACAGATTATTCTTTTAATGTTAGACTATTTAGTTTTCAGAGTTGAGTACTAAGATTTAACTTTTGAAAATTTAGTTTATCCATGAAATGCTTAATTTCCTTTGTTGTGTATGTTTTATAGATTATCATGTGCTGCATATTTGCTATCTGTAAAGCCATGGCCAAAGACATGCGTTTCAAAGCCATTATGAATTGCTATGACTTAATGCCTCAGTCATCTGTTTCTGTAAGTTATTTTATATGGTTAGCACATTCAAAACTAATATATTTTCTTTTTAAAAAAATACTTTAAATTTTTCATCACACATGTCAAAACTATATTACAATTTATTTTCTATAGTTCGAAACTAAATGAATTAAATCATACCCCAAGGGCACACCTAAAATAATTGTTGATACGCAGATATTAACAATAATTTAATATTTAAATGTTTATCTTAAATGTCAGTCAAAATGAATGATTAAACATATTTGTTCAATTTTAAAACTTAGAGCTTAGAACGTGAGTTTTTTAAATTGTTGCTGTAGCATTAAAATTAAGTTTATCTTAAAGGTGTACAAACAAGTGCTTTCTCAAGGAAAGAAAGAGTTTATAGTAAAATTCTACAACACTGAATACTACTGCGAAATGGAGTCTTACGTTATGGCGAATTTTGTAAAGAAAACTGAGGTAATATGTGTTTTAACTACAGATTTAAATTTATTGAAAATCAACTTATGATATTTTGAATGATAATTTTATGTTTATTTTTACTAATTTGATTTTGATAGGTTTTATTTTATATAAACTTTAGATGTTCTCAAAAATCTAAAAGCACATTTTGATTCCTACTTGCCAACTTATACAGATCGATTGTACAATGTACGAATTTTAACCTTTCTGTATGATTAGATTTTATTTTCTAGGTGTTTACAAAATCAAAAAGCTTGTTTTAATTCCATATCAGCTACCATTTGAAAATGTACTTTTTGAACAGATTAAAAGTGCTTTAGATCATAAAAACAACAAAACGTATTGAAAAAGTTGTTGTTTAGCTTTTAAATTGTCTTATATAATTAAATTTTGTTTTCTCAAAATGCTATTTTTCTATTTAAAATGCTGTGTCTTTTAAATTAGTATTTATAAAGGATATAAATGTATCAACTAAACAACTATTGAAAAAAATTTAATTGAATTTTTTTATCTATATTTTTTCCCAATTAATTTTTTTTAGATAAATGTCTTTAAATAAATCAATTAATGGAGGATTTTTTTGGAAACTATAAAATTTGATTTAGTTACCATATTTTCTTTTATTTTAGGGTACATCTTCCTCGTCTACAATTATATCCCAATCACCTTTAGGCCTGTCGCCTTTTTACAGGTAAGCCTAAAAAAATGCTCTAATAGAAATCATAAAAACAGTTGGAATATTTTGTAATGCTTTACTTGTATTTAAATTGTTGACTTATTTAGATTGTATGTAAAATGTATGATTATCAATTGTTTGGTGAAAATGGATTGTATTGCTAACTTTTAATTGGAGTTTTTAGTTACCAAACAAACCCAAATAAATTCTTATAATTACAGGTAAAATTTAGCAATTGTTCTAAATTCATAAACCTTTAGTATTTTAACTTATACTACCTTGGGCACAGCTTTAAACATATATTGTATTATCTGCTAATTGAAGAGCTGATTGGATGAACACGTTAAGTGACATTTTTGGAAAAATGGAGATTTCCATGTGAAATTCTTTAAATTATGTGCTTATCAGTGGAATAAGATGTTATGTACACATTATCGTAATCTTATAAATGGTAAAAAAAAACCTGTTTTTCTCCATTCACTAAATTCTCACTTAACATGTTCATCCACTGGGCTCTTCAATTGTAATATGTGTAATGCTTAATTGTCACCCTTTTTGAATTATTATTTTTAAATTATAAAAATAAACATTTTTGAACTACAAATATTTAAATTTTTATTCTAAAGATTTAAAAAATTGCAGAGGTAATGTAAATGTCTCGTGATATTTTTATACTGATACTATATTTAGTTTGAAAAAAATATATTTCAAGTTTATTTAATTATTTTATACTTTGTCTTAAATACATACAAGGTAAAATTGGACAATCGTGTACTTTTAATTAGATTAATAAAGTTAATTGCATTATATAGACTCTAGATCTTCATAATACAAATTGCATGTAAATTTAGTCCATATTCATTTAAAATTGTCAATTAACGTGTTACTGTTTCAAATATTTATAAAAAGAGAAATACTGTTTTTTTTTTTTTTAAATAAGCAAAAAAAATAAAAAAATTGTGATTAAAATATTGATTTTTTTATGTTTATTATCAAAATGTCTTCATTTGATTACTTTTCTTATAACTTTCAGTTTGCCAACCAAAAAGAACATATTTGTATCTCCACTTCAACCCTCTTTCAAGAATCCCAATGAAATCATTTATCAGAAGCTTCCATCCTACACTTTTGGCTCTCTCACTCAAGTAGGATATACTCTTTAAAAATAACTGCCATTGTGTCCCTTTTTACTTTCCATTGCCAAATATATAGGATAATGAAATATTCATCCGCATCAAAATTGCAATGTTGTCTTTCTGTCGGTTTTTAATCTTATAATGCATACTATTTTGTATTGCATATCTGCAACATAAAGTTTATAAACAAACACAAGATTTGCTAACTTTTTCACTCTTTGAAAAGTGACGAAAATATCAAAATTGTAAAGTAGTTTTCGCTGGAAGTTAGTTTAGTTTATATTTTCAATACATATATTTAATATATATATATATATATTAATGTCTATAGATTAATAGACATAGCTTTCAAAACATACAATGCTTTCGATTTGAAAAATGTATCATCTTAGTATATTTTTTATGAGTTTAAAACGTACGTTCATTGCTGGGGAAAACTAAAGATACAAACACGGTTACAGACATCCAAATCACATAGAGGCTTGCCGCATTTGACAATGACAGAATTTGAATTCAGAAAAGAATTGTAGGGTTGCCACACACTTAAATATCAGAAAAAAACTAGAATGTTCTAAGAAAATAAAATTTACCTATTAAAATCAAAGAATTTTCATAAAAATGAACACTTCCAAAATGTTCTGGAAAAGAATTATTCCAAAATTTTAGATAAATGTGTGTCCTTATATTCCTTACATGGTTATTCACCTAATTTTCTTTTCGTTATGCAAATAGTATAATTTTATAAAATGCCAATTTCTTTATTTTGTGTACTTTGCTAGGTTATTACTTACAGGCTCTATCTTTCTGTAGGATTTATAATAAATATGTGGAAAAATGTAAGTTACAAAATGTATCTTAATATTTAATGACAGCCCTGTAATTGAATGTTTTATTGTGATGCATATTATAAAATAAGCGATAGGCCTCGGCATGCTATGCACAAAACCATCAATACTTTCCACTTATTTATCAAATTAACGCCCTTCTCCGTGTTTACAGTAAAAGCTAGTAGATTAGTCTATATTAAATAAGGAAGATTTATTCAACATTAAAACAAATTGGTGTGTTGTTTCAGTCAACTAAGATGCTGCAGGATATCAATGGATCTCTCAACAGCATGTCGCCTTCTGTGAAAGGAAAGGTTGAGACCAAAGGCAAGAAGAGGCTGCAATTCGACGACCCCGAGGACAATGCAAAAAAATGCTTTCTTAGGTAAAGCTAACTGTCATTTAATGATACTATAATAGTTCTTGAATCTAGGTATTATTTAATGCTCTTATAGGAATTAGAACTCAATCTGATTTGCATGCTTTTTTATTATTAAAAACTTGATATCAACTCCAATGATGCCTTTAAAAATACTTGGTATAACGAATTCGGCTATTTTTCTTATATTTCCTTTGAGATTTAGTTTCATTACACCGAGTTTTGTTATTTGATTCTAATAACTTGCATAAAATTAAAGATTTGTGTTGATATTTTATTAAATAGTACACAACAATAGCAAAATCATTAAAAAGTAGCACTATATACAAAAAATTTTAAGGGCTAGAGACACAAACTCAGTAGCTGTTTATAGCTCTGATAGAGTAAGTTCGGCGTTGAGATGTACCCAGAAAACGGAAAAACCTGGATTTGTCAGAGAAAATTTAAACAATTTTGATGAAACAAACATGAGCAAGTCTTTTAGTTTTCTGGAAAAGTCAAAGTTTTTCCTAAATATTTTAGAATTGAAGATATGGATGCAAAAACCAGAAAACTCCATTTTTTTCTGATTTATTTTGATTTTTTTACTTATTCCTATTAAGAAAAGTAATCCTATCGATTGGTGCAAGAACTTGGCAGCTCTAAGCAGATAAAGGAGTTGTACTTTTGTATTATACAATACAAGAAAATGCACAGTGTGTTTTGTCCATCCTGAATACTTTTAGAAACTGAAGCTGTCTCGTTCTTACACCTTATGTACCCCAAATTCTTCAATTTTATTCTTTTCAGTAGCATTAATGTAGTTTTCTTTTCATTATAAATTTTTTTAAATTATAATTTATTTTATATTTCCTTGTTTGTTATTCACATGTACTTTATTTTTTAACTTCAATAATATTAACGAATTTAAAAAAAATTAATAATATTTTCATGTAGTGAGGAATTTATTTTTTAAATTTCTGAAGTCAGAGAATTTCAATATTAATTTTGAGTGGCAACAGTGTAAGTTATACTTTTAGAAATAATATTGAAAGGCTGATTGTAAATATAAAAAAACTAACAAGTTTTAAGCCTCAATTATATTTTTTCTCAATTTCTGGTTATTAAATTAACACTGTGTGATTCTAATAATTTATATAGCATTATATCAATAGACAAATCCTTTATTTTGTTTCAGTGCCCGGAAGTGTTTGAAATTCGACCAACCAGATGGTGGATTTATATTCCAAAAACCTAAGTCATTTGACCCTATTTTGAAGAAATAAGTATTAATGTTACGGTTTTAGATATCACTTTGACTATTGACTCAAAGTACTTGTCTTGCTTTGTGTTTAATGATAATAATGTGTAAAAACTTTTGCTCCACTTTAAAAATCATAGCTTGTAATATGAGTTATTAAAAAGACATTTTGAAGTATGTATTTAACATCAACTAATATAGTTTATCTTTAATTTATAGTTAATTGATTAAATCTCAAAATAATATAGTTCTCAAAATTATGTGTTTAATAAAAACACAATTTTCTTTCATTAATTTTTTTTAACAGAAATATGTTGATGGTACTTAAATATACTCATATGTTTGTTGTATAATATACCTCATGAAAAAATAAACTAAAATCAATTAATGAAAAAGTGACCTAAAAATGAATTAATAAAAAAAAGTGAACTAAAAATTAGTTAATAAAAAAGTGAACTAAAAATGAGTTAATAAAAAAATGAACTAAAAATGAATTAATGAAAAAATAAATGAACTAAAATGAATTCATAAGAATCTCTTACTAATATCTACTTCAGTATAACCTTATTTTAAAAATGTCTTATAGATACATTATATCAATTTACTTATAATATCCAATTAACATAGGATTAATACATTTGTATATCATGTAACAATTTTGATCTTAAACAGTATTAAATTATTTCATTCATAGTAAACGTTTGATTGCTAGGATAATTAAAGAAAATACCTGAAATAATATTTTTGACTTTCCAATAAAATTTTCAGATGTATTTTTTCTAAATACTTAAATCTTTCAAACATATTCAAATGTAGTTATATATATATATATATATATATATATATATATATATACACATAAGTAAAGTTCCAATAACTTTGTATACAAATGAAGATTCAAATAATAAAACTTTATAAAAGATTATTTATCAAATATTCTGATAACGTTTATACTAAATAATAAGTTGCCTAATTAAAATAATTTTACTAAGATTTGCTAGTATGTTTAGTATTTTCATTTTAAGGATAAGCCTTCCTATATTTGTGTAATTTATAAGTTACCTTTTTAGTATATTTTTGTTTGCTTCCTATTGTAAAACTGTGATCAGTAACTTGTATTAATTCAATTTGTAATAATTTGTTCATGAATATAAACCGTAACCATACCTCCCAAACTAATACCATGAGTTTTGTAAACAAATGTATTTGTAGTCTCAAAATTTATGAATCCTTGTAAGATTTTTCAGTTCTTTTGATTAAAATTATGAATTTGTGTTAAAACAAAAACAATTTCAAATACAAAAAATGGTTTTGGTAATCAAAATCTAATTTTCGTTATTTTGTTTGCTTGCAGATCAACAATCCAATCATAAATCTTAACATACATCTGATATTTGTTTACCAATATGAATAGGCAATTAGTAGTTTCTAGTAGCAATTATTAGTGTCTCCCATATACTGTTTTCTGTGAAGTTATAAGTAAAGCTAAACCTGTGTGGAATAGCCCTGTAATGTCCTGTTGTATCAGAATGTTTTACAGTCTTAAAATAAATTGTTAATGAAGCATCTTACTTTTTCAAAGTAAATTGAATTTGTTTAAGTACTGCATTTGAAAATTGAATATAAAATTGCTAGAAAAATGTATTTGCTTGAAATGTATTTTTTTTTCTTACCAGAAATTAATATTCAATTCTCAAAATAAAATTTAACATTCAAAAAGTTGTGCTTTCAGCAAATATGTGCAAGTTGTCTATGAAATACTATTGCAATATTTTTATAATAAATATATTTCCCTCAATGAAACAACTTAAATTTTTACAATTAAAAAAATGTCCAGAATTACAGATCAAAATGTATTTATCAAACAAAGATATGATTTACAACAGTGGTTTAGTTTTCCATAATTCAGTTGATATATAGTAAAAAATCTAATGTATAGTCTGTTTAAATAACTAGTATCAAGTTGATAAAATTTTTATTGAATTTAATTTTACAAACTTCAAATTTAAGAATTTTTCACTATTATTGATATGTTGGCATAAAAACTTTTTACTTTTAGTTTATCTGATATAATAATGATGTATACTTTAAATATATATATATATATATATATATATATATGTTTTAACTTTATCAAAATAAACTATTGGAGTATATTAAACTATATTATCTGACAGAGTTGTTTAAAGTAATATGACACCTCATTGTGAAATTTTGGCGAATTTTGTCCTAAAATATTTTGATAGAAACCATCATTTTGACAAATTTGTGGAATGTATTTTTGATCTATCAAATTCTGTGCCCCTAACAACGATTTTTATTATTTAAAATGAAATTGTTAAATATTCTGCTTCAAATCTGAGAAATATATCGTATAAGTGTAAAATAACTTTTATAACTGACTTGAAAATGTGCCTTATAACATTTAAATTACTTTCCCTTTTAAATGAACACAGAATATATTTTTAATAGTATTGTTTATATTTTACACAGAGGCATGTCAAGGGCATCAAGACCAGGCATTTACTTATCCCCCTGGCTCCTTCCTCGTCTTGCAGTGTATTGCTGGCTAACCTTAATTTTAACATTCTAAAGAATGCTACACAAGCATTTGCTTATAAAATATCTTTAATAAAAGTTTAAGAAATTTCTTTTGATAATTCCAAGTATCTTTGATTATTAAATTAACTAATTTTATAATAGCATGTCATTTATGAGACATTAAAATTTTTCGATTTATTGGTTATTTAAACCCTAGTTTGTTCCAACCATAAACATGTAACTTTTGATAAAAAGTCATAAATATTTCCAAACAAAAAATATCAAGTCCGTAAATTTTAAAGCAGTTTTATAATTTCTTGTGAACGAATATTTCCAACAATCTTATATATAAAGCAGAAATCTCTAAAATCTGTCCGGATGTGTGTTTGTTGGTTTGTTTGTTGGTTTGTCAGTATATTATACGTTCCGTAACTACAAAACGCAGAGCTTTGAAATTCACAGAATAGTTAGTTCAAAAAATAAGAATTTTAACGCGACTATTTTCAAGTCTCTACGATGTTCCATTCGAATGTTATGACATTTTTTAGCGTACGTCATCAAAGTTTCACGAAGTGGCAACAGTAAAATCAGTTAAAATCAACGGAGAAAAGCAAAAATATAATATAACAAAATTATAAACCAATTAGAATGCCGATATTTACACGGAATACTCCATAAATACAAAGCGTAGCTTTATAAAATTTACGGAGTGCTTTACTTGAAAAATTAGAAATTTTTTGTGATAATTTTTAAGTTTGTACGATGTCCCATTCGTATGTTATAACTATTTTAATGTATTCCATTGACTTAACATGGATGAACATATCGTATGCAATTTAAAATAATTTTTTTCGTTATTGGCACTATAAAAATACGTCATAGGTTTTGTTTGATTTAATAATTATTGAAAAACGTCTGCACATTGGGCTTTTTGCTACAATACGGAACCATTCAAAAATTAAAACAACCAGAATTTTATCTTAGGGAAATGGTTTAGAATTGTTTTAAAATGTTATAAATGTATTATCTCTTTTGTTTTGTTTGTATACAGGTTAATTGTAACTATATTTAATTATCTTAGATCGAACTTTTAGAACAATTCTATCAAATTGCGAGTAATTTGTGTATGAGCGTCCATTTTATCTATTTGAAAAATATTTTATGCAAGTATTTTTTTTAATTGTACGAAGTTTATTTTCACTGTGAATTTTTAACTCTATATGACTTTTTAATGTTATTTAAGAATAAAATTCCACAGATACCAAGTGATAATTGAGAAAATATATATTTTATTTACTGTGCCAATGAATATTTCCTTTTAAAATATTAAATGGTGATCACTAAGAATGAAATGTTCTGCATTATTGTTCTGAATGATTGAAAGTACATGGTGAGATTATAATATGCTGCACCGTTTGCTAAACTATCGCCAAATTATAACAATTTATTATTTGGATAAAGTGCGTCTTGGCTTTAATTTGCTGTGGAAACTTACTAAATATTTATATGACGGGTATTTTTCGATGCGAATGCAATAACAATAGTATCACAAAATAAGTATTTTAGGAAAAATGGTTTAACAAAATGGGTAAATACCGAAATTTTAATACATTGATACGGGAAAAAAAAATGTTCTTAAAATTAAAATATGTGGTTATTCTTCTGTAATAATAGTATTCATGGACATTCTTTAAAACATGGGCATTTGGACATAGTAAAAGAAAGTTGTGTAGTTTTTCAAAACATGCTATTTTTGGTTGAGTATTTATGGCAGGCTGCTAATTTTATTCTCACTTATATTAAGAATTTGAGGTAGTTTATTCGGAAAAAAAGTTTAGGCTTATTCTGGCTGTAGTTTACATTTTTATGTTCTGTATTACTGAGGTTAAAAATACAAACTACTAATTAGATATACAAAAAGTTGGTCGAAGATATTGCAAAGACGTAGCCTGAACGGTACATTGGAACGGGCATTTGGAAATAGTCAAATGAAAATTACAATACTGGGAAAAGGGAAATTCGGAATGTTTTGAAAGTTAAATCATGAGAGTTCATGATCAAATTTCTCAATTTGGTCATCTTAAAAAAAAATCTGTTTGTTTTTGCTGCCTTTTTGAGTTCCATACGCTCTTCAGAACATTTCAATAGCGAGATTGATTATTGGATTTTTATCGGTGTATTAGCAACAAAGTAGTATAGATATATGTTTACTTTTTTAACTTCTAATTTATTAAACATACAAATATTTTAAATTATAAAAAAAAGTTTATCACTTTTTAAAGATGAATTCTAAAATGGTATATGCAATTATCCCAGGGCGGAAAGGAAATATATATATTTTCAGTTATTTGTCGTTATTTTATTTATCTCCGTGCGAAGAACGGGTACATTTGCTAGTAAGTTTATAAAACAAAAATATTTTTCTTTGTAGCATCTGCATTTTTTTTTTTAAATTTTATAATAGCTTACAATTTTATTATTAAAAATGAAACGATATCACCCACCTTCTCCTTGTACTTTATGCAAAATGCAAAACTGCTCTTGAGTCCCACACCCTTGACATGCCACTGTTTGTGCCATTATTTAGATAATGTGTTCTTAAATATGTTTCTATGTGCTCAAAAGCTATCGAGTAAATTATTTCTGTTTTTTACTAATTCTTCGTTTTTGATCTTTGACAAGAAAAATGCTGTGAATGGTTGATTTTTCTAAACATAAAAGTAATAATAGAAATGTAATCCTCTTTTTCTTTTGCAATAGATTGTCAATAAAAGATTGACCCTTTTTATTATACTTTTACTTCTTTCAGAAGTAATTGGTTGCTATAATTAGTAATTGAGCTAGGTTTTTATAGACCTTTTTAAATTTATTTAAAATCCAAAAATATATATATTTCAAAACTATTTTAACATTAAAAAAAAGTTATATCTTTATCTCTCTTAAGTAAATTTTTTACATAATTTTACTATTTTTCATTATCCTATGCTTTTTCTATTACAAGAAAAAAAAATTAGAATTTTTCACAAAAAAAAGTTTTTACCTTAAACATTGGTTAGGATTTTAAATTAACCATTTGTAACATTGGCTCTTTTCTTATTGAAGTTAATCTACTTTTAGACTTATCTATAAAACTTTTTGTTAGTACTTATTCATATATAACCTTTCTTATAAATCTTTTCTGAACTGAAAATTAAGTGTTTATGTTGAAGTTTTTTTTTAAACCTTGTATACCTCTAGTTGAAAGGTTTATTATGTCTGTCTTTATAATGTTTTGTTAAGGGAGACCCGAGCCCCAAATCCTAATTTGTTTATTAATGAATTCAGAAATACCAATTTTTTTATATTATTAAAAGATCTTTTTCTGAACAATAATCAAAAACAAAAATACGTTTAAAAAAATTATTTTTGATATTTTTGGAATTTTTTAAGCTTAAAAAGACGTTTTTTAAAAACACTACTCCTTTTTCAATTTTTATAGTTTTTAAATTATTTTAAGTGATTAAATAACATCAAAGTACACACTACAATCGTATGTATAGACTTTTGCAGATTTGTGTTTTAATTGTTTTTAAAAACTTATTTTAAGTTCAAAACCCAAAATATATTCAAACTTTTAAGTTTAATAATTTGTAAAAAAATAATTTATAACTTAATTTAAAAAAGCTATACATACGTTTATAAAACAAATATTAGAGCTTCAAAAACTATTAACAGTTTAATTTTAAGTTAGTTATTTACAAAGCCTTAGCATTTTAAACGTGACCAGAATTAAAAAAAAATATTTTGAGTAAATGACGATTGTTGCCGACGAACAGTATGTAGAAAGATTATAAATGGCATATAAACATCTAAAAAAACATATGTTCTGTTTCTTTTACTGTTTTGAAATTTTGTATACACCTTCTCAAGTTTGTTTAGCATCGTTTTATGAAGAAAAAAAAATTTAGCAATTTTTCCGGATTTTGGGGCTCGGGTCCCCCTTAAATAAGTCAATTTTGCCAAAGCTTCTGTTAAAGCAGAATCTAAATAAGCTGTTAACCTTTAGTCAAAGAATTATTAAACTTTGAGTTTTCGAATGTTTTTGTTGTGTTGTGAATGGTTATTGAATCATTATTTTCATTGGTACACACATATTTAAGATCATAAACTAAAGTATGCAATTATGGCAGTGTTTAGCCTTTTCATCAAACTTTCTTTGGCTCACTTTTTAAGATATAAATTGAGTAGGTCAGCTGCCAAGTGCTATAAGTCCATAAACAAAGTTCCCTGAAAAGACTAATGTTTGCAACTCGGCTTGGGAATTTGGGTTTTAAAACTCAATTTTTAAAGTTCAAAGTCCAATTTCTTTCAAGAATGTTTTTTTAAATTACAATTGTTTTACAAAAACATTCACTTATTTATTGGAAACATATACTTAGTGACATGTCTCTTATTTTTCGCTGATTAGGGACCAGCCGTCGTGTGTTACAAGTGCATTATTCCATTGCACTTGCTTATGATTATGCTTGTGCTAGTGATGTCTCTTTATTTTCGCCGAATTGGCTTCGGCCATCGTGTGGTACAAGTACATTGTTCGATTGCACTTGTACCACACTAATAATGCGTCTTCCGAGTTTCACCGAATATTCATCTGCGTCTTGTAATACGATTCTGCTTGTACAGCCGCGGAAAAAAAAAACGAACCACCGATGATTATTTCGTTAGTTTTTATAGTAGAGCTAAACTTAATATACCATTTTGTAGGGAATAAAGTCTACTACACATTGATATACAAAAAATTTGCATAGGGGACTATCCTCATATTAAAATCCGCACCAACTTTAAAATTTCCAATAGCAACACCCAATTTTGATTCAATATTTAAAATCTACGACAAAATTTATCGTTGAATATCAATTTGCAAGTCATTTGGTTAAGTAGTTTTTTAATTATGAATATCGAAAATTTAGAACTTGTAATGTTAAATGAATTTCTTAAACTTTTAATCATATCTTTCGAAATAATAATTTTTTTAAGCTGAAATTTTTATGCGTGTTACTTCTAAACAACCCAAATAAAATACACTAACTTTCATTACTTATATGTAAATTTTTTAATTTTATTTAAATTAGGATATTAATATTCATAAAATTTATGAATAGCAACCATGCTATATTTTGATAGTGATGGACTCAGAAAAACGTTTTATATGCATATCTAAAATTTCATGATTTTCCTCTTTGTAGTTTTTTGGCAATATTATAATGTGCATCAAATGATCATTTAAGGGGTCATACACAAATTTAAAATCTGCAGAACTTAACAGAAATCTACTAATTTTGAGAATTAAAAGCGCTGTGATCGCGTTGGTATAAAATTCTAAATTCTTATATAGAGGCGAAGGGTATACAGGAGTGGGAGAATGAATGACCACGGAAAAATAAGAACCACGGCTAACGCCAAAACATTTTCTACCAGCGTACTTTATTTCGAAGTCTCACTAATACTTTGTTCACTGTGGAAGTAGCCCCCCCAAATAAGATCGATACATATTGTCTAATATCTCTGCATATAAATGTAGGAAATTAACGAAAATTTGCATTTAGATTATTTTGAGGGCGGGGAATATTTCTGCGCTATCAAAAGTAGGTGTTGCTATTGAAAATTTTAAAGTTGGTGCGGATTCGAGTATGAAGATAGTCCTCTATGCAAATTTTTTGTATATCAATGTATAGTAGACTTTATTTCCTACAAAATGGTATATTAAGTTTAGCTCTACTATAAAAACTAACGAAATAATCATCGGTGGTTCGTTTTTTTTTTCCGCGGCTGTACCATACTTATGACATGTCTTACTTTTCGCTGATTACGGATCAGCCGTCGTGTGTTACAAGTACATTATTCCATTGCACTTGCTTATGATTATGCTTGTACTAGTGATGTGTCTCTTTATTTTCGTCGATTGGCTTCGGCCATCGTGTGGTACAAGTACAGGGTTCGATTGCACTTGTACCACACTAATAATGCGTCTTCTGATGTTCACCGAATATTCATCTGCAGTCTTGTGATACGACGATTCTGCTTGTACCATACTTGTGACATGTCTTATTTTTCGCTGATTAGGGATCAGCTGTCGTGTGTTACAAGTACATTATTCCATTGCACTTGCTTATGATTATGCTTGTACTAGTGATGTGTCTCTTTATTTTCGTCGATTGGCTTCGGCCATCGTGTGGTACAAGTACAGGGTTCGATTGCACTTGTACCACACTAATAATGCGTCTTCTGATGTTCACCGAATATTCATCTGCAGTCTTGTGATACGACGATTCTGCTTGTACCATACTTGTGACATGTCTTATTTTTCGCTGATTAGGGATCAGCCGTCGTGTGTTACAAGTACATTATTCCATTGCACTTGCTTATGATTATGCTTGTACTAGTGATGTGTCTCTTTATTTTCGCCGATTGGCTTCGGCCATCGTGTGGTACAAGTACAGGGTTCGATTGCACTTGTACCACACTAATAATGCGTCTTCTGATGTTCACCGAATATTCATCTGCAGTCTTGTGATACGACGATTCTGCTTGTACCATACTTGTGACAGTCTCTTATTTTTCGCTGATTAGGGATCAGCCGTCGTGTGTTACAAGTACATTATTCCATTGCACTTGCTTATGATTATGCTTGTACTAGTGATGTGTCTCTTTATTTTCGCCGATTGGCCTCGGCCATCGTGTGGTACAAGTACATTGTTCGATTGCACTTGTACCACACTAATAATGCGTCTTCTGAGTTTCACCGAATATTCATCTGCAGTCTTGTGATACGATTCTGCTTGTACCATACTTGTGACATGTCTTATTTTTCGCTGATTAGGGATCAGCCGTCGTGTGTTACAAGTACATTATTCCATTGCACTTGCTTATGATTATGCTTGTACTAGTGATGTGTCTCTTTATTTTCGCCGATTGGCTTCGGCCATCGTGTGGTACAAGTACAGGGTTCGATTGCACTTGTACCACACTAATAATGCGTCTTCTGATGTTCACCGAATATTCATCTGCAGTCTTGTGATACGACGATTCTGCTTGTACCATACTTGTGACATGTCTTATTTTTCGCTGATTAGGGATCAGCCGTCGTGTGTTACAAGTACATTATTCCATTGCACTTGCTTATGATTATGCTTGTACTAGTGATGTCTCTTTATTTTCGCCGAATTGGCCTCGGCCATCGTGTGGTACAAGTACATTGTTCGATTGCACTTGTACCACACTAATAATGCGTCTTCCGAGTTTCACCGAATATTCATCTGCAGTCTTGTGATACGATTCTGCTTGTACCATAATTGTGACAGTCTCTTATTTTTCGCGGATTAGGGATCAGCCGTCGTGTGGTGCAAGTACATTGTTCGATTGTACTTATACCACTCTAGTAACGTGTCTTCTGATTTTCGCCGAAGAGGGATCGGCGGCCATAAATACATTTTTGAATTGTACTTGAGCCACACTGGTACATGTTTTCTGACATCCTATTTATATTTATCTAAAATAAAGTGTTAAAAGTTCATTCTATATTTTTTAAAACTATTTTAATAGGAATATTTTTCAACTATAATAAATAAGAGATTTCGATGGCAAGAAAATATTAGACTATATTTATAGCAGACGTGAAAAATCCAAACCTTTAGAAGGCGGGTGTTTGATTTTTACATGGGATATCAGCCATTAACCGTGTAAAGGTTAAGGAAATTGTCTTTCCAATGAACACTGAATTTGGTTTCACAATTTTTGGTTTTGAAATAATTCTACGTTATTAATTTTATTCACTCTTATTTTAAGAATCTGAACTTGTTTATTTGCATCTCGAATAAAGATATCTTACCGCTAAAAATTCACATTTTAGTGCTATGTCAGTAGTGTAAAAAGGCCGGTTCTGAGCCGCGGTGCTGTGAGGAGTTATGAGGATTTTGGCGGTGCTCTGTGGATTTTTGGCGGTGCTCTGTGGATTTTGATGGTGCTGTGAGGAGTAAATGAGGATTTTTGGCTTCTGAGCCGCGGTGCTGTGAGGAGTTATGAGGATTTTGGCGGTGCTGTGCGGATTTTGGTGGATTTCTGTGGATTTTGGCGGATCTTTAGCGGATCTTGGTGGTGCTGTGCGGATTTTGGCGGTGCTCTGTGGATTTTGGTGGTGCTGCTGGCGGATCAGGGCGGATCTCGTCTGTCAAGCCGGGCTGCACCTGGCTCTAAGCCGAGGGGGCGTAGCCTAATGGAGATGACCTCAACCAATCAGGTGTCAGTAAGTGACGTCACACGCAGGGGGCATGGGAACAGGTGCTGATGACTCATCGCCGCCGATGGGCATGTTACATCGTGTCTCAACGTGTATGTACAGGAATGAACCAATCAGAGTCTTGTGTGAAGATGACCTCATGAACAACCAATCAGGTGTCAGTAAGTGACGTCACACGCAGGTGGGGGAAGGTTTTACTAGTTCTGCTTGTAACCGCAAGACAACGCTGCATGTAGGGGAACGGACCAATCATATGCTTGTTTAAGAATGACATCATGAAGAACCAATCAGGTGTCAGTAAGTGATGTCTATGGAGTGTCATGTGACATGAAAGTTGCTTTTTTGTTATTTTGCGTTTTTATTTGGGTATTGGTGGAAATTTGCGACGCACAGCATCTACACATTTTTAATTATAAGCTGTGGGTTGTGACATCATAGGTATAATGTTAGGAATGGTTGGTTGTTGAAAAAACTGTGAGCTGTGAAAGTAATGTGAAAAAACTGTGAAAGTAAATAAAATATGATAGAATTAAACTAATATTCTTATTTTAATATTTATTATATTTTAATATTTATTTATATTTTGATATTTATTTGTATTTTATTATTTATATTTTACATTTATTTTTAATATTTAATTATATTTTAACTTCTATATTTTATTATTCATTTATATTTTAACTTCTATATTTTATTATTCATTTATATTTTATATATATTTTAATATTTATATATATTTTATTATTCATATATTTCATACATATTTTAATATTTATTTATATTTTATTACTCATTTATATTTTACATATATTTTATTTACGTATACATCTGTGCCAAAAAAAATTAACTCAGTGAGAGCAATTACGTCCCACTAGAGCTGCACAATGAACTTATGTTAAAGGGAATGACAGTAGTGTATATATTTTAACTATGGTTAATACAAAAGAAAAGAATTTTGCAAGAATGGTTTTAGAAAATATATTTTATGTGACCAACTCCAGCATATAATTTCGCAATATAACTCTATGAGGAATCATCCTATGGGGGTAAATAACATACCATCGTGTACAGGAAGGTAGACCAGATTAATAAGTAAAGCTTTTTTTTATACCTTTTGACATGTGTACTAAGGGTATAAAAAATGACAGTCTGGGGTTCTATGAAAATAATGTTTATAACAATATACGTTTAAATTACAATTTATATAACGGAAATCAGTCTCAGTGGATGAAAAAAAAGTAATTAATATGAAAGCTGATACTTTGAAAAAGAACATTGGGAACCAAAACCTTGTATTACGGTTAATTAAACTTTTTATAAAAGTAATGTGTTCTTTAAATGTTTTTCACATCATACGTAAAATTATTATTTTAAGAGGGAAAATATCATATCGTTATGACTAGAAGGAGGGATCTCACCTTGATCACAATTGGATGCATTAGAATTGCTTACTGTTTAGGAATATGATGTAAAAGTTACTCTATCGCACTGTTTGTTGTGCTGGGCTTGATAAGAGCAGATTTGGGGTTGGTATGTAAGATAATGGATCTATTACTTGTTCTAATACGTGTTGAATAAGGGAATTTGTCTTAGATGTTGCTGTTTTAGGGGTGTTTTATAATTGGTTGTTTGATTGAACGATACAGTGCAGCTATACAAAGGGGTTTATTTATACGCTTGGTACAAGTACACATTTTTTCTTATGTCATAAAATTACACTATAACAAAACGCATAGGTGGATGGTAGAAATGAAGTAGCACCATACAAGGGGAATTATTAGGGCTGGCTGATTAAATTTTCAAAGACTAAGAGGCAACAAGTTCCCATATGAGTACAATTGAGGATGAATGTGTAGAATTTGGCGACATCAAGTATCCACAAGGGGACAATTTGAGAGGTGTATTCGTAAAATTGGCGACATAAAGTACCCATAGGGAGACGTTTGTAGGCGTATACATAAAATTGGGGTGAAAGCGGGGTTTGTAGTTGTACATTAGACAAGAATAAATGTAAAATGAAAAAGTTTAAGTTTGAAATAAATTATAAAAAGAATAAATGTTAAAAAAAAAAAGTTAAAATACAATTTAAAAAGCAAAATGTAAAAAAAAAAAAAAAGTTTAAAAAGAAAAATGTAAAAATAAAAAAAAGTTTAAGTGTGAATTAAAAACTAAAAGGTTAAGTAAGAAAAAAAAATAACTAAAAGTGAAAAAAAAATTTTAAAAGTGAAAAAAAATATATATATATTTATATAAAAAATATTTGAAAAAAGTTTAAGTGTGAAATAAATTATAAAACTAATAAATGTAAAATAAAAAGTTTACGTGTGAAATAGATTATAAAAAGTATAAATGTAAAAAAATAAATAAAAAGTTTAAGTGAAAAATATAATGTAAAAATAAAAAAGTTAAAAAACAGTAACTGTAAAATAAAAAAAAGTTTGTATAAAATGAACTTTTAAAAGAAAAATGAAAAAAAAAAGTAAAAACAATATATAAAAAAAAAGTTTTAAGTGTAAAAATAAAATTAAAAAAAAAAAATTAAAAAAAAAAAAAAAAGACAAATGTAAAAAAGAAAAACGTAAAAAAAAATTTTAAATTTAAAAAAAAAAAATTTACAAACGAAAAATATGAAAAAAAAAGAAACGTTAAAAGAAAATTGCTAAATGTAAAAAAGAAATGTGTTAAATGTAAAAGATTAACCATCATAAGTTTTTTACCCGAATCGACCCAAAGCCATATGGTGTTACGGAACGTACTAGCCCCATATAGGCACAGATGCCCGTGGTGAGTTCTGTGAATGGTCTACCCACTAATCAAACGACAAGTACCACAATTACATTAAATAATTAGCAACAAAAAAAAGCAGGAAATACTACTATAGATATAAAAAATATTAACAAAGTATCGAAAATAGAACCAAAGGTAACTAATAAATCTGTATAGAATGAGTGTCTATAAATGTATAAGAGAAACCAATGTATATATTTCTACTAAAATGTTGACACATATACTAAATTTTTAACAAATTAAGTCAAATATTTGCGAAATAGAGAAAATAATACATACTTTTTAAAATTGTATCAAATAGTCTATGAATGGATAAAAAAAAATATCATGACATGTATTAAAAAAAAAATTAAAATAATGGACTTACGTGTAACACATTAAGTTAAGAAATTTATACTTATCAAAGAAAGTAACGTAAGTCATATAAAAAAAAAAAACCTGTAGTTAAGTACAATTGTTAATTAAATATGCTACAAAATATTGTCAAATTACACCATTTTTAGTGATAGGACAAGCAAACTTGTTAAAATGTCATATAATTATCAAAAATATTATACAAAGTACGAATTTAAAAAAAAAAAAGTAAATGCAAAAAGAAAAAAAAAGTTTAAGTGTAAAATAAAATGTAAAAAAAAATAAATGTAAAAAATATAAAAAAAGTTTAATAAAAAAAAAGTTAAAAAATAATAAAAAAAAAAAATTAAGTGTAAAATACAATTTAAAAAAAAAATGTAAAAAGAAAAAAGTTTAATAAAAATTACATGTAAAAAGAAAAAAGTAAAAAAAAAAAATAAAAAAATAAAAAAAAAGTTAAAAAAGAAAAAAAAAAGTTAAAAAAGAAATAAAAAGTTAAAAAAGAAAAAAAGTTACAAAAGAAAAAAAAAAGTTTAAAAAGAAAAAAAAAAGTTTAAAAAGAAAAAAAAAAGTTTAAAAAGAAAAAAAAAATTAAAAAAGAAAAAAAAATTAAAAAAGAAAAAAAAATTAAAAAAGAAAAAAAAATTAAAAAAAAAAAGTTAAAAAAGAAAAAAAAAAGAAAAAAAAAGTTTTAAAAAAATAGTTAAAGTGTAAAATACAATTTAAAAAAAAAAAAAATGAAAACATAAAAAATTAAAAAAAAAAAATGTAAGTGTAAAATTACATTTTAAAAGAAAATGTGAAAATAGAAAAAAAAGTAAAAAGAAAATTGCTAAAAGTAAAAAAAAATAAAGGTGTAAAATGTTAAATAAAAAGACCTTAAGTGTAAAAAATAGAAGAAAAAAGTTTAAGTGTAAAATATTACTCATCATAAGCTCTTTACTCGTATCCACCCAAAGTTATATGGCGTTACGGAGCGTACTAGCCCCATATAGGCGCAGATTCCTTGGTGAGTTCTGTGAATGGTCTACCCACTAATCAAACGATAAGTACAATAATTATATTAAAATATTAGCAAAAAAAAAAGCAGAAAATACTAATATAGATATAAAAAATATTATCAAAGTATAGAAAATAGAACCAAGAATAACTAATAAATCTGTATACAATGGGTGTCTATAAATGTATAAGAGAAACCAATGTTTATATCTCTACTAAAATGTTGACACATATACTAAATGTTTAATAAATAAACTCATATATTTGCGAAATAGAAAAAATGGTACATACTTTTTAAAATTGTATCAAATAGTCTATGAATGGATAAAAAAAAAAATTGTATATATAATTTTTAATTGTATCTATAAATGGATAAAAAAAAATCATGACATGTATTAAAATAATGGACTTACGCGTGACAGTTTAAGTTAAAAAATTTATATTTACCAAAGAAATTAACATAAGTTATTATAAAAAAAAAAACTGTAATTAAGTATAATTGTTAATTGAATATGCTACAAAATATTGCCAAGTTATTCCATGGTAGTGATTTAACAACCAAACACTTTGTCTTTAAAGATTACGATAACGCAGTTTTAGAAACTAACATAGGGGCAAATGTGTATAATTATCATAAAATACTTCACATTACTGTTAAAATGTCATATAATTATCAAATATATTATACAAAGTAAGAAAAATATTACTTAATATGTTAAAATATTACCAATAGTACATGCCCAACAGATCAAAATGACCTTCAGCACCCTACGACACATGAAAACTTACGGAGATTAACAGCAATCTTGCCTCAAAAAATAAAACCAATAGTGTGCTGCTAAGGATAAAATGTCAAGTACACACCCAGTGTAGGAGATGTATACAAATAATATTGTTGAATTATTAACAAAGGGATTTCATTAATACTAAAATAAGGTCTTTGTTACAATAATATATATATATATATGGAAATTAAGTTCTTATTAGTGAAATTTATGTAATATTTTTAGACTGCTTTGTTCAATTTATAATATGTAGGTAGAATTTTTACATAAAAAACCCCTTTGTGTTTATCAAAAATATTTCACAAATTAAGAAGAAGAATACCTAAGGAAGGTCTTTGCACATGATTATAGTACAAAACCATGTGGATTTACATCAATTTTACCAGGAACAAGGGGGTCAGTATACGGCTATGAGTCAAATAGTCAATTTTTCACCACATTCAGGCATTTGTGTTATTAATGCCTGAATGTGGTTTTAAAATTGACTATTTGACTCATAGCCGTATACTGACCCCCTTGTTCCTGGTAAAATTGATGTAAATCCACATGGTTTTGTACTATAATCATGTGCAAAGACCTTCCTTAGGTATTCTTCTTCTTAATTTGTGAAATATTTTTGATAAACACAAAGGGGTTTTTTATGTAAAAATTCTACCTACATATTATAAATTGAACAAAGCAGTCTAAAAATATTACATAAATTTCACTAATAAGAACTTAATTTCCATATATATATATATTATTGTAACAAAGACCTTATTTTAGTATTAATGAAATCACTTTGTTAATAATTCAACAATATTATTTGTATACATCTCCTACACTGGGTGTGTACTTGACATTTTATCCTTAGCAGCACACTATTGGTTTTATTTTTTGAGGCAAGATTGCTGTTAATCTCCGTAAGTTTTCATGTGTCGTAGGGTGCTGAAGGTCATTTTGATCTGTTGGGCATGTACTATTGGTAATATTTTAACATATTAAGTAATATTTTTCTTACTTTGTATAATATATTTGATAATTATATGACATTTTAACAGTAATGTGAAGTATTTTATGATAATTATACACATTTGCCCCTATGTTAGTTTCTAAAACTGCGTTATCGTAATCTTTAAAGACAAAGTGTTTGGTTGTTAAATCACTACCATGGAATAACTTGGCAATATTTTGTAGCATATTCAATTAACAATTATACTTAATTACAGTTTTTTTTTTTATAATAACTTATGTTAATTTCTTTGGTAAATATAAATTTTTTAACTTAAACTGTCACGCGTAAGTCCATTATTTTAATACATGTCATGATTTTTTTTTATCCATTTATAGATACAATTAAAAATTATATATACAATTTTTTTTTTATCCATTCATAGACTATTTGATACAATTTTAAAAAGTATGTACCATTTTTTCTATTTCGCAAATATATGAGTTTATTTATTAAACATTTAGTATATGTGTCAACATTTTAGTAGAGATATAAACATTGGTTTCTCTTATACATTTATAGACACCCATTGTATACAGATTTATTAGTTATTCTTGGTTCTATTTTCTATACTTTGATAATATTTTTTATATCTATATTAGTATTTTCTGCTTTTTTTTTTGCTAATATTTTAATATAATTATTGTACTTATCGTTTGATTAGTGGGTAGACCATTCACAGAACTCACCAAGGAATCTGCGCCTATATGGGGCTAGTACGCTCCGTAACGCCATATAACTTTGGGTGGATACGAGTAAAAAGCTTATGATGAGTAATATTTTACACTTAAACTTTTTTCTTCTATTTTTTACACTTAAGGTCTTTTTATTTAACATTTTACACCTTTATTTTTTTTTACTTTTAGCAATTTTCTTTTTACTTTTTTTTCTATTTTCACATTTTCTTTTAAAATGTAATTTTACACTTACATTTTTTTTTTTTTTAATTTTTTATGTTTTCATTTTTTTTTTTTTTAAATTGTATTTTACACTTTAACTATTTTTTTTAAACTTTTTTTTTCTTTTTTTTTTCTTTTTTAACTTTTTTTCTTTTTTAACTTTTTATTTCTTTTTTAACTTTTTTTTTTCTTTTTTAACTTTTTTTTTATTTTTTTATTTTTTTTTTTTACTTTTTTCTTTTTACATGTAATTTTTATTAAACTTTTTTCTTTTTACATTTTTTTTTAAATTGTATTTTACACTTAATTTTTTTTTTTTATTATTTTTTAACTTTTTTTTTATTAAACTTTTTTTATATTTTTTACATTTATTTTTTTTTACATTTTATTTTACACTTAAACTTTTTTTTTCTTTTTGCATTTACTTTTTTTTTTTTAAATTCGTACTTTGTATAATATTTTTGATAATTATATGACATTTTAACAAGTTTGCTTGTCCTATCACTAAAAATGGTGTAATTTGACAATATTTTGTAGCATATTTAATTAACAATTGTACTTAACTACAGGTTTTTTTTTTTATATGACTTACGTTACTTTCTTTGATAAGTATAAATTTCTTAACTTAATGTGTTACACGTAAGTCCATTATTTTAATTTTTTTTTTAATACATGTCATGATATTTTTTTTTATCCATTCATAGACTATTTGATACAATTTTAAAAAGTATGTATTATTTTCTCTATTTCGCAAATATTTGACTTAATTTGTTAAAAATTTAGTATATGTGTCAACATTTTAGTAGAAATATATACATTGGTTTCTCTTATACATTTATAGACACTCATTCTATACAGATTTATTAGTTACCTTTGGTTCTATTTTCGATACTTTGTTAATATTTTTTATATCTATAGTAGTATTTCCTGCTTTTTTTTGTTGCTAATTATTTAATGTAATTGTGGTACTTGTCGTTTGATTAGTGGGTAGACCATTCACAGAACTCACCACGGGCATCTGTGCCTATATGGGGCTAGTACGTTCCGTAACACCATATGGCTTTGGGTCGATTCGGGTAAAAAACTTATGATGGTTAATCTTTTACATTTAACACATTTCTTTTTTACATTTAGCAATTTTCTTTTAACGTTTCTTTTTTTTTCATATTTTTCGTTTGTAAATTTTTTTTTTTTAAATTTAAAATTTTTTTTTACGTTTTTCTTTTTTACATTTGTCTTTTTTTTTTTTTTTTAATTTTTTTTTTTTAATTTTATTTTTACACTTAAAACTTTTTTTTTATATATTGTTTTTACTTTTTTTTTTCATTTTTCTTTTAAAAGTTCATTTTATACAAACTTTTTTTTATTTTACAGTTACTGTTTTTTAACTTTTTTATTTTTACATTATATTTTTCACTTAAACTTTTTATTTATTTTTTTACATTTATACTTTTTATAATCTATTTCACACGTAAACTTTTTATTTTACATTTATTAGTTTTATAATTTATTTCACACTTAAACTTTTTTCAAATATTTTTTATATAAATATATATATATTTTTTTTCACTTTTAAAATTTTTTTTTCACTTTTAGTTATTTTTTTTTCTTACTTAACCTTTTAGTTTTTAATTCACACTTAAACTTTTTTTTATTTTTACATTTTTCTTTTTAAACTTTTTTTTTTTTTTTACATTTTGCTTTTTAAATTGTATTTTAACTTTTTTTTTTTAACATTTATTCTTTTTATAATTTATTTCAAACTTAAACTTTTTCATTTTACATTTATTCTTGTCTAATGTACAACTACAAACCCCGCTTTCACCCCAATTTTATGTATACGCCTACAAACGTCTCCCTATGGGTACTTTATGTCGCCAATTTTACGAATACACCTCTCAAATTGTCCCCTTGTGGATACTTGATGTCGCCAAATTCTACACATTCATCCTCAATTGTACTCATATGGGAACTTGTTGCCTCTTAGTCTTTGAAAATTTAATCAGCCAGCCCTAATAATTCCCCTTGTATGGTGCTACTTCATTTCTACCATCCACCTATGCGTTTTGTTATAGTGTAATTTTATGACATAAGAAAAAATGTGTACTTGTACCAAGCGTATAAATAAACCCCTTTGTATAGCTGCACTGTATCGTTCAATCAAACAACCAATTATAAAACACCCCTAAAACAGCAACATCTAAGACAAATTCCCTTATTCAACACGTATTAGAACAAGTAATAGATCCATTATCTTACATACCAACCCCAAATCTGCTCTTATCAAGCCCAGCACAACAAACAGTGCGATAGAGTAACTTTTACATCATATTCCTAAACAGTAAGCAATTCTAATGCATCCAATTGTGATCAAGGTGAGATCCCTCCTTCTAGTCATAACGATATGATATTTTCCCTCTTAAAATAATAATTTTACGTATGATGTGAAAAACATTTAAAGAACACATTACTTTTATAAAAAGTTTAATTAACCGTAATACAAGGTTTTGGTTCCCAATGTTCTTTTTCAAAGTATCAGCTTTCATATTAATTACTTTTTTTTCATCCACTGAGACTGATTTCCGTTATATAAATTGTAATTTAAACGTATATTGTTATAAACATTATTTTCATAGAACCCCAGACTGTCATTTTTTATACCCTTAGTACACATGTCAAAAGGTATAAAAAAAAGCTTTACTTATTAATCTGGTCTACCTTCCTGTACACGATGGTATGTTATTTACCCCCATAGGATGATTCCTCATAGAGTTATATTGCGAAATTATATGCTGGAGTTGGTCACATAAAATATATTTTCTAAAACCATTCTTGCAAAATTCTTTTCTTTTGTATTAACCATAGTTAAAATATATACACTACTGTCATTCCCTTTAACATAAGTTCATTGTGCAGCTCTAGTGGGACGTAATTGCTCTCACTGAGTTAATTTTTTTTGGCACAGATGTATACGTAAATAAAATATATGTAAAATATAAATGAGTAATAAAATATAAATAAATATTAAAATATGTATGAAATATATGAATAATAAAATATATATAAATATTAAAATATATATAAAATATAAATGAATAATAAAATATAGAAGTTAAAATATAAATGAATAATAAAATATAGAAGTTAAAATATAATTAAATATTAAAAATAAATGTAAAATATAAATAATAAAATACAAATAAATATCAAAATATAAATAAATATTAAAATATAATAAATATTAAAATAAGAATATTAGTTTAATTCTATCATATTTTATTTACTTTCACAGTTTTTTCACATTACTTTCACAGCTCACAGTTTTTTCAACAACCAACCATTCCTAACATTATACCTATGATGTCACAACCCACAGCTTATAATTAAAAATGTGTAGATGCTGTGCGTCGCAAATTTCCACCAATACCCAAATAAAAACGCAAAATAACAAAAAAGCAACTTTCATGTCACATGACACTCCATAGACATCACTTACTGACACCTGATTGGTTCTTCATGATGTCATTCTTAAACAAGCATATGATTGGTCCGTTCCCCTACATGCAGCGTTGTCTTGCGGTTACAAGCAGAACTAGTAAAACCTTCCCCCACCTGCGTGTGACGTCACTTACTGACACCTGATTGGTTGTTCATGAGGTCATCTTCACACAAGACTCTGATTGGTTCATTCCTGTACATACACGTTGAGACACGATGTAACATGCCCATCGGCGGCGATGAGTCATCAGCACCTGTTCCCATGCCCCCTGCGTGTGACGTCACTTACTGACACCTGATTGGTTGAGGTCATCTCCATTAGGCTACGCCCCCTCGGCTTAGAGCCAGGTGCAGCCCGGCTTGACAGACGAGATCCGCCCTGATCCGCCAGCAGCACCACCAAAATCCACAGAGCACCGCCAAAATCCGCACAGCACCACCAAGATCCGCTAAAGATCCGCCAAAATCCACAGAAATCCACCAAAATCCGCACAGCACCGCCAAAATCCTCATAACTCCTCACAGCACCGCGGCTCAGAAGCCAAAAATCCTCATTTACTCCTCACAGCACCATCAAAATCCACAGAGCACCGCCAAAAATCCACAGAGCACCGCCAAAATCCTCATAACTCCTCACAGCACCGCGGCTCAGAACCGGCCTTTTTACACTACTTATGTCTCCAGAGAGCAGTGGCGTAGGAAGTTCTTTTTTTCAGGGGGGGCTGAATTTTTTTTTCAATATATATATATTGTTATACAATATAAAATAGTACGGAGTTGCGAGCTATTAAACAATTAAAAAACAATCAATGCTTTAAATTTTTACAAACAAGTGTTAACTTGTTAAATGTTTTAACTTGTATCTGTTTTTGTTTGGACAGCTTTAGAATATAAAGTAACCTTGAAAAAGTTCATAGTAATTTCAAATGTCCGTATTGTACTCTAAAATATGAATTTTTTCTGATTTGAGGAATTCGTCTCTATTTAACTTTTTTTAACAAAATGTAATTTTTTAAAAGAAGAAATTTCAACTGTATAAGCTGTTTAGAAAATAGTGCATGAACCTGATGGTTTTATTATTTCAAAGGGAATACATTATTGTAAATACGATTATAATTTATGAAATGTCCATAAATAATATATTTTCTTTTATTTAAAAACATATTTTTTACATTATTCTTTAAAGCTTTAGCGTTGTAGACATTTATATAAATACTTGAAATTACGTTTATTTTAGATGCTTAAATTGATAAATTTATAAGTAGTTTTCAAACTAAACTTTTATATTTATGCTTTTCTGACATTTAAAAAGGACGTAATATAAAAAAAATGTATGTGAGCCAGAGTACTGAGTACAAAAAAAAATAAAATTAGATATTATTGTGAAAACATATAAATTTTTCATTTTAAATATTACTGAAATGAAATAGACCATAACTAGTATTCTATTGATGCAATAAAATAATTAGCAATTTAGACTTTATGTAAAAAATCATTTTCCTTACACTAATTCTACAATGACATTTCATTTATTATATGTAATTCAAGATTAAAATGTACTTCAACTTGTTTTTAAACCTAAGCATATGCTTAGTGTCATTCACTTAATAGTGTATAACAGAACTAAACATCATTATAATTAGAGTTACTGCCAATTTATAAGCATAATTACAAAACATTTATCGTTAGAAAAGATTATATTACTTTTAATTGCTTTTAGAATATAGAAAAAATTACTTAACTGATAAAACAGAGGAATATGCTGGCAGATGAAATCTACTACCATTCGTTTGTAAAAAGAAATGCTTCCTAAGATTGCTGTCTTTACACTCAAAAAAGAAACTCTAATGTATTGGTAAGATCTCACCAGGGATTTTCTTTTGTTGATGTAGCCCTTCCATGACTTCGACCCCTAGGGGCAAGTTTCAGAAAAGCCTATATAGAAAACTGTCTACACAACCCTACATTGGTCATTCACAATGGGGGAATCATCAATCAGCTAAAATCGACTATAAGCGGTGAGAGCCAGTAAATTACAAACAAATGGGGACAAACTATACAATTCCCAGCTTTGGTCGCCATTCACATGTCTTGAAGATGAGCGTCCGACATGGCTGGTCGAGTAACCAGATGGCGGTACATGGCTGTAGGCATTTTGCAAACGAAGTACAGCTGTTGACGACAAACAGGTAATTTTCAGGTGTTTCTCACAAAAGGTGACATATGACTAATGATATGTACAAGTCGTCTTCGATTGGAAACAGTTGAGAAAGAAACTCATTGTCCTCCTGTACCTTTCAAAGCAAATTCCTTCCACTTTAAAACACGTTTAGAATAAATAAGAGGCGCTTCCTTTCGAATGCCTCTTTGTAGGAATTCTCTCTTTCTACGATTGGTTTTTTCAGTATTTTTTTTAAAAAAATAGTATAATATTAGGGGGGGGGGGGCTGAGCCCCTTCAAAATAATTCCTGGGGGGGCTCGAGCACCCCCAGCCCCCCTACTTCCTACGCCTATGCCAGAGAGTAAAAACGTACATAATAAATTAGGTACACAAGGTTCTGATGCTCGTATAGCAAATACGAAGCCAAATTGGCACATTTGGAATAGGCCCGAGGAAGTAATCAAATTAAAATTATCATGCTAAAGAACCGAGAAATTCGGACTGTCTTGAAAATTATATCTGTGAAGTTTGCGTACAATTTTCACACTGAGTCCATCTTTTACAAATGTCCCTTTTCTCTGTTTTTGCTGTCTTTTTTTCGAACTCGTAACAAATCCTCTCAATCCATATAATGTAAGTCATTTAAATACCGAAATTGTTTTAGAAAAAAATAACTATTGAGGGGGATGGTACTCCGAAACTGCAATGGTATAAAAAGCTCGGTGCATGGTCTTTTTTTTTAAATTATAGAAATATTAAGGTCACAAGTAATTGCGGTATGCTTATTATTAGATTTTTATAACTTTTCTCCATATAAATCTTATATAAAAATCATATGTCTATATAAATATTTATTTATCTAAGATATGTGTTATAATAAACAGGGTTCTCTATTAATGACGACAAGAGTACTTACAATTTTCTCTATTCTATTAAACATTATAAACTAAAATATAATCGTAAGAGAACTGTTTCCGAATGTTCAACTGCATGTCTCGGTTAAAACGCAAATAAAACAAGGAATGTGTTTTATTGGTTAAAACTCCGCGCCATATGAGAGATAACATAGGGAGCATCGGGTTATATCAGTATTTTAGCAAACAAAAAGGGGATATGTGTCTACTTTTTTGACTACTAATTTATTAAAAATATATATGTTAAATTTTAATTTAGAAAACAAAACTTAATGTCATCTTTTAAGGTGGAATATACGAATATTCCTAGAAGGACAGAAAATGTATTTTTCTTTTCTGTTATTTGTAGTTATTTTAAATAAATATCCCCGTGCGAAAAACAGTTAAACTTTTGTTAGTTGCCTAGATATTTAAAATTACTGTTTACTTGCAGTTTATTGGGCATTGCAGTTGAACCTTCGGAAACAGTTCTCTTACAATCTTGTTTTCCAATTGCATGGATGGTCTACCGTGTGCGTTATAATTAAAAAGCGATAGTAGTTTTCTTATCAAGTGCTCCTTCACTATTTGTCATCCCTTCCATGAAATATGGTTAATTCCGTTATTTGCCTGAATGTTCTAAATCGAGTTCCCCTCCGATTGAAAAATAGTTGTCCACATAATAACAAGAAATTGTTTTGAATGACTTAACATCTCACTATTAAAAAATTTAAAATCAGTTGATATGACAATGTGTCAATCATTATAAGCAATCAGGCAATAGATGTATAAAGGAAACAACTATATTAAACATTAGACGTGTTTAAGTACATGGTAGGCTATTCACAGTGTTTTTATATCAAACTCGAAAGGAAATTAAAGTAATTGAAAAAGAAGGGTTTTAGAAATATGTAAACGTTACTTACCCAAGTAAAAAAGAGCAATAATTTGCAATTTGAAGGCTCTTTAATACGCTATCAAAAACTATTCAGCGAAAACTTTTAAGTTTACGTCCACAAGTTATGAAGAATGGCTTCGAAATGAACTAATTTTCAACAGTTTGTTTAATCTCATAAAAATGCATTCTTACAAGAGAACATTGTTGCAACAATGAGTATTTGCCGATTGTAGGAGTCATTTTTTAACAATGTATTATAGTTTACGAGACAAATGCATTATTGTAACAATGTGTTTTGAGATAAGAAATTAGATTCCTCTCTGTGCATCCTCCCGTTTGAAATCATATTTTTAACCCACTTAAGCACGCCAACCAAAACCGCCAAACGTGGACCAAGGAAGAGATTATCAATTTGACTGTTGTGTAATTATTTATGTATGTTCGCGCATTATTTCTGTTATTATTAAGATATTTGGATAATTTTTTTTTTTGGATAGGGGATGTCTCACTTGAGAACCTTTTGCAACAAATATCCGGTATTTAATTATCTGGAAAATGCACAAAAAAAAATTGGTTGTCGGGCTTATATTTATCCGGAAATATCGATTAATAGGATTTCTTTTTTAAAAACGTATTCTCCAATTTCAAAATATTTTCATTGTTAGACAGGGTTTGTCTAACTACAATATAATTTCGTTTACCCGGCATTTATATTAATCTCGAAATATATTATACGGGGCGTTGAAGAAAAGTGTGCAACAACTTGAGTTTCCTGCTAATGAGCAGTGTGCAAAGCCCTTTGTTAAATTTGAAACTAAAAAGGGGAAAATAAAATGATAGTTTTAAAATAAGAAAAACCAACTTTAAGAAAAAAAGTACAAAATATTTTTTTTAATTTTAGGAACAAGTGAAGAAAATTTAAATATTTAATAACTTTTTGAAGTTGGTGCCAATTTACAAAAACTACACCTAAATTTTGGAGCCGATTTCAAAAAGTTATAATAAGTATAAAAGTAATATTAAATATTTAAAAAAAAATTCACTTGCTCCTAAAATTAAAATTTACTTTTTAGCGCTATTTCTTTTAAAGTTAGTTTTCCTTTTATTAAATTTTTTTTTTCAAAACCTGATACTAAATTGAAACAGTTATTAGATTATTTCCCACTATACATCCCGTTATTTACAACAATGTTTATCAAACATTAGCGGATTTTTAAAAGTGCCGCCCTATACAAAGTGTGTCGCGCCCTTTTCCCAGGGAAGTAGAATAAAGAGCAAAATGTGTGGTTTTTTTAATATATG
Organism: Troglohyphantes excavatus; assembly: GCA_963932185.1. Classification (NCBI taxonomy): domain Eukaryota; kingdom Metazoa; phylum Arthropoda; class Arachnida; order Araneae; family Linyphiidae; genus Troglohyphantes; species Troglohyphantes excavatus. The sequence continues at coordinate 63,583,182 of OZ010667.1, forward strand.
GTTCGAAGCTGTGTTTTAATAAACCATTTTTATGAGGAAATATATATAATCGTTCTTTTTAATTTAGTATTCTTATCATAAGAATCAAGCTTATTAAAAACAATAAAATACTCTTACTCACCGTTAAAAATGCTTACTCATTTTTGAAAAAGCTTTCGTCTTTTTTGTCGTTAAAAAGGACGAAAGTTTTTAAAATTTGGGAATAACTGACGCCTGCTAAATGCTCCAATTAAATATTTCGTCAAACTGAAGAAATTCATGTTTTCCTTTCAGTGACGGCTCGTGAGTTATAAATGGGATGAGTCTTAAATTACAAGAGAGTTCAAGTAGATCAGTATAGTTCAATATTTAACATATAAAACAAATTATAAGTAAGCCTTTATGTAAATAAGTTATGTTGTGCAGACACATCGGCGGATCTAGGGGGGGGGGAGTACATGTGGACATGACCCCTCCCGAAATGTAAACAATTTTCTTTCCGTAAAATTTAAATGATTAATTATTCATTTAAGTCAACGATATATATAATTAATTATCCAATTAAGTCAACAATATGCATAATTAATTATTTAATTAAGTCAACAATATACATAATTAATTATTTAATTAAGTCAACAATATGCATAATTAATTAAGTCAACAATGTGCCTAATTAATTATCTAATTAGCATTTTTTTTGTAAAATTCTTAATAGTTTTAGTTTTAATTTTTAATAATTAATAGTTTTATTAAATGTTTCCTGCCTGTACCTGTAACCCTTTCGAAATAAATGTGAACTTTACCGATAATTTGCTTCTAACACTAACATTACCAATGAAATATGGAATTGTCAATTTAGAACCCATTAGTCAAGGAAAGCGGGGCCGCCAGAGAAATACAAGGTTTTTTTTAGGGCGAGCGGAGGGGGTGAGGGGGGGGGGGTGTATGAAACTAGAAGTTTTCCAACTTAACGATATTTAACGGTGTCGGGTGCCAGCTCATGCGTTTGTCTTCGTTATCTGGCCATAGTTAAAAAATACGGGGCCATTGTTCCCGGGTCTTTCCTTCGAAAAAGGCCCCTAACCGACGCCAATAGCCCACTGTGCATCTCTAGTGCGACGTTAATTAACAAACCAATCGAAATTCCCAACTCAACAGTGCTAAAAATTTCCAGTTCCAACTTATCGAAATTTTTTAACTTTTTTTTATAGATTAGGTAATATGACACAGTTCACTTAAAAGTATTGATTTGATGCGCGCATCTTCCAAAGCAGTGTCTGTTCTGAAGTCTAATTTAATTTTAATCTTACCAGTTGGGAATTTTTTTTTGGAGGGAGAAAGGGGGAGGGGGGTCGGGGGGGGGGGGTGGAGCCCAGAATACTGTGCTAATTTTTTTTTTAAACTACATAAGACCTTCACGATTGCATAGGGGGGGGGGGGGGAAGAAGTAGACTTGTTATAATTTCCTGACTGAAATCGTAAACGATGGGTATCTTACAGGTTTGTAAACATTACATGTGTTTTTTTATGTTTTTAAATTATATATCGTCACTTAAGCCGTGATACCACGTATTCAACATCCATTGCCTATAAGAAGCTTAGCAAATTTTTTTTAGAGATTTACTTCTAAAAATGGACAAAGGTAACATCGTCGGAAGAAAAATTCGGGAAAGTCAATTATCAAAAAATACATATTCCATTTTTTAATATTCCAAGTCAAATTTCTTTGTGTTAAAAATTGTAAGTTTACAAAAGTTTTATCAAATAGTTCACCTTTTCATTGATAACACAATACTTTATTTTTATTTAATTCTGAGCCTTATAAATATTTTTAATAATTATTTTTCTTTTTGATTCTTCTTCGATTCACAGGTGAAAAAAAAAAGAATAACCCGTGTTAATCATGGAATATTTACGTAAGTAATATAAAAACACACTTTTCAGACAATTTGTAATTTGAATATAATAGAACAATAGCAATAATCTACTCATAAAAACAGAATACGTTAGAATATTAAGGAATTACTTTTGTAACTAACCTTCTGAAAATAAGTTGTATTTTGAGACTTGTTAATTATTTTTAGAAAATCACTTGCTATTATAAGTTGTTATTTTAAGTTGGGGATACATGTTCTATTTATGTTATTGTGAATTAAATTCGTTCCACAGACGAATTTTATTACATTTAAAATATTATGAATATCTTCCAACGGATACAAAACGAATGATGTACATTTTGTTGTAACAAATTGTTTCTTTTTGACAGTTTATTTTATAGAAAAAAAGTATATATTTATATTATATTAATATATACACAATGGTGAATAATATACTGTAGTGAAGGCTGAGGTTGTGTTGTGGGTACAAATTCAGGTGTTACCTCGGCATCTGACTATAGTTCTAAAATACGTGTTATTCTGAATTAACGTTTGTGTGTGTTATTGTCTGTCCCGAAGATTAAGCATACATTGACTCCCAAAAGTGTTCGTACTCTTTGAAAATTTGCAGGACAAGCGCTGTAGTCTGGAATTGAATTCGAATATACAGTTTAATATTATTCACATAATCTCTATGTAATTCTGAATAAAACCTAATATATATATATATATTAAATATTGAATTATTTTCTTTAAAAAAAATGAAAATGAAAATGCAAGGAAACAGAGAAAAAAGCGCCACAAAACTGATTATGCACCAAAACATTTTCGAATAAATTCCTAAATAAAATGATCGTCTGTCGCTTTTTTTTTATTTTTGCAATGTGGTGACATTTAATATTCGTTTGGCTTTAATTTTTACTTGCTTACTTCGTAATATTCCATTTGTTATTTAAAAATGGATCGTAGTCGTAAGGAAACAAAGACTAGCATTCGATTATTGATAATTTCTCATCAAAATGGTGGTAAATCAACTCGGAGTATCTCTAAATTAATAAATTTATCCTATTCTACGTGCAGTATGTGATAAAACGATTTAAAGAAGAAAATCGGATCAAAAACAAGGTAAGAAAATGTCATCCGGAAAACGTGATTAGATATTTATAGTTAGAAAATTTGTAAAAAATCCACTTTTGAGTGTTGTAAAACGTATCTACAGAATTTAATAAAACAGGTTCGACTTCAATTTCAATCGAAACTGTTCGACAAGCGCTCAGATCAGCTGGATTATATCAGCGTACTGCCCGAAGAATATTCTTTTTTGTTAGTGTGAAAAATAGAAAGATTAGCATCAGGACTAGGTAATTTGGTATTTAATGATAGTATAATGAATCAGTATGTTTATTTAAATATTTTAACATACAATTTAAAATTATAAGCTCAAAATTTGGTATTGAAATCAACTTTGTCTCGTATCAAGATAACGATCTTTAGCACACAGCTCTCAACATTTGCCTCTGTTGCCTCCATAATTGTCCACAAGTTCTGGAAAAAACCCACCTCAGCCGCTGAATTTAAACCTAATAAAACACATTTGTAAATAACTGGAGGTTAGAGTACGAAAACACGAAAAAAACTAAAAACGAAAAGCAAACTAAAAAAGTAATGATCGAAGAATAGAGGAAATTAATGTAATTACCAAACAAAAACTAATGAAATTTATGCCCAGACGTTTAAAAGCTGTTGTGGATGTTACAGGATAACCTATTAAGTACAAATTTACCGAAATATTGCAATATTTATTAATGTTTAGATATTTTTGGAAAGTGTACGAAGACTTTTGTGAGTTCATTTTCTTATTACTTTTTAATTATTGATTTTCCAAAAAAAAAAAAATACTATGTTTTGAAAATATTGTAATATTGTTAATAATTGTAAAATATTGTTTTTTTGAAAATTGGAAGTTACGTGGTATCACGGCTTAAACGACGATGTGCAAAAATATTTTATTTTTTGAAATTTAATTTTTAATTTTCCGGAACATATTCAAAAGATTACGATTTTTAAAAATGACACTAAAAACAATAAAAATTGTTTTGCGTTTTAAAAAACATAACAAATAATCTGTTCTTGGCAATCTACATCTAGAGTCATGAACCTTTGTCGCCAGCATGAACCTTCCCGTCGAGACCTGAAATACTTTTTAGTTTAATTACTGTTTTTAATATCATATTGTTACTGATTTTTTCCGTGAACTTTTCCTAATTAACTTTTAAAACTTATATACTATTTCCTAATCACAGAATCCGCCTTGTCAGTCGATCGGGCGCCAATATGAATTACAGCCTTCTCGAATCAGTTTCATAAATATATAAGCAAAAAAACCCGCCAATAAGGTCGCCTGGCGCCAAATAATCCACCTGTCCCGATCACTGACGTCAGCAGAAACGAGATCAAGTCGCTCATTGAAGATAATTCAAAGGAAAGGGACAAGGTCTTGTGCATGAGACATTGTATATACTTGTTCTGGAAGAAAACATGGTCAAGGATGTTTCCAATGGAAGTGTACAGATATAATAATTATAATATAAAAATATATAGGTGCGGTGAGGACAGGGCCGCCCTTAGAGGTGTGCGACGCGTGTTATTGCACAGGGCCCTGCGCCCCCGGAGGGGCTTCGCTCTCACCAGAGAAAAATGCGTAAAATGTTAATATTACAGAAATAATTTCTAATGTGTTTTTTCTATTTAACTTCAGGATTTTTTTTTGTTGAATAACTTATTTTTATTTTTTCCCTAATTATCTAATTTTCTTTTTGTTTTGAATGTGTATTTCCTCAAATTATAAGTATATAAGCCCCAATATAACATATTGGAATCAAATAGTCAGTAAGGAATACTTACAATTTTCAATAAAAAGAACAAAATATAGAATATTTGTGTTAAATACAAATAATTTCGCACAATTTTTTTAAAGTGGCAACTAAGCAATTGGAATTTTAGGACTCGTCATTTTCTTCCATTTTAATACGTACTCGTCACGATTCGTCGATTATAACAAAAGTTACAGCGGTTAAACAGGCCGGCTTATGCCAAAATTTTACTTATCCCCCCTTCCTACTAGGTACAAATGTCAGAAGAAGGCGGGGTGTATTAGTGGCCTATCTGGTCTACGCGGTCCACTTTTACACGATAGTATGTAATTTATCCCTATAGGCTGATTCCCTTAGCAGTGGAATATCAATTAAAAAGTTATGGAGTGGTCTCAACTAGTTCTATTCCCAGAATATTTACCAATCAAAAAAAAATAAACGCTAATTAGTGTTTATTTTTAGAGTTATAAGACTTTAAATATCAACACTTTTTGTGTAAATATCAAATACTTTTTGTAGCTCAAGTTTCTGCTTATGATCGCTGTACCGGGATCGATTCCCTTCCCTAATAACCCTTATGTCTTGAATAGTTTCTATTCGTCTCTAAATCAAAAACATCAAAAAATAGGTCATTAAAATTTAGAGAAATTTTAAATAAAATTATTCAAGCTGCTACATTCTAATACTAGCTCAATATAAAAATAAAATAAAAAGCCATTCCTTTTCAACCGTAATGTTATAATTACATACCATGGCACTAATTACTTTTACTAATTTTACTTTACTAATTATCCTTTATAGATCTATCTAGATATGATGATAAGTATTATCAAATATAAAAATAAAATTTTTGGACTGATCCTAATGATACTTGCCAAATTTCAAATGGTTCAGGTAAAGATTTTCCATTTTATTATGTGTGGACCAAGCTAATATAATATGCAAGAACTGCTAACCGAATAGGCCCGTGAAGCCCAAGCTTACACTTTATATTTTTAAAAGGTCTAAAAAATCTCACATTTTATATAAATATTTAACAATTTGAAATTAACAAGTTGCAATTAAATTTACATTAAAAAATTGTATTACAAACTTTAGTAAAAAAAACCTTGCCACTTGTGTTAAATTTGTTCGAATATTGGCAAAAAAATCAAAACACACAGAATATTAGAAATACTTGTTACTTAATAATATATTTTGTAATATTATTTATATAATATGTTTTAATGTCATCCTCCCATTTTAAATGTAATGTTACAATTACATACCATGACACAAGTTATTTCCATGACAAATCTGGTAAATATATTATCCTTTCTAAATATCTCTAGATATCATGATGGATAATTCGATGTTCGATGATAGGTAATGTAAGAGTTTGATTTGATATTCCCGGGTCTATTTGAGAGTAATGGGCCCCCATTTAAAGGCGGTCTTCCCTTGCTTCAATATCTTAATCGGGCCCTGTGAATATGTTGAAAAAGAACTCTGATATTACAACAAAGTTCTCTTTCATTTTTTTTAATTAATCCCGTGTGAAGGCAGAATATTTTTGCTAGTAGTTTTATACAAACCTACATCTGTAATTATATGAGAAATTATTTGTGTAGACACTACGAAAATTTATTTATTTTAAAAAAATGCTTTAATATTGTGTGTGTTTGGAGTTTAATGCAAAAAATCTCTCTATCTCTCTCTTATTAAAATTTATTTATTTCTTCCAGTTTATTTTAAGAATATAAAAAAGTATACATTTTTAATAGCATTTCCTTATGTGTGTTTTTTTTTCTCCATTCAACCGTAAAATTGAAAGTGACAAAAAGCTATCTCTTAATTTTCCGCGATATCCATTTTCATAACAAGTTTTCGAAAACAAGTTTCAATGAATTATTTTAAAGCTTAAGAGTGTATATGAGGAATTCGACACACAGAGCTTTGACAATTCAGTGTTGCGAGTTCTGTGGTGGAAGAATTTCCTGTTAAATGTTCTGGAAGGTCTTCTTATTCGGTGCCACGGACTTCCGTGAGAAGTAAAATACGAGAACGGTTTTGAAACTTTATATTCTGGAATGTCGCCTGCTTAAGATTGTCATATTGAAGGTGGTTGGTTAAATAAACGTCCGACTAGACCTATACAATGGACAACTGGCGACTGTTGAGGATCTATCCCGAAGGAAAGACCCGGGAACACTGCCTTGTAATTTTGAATCTTACGGTCAGATGGCGAGGACAAATTCTGAGATGGCACTCACGCGCGGTGTGTGTGGTGAGCTCAGGAATTTGCTTGCATTCACTGGACCATGGCCGCAATTGCAAGACGCGGGGCCTTGTACAAAACTAGTCACGGGGCTCTCCTGAACAAAATTTTAAGTTCTTTCATTATTATTTTTTTAACTGGATCAGTTCACATGGAATTTTATTCTAATCATTATTTAAAAAATATTTTTTTTACATTAAAGATCGTAGTCTAAATAATAGACTACGATCTAGACCGGTGTACTAGATAAATAATATAAAACTTAACTATACATAAAAAAAATCAAAGGAAGGAATGTGTAAAATCACGACCAGAAGGGTTTCATATGTCATTCCAGCAGATTAATTTACTATAGAACGAGGTTAAGTTTATATTAATCGTGCTATTTGTCACGTATCGTATCGTGCTATTATACCCTTCAAATCGTAACAGTGTTTCTACCTTGTTACACCATGTAGCTGATTTGAAGAAATAAAAATCAAGTCAAAAAACGATTTAATATTTTTTAAAGGAATTAAATATTTCCTTGTCAGCACGGGGTTCCACTCAAAACGCAGGGCCCTATGCAAAGGCACCAGTGGCACACCCCTAAGAACGACCTTTCATTGGACCAGTACAAAAATGGTTATCACAACAAAAGGTTGTGTATTGTCGTACTGTTGGTTTCGTTCAAGAACGGTCTAGACCAGTGTACGAGATAAATTAAAAAAAAAAAAAAAACATCTGTAATGTTTATTGTATACGAATCTTAAAAGAAAAACAAGTTTTCGCCAAGTTTTTAGAGACAAGATATTTAAAAAAAATAATACGGCGAGAGGGTCCTTAATAACGTGGCAAAAAAGTTTTTTTTTTTTTTTTAATATTAATGAGGATTTTATATAATTTTAAAATCAATTAACCTATAATATTTTTATATGGCATGAAAAATACCGATTAGATATTACTAAATTTTATTGTTTTGAATAAATAAAGGTACGCAAATTAAAAAAGAAAATGTTATCGTTATTACCGAATTTCAGCCTTTTATTATAAAATAAATGGAGGAATATCGCGTAACGATTGCTTCTTAGGTGCCGGTAGAGCATCCATTCCCCAATAGATGGCTCTAAAACATCCCGCCTCTTCAAACTGATGCTGAAGAGCAGATGATGGCAGCGATGATAAATCTCAATTACACATCATCGTTTGGCTTTCCACTCTAACAAGGGTGGATTTACATAGGGGCCAAGAGCAGGATTTAGAGTTAATGGGCCCCTAGGATGAATATGTGGTGTAGACCCCCACAACTACAGGGGCCGGCAGTTATTTTGCAGTAGTAAAACAAGAAGGGGGGGAGGGGGGGGGGGAAGGGGGGATTCAGAATAATAAAAAAAAAAATTCATCCAGAACTGCAAAAAAGTGTATAAACGAAATTAGGATACTCTGTTCTTTGTAAATTTCGAATACTATGTTACAAAATTTCAACGGTTTCAAGGAATCTCAAGGTGCAATTTAGAATCTATGTAAATTATAATAAAATATTGCACTTGTCTTTATATTACCTTCAAGTGGCTTTAAGCAAAATAAAAACAACTTATTATCATAAAACAGTGCCATTGTAATTATTACAAATTAAACATATTTTTAACAGAACATAAAATTATTAGGGTATATTCACATTGTTAAGAAAAATATAATTTTTCTCTTTCATGTAAAATATTGTGATATACTATTTTCACTAGAATTAGGATTATTAACATCCTTTCAAATAATTTTTTTTCCGCAAGTTGACTCTTATTTGTATTATTATTTTATTGCGATGTGCGGAACCCTAGGCTGCAGTCTATGTCGCCTATGCCTAAATCCAGCCTTGCAGGAGCTATTAGAACAAGGGGGTCTTCTTAAAGCTTTCTTTTGTTAGAAAATACCTTTAAAAATATTTTTAATGGTGCATTTTTTTAAAAAAAATCGGTTGTGGCTGTATCGGACTACGGACAAAGACGTTTTCCATCAAACGTCATACAAGAAGATTATGGAAATAGGAATTGGTTGTCAATACAAAAAATTCAGCGGAAGAAGGAAGTCAAGGAACTTGTTACTTCTGAGGCGTAGGCTTTCAATTACGCCCTATAAGTGCTTTATTTCAAGATTTTACATGCATAGGCCTTTAATTTCTTATCAAACGAGACTAAATTTATGCCAACCGTGCTGTTTGTCAAGAAGTTATAGTGTCGGAATGTATCCCCTTACACTAAGAGTGTAACATGGCATTTCTATCCTAACACCGCATAAAAAGTTGACTTTAAAAACGTTTCAAGTCAAAAACATCATATCTAAAAATTTACGAAAAAATGCAGAAGGTTGATTGAAAGGAAGGAAGTAGAAATATAAATGTCATTGAGCATTTTTTTTTCTTATCATCCGTCGAACATAACATTACCGTCACTGGAACGAACGGGTTACAACTAGTTTAGGACAGTCTCAAACCTTGGCAAGCGGGAGCGGAATTGTCAATTGTTATTAATAAATACAACAATTCGCCCAAGCTTGGCAAAAGGACAGCTGTCGCCTTGGGGAGTGCAGCACATCAATCTTACAAAAAGATGTTACCCAAGCAAAAACTACGTGAAGGAATTCGATTTAGCATTCTTAAATTGGTATGTGGTCCAGTATCCAAAGACACATTAATGCTGTTCGATATTTTATGCGTGAATAGGGATTAGAATGGAGAACAAGGGATTAGACTAGAGGTCTTATAGTTGATTGTACTTAATCGGGAAGGAAGAAAGTATTGCGATTGACGAATGGAACAATCTTTGATGAATAGAACTGTTGTGTTATGTCTTAGTATACAATCAATAATGAGACAAGTATTAATCAGCTTAGTTATATTGTTAACATGATGAAGTTAAAAAGGTACGCTTACATTCATAACAGACAAGATTCGAGTAACACATTAAGGTTACAGTTAAACACTAGATACGGTTAACACATCTTTCCCTTTTAAAGCTTATAAATTTAGCTTGGTTGGTTTCTTAATTATTCGTCCATATTTCGATCGAATAACTTCATTGTTGCACTCTGGACTCAAGTTCGAAGAGGAACATTCCTGGGTGGGTGCAATGTTCTCAGAGTCTGTTTGGATGGCAGTAGCTGTTGCTTCCGGGCTTTTCAAGGAAGTTGATGTGCTTGTTACAATATCCTCATTTTCCAATATGTCGTCGGTCTGGGTGATGATTTCCGACATTCCTCGCAAAGGAACCAGGTGAAACCTATTTCTTCTGCGAAGACCATTTGGAGTTTGGATTATGTAGGAGCGAGGTGTGTTGGCTTTACTGACCACTCTACCTTCGACTTCTAAATCAGTTATCCAAACCCTCTTGTCGAGTGGAAGTTCTTCCAAGGTGGATGCACGATGTCTCTTATCGTACATTTTCTTTTGCTTCACCTTTTGATTGTTTTCAACATTTCTAAGATCTTTGTGTTTTATTATGCAAGGCTGTAGCATGGATGAAATGACAGGCAATCTGGATCGTAGCTTTCGACCAAAGAGCAGTTCAGCTGGAGAAAATCCATTTTCTAGAGGAGTTGTACGGTAGCTCAACAAAGCTAAGTAGCTGTCACCCTCCTTCTTCAAACTGCGTTTGATGATCTTAACAGCTGCTTCTACAAATCCGTTGCTTTGAGGATACTTCGGACTAGAAGTGACATGTTGGAAATTCCATTCTTCAGCAAATTTGCCAAATGCAGAAGTGAAAAGGGGTACGAACTGAGGTCCATTATCACTGATGACTATCTCAGGGATGCCGTGTCTAGCAAAAATTGACTTTATGTGAGTAATCACATCACTAGCTGTTAAGCCGTTCAGAAGTGCAATTTCAGGATATCGAGAATAATAGTCAGTCACAAGTAAATACCACCTTCTTTCCAAGTAAAATAAATCCATTGCTACCTTTTGCCATGGTCTATCTGGAAAAGTAGAGGCTATCATCGGTTCTCTGTGATTTTTAGTCTCTTTTGCACACTTTTCACATCCAGTGACCAAATCAGTTATTTCTGTTGATAGGCCTGGCCACCAAACAGATGCTCTTGCTCGCATTCTACATTTGTTGATACCTAAGTGTCCTTCATGTATACGGAGCAGGATATCTTTGCGAAGGGTTGTTGGAATAATCAATCTGTTATTTTTCAGTAGAAGATTATCAATTTCTGAAATCTCGGATCTGCTTAACCAGTATGGTTTCAATGGTGTTGAGATTTTGGATTTTTCAGGCCAACCTTCTTTGCAAAATCGCTGAACTTCTTTTAAAACTGGATCGTTTTGTTGGTGTTCTTTAATACGTTGCATCAGCTGATCCGACATAGGTGTGTTACTTATCACTGTTTGTATGTATGCTGTGATCTCCTCATTTAACTCTTTGTCTTCAGTTTCCTGTAGAGGTTGTCGAGACAATGTATCAGCTGTAATTAGTTGTTTGCCTGGAGTATGAAAAATATCGAAAGAGTACCTCATGAGCCTCAGTTTCATACGTTGCAATCGAGGTGTTATTTCATCTAACATCTTTGATGAGAAGATAGAAATAAGAGGTCGATGGTCTGTTTCCAGTTTGATGTGGATACCAGTTACATAATCTTGAAACCTTTCGCATGCCCACACAAGTGCAAGACCTTCTTTTTCTATTTGAGCGTATTTGCGTTCACAAGGGTTGAGACTTCTAGATGCAAAAGCAACTGGTAGAATGTTACCATCACTTTGTCGTTGTTTCAGTACAGCTCCTAATCCATAAGATGGTGCGTCTGCAGAAACAATTGTCTCTAAACGATAGTCAAACTTCGCCAACACTGGTGTTGATGAAAGCATTAGTTTCAGTTTATCAAATGCATTTTGTTGAGGAATATCCCACAGCCATGTCGATGAAGACTTCAGCAGATCATTCAGAGGTTGTGATACAGTTGCACAATTAGGCAAGAACTTCATATGATAATTTACCATTCCTAGAAAACTCTTCAGTTCAGAAACATTTCTGGGTGGGGACATCTTAATGATTGCTTGCACTTTCTGTTTATCTGGATGCACACCTTCTTCGTCAATCAAATGACCCAAGTACTTTACAGATGTGGTTCTAAATTTGCATTTACTTTTGTTCAAAGTAATGCCTGCTGCTGTCAGATGTTCTAGGGTTGCTCGAAGTCGCTGATCATGTTCATCTTCAGATTTTCCATGAATGAGAATGTCATCGATGTTGCACACTACTCCTTCCAAACCAGATAGAATTTGTGACATCTGTTTTTGAAAGAACTCTGGAGCTGACGTAATACCAAAAGGAAGTCTTTTGAATTTAAAACGTCCGAAAGGAGAAATAAATGTAGTCAACACCTGCGATTCTTCTTCAAGTGCAACTTGCCAAAATCCCCAATATGCATCTAACTTTGAAAAATATTTTGATTGTCCTAATTGTGCTAAAATGTGGTCACTAACTGGCATAGGGTATATTTCTCTTTTTATGAATTTATTCAATCTGGATAGATCAACACAGATTCTAATATCCCCATCTGCTTTAGGAACAATTACCATAGGTGAACACCAGTTAGTCGGTTCTTCAACAGGTTCTATGACTCCTGATTTAGCCATTTCTTGAAGTTTCTGTTTTACCTTTTCCATCAATGGAATGGGAACTCTTCTAGGTGTTGTTAGTGCATATGGTTCAGCTTCAGGTTTCAAAGCGATTTTATATTTAATGGATGATTGACCTAATCCTATAAATAGTTCAGGAAATTCTTTGACTGGATCCCATGTTTTGCTTTGGTTTTTACAGGAAGAAATTTCATTCAGCCTTTTCACGATTCCCAGTTTTTCACTTGTATCTCCTGATAGCAGTGCTTTTTCAGCATTTTTTACCACATATATGTCAGCATTGACAGATCTGTCAAGATATGTAAGCTTTTCATTAAACCTACCCACAGTCTGTAACGCTTTACCATCTGGCCCTGCCAGTGTTCTATCCAAGCTTTTCAATTGAATGTTAGGAAAATGTGAATCTACCTCAGCCATTGGAATAACATTGACATCCGCCCCAGTATCAATTTTAAATTGGATTTGTTCATCTCTGATTGATATCATAGCTAACCATTTGGATTCTGTGCCAGCTATCACCGATCCTAAATATACAGTTCCATGTGCTTCTCCACTGGAAGTGATTACTTCTCTTACATTAGATTTTCTTTTGCACACTTTACTGTAGTGACCTTTTTTTTTACAAAAATTACACATGGCATTGACTGCAGGACACAATTGTTTATTTTTGTGCCAAGGACCTCCACACCAGTGACAGTTTTTTGTTTGTTCGAAATTCTTCAAATGGTAGTTCTTTTGAGGTGTTTTGTTTTCATGGTTTCTATTAAAAGGAGCTTTGATTCTGTCAATCTTTATTTGTTTCGGATCTAGGTGAACAGTCGACTGCTGTGATTTCACCCTTTCCAGCTGCCTAGCCATACTTGTGGCTTTCTCCAAGGTGAGACTACTGTCCAGCTGCATCTTTTCAGATAGGCTTCTATCCAATACACCTGCTACTATGCGGTCTCGAATAAGCTCATCAGTTAACTCTCCAAAGGCACAATATTTTGCCAAATTGTGGAGAGATGTAATGAATTCGTCTACCTTTTCTCCCTCTTTTTGTGTTCTCATGTTAAACTTGGCTCTTTCATAGATTGTGTTCCGTTTTCCGATGAAATGTGCTTCAAATGCCTCACTAACTTTGTTGTATGACTTACCTTCATCTTCTGTTAATTTCAAGGCAGTCAGTATAGCTTCGGCTTGGTCTCCCATGGTGTATACCAGACAATCCACTTGTTCCGTTTCCGTTTTGCTTTTCAAACCACTCACAGATCGAAATCTTTCAAAACGGTTTTTCCATCTCGGCCATTCATTCACGTTCGAAAAGTCAAATTCACTAGGTGGTTGACATGTGAAAGTTGCAGATGCCATGTTGCTCGAGAAGAAAGTTCGCAATGGAAATCAAAACAATGTTCGGAAAATCGAAAATAGCGTTAGATTTCGCTATTCATTTTACGCCGCAATACCGCTGTTCACAGTACTTTTCTGTTTACCGCTTCACCGCTGCCACCATGTTGTGTTATGTCTTAGTATACAATCAATAATGAGACAAGTATTAATCAGCTTAGTTATATTGTTAACATGATGAAGTTAAAAAGGTACGCTTACATTCATAACAGACAAGATTCGAGTAACACATTAAGGTTACAGTTAAACACTAGATACGGTTAACACAAGAACAACTTTTAATGATCGGAATTCTACAGAAGTGGGGGGATTTATGAAAACTCGGGCGTGGCTGTGTCGGGGGACGGCCGAAAGAGTTTAGCTTAAATGTCATTTCAGCAGATTACAGAAATAGGGATTGGTCACCAATGCAAAACCTCGACAAAAGAAGGGAGATAAACAAGCTTTTCCGTCTGACCCCACGGGCTCCTATCCATGCGCTATGCGTATTGTGCTGTATTTCAAGATTTTACACAATGGTGCTTAATTTACTATCAAATGAGGCCAAATTTTTGTCGTTCATACTGTTTGTCACTGAGTTATAGAGTTGGACTGAATCCCCTTTAAAACCGTAACATAATGTTTCTATTCTGAATCCTCACATAGCTGATTTTAAAGATATTTCACGTCAAAATGTGTTCTGCATTTGTAATTTAACCCGAGTTTATGAACACTTTGTTAGGCATTTAACCCTATAAATGGGACGATATTAAATAATTATTTGACATCATTCTATTAGTAGGATAAATTAATTTTAAAACAAATTCTTTAGAATATAAAATTAATTTCGATAACCATTAATTAAAGTCATTTTAATAATGCAATATATTCTTAAAATAAACGGAGTATTGAATCGAGATCCTTTTTATGTATTTTATAATAATAAAATAATGTATTCTTGTCATTAACTATGAAACTTCAAGAGCAAAATGTTATTTCAAATATTCTTATCTGAAATTTAAGTGATCTATGTGTCAAACAAAAAAAATCAGGTGTGTATGTGTCGGAGCACGGCCAGGAGGATTTCAATTCAATTCAGCAGATTATAGAAATAAGAATTGTTTGCCAACGTAAAACAAAGTGAAGATACACAAGTTGTTAGGTTTAACTTAGCTCCATCCCCACCCCATACGTACGTTGCTTCATTTCAAGATTATACTCGCATCGGCATCTTATTTCCTAACAAATAATACCAAATTAATGTTAATCGAGCTATTTCTCACAGAGTTATAGTGTCGGAGCGGATCACCCTTGTTCCTAGTCTGATACCTCCATGTATCTGATTTTAACCCCCTGAGAGGTTAGAAGAAGAAAAAAAAGGGAAAACTGTAAAGTTGTTTTTTGTGCAAAAGAGTACTTTATATATATTCCCAATGCCTGTATATTACATATATTTTTTTATTGTTTTAATACATTATATTTTCCACCCCAATGCTTTAGATTTGAAAAATGTTTCAACGTCGACTAGTATTTCTTATGAATTTAAAGTGTATGTGTATTGATAGCAAAACTGGAAATCCATGGACGACTTATGACGTTTCAGCTCCGTCAGAGGACTAAAGACGTTTTACGTTGAAGAAAAAATTGCTACCGTAAGAAAATGTCTCGTTAAAAAAGAGATGACTTTCTTGGTATGACACCATTTCTATTACTATATTACAAAACGCCGATTCTGTATATCAATCTTTTATTTGTTTACTGGATCTAATCAACCACTCCGTTAATTTCTCCTACACAAATGACCACATAACTCTGATGCAAATGACCCTTGTGGGAAATTGAGCAGCCGATGGAGCTCCCTTTTCCCACTCGATTTCAATCTCTGTGTTAAATGCATTGTTTGCGTTCCAATCAATCATTAGGCAAAATGCGCTCCAGAAAATGTGGCGGCCAAGTCTGGATGCAAAGGAGGCTTGGGAATAAATGGTTTTAGGTTGGCGCCTGAGCTACTTTTTTGTTGTCTAGAAAACGGTCTTTATCCATTGTGTTGGACTGGCTGCTCCTTCACACGGGTCTCCTTTACAAAGAGTCGTCCCTTTTCAGTTTGAAACTCGTTAATGGCAGATTAGTTACCGTGTGCGAGAATTGCTTTTGAAGATTGATTGTATTCAGGGCCTCATTACCGAACAGTCCCGTGAAGCCCGAGCTTTACACTTTACGTTTTTGAAGGGCCTCGAAATCAAACATTTTGTATAAATATTTAACATCCCCCTAACATAGTTTGTTACCAAATTTACCTCGAAAAAATTGCATTACAAACTTTTAATACAAAAAAAAAATGCTACTTGCGTTAAATTTGTTCGAATATTGGTTTTATATTCGTACAAATTTAAAACCAATACAGAATATTATGAATACTCATCACTTATCAATATATTTTATTGTATTATATTAATGTTTTTCATTTTCATGCCATTGAGGCGCAAGGATTTTAGTGCATGTAAAAGCTTGATTTGATGTTCTAAGGTCTATTTGAGAGCACATTTAAAGGCGGGCCTCCCTTGCTTCAATGTCTTAATCAGACCCTGATTGTATTCATTGATGTTAAAATATGAATGCACACCAAGAAAGACATTCCGTTAATGCTACAGCTTGTGCATTGTGTAGGTCCTGTTGTTTAAAAAGCAAATTAAGCCCGGGCACCAACCCAACTATTATTAAACTGAACAATGATTGCAAAGAAACATCAGTTTAGAAAAAAATATTATTAGAAAACATGTTGCGAAATCTATGAACTCTTAAGCAGTAAAAATACGAATCTGTGTTGTTTCAATGAATTGACAGAGGTAAATATAAATTTTGCCCCATATATATATATAAAGCATTTACAATAATAAATTTTAGGAAATTGTTAAACATTAAACATCGGTGAGTTTCAAAGAAAATAAAAAAGTTGTAAAAAAATTTACTTCAACGCACAGACGTATTCGCTTAAAAAGGTCTTTGTGGGGTTCTTTTGTATTAAAAATATTTAAAAATTGTTTTTTTTTAACATTTCTGGAATTTCTATACAACTCTATGTCTACACTCTTAAAAATAAGTACTTTAAAAGACGGAAATCGTACAGGTGCCAGTAAATATTTATTTCTTATTTCCAATAACTTCTGTCTTTATAACTCTAATAAAACTCCGACAGAATATGCGACGATGAACTATGGTCTGTTTGTAGACCACAAAACACCCAATCCACGAAGTTAAACATTTGAAACATAGATATTAGAAATTAATCAACGTAAATTTGTGCATATGAAAGACTTTTTTTAATTTTATTTTTTCAATGATTTTTTTTATTTTATATTTAAAAAGTTTTCTTCTATTTACATTGCCAAAACGACGCCTTGATCTTCAAAGCTGCAGTACACGTTGCTAGAGGCAGCTTTATAAAAATAAATGTTTTTCATCCTCTCTTTGTTAAGACCCATTACCATATTTAAGCATAGGCTACAAAGGATGCAGTCTATGGGCCCACATCACGTACATATTTCCCCCTCTCCTTGCTCCCCCCCCCCCCCAAAAAAAAAAAAAAACAGAAGAAGAGGAGTCAACTTGCGTAAAAAATTATTTGGAAGGATGATAATCGAAATTTTAATGAAAATAGTATTCTACAATCTTTTTATGATGGAGAAAATTTCTAACTTTCTTAACATATTTGTAAATATACCTTAACACTTTTATGTTCTTTAAAAAAATATGTTTAATTTGTGATAATTATACTTTTTTTGGGAAATCAGTTGCTTTTATTTATCTTACATTTTAATTTTGCTTATAGTTAGTTATTTAGGGGAAAAACAAGTCGAGTGCCATATTTAATTATCATTTTTATCGATTGCAGAACGTCATTTGCACCTTGAGATTACTTGAAACCGTTGATATTTTGTAACATAGTATTTGAAATTTACAAAAAACAGTACCCAATTTCATTTGTACACTTAAAAATGATTTAATTGGAATATATATTTTTTTAAAAATTAATCCCCTCGTCGCACCCCCCCCCCACCTAATTAAGGGGCAATCATCACATATTCAGCCTAGGGGCCTACTAACTCTAAATCCGGATCTGAGTTGAATAGAACTGAAGTTACATGGGTTAAACAGGCTAGCGTATACTCAAAATACGAACTCCCTCATTTACCCCGTCCCCACGTATTACAAAGGGAAAATTAAGGCGTGAATTAATGGATTTCCTCTACATGATGTTAAGTCACTTATCCTCCTCAGTTACTTTTTGTTGTTGTGGGGAGTGGGGGGGTATTCGATAGCCCCACCTGCATAGTTGGGGGCAATCGAATTCCCCCCCCCCCCCCAGCACCAAATATTCAGCCTAAGAGCCCACTAACTCAGTCTCTGTTGAGAAATGAAAAATCACGTGTTTGCTGCTGTGATATACTTACAAATACGAACTTTGAATACTCATTTTTTCAAATATGTCCCGTGTTTAATTTTTGTACGTGTTTATTGAATTGCATCAACTGTTCTTGTGTGCGCAGTGCAGATAAAACCTCGGGTAACATCCAATAAAACGTACACGGAAGATGAAAGGGATTTTGTTTTCTGTCAACGCGAGCAGTTCCATTAAAAATGACATAGGTAGTCGAAATCAGTCTATGAAGTAAACTATGTAACTTTTTGTGGAAAATACCTTACCAACTGACCAACCTTTATTGACTGGCCAATGCGGGCCAGTCAATGGCGAGAAAGGTATTTGTTTAAAAAATACGTTCAAGTCAACTGTACGATATTTTTAAATGTATTTTTTTTACCACCCATCTACCATCATAATTTCTATTTACAAAATAAACCGTGAAATACAAGATAAAGTAATAAAATTTTAAAACTGCTTTTCATTATTTATTTAGAAAAATTAACTAATTTTTGCCATGCCCACTTTTAAAAAACAGTGCAATTTTTTTATCGATCTCGTAAAAATATTAATCAATTTAATCTTTCTGATAGCCAATAAAATCTGCTGTTGTCATAACAAAGAAAGCCCTAACTTCCCTTTAAAGTAAAACTTTAAAGGAAATAAGAAAAACCAAATTCATCATCTGCATCATAGTTTTCGATACTTTAAAAAGCTTTTATTGACATAAGTAGTTTTATTGTGGTAATAGTTATATAATCTTTTTACCATGCTTCTCTATGTACAAAACATGGATTTAGGGCCTTTTTTGTATTTGTCATATATAGCCTTCTTTTTATCGAAAACCGCTTCGAACTGGAGTTAGGGGGCCAATGTAAATTTCACTATAACTAATCATTATACTATTTGATTTACGGATTTTCAATGTTATAAAAAAATGTGTTTTTTAAAACAAATCAAAGAAGCTAAAAAAAATTAATTTAAAATAGTTAGGGTCTTTTAACTTATGACGGCAGTGTGGTAAAAAGAAAAAACTATTGCTATTTCCGAAAATTGGGACATTTTACATATGCATGGCAACCCAAACCTAGTATTGATAACGATACCAGCAATGTAATTTATAGAACAATTTATAATTTAAGAAATAAATAGAGGACACATTTTTAACTACAACACAACAAACATTTATTTACACAAACAATAACAATATTTACATTGTAACAACATGCTTTATACATATTTACACAATTCTCATCAATATCACACAATCGATAGGAGTTAAGGTAGATGAACCAAGTGGACAAAAAAAAATGGCGACTAGTCGTATAGGAAGACTTGTAATAATTGACAATTAGTTAAATTGGAAAGCACCGACTAGTATACCGATTACATGGATAAAGATGCTTTCTTTTACTTACGATTTCCAAAAGTTAAAAGAATACATTTTAAATAAAGGTTCCAATTAAGAAATTTTTATTCAAATAATTCGAAATTATAATTTAGGAGAGAAAACAAATCAAAACTCAAAAATAATACCCGAAATTAAAAGTTACAAAAAAATAATAACGCTTACATTTTTAATAAATAAATAAAAAACAGGAATAGCACAAAGGGGGTAAAATGTCTGAAAACAAAATGAGATTCAGATTTAAAAACCGATTTTATATATATTATTAGTACTTGGCAATAGAATAGGATATATTTTTTGTCATATCAAATATATCTATTTTGATAAAAAAAAATTCTAATAAATTAATTTATGTACTAAACATCTGTTTGATTCTCTGTGATTATAATATATTTAGGCATTTTTAGCACCATAAAGATTTTTATTTTCAAATTCAACTGGAATTATATTAGTCCAAATGCCTTACAGGGAATTTAAGAAAAGTAGAAATATAACACGGTTTACTTAAGGCTTAGGTAATATATAGTTGCGTTTTTCACTGCAAGTTGGAAACGAGCCGCAACACACTTCTTTAAACTACACTCAAACCGTAGATTTTTGAGAAGTTTATTTTTAAGAATCAAATTTAAGTTAGTAAAATATATGCGAATATATAACGGGCAAACATATGCTGAAATATTAAGTTTAAGTAGTTAATAACCGAAATCTATTTCCTTTATAAAGCGATGAACGAAAAAATATTTGTAGAAAATTTTAAAAAATGTGATTTATACCATCTTATATGATTAAATAAAGTAACCAAACTTATTTCAAAATGGAAATGTCTTTGCGTATAAACGCACAATGCTAAATACTTTTCATTTGAAACTAGAATTATTAGGTATTTTTAAATTATTGTAACTGATGCTGTTGTATTAGTTAAAATTGAATATTAGATAACCAATTTGGAAGAGTTCTGCATGCGGCCTTGGTAAGTGAAAAACGCTACTATCCAATAACAGGGATGTACCACAGACTACTACATAAATAACAAGAACGGTATCAGGGTAAGAAACCTGGCCCTATAATAAAAAGCTTTAGCTTGGTCTTAGCGCTTGCTGTTGGTCGCTAATTATTTACAGTGCCAGATTTCAATCTGATAATAAAAGAATGCTTTATGTTGGTTGGCCTCTTGGCACAAACCATTGAGCTTCCTGAAAAATATTCTTAAATATATTTACAAATAAACATGCGTATAAACTTAAAAACTTTGGCCTCACTGCTGTCTGTCACGGCATTAATAAATAAAGTCTAGTTTATGGAACAAGGTTGGCATCATGTTCTACCATCGAAGCTCTGAAATTATTCATCACTTGGCGACAATTTGTCTTCGTTCCATACTCTGGACCTCAAACGGAAACTGGTTAGCTTCCAAGGAAGAGCTTGTTGGTCACGAGTTGATATCTGGTTAGCAGATCAAAATCTACCAGGTCACGGAGATGTTAAGTCTGATCAGCAGATAATAGCCGACTTGTGATGGGTATGACGAATGAAAATGCGATGGTAAATCGGACCAGCAGTTCTTGTATGGTCGTGTATTTGTCAATTGGTCAGCAGATCAAAGTTTACATGATCACAGAGATGGTAAGGTCTTATCTGCAGATCAAAGTCTTCCTCACCTGACAGATCAAGGAAATTGACAAGTGAATGCGTTGGTGAGTCTGACCAGCAGTTCTAGGTGGTCATGTACTTGCCAGATCCAAATCTTGCCGAGACGACATGGCCACGTGATGACAAGCTGCGACGGTGAGTTCGATCCGCAGTTCAGTGTCAAATGGGCCATGTCCTCTGATCAGCTATCTTCCTGAAACGACAAGCTGCGATGGCGAGTCCGATCTGCGTGGTCGCGATTTGTCCTCCAATCAGCAGATGAGCGGTATGTCCTCTTCAGTATGGCTCACCGTATCCTCGCAATAGTAGTCCTCCTCGGAACACGAGGACTCCTCGCCGTTGGAGTTGAGATGTTGCCTCCTGGGCACCATGAGCATCCTGAACCTGTGAAAGAGGTCCTCCTCGGTCTCCTCCTCTGGGGACGAGGACAGCGACGAGGCCTCGGAGGACATGTAGATGTCTTCTTCGCAGGGCGGGGTGCCCAAGTCCAGCAGGTCCTCCTCGTACTCGTCCTCGTAGTCGTCTTCGTCGATGACCCCCAGCTTCGGGGCGATCTTAGACATCTCGATGGGCGGCCTGAAGTTGATGCTGCCGCGGTACAGCAGGAGTTTCCTCCTGGGCATCGAGGGGCAGTCATACACGGCGTTGGCCAGGGACAGCCTCGCCTTCTGTCGAGTCAGCTGTAAACGAGAAAATTAAATGCATGAGGTACTGGATCATTAGACATATGAATAATCAAAATAAGTGAGCAGTCTAGTTTCTAAACCAAATTGATCACTTTTGACACATTTTTCAAGAGAAACAAAAAAATATTTATGGAATTTTTCTTTTACAAATTGGTATTAGGGACAAGTATTAACCAAATTTTAGCTCAGATGTATTCCAATACTGACACACATTTTAACTCGCTTGATAATTATAATACAATAAAATTTAAAAATCCTTAACATCTAAATCCCCCCCCCCTTAAAAAAACAATATGTATACGGCAAAAAGGTCGATGGAATGTTTAATCGATTTATTTAAAAGTTTTCAATTTAAAAAGGCTATTTCAAAACTGTTCCTGTCGTTCAGTGTAAAGTTGTTCAAAAAGTCCCAAATTCATCCATTTTATTCAACCCAATGTTTTTTAATTTTTTATTCTCAATACGTTTCATGCGCTTAAAATAAATAAGCATAATAAACTTCCTATTAGTTTCAATTTTCTTTCTGTCAGAAACAAGCAAATCGGGAATTAAGTTCTATTAAAATAATTCGAAATTTTTGATTGACAAGGACAAGCAAAAATAGAACGCGGAATAATCTTCGATTCGAAAAAAAAAAATCGTCAGATGACAAGATGTTCTATTCAAAACGGAAACTACCTGCCGCCTCTATATGATCGATGAAGAAAAACCAAACAAGACAAAACGCGCATAAATTAAAAAATAAACAAACGAGAGAAAGAAAGAAGAAAAAAAATCTGTCTGCAAGCGAAGAAACGAAACCAAAAACTGCGCGAAGACATCCGAAAAATGCGCGCGAAAAGCGTTGACCTTCGAAGTCCTTGAGCCTTAATCGCAGGTGGGACGGAACTCTGGCGCCAGCCTTAATTGAGACCCGTCCTTATTAAAAGTCGACTCCTACTCTCGACTTACGAAACGGGTTGGAAAAGGAAGGATGAAGTTTTATAATTGGGCTTGTGTGTTTGTTTGTTTATTTATCTTTTGGAGATTAAAGTGAATGAAAAGTAAAAAAAGTAAATAAAATGGGATATTTCACAATTTGGAATGGAGTTTTCTCGCTGGATTTCACAATTAAATACAACTTGTGGTATCCTTCCACTTTCTTTTTTCAATAAAAGAATTTTATAAAATCGGTTTTTTTTTATTGCAACACATGAGCAAAATTGAAAAATGTAATTATTTTGTTATTTAAACTGCGGATTGGATTTAAAATGAAACACTTAAAAAAAAATATTTTTTGCGTTGCTGCAATATTAAAAATTTGAACTTTCTTTTTTCAATAAAAGAATTTTATAAAATAAGTTTTTTTTATTGCAACACATGAACAAAATAGAAAAGTTTAATTATTTTGTTATTAAATTGCGTATTGGATTTAAAATGAAACACTTAAAAAAAAATATTTTTTGCGTTGCTGCAATATTAAAAATTTTAATCCCCCCCCCCCCCCCCCCGGATATTTGGTGACGATAATTCAGGTTGAATAATTGTGTTCTTTTTTTTGCGCGGATTAATTGATAACATTTGGGACGATTTTAAACGAAAAATTGTATTTGAATTGTGAAAGTAAAAAAAAACCTTGGCGCCAAGATAAAATAAATAATCGTGATATGCGAACGATCATTAAAACATATTTGGTGAAATACAGTTTACTAATTCAACACTGATGACGTTGCCGTACATATTTTGGAACATTCTCCTTCAGCGATCGAAAGTATTCACGTCATTGCAACTTATGTACAGGAACTTATAGATTTACGATGGTTTTATTTTATATAAATAAAATCTATTTTCTATATTTTTTTGCGTCCTACAACTCAATTTATTAGTTAGTCAACAATCAATAACTGCTATAGTCTCAAGGCATTCCCAACTCAGCTTAAAAACAAACGACTTGTTTAAATTATAAGCGAAGTAGTTGGGCAAAAATGTTTTATAATGTCAATACAGCTAATTGTTTGTGATGCTTAGACAGGGAATGGAACAGGAATGTGGAAAAAATATCTGTTGTTCTTTCTAACGGTAGATATAAGAAAATTTCCAACCGAATATAATTCGACATTTAAAAAATTACCTGTTGTCTGATTATCATGCCTATTCTGACAAAAAGTACACGTGTTGTCAAAAGCAACAATAATAAAAATATTTACTTAAGCAACGCATAGTTTACACTTCATTTAAATATAGTAGTCTATTATATTATTTTAGATACTTTTAATCATAATTTACACATCAGTTATAGTAAATTCAAATATAATGTTATGTAATATATATATAATAATACTATAATATAGTAATTATAGTAAATAATCAGTTATAATATAATAGATAATAATCATATATAGTAAAATACACATCAGTTATAATAAATCAGTTATAATAATAAATATAATAATTAATAATAAAGCAAAAACCACTCTCAGGATTTTTAAAAATATTTTTCTAAGTTCATAAAAAAAATTTTGTTGAAAAAACGCAATGTTTAAAATATAAATTGTCTTATGGGATATTTTTTATTAAAATAATTCGCAATTAGAAAATAACTTAACTCCAGACAATTTTGAATAAATTAAAATTCTTTAAAATATTAGTAATTAAGATGAATTTTCTACAATTTTAAATATATATCTTTATTTAAAAATAACAAAATAATTATATAAGAATAATAAACTTTAAGAATTCCTTATTTAATAAATATGTCCAATCTAAATATAATTTTCTACAATAAATATTTTTTAAAAAAACAGTACAGCTGCATTACACACTGTTCAATATTCCTTTTAATCGCTTCATTAAAAAAAATGTATTGACCGTCAGAAATTGAATAGTCAAAAATACCCAAAACAAGTGCAGCTGTACCGAAACCACACATTCTGGACATATGTCAGTATTAAAAGCACACACATTCAAATTAAATTCATGGAAACCAATTTAAATTCATTATCACTCACTTAAGATAAAATCTACAAAAATCTCACCTTTTCTCTCCTGAACTCCTGCAGAGCGAGCGCCAGACGATCCTTGAGATGGACGGTCAGTTCGGCAGCGTGCTCCGACTTCAGACACAGAGCGGCGTGACATCTCAACTCCTGTTTCATCTTGGGCCTCTCGTGCCGGTAAATCCAGCAGAACAGCCCGGGGTACTGGGGGGTGGGGGCGCCGCAGAACGTTATCCGGTACGCCCAGTACTCCGTAGTCCCAAACGATTTTGTCACGGCTTTGATTCCAGAAGGGGCGACGGTCAGCTCCATGGGGGTCTGCACTTTCATGGGGTTGGCGGCGTAAGCCTTCCACAGGGTCTGCAGGGGCTTCTCCCAGCACCCCTCCCCTTTCGCGTAGGGGGTGAGGATGTTGCCCAGGTAGAGGACTTTGTAGGTTGGGTCGTAGTCGGTGATGCTGGCCGATCGTTTGCTCTTCCAGAATTTCAGGCTGGGCCGTCTGGGAAGAGAGATGCTCACCGGCATGCTGAACATCGAAGAATTGTTTTTGAAAAAATACAGACTATTCGAAGGAATTTTGCGGACTTTCAAGACGATTTTATGAGAAAAATCTTTTAAACGAGTTTGAGAAAAAAGAATCTTTCAGACGATTTTGAAGAAAAATCTTTCAGACGATGTTGGGGTGAAGAAAAAGTTTTCAGACGATTTTCAGGAAAGGTGTAAACCGTTAGATAGGGAGTTCCGAGCAGACGATAGATTCGATATCCGGCGGAGAGAGGGAAAACCGTTCCGGTGGAATCGAGAACGTTCGAAAATCGGTTGGGATGTTTCAACGGATGCGCGCTAATTTTTCACAACTGAAATATCCGGTGGAATTTCTGTGTTTGCAAACTTCGGAGATGTTTGTATATGTCTAATGTTGTGGTCCGATCAAAACAAATAGAGAATATCCAATGAGGTGACAAAAAGCACGTCTTTTCGCTTCGATACACAAACAGAATATGCCGCAAGGGGTGCTCTTTTACTACAGACATAGGTCTGGGAGAGTGACCTAGAACGTAATGTGACGTCACAGACCGGTGCCTGCTCCTCCATTGGTCGGTATGCGTGGGCACGGCGCCAAGTCACAGCTGCCACATTTGGCAAAATGATTGCCGATTTGGCACACTTTTAAACCTTCAAATTTAAAAAATATCTACTTCTTAAAGATTTAATTTTATTTTTTTCACAAATAATATTAACATTTAAAAAAAATAATTGTATTATTTTATAAATACACCTACCTAGAATTTTTAAAAAAAAAAATTAAACAGTTTTATGTGTATCGGTGGAACTCTTACTAAATTTGGCGATTTTGAAAATTCTCGACATGGCAACCCCTTCGCAAAGGAAGAGGATTGCCAGTGTTGGAGACTTTGTCGCCGTTTTCTGGGAAGCGGCGACAAAAAATGTGGCGCCAGTGGTCTCGCTGGAATTGGTTCTAATTATATAAGGATTAAAGCCATGCCGTTGGCTAAATCTCTGGGGATTTGAATCCATAATCTGATTGGATAGTTGAGGTTTTTCTTCATTGGATGTCTGCAGTTATTCTAACCAATGTCTGAAGTTTTTATTTTTAAGTATTTATTTAATTTTTCAGTATCAGCTAAAATTGGTTTCCTTTTTTTGAAGAAGAAGAGTAGACGTAATATAATTCTTATAATTTATTTTGATATTTCAAAAGAAGTAAGATTAGGATGAGAATTATAAAAATAATAGCAGAAGGAAATTATAAAAAATAATGAGTAACAAATAAAATGAAAGATAACATAATTTTTTTTTTGGTTCGTTTGATAAAATTGGCATAGTGCCAATACATATTTTTATCTAAAGAAAGTGGTTTTCTTTATCTGAAAATATTGGTTTTGTATTTTTTTAAATTTTGTTGTTAAAATTTGAGTTAAGTTGAGTTCCATATCAGCATATCAATCACAGAATATTAATTATTAATTAATTTAATTTAATATTTAAGTAATTATGAATTAATTAAATTTATCGAATTTTTATTATGCTTTTATTAAAGCAACTGTTATCGACTTTTTAATTCGTAACAAAGACTTTATTTAATAAATTGAAAAATCGAAAGTACGGAAAATAGGAAGACGAGCAAATATTCTTTTTCAATTGGTCACTCGTAAAAATTAACGAAAATTTATTTACTAAAGTATAAGTTATATAAAATTTCTTTAAGGCGAAATTTTGGTTTGAAAATCTTAATAATAATTCAGATTTAATCCCATTTGTTTAGTTATTGTAATCTACATAAAGTGGGCTCATATTGGGGTTTATGTGGAAATAAACAAATATAAAAGTGTAATTTTAATACAATATAAAATTTATCGAAAAAGGCTTTTATTAAAAAAAATTAGAAATCAACAATTTAAGAATTTCTATTATACATAGAAAAACTACAATTTGAAAAAACATCACTTTTTTTAGAAAAAAAAATATCATATGGGTTTTTTATAGTTACTAGTTTTGAATCGGAAACTTCCAGTTGCGGCTATTGGCAACCTTTTTCCTGAGCGATAAAAAACACCTGTTTTTCCCTTGTATTGAAAATAATTTATTTTGGAAGGAAAATTTTTGCATGGTCGAAAAGCGGCCATTTTTGGACACACTAAATTTATCTTTTAAATGTATTTCCTTTTACGAGGGAATATGTAACAAAGTTTTAAATGCGTTTTTCGGGAGGTTTTATTGAATTTATACATGTTTTTTTTCTATATTATTTGCAGAATTTAATTTGGATTTAATTTAATTATAATTTCAGTGAAAAAAAATTAATCTTATAGAAGACTCTCAAAACGACTATCCGAAATGGGGTTAAGAGGCAAAAACGACTGCTCGGACAGTGGTGGCGCCAGAAATTCCCCGGTGGGCACGGAGGCTGACTTTCGCCGACGGGGGTGCTAGTATCCTCGACATAAGTTGTACATATAAAATTATTTCATCCTAAAAAATTACGATGTGGCTTTGTTAAAGCACTTTCAGAAGGATTATACGTTAAACGTAATTTTAGCAAATATCATCAAAAATAGGAAAGAGTCGCCAACCAAAACATATCCAATAAATGAAGATAAACAAACTGTCCACGCCCATCCACGTTCCGTACACGCTTTGCATTGTTACCACATTTTACACGCATTGGCGGCTAATTTCCTTTTGAACAAAAACAAATTTATCTAAATACATAGTTATATTTTTCAGGGAATAAAAGTGTTGGAATGGATTATCCTAAAAGAGTAATATATGGTATTCAATCTGATGCTCCAAGTATTAGGTGATTTTAAAGGTGTTTCACGTCAAAAAATTAATTATTAATCCAAATTGTAAATTATTTAATGCCGTTTGAGAATAAATATCTATAATATTTTATGTTATTTATATGCATTGCGTGATGAATAGTAGTACTTTGTATAGGAATTATTCACATAGTTAGTATTTCAGGATTAAATTTTTTAAATTAGTCTTGTTCAAAATCAATAAGTATGATTTTTATATGTTTTGATATTTTAGTACTATCCCAACTACTTACTGCATAAACCTAAAGCAGAGTCCAATTAATTATCCACAAAATATTTTTTTTGATATTTTTGTTATATTTTACTCTTATATAATAAATAACCAATAAAGTGCTTAAAAGTTTTTAAGGTACATTTTGCCACTTAAAGTCAGATTAATTTTTTATACTTCTGAGAACATAGTATAAATCTTAAAGATCTATGTCAGACAAACGTTTTATTTTGTCTTCAATTTTCATAAATGCAATTCAATATTTTACTTTATCGCTCTCTTGGGAAAAGTTATTTATTTATTTTACTATTTGATATGCATGAAACTTTCAAAGATTGCGTAAACTCATTTGTGTTACAAATGAAGGTTAACTTATTGTGTCCAAAGATGGCTGTCTTTCGACCTTGCGTACACTTTCTTTTCAATATCGTACGAAGGGGAAGGAAAAATCGCATTGTTTTTCTTTTTTCAAAAAATATGGTAACCCGGCTCCCTTCGGCCGCAACTGGGTCATTCCCGTTTTGAATAGTATGTGACAGCAATGATGGCGCCAAAACCGAAATAAACAAGAAACTTTTTAAGTATTACTGCTTTACGAAGACTGCTTAAATGCTTTCCTTTCTACCATAGCGTATTTTTCAGTTTTTTATTATTTAAATGTAAACGTTATTTTAGTTGTTATTATTACGATCGAAATTAAAGAAATATACGAATAATAAATATGTTATTATTATTAAAAGAAATTGCTTTTTGCAATGTCATGTATCTTTAATTTTTTCTTTTAAATTAACAGAAAAGTATCCACCTGTTCCATACTATTCTTTCTGAAAATACATTTAAATTAGGGTTTGAATTAAATCGTTCCATACGTTTTGGAGAAGCCGTGTATACACTTGAAGTTGAAGGTTGTGATTTTAAAGTAAAAAATGTATGAAACACTTTCTACAGAGCCGGTATTAGAGTTAGTGGGCCTCTCAACTGCTAGATGGTATGGAATAACCGTCCAGTAAAATGATTTAGGGGAGGGGGGGGGGGGGGGGATCGGAATTTATTTTAATTGGGATTTAGTAGAACTGCAAATTAAACATTTTTGAGGTCCATTAAATTGGGATGCAATGTTTTTTTGTTTGTTTTGTAAATCTTCTGACATAGTGGTCCGAGGCCTATTTTTAATAAGTTTCAATTTAGAAAATGATCTTTCACCACTACTTTTGATAACAATCATTGACAAATATATCCAAAATGTTACTTTCACGTTGAGAACAGACATTTCGAATGCAACATTCTTCAACAAGCAGCATTATTCCAATAACAGTACCCTCTAATGGGAATTGTGTTTGGGAAAATATTTGCACACAAAACACTATACATACATGTCAATCCCTTCAAAATTATATGAATGATATTCACTCAAAAAAAAAAATGTTTGGCACTTATAATTTTTTTTGTCTTTTTGTTTAAGTGATTTATTTTCAAACAGGCCGTTGTCACAATTTTGAAATGTTGAGACATCTTATTTTTTCAGTAATCTAGTAGTCAGTAGTAATCAGTAGCGTATGTAGCCCATGTCTAAATCAGGCACTGGCTTCCTAATAAAGGAATAGATAAAGTAAGTTGTGTGGAACTCGCCCTTTGGGGTGCAAAACACTAAAAATGTCCAATGTAAAAAAAATATATAATCAAAACCCAAAAAAATTGTGTTCTAGAAATCATAAATATTCCAGTGACCCTGCTTCTTGCTGCTCTTACGTTGAAAGGTGAGTGCGCTTCCCCAATGTCGAAATTCCGACACAACAGCTGTGCTTATAAATCTTTTGGAGTTACAGACCAAAAAAACTCACGTTATGAGAAGATATTTTAAATAAATGTTTATTCATGAACAGGATAGACGTAATTGAACAAGCTGGAAACGAAGGTTGATGGATATCTACATAAAAAAAAATTATATAAAAGTAATATCTATATAAAATAATTTATATAAAAGATCTGGTTTGCATTGCAACATCACAAAAAATTATGTTTAAGCGCTTTAAAAATCCAAGCGTCAGGAGGAATCAATTTAATTTTGATATAATAGCAATAACTCTTCTACTTCAATTGTTCCAATAACTTTTCCTTTTACACTAATTCCAATGATTCATGAATCATTTTAAACAAATTTCAATAAATAATTTTAAACAAATTTATATAATTAATTTTACACACATTCCCATAATTAATTTTTCTCAAATTCCAAAAACTTGTTTTACACAAATTTCAATAATCAAATATACAAAAATTCCAATAACTAATTTTACATAAATTTCAATAACTAAATTTTACACAAATTCCAATAACTAATTTTTCATAAATTTCAATAACTAAATTTTACACAAATTCGAATATTCATTTTACACAAATTTCAATAATTAATTTTACACAAATTCCAATTATTTATTTCACACAAAATCTCTAATTAGGTGTATTTGACTGTTCTGCTTAAGTGTGTCTTAAATTTCATTTCGCTCATCAGCATATTTTCAGCGGAATTTCGTTCATGATTCATATTGGAAATATGAGGAATAGAAAGTAAACTCTTTTTAAAAGCTTATTTATTAAGACCAACATTTTTAAACCCTATTATTATATTACAAGAAACACATTTTCTTAGAAATATTAGAATTGCTCATCTGCTGATTTATTATCTTAATAGAATTGCATTTCAAAATGGTGCAAGTTAAAAGACAAATAAATTATAATATTAATTTTAAATATCACAGAATGTATAAAAAATTATCTGCGGAATTCATAGAAAATCAATTTTACGGTTCAGCACTTTAAATTATCTAATTAAATTGTTTTATATATCCAAGAAACTAATTTAAAAGCGAAACTAATTAAGAATTGCCGGAAAACATAAAAATATATCGAATATGAAAAATCTGCACTAAATGTGTATTAAAATCATTATATTTTTAGTAATTATCTTTATACAACTTTCGAAGAATTATGAAATCATCCGTGATTAAAATTAATTTTCTTCTGAAAATTAAAATGATTTCCTTTCCGTTCTTTCCATCAATGAAAATATTTTTTTTTGCAATAGTCACATTTAATAAATATTAGTTTTGGGTAATTAAATATTTTACATTCTTTGCAATCAGAAATCCTACTAAATTAATTACTGGAATTATATTTTTAGAAATGATCTATCAATAACTTCTGAAGGATCAAACCCACATAAAAAGAATATTTTACTTTGAAAAAATAAAAATATATAAAATAGTAGTAATTTGTAGATTTTTTAAAGTGTGTTATGATAATTATTAATTCTGCATTTAATTAGTTTTATAACGTTTAATAACTAGAATGTATTTTTATAAATACAGTTATTCTAAATTGTTTTATTTAAAAGCGTACGTGTTAAAGAGTAGGCGATTTTCAAAAAGACCATTTGTTTTGCAAACTTCAAGAAAAGCCAACGTCTGTCTGTATTTTAACTCCTATAAAAATACTACATCTATTAAACGGAATACAATTTCAGTTTTAGTAGTTGAATACTTATTACTTTTTAGAACACGTAATTTCTTCGTATTGTCACATCTACTTATTTATAATTTCAAAGTGTTTGATTGATCACATGTTTTTTCTGAGATTCATCGTATTGCATTGTCATTTTATTTTGTTTGCGCAGTAGTCCTTAGTAACAATTAATTAGTGATTTTTTTAAATCGATAATGAAACTAGTTTCATTTTTCAAATAAAAGAATAATGTGTTTTGTGATGCAGCGCTATTTTTACGAACGGAATCAGTCAGAACATTGTTTTTTTGGCACATGACTCATACTCATTTCTTGGATGGAACCTTGGTCAAATTTGACACATGAAAATTAAAATCTAATTTTTATATAAATTCTTATATGTACCCTGAAATAAAAGGAATAAAGCGCCGCTTCTTCAAAAATAACATTCATTCGATAATATAATATTTTTTTTATTAATTACAAAATAAATTGAAATATTTAGACTTGCATATTACAGAAAAAAAAAATCAAATAATTAAAAACCAAAAAAAGCCCCAAATCCGAAATAAAATACTTTTTTTATTAAATTTTTTT
The DNA here is from genome assembly GCA_963932185.1 of Troglohyphantes excavatus. Lineage (NCBI taxonomy): Eukaryota > Metazoa > Arthropoda > Arachnida > Araneae > Linyphiidae > Troglohyphantes > Troglohyphantes excavatus. The sequence continues at coordinate 63,615,938 of OZ010667.1, forward strand.
AATTATAGAGAGAGATAGTGTGTGTTTCACATTTCCATTAATCTCATTTTTACATAATTCTTATTTCTTTCATATCTTCATGGGGCGAAAAAACACACCTAGCCACGCCCCTGGGACACCGTAAAACTATTGGCGGCGAAATGTTATCCCGCCAGACAATTTTGGCGGTGAAAAGGAAACGGAAAAAAAAATCCTAAATAAATAAAATAAAAAGCAGCTTCCGTTCTTTTTTTCGTTGGTATACCCCCTCCCCTCTTCCTCCATTGACTCTCGAAATAGACACGTGCGCGCGCATCCTATCGATCTGCCTTCTTTTGGCGGGAAGCAGGAGGGAAAGAACAACTCAACGGCAACCCCTTAACGCTAGAATGGATGGATGCACGTGTGTGTAGTACCCGTACACCTACTACTACTCGTCAGAGGCACATGGCAAATTGAAATGTCAACACTTGGCCGTCTTTTTTTTATTTAATGGCCATTCATTTGTTAAATAACGGTTTCCAGTTGCGTAGGGAGAGGACAGAATATTGCACTTTTTGTTTGTTGATCATTTGTCAATTTTTAGTGCGTGTATCAATGAGATGGATGTGGTGAAAAATGAGTGTGAGTGGTTGTGTAGAGAGACTTGGCTTTCTTAAAATTGGGCAAGAAATCCCCGCTTTTATTTTTAAATATCGTGTCCCACTTCCTGAAAAGTCACTTTTGTCAGTATATCATGTGGGAACTTAAAGCATCAAGAAGTAAAGCAAAGCACATGCGTCGTGTGGTGAGGAGGGGGGGGGGGGGGGGGGGGTGCGCCGAATCACATCTACAAATTGCGTACTTCCTTCTGTTGACGACCAATTCATAATTCTAGAATCTACTGTACTCAAACACATCTACATGGGCTTTCAGTATAGGGTCACGTCGCCAATAGCCCACTGTGCAGCTACAGTTAGACGTTAATTCGACAAAAAAATGATATACGGACGATTTTAGAGAGAACTACTCCGACACTATAACTCCATGACAAATAGCGCGGTTGACATAAATTTCGATAGTAAATTTAGGTGTAAAGTTATGACTTAATGGCACACACGGCATGGATGGGGCCCCAAACGGCCACAGACGGAAGAGCTTGTTTATCTTTCTTGCATTGGTAACCAAGTCAGACTTATATTTCCTGCTGGAATAACGTTTAAAACCCACTTGGCACAACCAAACCCACAACACCACTCCGACACAACCCCTGATTTTTTTTTTTAATTAACTTTATCTTTTAGTAGAGGAAATAGTCTAGTTTGTACATTTTTTTTATATATATTCAAGACTTTATTAACAACTCATAATTGAACCAAATAACTATTTTTTTTAAAGTTTAGTTTATTTTCTTTTCTATTAAATCAGTTTTATATATTTCTTCCTTTAAAAAAAAGTAAAGAGTATCTATTTTTTCTTAGATATACAGTAGAATGAGGTGGGATCTAAAAAATTTCAAGTAATTCAAGAGTGTAACTGCTCTCATTACAGACAAAATTATAGCATTGTAATACGTAAGAGGACGCTTAGTTTATTACCCTTTAGGTAGGGAGGGGAGGGGTCTATTTTCCTTGACTGTAACGTGAATCAGTCTCAGTGGTCGCGTTATGCAGCAAACCTTTGTACAAAAAATGCTGAATGTCTTTCACAAACATTGGTATAAATAACTTTTTATGCATTAAGTGACCAAAATAGTGTGACCTCCGAACTGGTCTGTGGCTTTCATATATCCCATACGCTGAAGTGTATAGCAAATAGTGCTTTTAGAGATGCTTTGAGGGGGTCGTTGATTAAAATCTGCAGTAAATTGCTGCACTGTTTTACTTCAGTTGTCCCTTACAAATCTGGAACTCATACTTCCGCTCGAGCATTCAGTTGCTACTGACAACCACAAGAGGCAAGTTGAGACAAAGTTTACTGGCCATTTAAAGTCCATTTAAGATAGAAACTCGGCTTAAAGAACATTGCGTTAAGAAAATTAAAATACGAATGCAAGGTAAAACTACACAATAGCTAGGCATGATTCGGACGATACATCTCCGTTCATCAGCAGAAATTAAAAAGTCGGCGTGAACAATAATATGAAAATAAACCCAGAATTGAAAGTGTTTCTAAAGAAAAATAACTATCTCAATCAGTTGGAGTTAACTATTGTGCGCCAACAAGCGAGAAATACCGGAATAGCAAAGGTCTCATATAATAATCGAATCAGTATTGCTTGCAGAAGACAAGTTTAACTGGAGATTTGGGTTTGCAAATTAAATGTAGGCTTATTTCACCCATGTGCTTTATTTCACAATGCTAAAAGCATCGACGCCTGATTTCCTATCAAAAGAAACCAGCGTTAGGGTACGTCCAAGATGCACGCTGGTAAAAGCAGATAGTCAGGTTCAAATTCTCGGCGCCAACTTTTGACTCCGAGCGGCAGGTAGGATGTGGCCATTATGAAAGCTGGTTGTTAGCGCAGACCAGTCAGAGCTGCCACCAAAACAGATTAGTGTTGTATAGAACTTACAAGAGAAAAACATTAAACTCCACGAAAAGGAATTTCAACTATAGAAAATCAGTTGAATGTGCGTTCGGAATTATATACGCAAAATGGAGAATACTTTTAAAAGAACTAGAAACGGATGTCGAATTGACAGAAATGATTGTAAAGTGCGTATGCATACTTCACAACACCATAAGTAGTTGATGGTTCAAAAATACGAGGCATCGTTCCCTTCGAGATTAGCCCCGAACCGTCGCCAATCAGAGGATTGGTGGTTCGAATCCGTGCGATGGACTTGACAAAGAAAAGTAAAAAAGTAGTGATCTTGCGATCAGAGGGTTGCCAGATTCGCTACAAACATACTAGAAAGTCGTCCAGAACATCCAACAAATTATACTGGCGTGTACGCGGGACTAGTGCACGATAAATCTGATCGGGGTCCAATGTCCTGACGCCTATTAAGGTTGTGTCGGGTGCCAGCTCAGGTGTTGTCCTCGTCATCTGACCATGGTTCAAAAATACGAGGCATCGTTCCCGGGTCTTTCCTTCGAGATAGGCCCCGAACCGTCGCCAATAGCCCACTGTGCAGCTCTAGTGCGACGTTATTTAACCAAACCAAACCATTAGTAGTTGATTTGGTTAAAATAACGTCGCACTATAGCTGCACAGTGGGCTATAGGCGACGGTTCGGGGTCTATCTCGAAGGAAAGACCCGAGAACACATACACATTCATACAGGCACCTCGTTATTTTAGAACCATGGTCAGATGACGAGGAAACACCTGAACTGGCACCCAACGCTTTCAATAGACGTCGCGACTTTGGACCCCGATCAGATTTATCGTGCACCAGTCCCGTATACACGCCGATATTTTTTGTGGATGCTCTGCGACATTGCTAATATTTGTAGCGAAGCTGGCAACCCTCCGATCACAAAATCACTACTTTTTTTACTTTTCTTTGTCAAGTCCATCGCCTAGGATCGGACCAGGAATCCTCTGATTCCCAGCTGACGCCTTTAACCGCTCGGCCACGGAGGTCTCGAAAGACACATGACTGAAGTTGAGGTGCAAGGAATTAGTGAATCAGCGGTGTTGCGGATGGAAGGCAGACAACAGAATACAGCAACACAAGTAGGAACACATTGTGGCTATCCATGTTCATGGAAAAATACCTACTCTCATACAAAGATAATTAAATAAATTGAGGATTTTGCACCAATGGAAGTGCCTATTTTTTAAATGCAAAAACATAC